>CM047426.1:93707900-94908691 GCA_026168455.1 Theocolax elegans | reverse complement strand
TAAACAAAAAAGAAAGAGTCGTCGAAGAAATCAGTAGACACGCTAATTATTGCTCGGGACGGTCCGAGGCCATAGAATAGGCATCATCCCAAGACCATAAACCGGCGTTCGTCCGTTCGATCCCTTAACGACCTCTTACACACGTGAGCAGAACGTGTTCGTAACTCGCCGCGCGAAAAAAAAAAAGGAAATCTAGGCTTATGACAAATATGTACACAATGTGTCTACACAGTCGGAAAAGGCGATTAAGTAATTATAGTCGAACGGGACATCTCGAAAGTAAAGTACAATAAAAAAAAAGAACCAAACAACGGCCTAAATACAATGGTCGTCAATCGCCCCTCCTTTGTGCACGGAGCATGCAAAGGCTATCCGTGGCCAAGAAGCCAACCTCGAGCAAAGGCGGCCGTTGGCCGCCTTGGGTTCTTTTCGATCTCAATAGGGAAGTACCTCCCGGGTTGAAGATCACTCAGTGACTAGGGGAGGCCTCCACGGCCGAACCGAGGTCTCATGAGGCTACCCTGGAGGGGCGAGAGGCGTAAGAGCGGGTGGACTGTTGAACAACTCGGACCCAAAAGGAGCTCTATGCGTTGACCGATCATGGATGTGAGAAGCGTAGGTAAGGCCCGTCCCCAAGCGGCCTCCCTATTCTGTTCGCTCCGTGGGAGCGTCAAGGCCGTTGGAAGGGCTCAGTTCAACTTACGGACACCAGACTAACTTGAGGAGCTGAGGCGATAAGATCTCGGCACGATAGAAAGCCTTTACCGACTGTGTGAGATACATTGTACCGCTGCTCTCTTTCCTTTGTATTTTTAAAGTGCGATTTATATACAGTGCTATTATTAACATTAAATAGTATATTACGATACATGGCCAGAAAGTTGGATTTCCTGGCCTGCGTGATATGACGGCGGGTTAATAAGTGAGTACGAGAGTATAGGTATGAATCGTTTATTTGATCGTCCCGAGGGACACGTCTATTAACTACAAAAGGTGGAAAGCGAGTGTCTCGCTAGTCCGCGTGTCCATTGAGGATGGACCATCAAAATCCTTATCATTCGCACAGTGGGGGTAAATATGTTCCCAGGTGCTTGTCTTACATGCTGAGTGCCGACTCAGCATGTGAACACTAAGTTGCGCGAGTTCTCGGAACTCACGTGACAATATACAATTTAATTAAATAACAATGATTTATTTGTAATATTGTAATTGTGGTATTAGCAACATAGATAAGTGAATTTAACAAACGTTAATTTATAATCTAACAACTTAATCATTTAAATATCATTAAACTAAATATTATTCATTAATAATTTAATTTCATATCGACCCTTTTAGAAATAAGTCAGGGCTAGTGCCCATTTTTTAATTTTATTTAATTGTTAATTTATATTTTTTTTCTTATTACTTTAGTGTTTAGTTTTTAATTATTATTTTTTTCTTTATTAAATTTTTATTTTTACCAGCTCTGCAATGCAGATAAGTTCGTTTATCTCTATAGGGACTGCATCATTTTTGTATAATGTTTGTTTTTTTTTTAACTGGTTAAATAAATAAATAATTAAATAAAATAAATTATTTATTATTTTTACCTTCTTCTAATTAATATTTTTTTACATTTAACGGACTGCAAGACCGAAATAACTCAGTTTCAATTAAAAAAATTATTTATTATAATCGAAAGATTGATTAAACTAAAAATTAGTTATTCGTAATTTAATCTAAACAATTGAGCAATTAAAATTTACTCAATCGTATTTTAGCGTTCGAAGCGTTCGATTCAAATCTGATAATTGATCTACTATACTATTAATTTGTTCACAGTCTAAACACTAAATTATTTAAAAATCATTTACACTGTAAATATGAATCTAATTTAAAATGCATTATATCATCAGAAATCGATTAAATCAATCAATTAAAGATTATTTATTCTTTATTAACTAAATCAACTAAAATAACACCCGAGAAATATTAAAATAATTTACATTTTCTTTCAGAATGAACTGAACCATTCAAAATTTATTTATAACGAACGATTGAATCAAGTAAAAATCATTCTTTGTTAATCTGATAGCAAATTAAATACTAAAAACTTGATTTAATCTTTTATAACCGATACGAGGCTAAAAATGATTCTTCCACAATTCAACAATTGAATCAAGCAATAATTTATTGTAGATAATCTGAAAAATAAGTCAACCAAAAGTTATTCATGCTTAACGGGGTGCCATAGTCAATATTTATCCTCCCTACCTTACTGGCAATCGCGATTATTAGTAATAAATTTGTAAATTAAATAGTATGTGAAAAAGTCAGAGAAGAGGCGCCTTCGTTTATTGATAATCTAACTGTGTGCTGAATTTCAAATTAAAATTAATATAAATTATTGCGTTTTTGAGAAAAGTCTTACCAAAAATGTGAACCAAACCTCAACGAGGTGAATAGATTTGATATTTTTGGTAAGACTATATTATTTTAATTTAAAATTCAGCACACAGTTAGATTGTCAATAAACGAAGGCGTCTCTTCTCTTATTTTTTCATATACTATTCTACTTTTTTATTAATTAATCATCAAAAATTGAGTATATGGAACCCCCTTGAATCCAATAATTGGATCAAGTAATTGTCATTCCCTCATATTTTGACTAATTTACTCACATTTTAACAACTGGCTTATTTAAAATTCATTGATTATCTATCTAAGCGAAAGTTGAATCAGCGAAAAATTATGTATTCGTAAATTAACTATTGAAACGATTTGGTAAATAATTAATAATTCATCCGTAATTAACAAAATTCGAAAAAAAACGATTAATTCATAATCCACCATATACGAATCAATTAAAAATCCTCGTTCCATAATCTACCAAATAATTCAATCAGAAGGGATTAATTAACAATCTGACACTCGAATCAGCTTTAAATCATTACGTCGTGATCCAACAACCGAATGAACTAAGAATCACTCATCTCTAATCTAACAGCCGAATCAACTATAAATCATTCATCTCGAATCGAACAACTGTATAACCACAATTTAATAATTACTAATTTTCCAAGAAAATAATATAAACTGAAACGTTTATCTTGTAAATTTTTTTATGTATGTACAACCACTAGAACATCGAAGAAGAATAGGATATAGAAAAAAATATATATATGCGTGTGTGTGTGTGTGTGTGTGTGTGTGTACGTGTGTGTTTATGTAAACGTACACTTGGAGATAGAGGGTGGGAAAGAGTGTCGGTCGTCAAGTTGGAACGTAAAAATGAATGGGCTCGCGGTTGCGTTTATCGTCGAAGAGTCGCGTGTCCAATTAACCTCCGCAATTTGAATAGGAACTAGGTTTAAAGCGCATTCCTACCCTTGGCAACATCGTCGAAATAGAGTGATCGCTCATACACCTGTATATACCTGTATACACCCATATATACACATGCACACGTACATACACGCATATAGATATACATATACATATCTATACACAAACGCACACACACACACACAGGTATATAGTGTAGCAATGTGCTTTTCTAGCTCGATAACGCATTTGCATGAGCGAAGTCAAAGGTGATTGAATGTTCGGCGAACGGGTAGATTCGATTAACGTTAGGGATATACTATATCTATATGTCTATACACCTCCAGTCAAAAGTGCTGAGAGAGAGAGAGAGAGGTCAGCTTTTGACTCGCATACACCGATAGTTGTTTCGTTGTTACTCATACATATATATATATATATATATATATATATATGGGGTATTCCACGTGAAGTGGTCCGATCAAAATTTTAAAATGCGCCAAATTTTGGGTACACATTGCAAATGTTTTTAAGAATATAGAAAAAAAATTTTAGGTACTGGTATTTATTAGTTCAAAAGTTATTCTAACCTCAAAAAGTGAACTTTTTCCAGTTTTTTTCAACACCAGCTGGGTTTATCGCTATTTAACTCAAAATCTATCAACTTTTAATATACAACATTATATGTAACATTCGTTGCTAATTATGTCTAGAATTTATCCTTCTGGGTTAGAATTTCTAATTTCAAGGTAAATGTTAGATAAACTACATGTCAATATTCAACTTAAAAAAAATCTAACTTCGCCACAATTGATTTTTTTATCCAAAAGTCCAAAAGAAAGCTTGGAGCAATACCTTTCAAATGGTCTGTAGCATTTTTATGGCCTTCAATTCTGTAAAAAGTTATGATAATTTAAAGAAAGACAAAAAATTCACAAAAATTAACATGGTATTTCCCATTTAAATTTTTAAAAAAATTTCGTGTTTCTTTAAATTATCATAACTTTTTACAGAATTGAAGGCCATAAAAATGCTACAGATCATTTGAAAGGTATTGCTCCAAGCTTTTGTTTGGACTTTTGGATAAAAAAATCAATTGTGGCGAAGTTAGATTTTTTTCAAGTTGAATATTGACATGTAGTTTATCTAACATTTACCTTGAAATTAGAAATTCTAACCCAGATGGATAAATTCTACACATAATTAGCAACGAATGTTACATATAATGTTCTATAGTAAAAGTTGATAGATTTTGAGTTAAATAGCGACGAACCCAGCTGGTGTTGAAAAAAACTGGAAAAAGTTCACTTTTTGAGGTTAGAATAACTTTTGAGCTAATAAATACCAGTACTTAAAAAATTTTTTCTGTATTCTTAAAAACATTTGCAATGTGTACCCAAAATTTGGCGCATTTTAAAATTTTGATCGGACCACTTCACGTGGAATACCCCATATATATATACATATACGTACATTCGAACGATTGGAGAATTATGCATTGATTACATGATTTAACTGTGTCCACTCACCTGTGCGCCTTACCGCTCGAACGATTTATCTATATTTGATTTTTCTTCTTTGTGTATACTCGACAGGCTCGGCCAGGTGCAGGAGTGGAGATGACGACGAACAGCATCGCGAGCAGCATATATATTTGGATCGAGGTCCTTACTTCGATCCGAGTGCCTCGCACAACGTCACTGCTCTCGTTGGGAAAACGGCTCAGCTCAATTGTCGGGTTCACAATTTGGGCGATCGTACGGTGAGTGCATCTTTCATCACTACTTTTTATATTCATTTTAATCTCTACCATTACTTTAACAAAATGTAATGATCAATCTAAAATTTAGTTAAGGATAATAGTAATAAATAATATTAAATTTATTCTGGTAACGTCCGGAAAGTACAGAGAACAATAATACAACTATATAATATAATCGAGTGTGAAAAAAAATAAATTATATATATACAAACTGTATAACTGGAAAATATACAACAAGACGATATAATCACGACAGTTATTGTTCAAGTTTTTTTTTAATTAATACTCTTGAAGGAACATCTACGGACTTATTTTAGCATCTTACTGTTTTTTGCAACTATTTATGTACAATATATTTCTTATATATACCTTTGCGTACAGTATTTTATTTTAGTTCACTAGAATATACAAAATATGCTGGTATAGATTAAAACGATTTCGTTAGATAATAAACTAAACATCTTTTAAATAATTAATAAGAAATTGTTGCTGACTAGTTACAAGAAATTTCTATCAAGATCACCAAAATTTTCCATATTTTAATTAGCACGATTTGAGATTGTATCTGAAATTAATAACAGTTTTTAATAAGGATTTTCTCTAAAAAAAATAATGAAAATATTTGCATTTATCGTTAATAAACGATGAGCATTGATTTTTAGTGGTGCTTTAATTAACGCTCATTTTTCATTATATCCAATAGGGAGGTTAAATGCACTGAGTTTGGGATATCCTGTGCGTTTGCAAACAAAGGCACTTGTTGAAAAATATATTTTTATATCGGGAGACCTCTTCGCATACATTTATTCAAATGAAAGGAACATATGTCACTATTAGTAGATTATTATGCGATTATCGTCCTTAACCGTGTAAAATGATGAAGATGGATAGTTTACATGTAAATGAATCATTAGGGTTAGTTTGTCAACGTTGATACGAAGGAATTCTTAATCACCAATGATGATTGTTACGTCGAACCACTTTTTTTTATTAATGTTTAGCACTTTTTTTTATTAATGCAAAACACGTGATCGTAATGCCTCGTATGAGAAACGTTACAATCCAGTATGGTCAAAATTTCAATGTGATTTTCATTTTTTAGGGAAAATTCTGGATTTTACTCTAAACTTTTTGATAATTTTTATTTATTTGCTTCTTTTTTTGTTAAACAAACGATTGGATAATTTTACATTGCGTATATAGATTGCCCGTCGGTCGCCTTACATTTTTAGTTTTTTCAATACCTTCGCATATCAGTTATCAGTATATTTTCAATTTATTCCTAAGTACGTATATTTGAGTGTTTGACAATAAATTATTTCAGATAACTTTTTTAACGAATACTAATTAACTGATTAATTAAGTATCTAAACGTGTAATATTTACGATTAAAAATATTTGAGATTAGGCCGTTTTCGATTAATCAGCGCGTAGCTGCGATACCTGAAAATCGACCAATATCTAAAAGTAGTCATTTTATGTAAATTCTAAAACTTTAGTAAAAAACACATGTGCACATACATCAAATTAAATAATTACAATAGGCAGTTTTTAAAAAAATGTATTACGCTTTCTAAAGCCTTTGTAAAGCATTAATTAAAGATTGATATATAATATTTTAATAGCACGTATATAGATTATTAGTAAGGATAATGATTATCCACTAAATTGCTGGTCATCCTTCGTTTTGATACTCAGGTGACGAGGAGAAATTTCAGTACCCCGATAAATTCCAATAAGTTCAAATTGATAACATACGCGCACCTATGTATAAATACTTGAACCTATTAAATTTTGTGCTCGAAATAACAACGGAGGATTTTAAAGATATTACAATATTTACATTATAAATAAATAAGGCTCAGGAAATGTAAAGTGCCAAATACATTTTCATTATTAATTATGATGGTTTGACCGTTCGTGTGTGGTATATTTCAAAACTTGATATTCAAAACGTCAACAGGTGGTTGGTCAGGAAGTTTGTTTGTGGAAAAAGAAAATTTAGGTTAAATAATTTTTTATTTGAGATAGTTTTTACAGTTCGATACAAAAAGGTTTTATAAGTGGTTTAAGTGTAGGGAATATGTATAACTTTTAAGTTTTTAATTGTAATAAAGAATTTATATACTTTTCTCATGTACGTAAGATTTTAGTTACAGATTTTTATGCTAATTCAGAACACATAATACATTTAACAGATTTAAACAAATCTTAAAAAAGCATTCAAAAATTTAAAAAAAAACCTTTCACCTGAGAACCTGAGAATTGATTTGTATTATCCGCAATAGAAATAAAAGATTTTGCTTATTCGCGAAAAAGACGTTTCAAAGGTGGTTTAATTTCTACTAGGATCGTTTATTAGATTTTTAGATTAAGTTGTTTCTCAGGTTAGAATATATTTTAAAATAATAAATTTAATCAACGAATTACCAATAATTAATATAATTGATATCTTCACACAGACCATTGTTCCGTAGTAAAAATAAATAGTTTATATATAATTAAAATAGTCATAAAAGCTTTACGCGCGGGAAATTTGAATATTTCATTATAACCGCATCTCTTTAAATAAACATACCATAAAAACAGTCAGAAAAATACATTGCAATTAAAACACTATAACTTAGAAACAATTAAAACAAACACAAACGGTATAAAATAAAAGATTATCCGAAAGAAAGAAAATATTAACCTCGCTCCGAAAGGATCCAAGGAAGAGAAAAAGAAGAAGAAAGCCATTACGTAAATATTCTTGGTACATATAAAATAATAAACGTGCCCATCATCGTGCACCTATATATAAATTTCAGTAATTAATAAAAAATTCAGGTGCTATAAGTAAACACTTTCCTTCAACATAAAATAATCAAAAGGTACACTCTAAATAACTGATGGAAGAAGGTATATAGGAAAAAAAAGTACGAAGGAAAAAAGGAGGAAAAAGAGATGCAAACCCGTAAATCCAATCTTTTGTTCCGGGACATTTGCCACCGCGTTTCACGTAAAGTAGTAAATTTTGAAAAATATTCTTTTTTAACCACAACCCCGTGTGCGTATATACACGCCAATTCCCGTTCTTTCAATTTAAAAGGTATACCATTCTCTGCTTTGCATTTTTATCGCGCGATCCTTTTTTTTCCTTTCTTTCTTTTTTTTTTTGCACCCTCGGACCTCCCGCAATCTGCTGAAAAAGTCATTTGGCGGTCGCGCTGCGGTATTCGATTTTTCGCCGACGTTAACTCGAAATGCTTTAATCAATCAAAAGTACATTCGCTGGTGAATTATTAATTGATATACGAAGATGGTTCTTACTCTTTAATTTACACTCGTATAAGGATGAATTACAAAGTTTCGATGAGTATAATTACATTTTGATAAATAAAAAATTATAATAATAAACAAATAAAAAACAACTAAATAATTGTGATGAAGAAAAGCGACTCAAATGCTATCTTAATTGTTCAATTTAAATTTTCTTATATTACAGTAATTTATATTGTAAATATTACGGTTTAGCGCTTCATTCGAAAATCATGCTCGTTCATGTAAATTTCCTAATCTGAACTCTAATATTTAGATTATTTAATCTTAAATAGCGCAATGGCATATGATAATAAGTTTTACAGTTGACTTTGTTCATTAATTTAACGAGGAAAGTACCTACCAAAATTCAAGTGCGCATTTATACACACACACACACACACACGCATAGTTTGATTATATTATACAGCGTAATTTGAATTTTCATTAAAGTTTATGGTTTGTTTATAAAGGATTCGTTTGTACAAAAGATGAAATATAAATCTACTTTTCATCATTTTTTCTTTGCGCAATAGATACATTTTCAGTTCATTGTATATAGATATTGATGACACGCGTGTTTTCGACTAAAAATTGTCGATTTGGATCAAATATGGTGGGTAAGTCCGTGTTCGAAATCATCAATTTCGTAATAACGATATATTGAACTTGATAATCCTAAAATCACGATAAAATTTGTAAATAAATAATAATTTTATTTACACAAAATATCATTAAACGTGCATAGAGAGTTCATTATTTTTAGTGAGTTACGAGCGCAATGAAATATTTTTTTATACCGCATATCAGTTTGTGCAAGATTATACGGTGCGACGAACCGCACAAACTTCGATACGGAAATCCCACAGTTCGCGTATATACGAAAATGTCAATATTTCAACAGTGAGAAATAGCTTGATTGGTCAGTAACAATCGAAGTTTTACTATTTTTTTTAATAAAAAAAATATATATATGTATATATATACACACACATCTCACTGTTTACACGTGATACTTTCGAAAACCTTTGTACACATAAACACGTATGTGCGTATATACATTGTACGAGTACGTGTATATGTGTGCGCGTATATTTTTGTGTGCGCATCCGGGCGTGTCTTTATACATATGCCTGAGCGTAAAATGTGATTGCACCGTGTTTGTGCGTGTGTGTGCGCGCGCGCGCGAACGTGCGTAAAACGCGGATGCTAAGAGAGTGATGGGAAATATTATTACAAGGTTGAATATCGAATTAGGTTGGTACGCAGCGTTACCAAAAATATCGGGTACCGATGCATTACAAGTAATTGAATTACCTGCTGATTAACGCACTTTCTGACAGCTCGTTATTTATTGCCGCAACCCGAGAGTTTTCCTACATTGACGCGTATACATGCATATACGTATATACGTACGCACACACACACACACGCGCGCGCGCGTCTATATAAATATATAATATCAAGGATTTTGAAGCTTTTACGTCATACATTTTATTTATCACACACAGAGGCATGGATACATACGTGTATATTATACGTATATCATATGGATTCGAATTACAGATGATTGTACGCAGTAATTAACGTATGCAAATGCGTATGTATATGTATATACCTGTCATATATCATTTTTCCTCTGATGTTTATACACACGCGTAATATCATAGGTTGCAGATTCCGGATAAAAAGGAGAATCGCCACGTACATTGTTTCCGAAGGTTAAAAGCGAAAAACGAAAGAAAAAAAAGAGTAGAGAGAGAGAGAGAAGAAAACGGGAGAGTAGAATGTATTTACGGTTGCGAGTTTTCGAATCGGTGGTTGTGATGGATAGAGCTTAGTCTGAGCTAAGCGTACCATTTCCTTTTCTCCGAGGTGAAATATGCACTGAGCATTGTACAAATTACACGGAACTCCCTTCCTCTCTTTCTCCTTTCGCTCTTGGAATCTTCTGAAATAAGGGGAGTGTTATATATGTATGTGTGTATATATATATATATACACGCGCGTGCATGCATCTATATATATACATGTACCTACACCTGTTTAGCCAAAGTAATTAAATCCTTTAATGAGGAGAAGAGGTACATAAAGTAAACGTTTTACTTTAAGTCTAATTGCACTTTGTGTTGGTGTGAAAATTATTCATCGCGAGGGTATATATAACCTATCGAAGTAGTGGATAAGAACGAGGAAAAAAAAAGATTTCACCGGTGAATTGTAAGGAGTTTGCTGAGATTGGTTATTTTTCTTCTTTTACAAAGTTACAACTGTTTAAATCGTAATTTCTCTTTTTTGGCGTTTACGAGACGAGGTGATATATTATTTTTAACGAACGGATATATCAGTGATTCAACGTTTTTAAAAAGTATTTTGATTGAATTAATATTGTATGTAACGAAGGAAGGGGAGTTTAAGAAATTTGGTTTACCGGTTGATGGACGAGTCTATATAGAGAAATAGATCTCGATTTGAAATTCGTTAGCTTGTCTTATTTATATATACATGAGAAAGTTCAAAGTTAGCTTTGGTTTGTTCAATTGAACTGGGACGATTGTCAGAATTTATGTACGGGAAAAAAATATTTACTTTAATTATTGTTGAAAAGTAATCGAATTACTATAATTCAATTATATTGACGGTTGATCGTTTCGAGAAATGTAACTGAATTTATGAAAGGAAAAGAAAAAAATTATTATTGAGAAAAAGAGAATTGAAATTCGACCTAAATTCTTTAAAATAATTAAGAAACAATCCGCTACAAAATGTATAAAAGTTTGTGAATATTACGTTATACTTGTCGTGATATATTTTATATAAATTTTAAAGTTAAATTATATCGGACCTAAATTAAATTTTTGATCTGAAAATCATTATTAAAATGTTGAATTAAACGTTTGACAACGTTCACAAAAAAGTTTAAAAGACGTGGAAAGGAATGTTAGTAAATATTGATTTTTTAATATTTTAATATATATATAACTTTAAATAAATTATACAATCAATAAATACTATATAAGCAGTTCTAAATAAATAATCAGGTATATATAAATGTTACACAAGAAAATTATATTTATAATATATATAGTTGATTTAAGAATCAAATACACAGCGAAATGCAAGAAACATTCCAAAAACTTATTGTCGTTCTTTAAAACAAAAAATGTGTTAATTTTCTATATTTAAAGTAGATTTAACAGGTACCCCAGTAATTATCTTAAGGGAATGTCACACTTAATTATTATCGATCGATTTAGTTGAGGATTTAAATGATGAACAAAATTTACCTAAATAAGTACGGTAAATTATGAAAAACCATGAATTGTTTTTCATTTAAGTATCATCTATCACTGAGCTAATTTTAGTAAAAATTAAAACGGTTTTTTATATAACAATAAATTAGCTATTTTTTTAAATTGGTAGAAAATGGATAGTGATAAATTCTAAGATAGCTACTTTAACGTCAAAACATTAACAAATAATCAAATTTCTACCAAAGAAAATTCAAACAAAAATATTGGTCCGTGAAAAAATGATATAAATGGATAATTCTGAGTTGGAAGGAAATTAAAACTTGATTTTTCTTTTTTTTGTAACAATATTTATGTCAAGAAATTAGCACATTGACAGGTAATAGCTGAATAGAATAGTCTTAATATTTTGTTTTACCAAATTTACCCTATTTATTTAATTAAAATACTTTTTCATTCCCATTAACACGTTTGGTAAAATTAAACTATCAAGTACATTTCCTTAACGGAACGTCGGATCAAAATGACAGAGTTCCACTTCTATCAGCTTTAAAACATTGTTTAAACCATCAAATTAAAATGTTTAAGAATTCACAGAAAATAAACTAGTTTTAGTTCAAGTACTACTATTGCACCCGTTTATTCAAACAGTTAATTTCCTCCACTTATAAAAAAAAATTACGTTTATCGGCCCGGGGTGAAAAAACAAAACGAACATCACTGTCAAAAAGAAAATCAATGTCTATCAAATCTCTTGGTGGGCAAAAGACAAAAGTACAATCTTGAAACAACATTTCAGTCACGAAGACATCCGAGCAATAAATCTACGATAAAATCAAATAGATACACCGATAAAATCTCCACATAGACACACGCATATAGGCATCACATGCACGTACACATACGTACATCTTCACTTAGTCGAAATTACTTTAACCAGAGTTCATCAAGAGATACATCAGTACCAGACTAATACCATTAAACGTTATCAACATATACACGCTTACCAATACACGAACACTTCTTATACGCGTCTCTTGAATAATTTTTCGATTCGAAAGAAATATCGTGAATGACGTCGTTATTTTGACCAAAGGTATATAGTAAAACACGATGTATATATATATATATATACACATACATATATACGAATAGAACGTAAAATGTGTATCCCCTCGGTTCTTCCTTTTTTTTTCTTTTCCTCTCATCGTTTATACGATAAATCGGTGAGTTTCTCGTTTTACGACTACATTTACGCGTCCGCTGATTTCGGTGTATAGATATATTTCTTTTTTTTTACGCGCGCTGTCATTATTTGCCTCCGATAACAGGTTTAGATGTTGTTTTTATTTTTTAAAGAGAATAGATTGATAATTAATTTTTTTTTTTTCATCACTCGGACAGACGGGTTTGTATAGGTGCGCGCGGGCCCGCGTGTAATATACCTATAACGTATAATCTTCCGGGTTGTTATGCAAATGATGATAATAACCGTAGTTATATATACAGAGAGGTAGAACACAATAACACGGGCTAATAATAATAATTTTGAGTTTACGTGATATTTGTAAATAGCGACGTAATGATCCTCCGTGCAATCGTACGAGCGTCATTAATCCACACCTTTATCCTGTACTGTAATTAATTTATAGCGATCTTAGTTTTCTTTTTGTTATACACGGTGGTCATGTATATAAGTATATTATTAATACAAAAATTCCGAATTTATTCAGGATAAAATTTACCACCGAAGCTAAGCGAGGGATTACGTGTTCTTCTAGCAAATTTCACTATGAGCTTTAATAGTAAAAATTGACACTTGTGGGATTAAAATTTACTCATTTTAAATATTAGCGGGAACTCGGACTCGAGAAATGGTAATTTTTTATATTTTTTTTGTAAACAAAAGAATAAACTTTTGAAAAAATCATGCATATTAGGCTCTCAGGCATGTTTTAAACAATTATATACCCTAATTTTTCAAGATTTTTACATCGATCGACCAAAAATTGTTTATTCAATTATTATAAACAATATTTTTTCTTTAAAAATCAAAACGGCAAGATCCTTCTTAAGTTTTAAGCTATCTGTACGAATTTTCTTCAGATTTTTAATTCAATATTTTTAATATAAATTTTGAGTTAAAAGGTATAAATTCCTGTAATTTGAGTATGGTTCAGGTCAAAATCTTTAGTACCATCAGAGTTATTTTCCGACTGAGATGTACTATATTTTTTCAAAATTAATTTAATACCTATGTAATCACAAAATTCAAGTAAAAAATTGTAGCTATCTGATAAAATACTGCACCAATCACTTTGAAACTGTGAAAAAATATATAATATATCGTGATGAAGGGCAATGTTCTTGTTCAAATTTAAATATAAAATATTAATTTTTACAAAAACAGTATTCATTGGTCAATAAATTACTCGGATGGTAACGTAACGATTTAAACATCTCCTGAAATACCATTGAAAGGTTTCTAATAATTACGTCATTAACTAATACAAAATTCACAATTTTAATTAAATGAATTTATAATGTAATTCAATGTTCTATACATTTTTACATTTACGTGTTAAGTGTATCAGAGATCATGTATGTATTATACAAAATTCAATTTTATTGACAATTTGTTACAAAAAAATGTCATCAGTCAGATTTATCGTCGAAATTTTAGTTTCTGCTACGATGGAGTAAGGGATAAATTAAGAAGTTTATGGTAAAATTTACATGTATTATTTTAGTAAAACTTCGTTAATTATCATATTACATGGATTTATAAATTATAAAATCTTTATGACAATTTGTATAATAAATTTTCCTCCATGAACGCGTACACGATTAATCAAAACAATTATCTTCTTAGGAAACAAAAAAAAAATAGTAGTACACACGTTCGACTTGAACAAAACGATGAAATTTGTTAAACTGGCGTACGTAATTAAGCGCATTCGTCGGCTTAACGAGCAATTTAACGATAAAAATGGAGACCCAATTCTACACAGACGTGCGTAATGCACACACCTTTGCGTATATGCCATGTGTATATATTTCGAGGAAAAAAAAATTTTTTTTTTTTTGGTCACGTGGAAAAGCGTAAACGCGAAGAATATATTAATAATTGCCTATATACGAGATGGAAAAAGCTGTTATCAAAATATAACGTGAAAACGGTGTTTCTCCTACGTTACGTAACGCGTTTAATGGTATTTTTTTACCAGGGAAGTATAACGGTGTATCCGTGTGTGTTTTTTTCAACAATTATATTTTACTTTTTGTTTCGGGGGAGGTGCTTGTAGTTTAACCTTTCGCGTATATACTGTATATACATTTTTTGTGATTTAACGAATCGATCGGTTTCGGTTTCGTTTAATTGGTGTATAGCGTGGTAGGTCAAGCTTACCGGTGTTGTATCTTTATTGTATAGTACATAATACATACTATGTATGTATATACATACATTCCGGGTTTTTATTTTATTTTTCGTTAGATGCAATACACGTATATAAATATTTCAATTTTTTATGGCAAGGGGCTGATTATTACCGACTGAGTAAAAACAGGTATATATATAAGAACATAACTATTGTTACTAGTAGAAAATAAAATTGTCTTGTTTATTTAAGCCACTTGTTAATAAAACGGTAGGAATTTTTTTAGGTTCAAACCATTAAAAATGATCCAATGTCTACCAATTGAGTTTTGCTGTGTCGGTAACAATCGCGTACGACGTTTTTTTAAAAGAGGTTTCAAATAATCTTATTTTTTTATCTTTTTTACCTTATAATATAAAAAGTTGCAAATAGTCAAACAAAATTCTGTAAGGGAAAGTTAAATACATTAAGAATTCATTATCCATCAATTATTTATAACCTACCCAGTTAATTTTCAGCCATAAATACTCATCACTTTTTACGTCCATTAAAACATAACCCCAAAATGCGCGAAAATTCTCGTAAATCAATAATTCCTGCTGAAAATTTAGCACGTGGATACGTATAGATTATTGTATTAATAAACGAAGGTGAATATAAACTCTTAAAATTGCATTAATTAACCCTCTCTTTTAACAACGTCAAAATTTCGCGTGATATTTTAAGGTCGATAAGGTGTAAAAATCGGTGAATATTATATACCTTATAGAACAGTGATATTGACGCATATATATATATATATAGGTATAGATGGATAAACTGTAGATGAAGATATACAAGCGATGTGGATTAGTATGGATCGATGTGGATTTTGATTAAGAGAATGTAGTTTAGGTATATACGGCGTATCAACCATAATTGACGACGTTGTTACTATAAAATATAAACAAATATATTACACGAACGTACTATTGCGACATTTTGAATTGTTGCCTATATATATTACCTCGTAGAAAATTACTAAAAGTTTATATCACACTGTGTAGAATTTGCTAACCGGTTTTGTGGTCGATCAGATTAACCACTAATATTCTATAGAATTCGAAAATTATTGTTTAGAACGAACGAGATTCGTTTTTTTTTCTTTCTTCTCGATAAGGAGCGAGTATACGTGTCGTTAATTCTTTGTAGATCAAATGTGCAATAAAATATATTTTAACAATTACGGTATTAATGGATTTTATATACGGGAATAATCTATTATTAATCGCTATATAACGCAGTGAAAGGAAATTTATAGTAGAATATTGAAAAGCCGAGGACAATTAATATTAATTGCTGTGGCTCATTAATATCGACATTAGACTTTATATATATTAAAATCAATGGAACCAATACCTATTTCCAAAATTGCCCTTCGTTAGCAAAATTTCTGTTAATCTTGAATACTTTTACAGGTTTTATAATAGATTGCTCATTATGTACTAACAGCGTTATAATATGACGTGTAATTAATAAATTGTAAATTGAAAGGACTGCAAGGTTAAATTTAAATAAAACAAAAATATTTGTTGTAAATAATTAATATTATATAATTTAAATAAATTTAATTATATTACTAACATTTCCTAAAATTAATTATATATAATTATTTAAAAATAATACTGTTTGCTCTGTATCATGATTTATTTAGTGTAGTGGATTTATTATCGAATAGACTGAAATTTTAACAGAGATAGTGAATTTTGTAGTTCGTATATATGTATATATAACATTGATTATATGAATTTCGATATTATACGAATTTATCGATCTATCAGATCGAAATTTTATTTTAAATAAGAAGGTTTATTCGATGAAGTGTTTCCTGATCCATTCTGGGATAATTGTATTTTGAACGAAATGATTGAATGAAAAACATGGTACGGAGAGTATCATAATTTATTAAAAATAGCACATTGCAAATTAAGTAAAAACTAAGAAATTTTTAATAAAAATTAATAATACAATTCAATGAAATAATTTTAAAAATAATTATTAATGTTTTTAATAATGAATTTTTGTATGAGAATGTCGATTAGGCATGTGCCAGAGAAAGATAAATTTGTCTTGGAAAAGATAGATTAAAATTCATAATTTAATAATACAATTTGTTCAAATAATTATGAATACAATTTTATAACTGAACTGAACTTTATATTTGTAATGTTAGAAATAGATATTGTAAAGCTAATATTATTTAAAAAAATTAGTTTTAATAATTTATACTAGAAGATAAATTTATCTTTAAATATAAGCTAACTATTTATTTCAATAATTATTTATACTATTCACCAAAGACCAGGTTGCCTAGATGATAGTATGGATTATCAGTTAATTTGCAGCATCAAGTAGTTTTAGAGACTTTTAAAGAGTACGTGTTTATTCTACTAATTATTAATTCTATTGTGCAATAAAGTTGACTATTTAATTAATTAAATACATTTTACTTAAATCACATCATTTTAACACTACTTTGTCGTATTATTTCACTTCATATGAAAGTTTTAATCTAGGTATTCTCTAAAATTCAAATTAGTGAAGAAGGTCATTTGAAGCTACACCGTCAAAACTGAGCCTCTACATTTTTGAGCGATAATTCCATTCGAATTCAGTAATTTTTCACTTCTCAAAGGAAAATTTAGGTTATATTTGAGCTAATAACGAATCAAGTCCGGAGAGTTATCTACACAAATTCACCAACCGAAAATTTAGCGCTACCATCAGGTGGACTGAGTTCATATTTGATAAAATAGAGTCTTTACCACACGAAATCGTGGTAAAAATTCTATTTTCTTTAATTATTGTCAAATATGAAGTCAGCCCACTTGACGGCAGCGCCATTAGTGTCCGCAAATTTTCGGGTAGTGGATTTGTGAAACTAATTCCGGACTCCCCTTGACACTAGCGGGTATGAAGTTTTCACAAAAATTACTAAAATATATAAAATATCGAAACTTTCTTTACATAAATATTTTATCTTTATCTTCCTGAGAATAGATTTATTTCAAATTATGAGCCGCAGCCGATTAATTGATACAAGCACCACTATTGAATGTATTTTCAACACGTGCTTTCTCCACCTAGATATCGTATGACCTCCGTCGCTGATTAACACCAAATTAGGAGCATAAAAAGAGCGACGTTAAAATAGTAAAAAAGAAATTTCAAATTATTACCTTTTTATTGATTTTATATAGGATAATAATCATAATTTTGCAATTGGTGATTTTTTTCTTTTAAAAATTTATATGCAACAATATATTTATTTCTTTTCTTATATATACATATAATATAAGTTTTATGTAAGTTGTGTCAAACTTATTTTGTATTTTTCAGTACCTTCTGCCTTTAAGTTTGATTTTTAAATTGATTAGAATGGCAATTTTTTTAAAAGGATAATTTTTCATTCGAAGAACATTTAAGGAGTATAATTTAGTAACAAATAAATGAATGATTAAATTTTAACTAACTATATAAACAATAACTTTTTAAAAAAAATTTCAACCCATTCTCATTCCTTAATCTCGACAATACCGAGGAATATACCGTTGATCAGCGAATTATAAAACGATCGAGAAATCGCGACAGAAATCGGGTATTCACATCGAAAATGGCGTTAACAAACTACAAGAGAGAAAATCGATTATCGAATGAATAGCGTATCTCCGATAATATCAGTCAGGTGTACATATACCGCATTGATATTTACTCATCCGAAAGTTACGCTCGAGTACTAAGTCCTCTACCGTAATTATATACATATATATCCGTATCTCAAGAATATATATATATATACACACAATAAAATTCATTTTCTATATAATATCGAGGAGAGAAATATAGTTCGATAGTAATTAAGGTGAATAAGGTGTACGTGATTACAATTTTCTCATCCGAGCTGGGCGACGTGTAATAATTGATACACCAGTCGGGAATCGTTAAGAATAATTGCGAATTCTCCTTTGGGGACGAAAAACGAGATTTCGGGATTTCTCTATATCTCTCATCCTGTACGGATGGTAATTATTCCTCCGGTGTATTTTATAAACGGGTGGATGTGACTTGGTTTCCGACATCGACGAAATTGACCTGTCTTTTAAATTAATCTTCGTCCTCTTTTTTTTTCTTCTATCGCGATTACTTTGCGTAAGTATGTATAAGCGCCCTCCAAGATTTTATACGAATATGCACTATAGGTGTATATCTTTGGTGAAATAATAATTTAGTCGATATATATAAGTATACACACATTGTTTAGCTTCTCCGAGTGAACGTTTTATTTTATATATAAATATACGGGAGTTTTCGTTATTAAATTTTGTTATTACTAACCTCTATAATTCATGTTCTAGTTTAACGAGACAATAACATTTTACTTATATATATATATACACGACGGATATTAACATATTTTTAAAATAAAGATCCGTATACTTACGTTTAATCCGTGGGATAAAAACTTTATTTCAAATTAAGAATAAGTTACTCGTATTTTTATTTTTCATTATGTGCGTGTAATAATCTCTACGTTCTGGGTTAATTTAATATACAAAAATATGTTTGCATTGTACGTACGTCTAATAAAGATATTTATTCTGCGACTGCAGTGTTTGTCGAACGTACATACGTAAGTAAGCATTAGACATTGATTATTATTAGCATACTTGATTAATCTGTACCTGTAGGTCCATATATGTATATTCGTTAGATTGAAATTGTGTGGAATATTAATTTTCCTATGAATTGAAAATTTTTAATTTTACGCTTAATAATTAGTGTTGCTATCATTTTTTTTTAGAAATTTCTCTTTAATGCTTTTGTACTTGACCTAAAAGTTATCTGCAAATTTTTTCAATAATTTTTATACCCAAGTGATTGAGAATTTCGAGTAACCGCAACGCATCGATTTTAATACCGAATCGTTACCGATAAAAATTCATTATTTAATATTTATGGATTAAAATTAGTTATTTCATTAATAAATTTGTTCGCTCTGTAAGCATCTATTATATTATTTACACATTGCATATGAATTTTTTAGATTTTTTATTTCATATTTTAGTTTAGTTCAGATTTTGAAGGTGTATTTCGGTGGGTTACCGACCAAACAAAAAAAGATAATTATTACATTTATTTAAAAAGAAATATGCTATTTTATGCAAATTCAAATACACTAGATGATTAAATGATAAGTCATTCTTCAAAGTTCTAGGTCAATAAAACAAGGATATCCCAATACATTTCTACACCGAAAATGTACGATTTTTCTTGATACCGCACCCTTTTAAGGGGATGTCAAACTCGTTATGTTATGACCCTCCGAGTCATTTACCAACTGATAAATGCCGTTTTAATAATAATTAATGTTTCACATTAAAATGTAAGCAAAATCACGAGGACATTGCCCTTTGTTATAACGAAATTTATAATTGTACAAAGTTTCAAGATGATTCTAAAATAGTTTATGATATTAATTATTTTAAACATTAATTTAAATTCAAATATTAAAACAATTAATCTCATAAACTACTTGACCAATCATCTTGAAATTCTGTATAATTTTAATCTACATCATTACAAAGGGCAATATTCTCGTAGTTTTCCTCAAATTTTAATAAAAATCTTAATTTTTGTAAAAGTAGTGTTTCTTAGTCGATAATTGTAAAACGGGAACTTTGATTTATTTCTTGAGTTTGTCATTCCATTAATGAAGAAATCGAAAATATTATGTTTTTAACAATTTCTTAAAAATTTGAATTAAACTAAGTGTTAAAATGCTAGAGTAAAACTTTATTCTTGTTTCAAAACTGAAAATTAAGAAGATAATTTTTCCATCTCAAATTTTACATATCAGATGAAACGAATCTTCTCATATTTAAAAACACTTGTGTATATATCTATACCTGAAAAATACGCACATAGTTTAAAATATGCTAAAATTTGGATTTTGTATGTTGGATTGTAAAATATAAGATAAGCTGTTAGTTGTTCATTTTTACAAGTTTCAACCAAAATAAAACTCAATTTATGTTTTTCAAGTTAAAAAATAGCTCAAAATATGCCACTATTTGAATTTCACTTAAAATGTAGAAAAAAATGACCCGTTCTATTTGAAAATCTATATCTCTGTCGTAGAAACTTACTCATTTATTAAAGTTTTAAAATTTTAAAATAGCTATTTTTAGATTAATTCAACATACATTTCAAAAATAGCTAATTCATATTTAAAAATCATTTTATAGTCCCTACTATAATTACTCAATGAAATCGGATTTCTACCAAGCTTATAACGTAATTATCATTTTTTTCCAAAATTGACAGAAACGTGTCAGTAATAAGATATTCCTGTAATATTACTGAATTCACAGGACCACTTATATCCGTCACTCGGAACAAAAATTAAACAAAAATATCATGGAACGCGAAGCAGATATTCAATAAATTCAATAGAGGGAACATTGCGGTCCATTATTACATCGCAGAAATTGCAGCAACGAAAAAAAATTTTTTTAATTAATATCAATGTTTTCTATGTATATTTTATACAAAGCAGCATGTACATAATTATACAGGTCAACAAGTCATATTTTAATTACACGAGTATACTTTATACCGAAATAAAGGTATTCCGAAACCTCGCAAGAAATTAAATTACAATTTGCAGTATATGTTCCTTCGTAGAAAATTTAGTATCACTTCTTGTCCTTTAATATAAGTATAACCAGTAAGAAGAAAAAAAAATCTTTTTTTTTTACCGCTCAAACGTGTATAATATACACTCGTTAAAATTCCAAGCTAATGAAATTCCTGGAGCGTCAAAATTCGTAAGATTTTTAAGACTTTCGCTCGGAAATTATTGAAATTTATCCTTGACGTTTCGAATAGCGAGGTGTATTATAGGTCATTAGAATTATTTTTCCACCTAGACGTTTCTTTTTTCAAAATTATACGTTCAACATTTTCTGATCAATATGTCGCTCTTTTTTTTCGTTGTTACAGGTGTCCTGGGTGAGGCATCGAGATATCCATTTACTTACCGTTGGTAAAGACACTTATACGTCCGATCAAAGGTTTACGGCGTCGCATTTACCGATGACCGAAGATTGGACCCTTCAAGTCAAATATCCACAAAGACGAGATTCGGGAACGTACGAATGTCAAGTATCGACGACGCCGCCCATTGGTCATTCTATGTATCTTTCGGTTGTAGGTTAGTGTAACCAATTTTATGTTTATTTTTTTTCATTTGTATTTTTTAAAAGTATGAAAGAAAAATTATTTTAAGAATTAGTATTCTCTTTTATTTGAGAAGGCTTCTGCATGTGGTAGGTACCGTAAAGATTTTTTTTATAAATAATAAGTTAAATTACGTTTACACAACTATATAGTTTTCTATGCAAATCTTTTGTTTAAAAATAATAAATTGTAATTGCGCATGCGCGTAATAATTTATATTATTGTTTGTTACATGTGCTAGAAGGTCCTCTAATAAATCATTTTTTCAACATATTAGTCAGCGAACTTTTTTACTTTTGAAATTAACAAAAACTTCACGAATTTTCCATTAATTTTTCATATAAGTAATTTCATATTTTTTAAAAATTTGCTTGAGTCTCCTCGAGTCTTTATTTAAATTACGTTGTTAGGTTGTTAACCTTTAGAGGGCCGGAAAACCACTATAGTGGCTCGACCCCTGATGGGCACTTTGTCAATGACCAATCCATGATATAAGATACCTTTTTTACCACTTTTCTATGGAGGATATGCCATCCCAAATCCCGGCCCTCTAAAGGTTAATCTAATGACCGGTTGACCCAATTTATATCCTCTTTACGTTACCGCCCTAAAAGTCCATATAAAATTATAGATAATTAAAAATATGTATGTATTTGTGCAATTCTAACACTTCCGTGCCTTCTATTTATTAATAATTATAGGTTATGCTCGAAAGGGCTTTTCTAAAGTAAATGAATATATCTGGCTGAATATAGGAAAAAAACAAATTATATTAATAAATAAAAAAAACAATAAACTCTTATAGAGTTTCGTACCTTAATATAATTTTTCAATTATGTATAATTGTCTAATGCGGTAGATTGCGAAAAAATAAAATTTTATTTACAATGATAAGTAACATTTGTTTAATCCACAAAGTATTAGTAGAATATTTTCTAAAAATCACTAAATTTTCTTTTCCTGTGGAATACCATCGTTTTGTCTGCATTACTTCAGGATAATTGACGGAAATATTTTAGATATTGTTTACAACTAGGGTATACTACTCTTCATTTCCATTTTAAAACCGTTGATTTTTATGAAATTACGTAGGAAAGATTCTGAAGATCGGAGTTATGGATTTTCACGAAATTTCCCGAGACTTTTATTTGCTTAAAATTTACAGCTTTTCGCTAGTCGGACTTTTATTTTGGAAACGAAAAAAGGGTAGTACAGTGAATTTCCCTTTTCCTTTTTGGCATTCGGTGAAAAATTATGTTTCACCGAGCTCACCCTGAAAATGAAATTGCATAAATTTTGTAATTTATTATAATTGCTAAATATTTAATATAAAATTCTCAAAAATTTCGTTATTATTGACAAATTCGCGTTATTAATTTTATACGTTTATCAAAGTGAAATAAAAAAGAAAGTAATATATAATGAAACAAGCGAGAAGTACACGTAGCCGAATTAAAAATGTTTAACAATCGTATAACAATGTCCGTTCAAATTTTTTAACATTAACTAATATTTTGTTTTTAAACGAATTTCTTCGTAATATTTGGACGAATTGATGTATATTTATAAAACACGAACAAACGTTGCGAGTACAAATAAAACTAAATTATAAATATAGTTATGACAATTCCAACATTCAACAATCACCAAATTCACTTGTCATCAATGGTCACTTACGATGCCCTACTTTTTAAAAAAATTATTCGGAGCATATTCCACTTTTCTCGCTCGTTATTCACAATCATTTCGTAACAAACCGCGAACTCGAAAAGATTAAACGAAATTTATACACACCCAAACGCACAAACATTACACACATATTTAAATACACATACACAAATCTTAATGATTGTGGATTAGATCTTGGGCGAAATGAATATTCTTAATAGTTATAAGGACTTGTTGTTGGTTAATACCGGGGATTCATTTGAGGTAACTGAACAATTAATATGCGTTCAAGCTGTTTCATTTATATTTTCGTATTATGGAGAGTAGATATGAATCAATTGAACAATATTTAAACTACATAAATTTATTTGTAAAAATTTTTAATTTCATATTCATTAACTGTTAAGTCATATTAATTTGGTACAAATATCACAAAAATTTAATCCTTCAATTAAATGGTGATTCAAATACAAGTTTTTCTTTTTCTCGGTGTACAAACACTCGTATACCAGTAATGTATCGTACACACTATTATCTAAAATCGTTGAAGTGATTGAAATCTGAGCCACTCTTAAACGGGACTGTCATAGTTTTCACTTTAATAAAGTGATTTTTTATACTACTTCTTTTTAGATTTTTATAGAATAGCATCTTAATACAGAGTAACACACATTAATGCATTACTAACACACGCGTAGAAAACACAGGTATAGACAAAAAATGACGTAGATTATTATATAAAAACGAATGTAATTAGAAAATGAAGTACAAAGCTCGATTCTTATACAAGTCGCAGTGCGAGTGTGTTGCGGTAGCTTTGACCGTTTTTCTCAAGAACCACGTGTATACACGCCGAGATGAAAATTTCTTGCTCGTACGTATTTATATATATATACACGTAAATGAGAAGAGTTGGACCATTAGGTAGTGTTTTTTTTTCTCCCCGGGATGTACGTGTAAAAAGGAGGCGAGTGAGTACAAAAGCGGGGAGGTTTATATACGCGCGCTGGAGAGTTGTGTGCGCGTGTGTATATATCGTGGGAAACAGAGCCGCACGTATACGCGTATATTCAAGCACGATAGACCGAGTAACAAAGTGCCGTGGCGTGTCTAAGCGTGGAATACTCGATGTTTAAGCTCCCGCGAATGGGTGACAACTATTTTACTTGCTCGAAATGTTTACGATTCTTCCGGGGCATCGGAGTCTACTCCACTTTTTTTTTTCGTCCACGCGCATAAAAAAAAAAAAAGAGGGAGTTTGTTTTTGGAGAACGTGTTAATTTAATACGTGGATTTGTTTGTTTTTTTTTCATTTTTTTTAATTTCTGGGTTGAATGTAATTATTTCTTTTTATACATCATCTGCTTATACGCTTTGAGCATTCAACTTGCATTTAGCAGTTAAGAACGTATTTGAGAAAAGGTGAAGGAGTTGAACGAAATTTTAAACCAAGTCGTTAATTGAAAATGTCAAGTTTGTCACGTGCGCTATAACTTCGTTGAAGCGAAATTAATATTTGTAATTATAAACACTCGAAATTTTGTACCCCGGTGAATTTCGTATACCCGATTGAGGTAAAATATTGCGTCTCGCGGAAAAGAAAAAGAAATACACGGTGTATTCGTAATTAAATTTCCCCCGGATTAATCAATAATTTATATAGTCGATTAAATAAGATTGATCATTTCAATTTATTTCGAAATAATCTAACTTATAAATCAGGATCAAAAACGATCTTCCCTTATACATTCTTTTTAACCATTACGTTTTAAACTTCGTGTATAAACTTTCGTGTCACTTATCTAACAAACTTTCCTCGATCTTAAATCTTGTTATTTAAAATCGTTAGAAAAATATAAAGTTCTTAGGTTATCCTCCTCAAAAATACGAATACAAGCTTCGATCTTTTCTTGCGAAAAGTAGGGAACAAAAAAAGGGGTAAAGTTCTATTATTCATGGAGTAACGGAATTGTTTTCACGACTAAAATTGGTAATAAATCTGTCTCGTAGAAAATTCAACCTCATTCGGTATATATATAGGAGTCAATTTCACACTTGAAAATACGTATATAGATATATATACATTTGTAAAAGTCCCAGGAAATCTGATGCAAATTATCCAATCTCGCGATGACAAAACCGCAAAATTCATCGTTTTCTCTTCTACGTAGATGAATTTACAAATACATAAAGTTACGTTTCTATTTTTCACCGATAACTTTGAAAAATTTATGAAATTTCATCTTCTCGTAAAAAATAGAGTATTACATTTCTTAATTTTTGACGGTTATTTTTGTGGATTATTCAGGAATAATAAATGATAAATTTACATATGAAGACTTGAATAAATAATTGAATGAGTAGAATTAGATAAATGTACTTTAAATATTTACTTACAAAATCAATCATCTGTTTTATAAAGAAATATTTAACTTTTCGTAATATTTCTGCAAAATTTCAGTTTATTATTCATCCTGCAAAACTGAAATTTTAATACCAATAATGGAACATGAGTCTAAAATTTAAATACCAAAAATAGTTGAAATTTTTATTTAAAAAAATGTATTCACTTTAATAAACCAAAATTTTAAAATATTACAATAAATAAAATTAAATTGAAAAATTATTGTAAAAAGAGATTCACAATTTTAAAATGAATATTCTACATCCTATGGAATTGTATCAGTTAAGTGGATTAAAATTACTATAAAAACTTGAGCCTATACTCGAAACACGTGTTCAAAAAAGATCATGGTATGATTTAAATACTATTATTTCTAAATAATCGGGTAAATAATTGTATATGAAAACTAAAAATTTATTTATTAATTTGCGATAAATTGCACAATAAATTATAAATAGTTTCTAATAAATAATGTTAACCCAAATTTGTCTTGTTAATTATTAATTATCAAAGCGCACGGAATGAACAAAACCCTATTGTGTTACGTAAAAATAAATCAAAAGTTATTATCGTGCTTCCTCTTAAAAATTATTGATAAACTTTATTAAATAACAAAAGACAATGTAATAATAAAGTTTCCTTTATCACTCACGAGATCGTGGATCGATTGCGAAATTCCTTACGTAATTAACGAGCAACTCTTTTGATAAAGTTTGAAGAATTCACGTTTAACGATTGCGATGAAACTTATTTATTCGAAATAATAACCTTATATACCTATTCATTATAACAAATTTTCTTATTCTTCTTTCGTCCTTCCTTCCTTCCTTCCTTTTTTTTTAACGTTACATTATATGGTTATTACAACGTTAGAATAAACGAAAGTTTGACAAACATAACAGTAACTTACAACAAAGTAGAAAAAGTTTTCCAATAACTTTTTACTCTACGGCTCAAGTTTTTTAAAACGAATAACTTTTAAATTCATAAATTCTCCTCGTTACATACATATACATATATACATATACATATATATATATATATATATTTATATACATTTTTTTTGTTATCCACAAATGAGTCTTCAGAGAGTGAAAAGATTACGTCAACGGTTTTATGTGCTCGTGTACTCGAGATAAATATTAAGATTAATGCACCCGTCTTTTATATATATATAATTTTAAGTATATATATCAAAAAGTCTAAATGAGAATAATTTGTTGGATGATTAATTTCTAGTTTGTAGAATTCTCCGGTCCGAGTGAGTGATTTAAATGAACATTTTAAAAGTATTTCGCTGTTCCCTTAGAAACAGATAGATAAATTGTAGCGGATATTAAAAGGGGTACCGGTTCGATTTATTAATTAATTTAATAATTTTGTCGCGGCTTCTTTTCGTTACGTAACGTTTGATTGGTGATTTAATGCTCGGACTTTTATATTTTAAATATATATTGAAACGTTTTATCCGTGCGCCACGGAACATTTACTACGTTGTTATTTTTCGCTATCTCAGCGTATCACGAACTCCACGTAGAAAAGTGAGCAAATTAAATGCGTGGACTAGATGCAGTCGGCTATATATTTTAGAGGAATTCTGGGTCGACGTAATGTATGCATTTAGAGAAAAAGAGTGCGTGCTAAATAAAAAAAATCTCACGTTTATTCTAATTTCATCTTTTTTTTTTACTGGACAAGTATGAGTAGAAAGGATTGGGGTAATAGTATGGCTCGGATCCCGTAATGGAAGATCGTACACTGGTCTTCATTACGTGATGAAAGGTTTTAAAAGATATAATCACATATTCGGGTATTCAAATAATTATTTTTTTACATAACATTGTGCTTGTTTAAACAATCTTTATTTTTAAAATATTATTATTGAATAAATTTTCCATTTGCCTTTTATAGAATTTACAAACACAAGTAAAATTCGTATCTTACGAGTATTTTAATTCGAATTCGGACACAAATTTAAATTTAAATTAAGTTATTTAAATTCTTTCATCATTAATTTATTTAAATTTAAATCATTAGCTTATAAATAAATTTTAACTTATATCTGTTATGGACCGAACGAGGAAGTATTTTTAGGTTTCTACTTCTAATTCACTAATTTTCTTTTATAACATTAAATTTGTCTCGGATATATATCTTATACATCTTATAAATAGTATTCATGGGTATATATATAGTTAATTTAAAATAAATTTAATTTCAAGAGAAGTATAATTAATTGTTATACGATTTATTTATAAATTCGTTGAATTTTAACATCTAATTTAACTTTAATCTGCATTAATATATATATATATATATATATATATATATTTATGCGATACTTTTTCTTTTAATTTAATCAACGTATTTTAATGACTGCGCATTAATTAATTAATATAACGAGACTCGTTGGGAAGAGCTATATTTGTTGTAAAGTTGAATCGTTAGATTTAGGTCGGGAAAGGTAATACAACATTTTTACGTCTTTAACTTTCAAAGTACGGTTGTAAAATTTAACAGCTTTTATTTTTTTTTAGGCTGAATAATTATATTATATATACGATAAGTCAAAATGTTTAACTTTTAATTACTACGCACTACGGTTCTAAACGATAATTTGGATCTTAAATATTATCTTTCTTTTTATTCTTAATATTTTCTTTTTCTTTCAATAGCTCAATAATTTAATAATTAAGGAAGTTTTAAGTTTTTTATTATAAAAGATTTTTTTATTAAGGAAGTAGTTTTAGTTGGTTTTAATTAAAAAACATTAAAAAAATTAAGTAAAATGACTTATTATTGGATAATAAAATTAGTAAATGTGGTTTAGTATTAAAATATGAAGTATAATGCACACAAATGAATTTACGAACATTTTATAACTGTTTCAAAATTCTGTCGAGTAAATTTTGTAATATTTATTTTTATGTAATTTAAATAAATGTTGTTTATTTCAATATGTACCCCAGAATATGTATTGCCCAAAAACAATAATTATTTATTACTATTCAGAATATTTAATTTTCAATTATTATGGTTTGAAACCATCCTTTAGGCGTCTCCTTAATTTTTTTTGTTATATTATATTATAACTATTATAATATTTCATCTAGATTTATTACCAATAACCCGATAACCTTACGAGAATATTTATAATACTTAATTGTTGATTACTGACCAAGTGGTTTATTTTAAATCAATCCTTTAGATCTTTCTATATATTTTTTTATTCACATTGTTTTTTTTCATCCTCAATAACCCAATAATAAAAAAAATAATTATATGCGAATTAATAATATTCAACTTTTAATTACTAACCGGTACGTTCCAATCAATCATTGGAGACTTCACTTTTTATTTCTCATTATTTTTATTACCAATAATTTAATTAGAATAATTATATACGAGAAATTAAAATATTGAACTTTTAGTTACTAATTGGTACGTTCCAAACAATTCTTTAACTCTTTTCATCATTTCTTTTTGCATTTCAATAAAAAATATAAAAAATAAATTTTGATTAACAAATCCAACACGACTCCTCCCAATTAACGTGTACATCTCACCCCACGCGTATAGTAAAATGATAAAATGTGTACAAAAACGTTAGCTAGTTTATTTTATTTTTTTTTGTGTCGAATGAAAATAAAAAAATGTATTTTTTTTGTTGTTGTCTATGTACAGAACCGGTGACCGAGATCCTGGGAGACGCGGATATGTACATAAATAGAGGCAGCACCATGAACCTGACCTGCGTAGTACTTCACAGTCCGGAACCGCCTCCGGCCATCATATGGACGCACAACGATGAGGTAACGTATATATACATTTCACGCGGATGTATATTATACAACCTTTTCTTCTTTTTTTTTATCGGCTATTTTTAACCTATTTATGGTTCACGATACCCTTTCCTTTCTTTTTTTTGGCTTTGTTGCGTGTGCGTATAAATATAACATTGATTATGCAATTATTTTCAAAGTGCTTTTTAAGATTCTTTTTTGGTATTGCAGAACGTATTAGAACGTTTCACAGAAAGAGATAAAGGATAAAATGCATATCGAATAAAATTCTTATTTGAAACAATAATTATTATTACGATACAATATAAAATTTGTAAAAAAATAAAATTTTATATCACGAGTGTTTTAAAACGTTTGCGTTAATTGTTTCTATTTGCACATTCGCGTTAAATGAATAATTATTTATTCGAGTCCTCTCTTCCCGAACACAATTGCAAGAACGGAAAGGTAATCATCCGCTTGTTATTCTTTCACTTTTCTGTATATTTTTTTTCCCTCGTTCATTATTTATTACTGCGTGACATGGGTCGTGATAAAAAAAAGGAGTGCTCCAGTATTTGTTTACATTTGGGAATAAACAACAATACTATCGTCAAGATAGGTAAATATTGAATAAACATATATTTTTTGCTGTTATCACTGATGATCGATATTATTCATTTTGACAGTTGATTTGACGTCCTAATTAGGAACAATGATAGGTTACGTAATGCACACACTCACATCTATATAGAAGCTTTTGGTGATTAAATTGTCCGGTTCTTCGGATATCGGTTAATAAATTATGCGTAACTAGTTCTATAATTATATTACGTGCCTGATCTTCATCAAACAATCAACTATATTTAGTTTAAACTTGATAATTATACATCTATTTGTACGATGATGTTCAATTTTGCTTAGTTGTCTATTTATAATTTGAATATTTGTTATCCATTTATGCTGGAATAAGTGGAGGTCTGACCTAATATTGATGTATACTACTGATTTTAATCATTTTATGTTTTCGATAAATAAATTCGATAAATTCATAGTGAAGCACTCATGTTTTCGAACGATTTGTTCACTGTGGAATTTTAAGTTGACGTTGAATACTGTATTAGTTAGGATTTAATTTGTTTTTTTCAAGAGAAATTGTAGTGTGAATAATGAAAGAATAACAATGTTCGAAATAGTAAAAAATCTGACAAGCAATTTGTGTAATAGGTTAAAACATATATACTATATAGAATATAATACAATGAATTAAAATTGCGCAAATGACATATATGTTGGTAAAAAATAGTAACATAAAAAATTTATGCAAATTTTTAATTTCGGTATCCGAAAAAATCAGTTTACTGAAAAAGCTAATGAAAAGTCACTTTAAAAAAAAACTTATTTTAAATGCATTTTAATTAAGTAAAATAAATAATTTCGGTGAACTAAAAATTATATTAAAATCATAAGTTATAAATATGTATAAAATCGTAATTAAAATGTAAAAAGAGTGTATAAAATGGACCATACACAAAAATATAGCGTAACAACCTTTTTAACTGAAAATTACCGATCAGCGTTTATTAATTTTTTATTTCATTTTTTCTAAGTTACTCTCATTGATTTTAGTGAAAACATGCATCGATATTAATAAACAAATTAATTGATAATGTTTCTTCTTCTCTAATATTTTATCAATGTTACATTTTTATTAAAAGTAAATTACATATTTTTTGTTAAAAGTCGTTTCATCGCACTTTTCAATTCCACGTTTTAATCATGATTTTTGGGTTGAAAGGTGTAGATCCCTGTAATTTGAATCCGACATCCCTTTAAAGTCTATAAAACAGTGGATTCCGTTGTGGAAGGCTGCAGTAAAATCTGACTGATTTAAGTATCTCAATGGTAATAAAAGCGACAGAAAGAGATGAAATACGATGTTGCATAAGAAATTGAAAAAGGAACAAATTAAGTGGAAATTTTACAATTAAAAGGTGTCGCTTCTTACGTTAATTTTAATAATTAAATATAGATAATATGGCGTCAGAAAAATAAAGAATATAGAACGCACACATAAATATTTTTTTATGAAATTCAAATTTTATACCCAGAGCACATATTTCCTAAACACGTATGAAATCGACATATCGATAAGAGAAATTTCCTAGAATTGTCTCGAAATAAAAAATCGTAAATAATTATTTCGATAAATTTCGATGGAAAAATGTTGTTATTATATAGGTTCGCGTAATAAAAATATTGAAACTGTCTAAAGGTTAGTAATAATCAAATATATTGATCAGAAACACATAGAGATAAAGGGAAATAGTAGGTTTAAAAAATTTCTTTCTTTTTTTGGTCGTTAAATTTGATCGGTAGTAACTTCGAGGCGGTTCAATATTTTTTGTGTATTATAGATCTCAAATGAAAGCTTCTACTGTGTAGTTTTATTTCTTTCTATATATATTTATCCTTTTTTATTTGAAAATATAAAACACTTTTTATACGGAAAATAATAAATAATTGTAATTCTTGCCAGTGAAACAATAATTAAAAAAAAAAATACTATTTTAAAGTGAGAAAATCTATACACGCGTAACACATACAAATTTGCAAGCAATTAATGTCAAAACAATTATCTTGGTTAATAAACGCTCAAAATCATACATATAGATTCGCAACTGGTTTTACGATCTACCACACATCCGGTAACATCTAGTACAAAGTCAAGTATATACGAGTAAAGCATCGTTGAACGTGTAGTGTGCGTATATCGGTTTTACGTTTTCTGTGTCTCTTTTTCGTCGACACGGTAAATTTCACCGAGGACTCTTCTCTCTTCTCTCTCTTTTTTTTTGCATAATGACCGACGTTCAAATCTCATTCCGGCTCGTTTTCCTTTAGGTTCTCGCACGTGCGAACCCGAGATTGCGACTCTGAAGTTTTTACGATCGAGTGTGTGGAGCTCGATTTTCGAAGACTCGTAAAGCACACGCGAACCATGAGATAATGACTCTTCCTTTTACTTATCATATTTCGAATTGACGTTTTTATACACGGATTATGGGAGGCCTTCTCCTCCTTTTTTTTCGCCTCGCGTCATTGAAAATGTCAATCGACTTTGTAATTTTTTTTATGGGGACGCTCTACTTTTATTTTTAGTTGGCTATATTTTTTATTTATGTGTGTTTTAGATCAAGTACGTTTTCTTTTTTGTAGATGATTGTTCAAAAGATGGTAATTCGTGTTATTAGGCATTTGTTTAATTTTTTTTAATAGGAAATTTTTCTTTGGCAGGATTCTTTGCACTTTTTATAATTAAAAAATTTATTTTTTTCATAAGCTAAAAGTTTTTATTTCTCTAAACGTTGCTCCGTCAAGTCTTCTAATGTGTGTATATATATATATATATGTATATGTATATATGTTTGAAACTTATAATTACCTTGTAAATTTATTTTAGATTTTTAATTTAACATTTCGTTTATGATATTTGAATGAAAAAAATTAGATTCCTTTAATCAATTAAAATTCGTTAGTTTAATTTTTGTTTAAAATAATTATAATATTTAAAATAGTGACGTAATTAACTTACTTGCTGTAAAATTTAATCTCAAACCAGCGCTGTTGTTTCCAACCATGATATTTTACTATAATGCACTTGGCGCACGTCAGAAATCAGCTCGCCGAATGTTGGTTGAAATTTTTGACAGTATTTATAAAACTATAGAATGTAAAAATACTTTAAAAGTAAACTATGAAAAAAAATAACCAAAAAATACGTGTAAATATTTTTTTTGAAACTAAGAATTCGAATGTATTTATTTTTTCGATATTTACATTTTGTTTTAGTCATCTGTGTATAAGAATCATGTTTTGTAAATACTGTCGGAACTTCAATCTATCCGGTTGAAGATACTTTTTGAAATATCCTGCGGCAACGGTGCATTATAATACTAAAATATCATGGCTGAGTTCGTAAATGAACTAATGTATGAGCTTTCAAAATCTTTAAAAAGTTTCGAGTCTGATCAAATACTGATATTTTCTACTTGTTAATTTTGTATACCTTTATTATTTATTTCTGTTTGATTTTCAACTTAAATTGTGTTTGTCTTCGCAACGATGCAGTTTGTTCTTGAAAAATGTTTGTATTGAGTTTGATTAAATGAACAATTTTTGAAGAACTCCGAGCAAACATTACGAAATTAAGTCAGTTTTGTTATTTCGCGGATTTATAAGATAGGGGAGAAAAAAGTTTTTTTTTTACATTTTTTTGAGGTACCGCGATTTTTCATTACTTCTAGACAGAACAATATATATTTTTAAGGATTTCGTAGTGACTACATCGTCCGCACGAATTCTTCAAGGGATTTCTATGATTGAGAGGTCAGATTTTCTTTCGTGCATGCCTGACTTACACCAACGAATATTACGGATCCGGGTCGAGGATTTGGTTGAAACTATATCCTTTTTTTTAACACCAAATTATGAAGGTGCCTCACGTACCTAATACTATCTCTCTCTAAAAAAATAAACATTCATTATTTTGCTTGTATTAGTTATAAATAAGAATATGCGAAGTAAAAATTTTCGTTTAAAAACTAACGATTCTTTTTAATACAGCGAGAAAAATTGTTTGAAAATACTTCCATCCGACAAAAAATATATTTTGTAACAATATATAATCAATAAAAAATTCTGCGCAGTCTAAAAATGGTGACTCTGACCACCGAAACTTCACAACATAGAATTTCTGTTTTATAGTTCTATAACTCTATTCAAAAAATCAATAAATTCTTACATCTTGCAAAATGTTATAATTGTTAAGCTTCAAGCCTGCATTAAAACGTAATCAACGTTTTTAATTTTTTTATTAACGTAATATTTATTATTTGTATTATTTTCGAACTTTTATTAGTTTCATTTTTTGTTATTGAATCGTTTTATTATTATATTAGTACCTATTAATAAGATTAACGCGATTATGAAAATTTATCATTTTTTGTTAATACTAAAATATAATTCAACCTTTCTTTACATTCCTATTCTGATCGCTTTTTATTTTTGATTGCTTCTATGCCATTACATCGTATTTAGAACTTCTTTTATTTATTTCTTGTCGCATCAACTTTTATTGTATAATTTTTATTACGCGATTTCTATACAATACATATATCCGAGATAATTAACGCAATTATTGTGTCTATATTGTAATATAATATTTTGTTAATCGAATAACCCTATATAAATCGTAAGTTACACCCTGATTTCCTTCCACTGATTTCACTCAAATTTATATATCCAAATGATCCGGCATCACTCTCGAAATATCTTATTTAGTATTCCAATAAACTGCCTTACCTTTTCATTTTTTTTGTTGTTTCGGCGCCCAGAAAATATATTTCCAAGCGTCAGCCCATACATACGTGATATAAATCTACGACACTTTGTTTATCAGACACGTATTTTTGGTATAGTAAAGAAAGGAAGAGGAAAAAAAAGAGCAGCCGCCGCAATATACCTTGATTTTTCCCGCATAAAATATTAAATTAAAATGTATTCGGTGTCTGAGTTTATTTGATTATTACGTATATTCATACGAAAAAAAGAAGAATTTAATAAACACACGCGCTACAATAATTGACGTATATATACACGCGAAAATGTATACTAGAACGTCGACGATAATGACGAATTTTAAAATGAAACGTATACGTAGAAGCATCGAAGAAAAAAGGAGAAAGCAAATAAAACAGATACTCCGAAATCACGAAACACAGCTGCATATAATTCACGTACCACGCAACAAAGCCATTACCGACATCCAATATAATATATATATCTTATTTTCTCCTATCTCGAAAATTAAGCAACAAATATTTACCAAATACATAGAGAAGATATATCCCCTATTAATAATCTCGACGAAAGTGAGATATAAAAAAAAATCGTTTTTTTCCTTTCTTCCCACCCTGAGGTTAATGAGCTTTTTTTCGTTCTCACGCCGAGCAGGAGATCAATTACGATAGTCCAAGGGGTGGAGTATCGGTGATCACGGAGAAAGGCGAACAGACGACCTCGTACCTTTTGATTCAACGTGCACAATCGGCGGATAGCGGTGAATACACCTGTCATCCAAGTAACGCTAATACTAAAAGTGTTACGGTTCACGTATTAAATGGTGAGTAAAAAAAAAGGATGTAATGTAATTTCTTATTATTTTACGAGATAATAGTGGTATACTACGATTATCCTTGTTCTTATTGGAGATCTTTTTTTTTCGTGGTATTTAGCTTTTTCTCGTTTTCTTTTTGGGTGTATCGAGGATTATGCTGGAGAATTAGGAGTGATATTGGGTTTTTTATTTTTATTACGATGATCGCGTATATACACGAGGATAATGTTTTTCTCTCTTATTTTTTTCTTATTATACGCGATCGAAAGCACGTTAAAAATTTTTACTCGTTCGATTAAATAATATAAATTACGTATTAGAAGTGTATTTTTTATTTACAGTTTTTTTCTTATTATAAATAATATAATATATAAAAAATTTTGTAATATTTTACGCGTACATAAATATTGCGAAGTAAAATACACAACGTTATATTTATCCATTATCGATGTGTTATCGAATTAATAATAGTTTATTTAATCTCAAGTTTTAATTCGAATAAAGAGAGGACAACCATTACGGTTTCTAGACCATCAATATTAAAATTATTAACGTTTGCTTGTCACTATTAATCCTATTTTTTTTCTTTTCGTCCACTGTGTAAAATTCATGAGAGATGTTTTGAAAATATAATCTCGCATTCGTCGAAAGCACATTAACGTTGTAGTTTTAATAAAATTCACTTGGTGTGTCTCTTTCTCTTTCTGTATGAGTTAATTTCATTTAAAATACGTACACGAACTTCCTTTTTATACATCAAGAGATTACTTCCTTTTTCAGTTTTTTTTATTATTTTTGTTTTTTGGTTATGAATTTAGATTTTCAGTTTGACCAATTGAGATTTTGTTTAAGTCAATTAAGTTTCCACGTGACTTTTGTTTCATAAAAAAAATAAAATAAAACGATGACAGGTAGGATGTATACGCAAAAGCTAATTATAAGATTCAAATGTATATATTGCTTTGAATATATTTATATAGTAAACTAGTAATCTTGACTTGGCGTGTACGGTATATATGAATATTAAAATATTTATGAAACTTTGAGTTTAAAGAAAACTATCTTTTTTTTCGTTTAAGTCGATTTAGTTTAATCTTTAATCAAATTGACGTTTAAAAAATATTGATACGACAGGTAATAAATATATTTTTGTTCGATAACTTTTTCGGTAATTAAAGTATATGGAAATAGCGAATTTGTACGTAAGATAAATTTTTCAGAGCGGAAACTGAATTAATTACATGAAAACAAGAAAAAAGAATATATGTATGTATATAAGTATAAGGTATACGGTTTATTTCTTAAAGGAATTTATTCTAAGTCGATCCGCGCACAGTGTAGTTTTAGCTTAGCTTTGATCACTCGAGTGGGTTAATTTAAACGACGTTTATTCGACATGGAAAAAGTAACAGATATAAAGTTAATAATATTTTTATATTTATAAGATGTAACGAGTTTCTTAAATAAAAAGGAAATTAACAATTATTTTAGTTTAAATTTTTATTAAAAAAAAATATTTGTAAAAATCGTTCGTATTATTTATACTGACCCGCCGATAATAAAATTAATTTGTTTATACAGCAAGAAGATATTTTTGTATTATTCAACAATTTAGATTCCAGCTGTGGATAAGAAAACAAGTAAAAATATCACGTACGATGTATATACATATATACAGTATCCAGAAAGAGGGATAAAATCGAGATAGAAAAAGAAATAAGAGTATCTTTCCACGTTATATTCGATAGAACCATTAGTCCTTTGGGATTTCGTGGACACTTGTCGTACCAGAGTGTACCCTTTTTTTATACAAGGTATAGATATATACATTGTGTTCCTTTGAAAAATGTCCCGTTAGAGGCAGGTATAGCGACTTTGTGTTTTTAAAAATATTGACCCTATATGCTGTCGTATAGATGATTGATGATAGGACCTTACGCGAGATTTCATGACGAAATCATGGTGAAATGATGAAACACGGTTGGAAAAATGTAAATAACGTCGTTACGTATGATATCCCTCGCATTTGTCATTCAAAATCGCTGGCAATTGAATACGTCGACTTTGGTTGTGAAATATAAAAAGTCTTACGTAAATATTTATTATCTTTTTCTTTTATACTATTATATTGTTAAACATTTATTTTTATTTTTTTTTACAGAACGTTTAAACGTTCGTGAAGGAAATCGTTTAATAAAAAATTGTGTACATCAATTTGTCAATCAAGAGTATATCATAAACTTTCGAACGTTCGATTTCAAAGAATTGAATAATCGTTCGAATTGGCTAAAAAGAAAAATACACGTACATTTTTAAGATTTTTAATACATTACGATCAACTTTTATATATATTTTATATATATATGTATATATATATATATATATATATGTATATACGCAATTTTTTCTTTTTTGACAAACGATCCGCGTAGAGTAGAAATGAAATCGTATTTCATCCGAAAAAGCGATTCACTTTTCTTTTTTTTTACTCTCCTTTCCTCAAAGGGGAAAAATTTTTCATGACCGTCTTGGAAGTCGGTCGAGCACAATGAATAAAAATACATTTATACACGAGGCGAAAAAAGGACGCGCGCGTTGGTTTCCTTGACTCTCTTAATATCAAGAAAAACCCCAAAATATACCATACGGTGAGGAAAATTTTTCGATATTTCCTATATAAACCTTCTGTTATTGACTAACTATATATATACGGACATGTAGAGATAAGGATCATCGGACTCGATGACGAATACAGTAACGAGACGATCAAAATTTCATTTTTCCGAGTTATATTAGAAGAATAATTTTCGATGCGTGTCTTTCGTTATATTGAGCTTCTTTCGGATATAGGAGGGTGAGTTTTTTTATTGCAATTGATTGGCAATTTGGTCGAGTTTCTTTTACTGGCAATATTCTATTTTATTAAAAAAAAGTATACTTTTCTTACCATCTATTTGCATAATTTAAGGATTTATTAAAATGTATAAAAAATAATCATTGATTTGTCGTATATAAACAAACTGATTATAAAATTATAATAATTTACCATTAAATTAATAACGCGCAATCGAGTTATTACTCTTAACGAACACTTTAATTTTCTTTTTTAAATATTTGTTTTTAATAAGTATAATGTTCACTTTTTTACGAGGACGTATATTTATTAAGTTTATTAAAATTTTACATGTTTTGGGTAATAAATTGCAATACATTCCGCATACGTATAGAGTATCAAATGTATATACGTGCAGATGTATTTATTTGATTGTTAAATTGCAATTGCATTAGCGAATGTACAAAAGGCATTAAATGCAACTTTTATTTCGAAATTATTAAGTGCCATTTTAATTATTAACGTTTATTTCGTTTATTAAAGTTCAATGTAAATTTTATTATTATTATACGTTTGACAGCGTGTCCCGGTGATGTTATCTGTAATTATAATAAAAAAAGTCTTTTTTGTATATTAATCACCTAAATGTTACTTTTATGCAATAAGTATATAGGCGTTTGTAATATTTTCAATCGATAAATTATTTTTTATACGAAGGTACGTTACTAAGGAAATTTTAATCATAATTCAGGATACATTTTTTTTCCTATTTGGAAAAAAATTTAAAATAATTAAAACGTTTCGTTTGAATAGTTCGAAATAGTAGGCAAGATTCCTACACCCTCCGGATGTCTATGTAAGATGGAATTTTGTAAAATTTTAGAAATTCCAACGTTACTTATTATACTTTCTTCATTTTTTTTCCTTGAAAGATATTTAACTTTATAGATTATGTTAATAATTGTTAATGTGAAATACCATGTAAATGAAGAATTTATTATTTCCATCTGCTTTTTTTTCAAGAACTCTAGTCGCTCTTTGTAAGTTAACTCGATTTCGCAGTAGTAATTTAATTTCTCGAACAGGATTCTATTAGTTTAAATTGTTAACAGATTAAATTATTTTCGATTTATAGAACGAGAAATTGAATTAAAGAAAGTATTACTTTTTTATATTCAAAGTCGTAAATTTTTGTATTTATTAAATTATTGTTCCAACGGATCGGGTGGGAATAGCGAAAAATGATTTTTGGATATATGTAAATTATACATGTTGATATGTAAAGTGAAAAGGTAATGTTTGTCGGGTAAAATTGTAAGGACGTACGGGTAAATAGACCGAGGGTAAAAGAGAGTACATAGGGTTCGAATGTATGTAGAGGAAAGGAAGGATTAGCCAACCGTATACCTATTTTGTATATCGAGTAAACATTTGCGAATGGTTTCGATTGTTCCAGGTGAGCATCCAGCAGCGATGCAGCACGGTGGCCAATTGAGACTTAGCAATCCGCCCTTCGTCGTCATGTTGGCGACGATGCTAGCGTTCCGCAACTATCGACATTGAACGCATCGACGAAGGGGATGACGATATGTGGTCAGTATTCCACGTACATACTGTTCTGTCTGTATAATACAACCTTTTCTACTCTTTTTTTATGGTGTTTCTTGAATGCATAAGGAGATTTGTGTGATCTACGGATATTTTAGCGTCGAAAGGATACGACTAGGATATTTCCTACGAAAAATATTGTTACGAAATGTTTTCAAAAAGTTATCAATTCAAATATGATTTTTGAAGAAAATTTTATAACGGGTAAATTCAGAATTCGATTAGAAAAATGTGTAAATTTCAGATTTTGTTTAAAAAAGGCGTTGGAATATAGTTTTCTTGAAAAAAAACTCCAATACAAATGTTTTTAATGTTGTTAGATCAGATTTTTTTCGAAGAAAGTTTTTGCTCAAAATATAATGAAAAAGGTGTAAACGTAGATTTTGATTTAAAAAGTATAGTCGACTTTTTAAAAAAAAAAGTAACATAGATTTTCGGTTTCAAAAATTGCTAATCACGTCTCTCTCAAAAGAAGCTACATACCGCTCAAATTATGATTAAAAACGTGTAAATTCTCATTTTAATTTAAAAAGGCGTCAGCACTAATTTTTTCTCAAAAAATTCAGTCAATTCAGATTCTGCTTAAGGCGATGTGATACCCAAATTACAGGAAACTACCTATAAAATTCCAAAAATTTTAAAAACTAATGAAATTAAAAATCTGAAAATATTTACAGATAATGTTGAAAGCAAATAGAATACCGTTACAGAGCGATTTTTTCAAAATAATTAAATTAAAATGAATTATATAGAAATAACCATTTTTTGGTCGGTAATATATAACTAAAAACAATGCTGCACGGCTGCTCAAAAATCTCGTTGATTTATTGATAAAAAAATTTGAAAAAAATCATAGACTATCTTTAATGTAAGTTAAACACCGTTACAGAGCGTTTTTTTTCGATAAAGTATACTGTTCGCTTAAGAAAAAATAAATAGTGATTCTGTTTTAATGGGTTTACATAACTAAATTTTATAATTTATTCGAAATAAAGACAAAATTAAATTGGCATTTAAGAACTTTACGACAATTGTATAACAGCACTCAATTGTTAAAAGTAAATTCTAGTAATAATTATATATGTAATTACGGTACTGTCACATTAATTAATCGTTTCAAAACTCTAACTTTTGTACATTATCCAAGAAAAATTAGATTTGACATATTTAAAAAAAAATTAGAATAAAAACTTAATTAAACAAAATCTAAACGTATACAAAGTTAATACCTCTTTTAAAAAAATTCTGTTCATAAATATTTAAGTAAAATCAGAAATGATGCCCTCTTCAAAATATGTTTAACCAACTTTAAGCAAATTCTAAATTGTCATTACTCTCGTTTAAACGTTTAAAAAAATACAAAAATTTTTAGAGTGAACCTGTATATTTATGCAAAGAGTTGACAGCATTATCGATCAAATTTCAAATTTAAGCATTATTCAAGTAAAATTTAAATTGGCATCTTTCTCAAACAAATATCGAGTTGAAACCTTTTTACAAGAAGCTAGGGTATATATACGCTATCGAACGATACGTTATTATTATTTTTTTTTATTTATTTCCTCACTGTGTATCCACTTGAATTTTAAAGTAGGATAACGATGTGTTAAAGATATATACACATACACGTATATACATTTGGTATATAGACGAGAAAGAAAAGTATGAAAGATTTATTGTATAACCTGTTTCTTCTTTTCCTCTCGGTCACGGATAGTTAGATTATAGAAAATATTTTCGCCGACGTTCTAGTTTCAAGTGAAATATATGATTAAAAAAAAGCAAAAATAAAAAATAAAGAAATAATAGCGTTTCTCCGATTTAAAAGATTAATTGCATCCTTTGATAAATAATACATCTCTTGATATTCTTGAGCAGCAATATTTATAAACCGAATACGTATATACAAGAGCACGCGAAAACAATTAAATCAAAACGAGCTCTTGTAGATGTATATATAGAATAAAAATATGTGTTCTATCGAAATTTTTTCGAGTGAAAAATTATATTTCTTTAGAGAGATGAAACTTAAGTGAATCGGTAACCTCGAAACATAACTTCAATTTTTTTGATTGAGTATATGAGCAGTCTAATAAATAGTTAACAATTTTTAAATAATACATTAAAATACACTTTTTCATGAATTTACAGAAAAATCTTTAATGTGGACGAGTGACCATATTATTACAAAAACGAAGATTTCTTAAGAATTTTAAATACCAATGAATGAACGTGTTAAGAAAATAGGAAAAATTTGGGGTTATAAACGTCCCAATATATTTTAAACGTTTAGATTTCAATCGTATTTTTATCTTTAATATAATTTTTAAAATTATTTTTAAAATAGGTAATAATTATTGTACGATAGACGAGGGCTTAACATCATTCCAGTTATTTTTTTCTTCCAGTACTATTTTATAACTTTTAGAATTTCGAATTTACCATTTTTACGTTAATTCGCTGGGTAAGCCACCCCACTCCCATACTTTTAATTTAAAACAGATTATTTTTGAATTAATAATAATATTCATCACAGTCCGTATACTGTAATATAAAAAGAAAGCAGGATACAATATCAATTTCAATAACAACATCCGAGTGTAATCGAGAGCATAACCCTACACTCTATTTACCAAGAAACAAGATGGGTACTTTCTCATCCACGAATTTGGTATACTATGTTTGCTTTTGGACTGAAGCTTCCTCGCTAAGTCAGTTTGCGGAGTCGCTACGGTTGTCCTCGCACACCAGTTACAATGAATATACATATACATAGATACATATATATATATACGTATACACACACACACACACACAGATGTGAAAGAGAGTAAGAACCCGTAGGATTAACGTTTCGTACAGCATAAAATTTGACAAATCGGCTTTTCAATTCTTACGCTTGGATTAATCCATATACCTATATATATTTATACATCCGGTTGAAGAAATTTTCACTCGAGTTATTTATATATATATATATACGTATATAGATTCGGTTAAAGCCGTTTAAGAGACGACGGAGTATTCGATATATATATAAGCCCTTATGCCTTGTTCCTTATGAACGATTATTCTCGGATGTATAGGTATATATGGATCTTATTTCCAAGAGAAATCTCGTTATTCTTTTAGATGTTGATCGGGTCCGAGTGTATTTATTTTTTTGGATGAAAATTTATTTGATAATTTTTGGGAAATTCACGTGGAATTAGAACGCGCTCTTGGTATAACCTTTCGAAATTTGATTGTACTAATAATAACTAGCGGCTGCTGCGAGTTTAATCAAATATAAATTATGTCACACTTGACATTCTGCAAATCGATGAAAATTACAACGTTTAATACCGAATGTATCTATGTATGTATATATATACGTTGTACTATCGCGTTCACCGGTTATTGTTAATTAAAGGGTCAACACCTTCGTTTTAAATCATTATCGTACAATGTTAATTGGTTATCAGTGACTAATGCCTAGAGTACCATTTAATTATGACATTCTTCGTTTACTGTTACAAATTACACGGATACACCAACATTTATTGATTTATAATCGACGTTCCATGTATTTGTATATTTTAATTAAAAATTATGTGTGTGTACAAGAGCCAGTCGTTTTTAAGGAGAGGTTTGTACAGCTAAAAATTAAGAGCTAAAGAACATTTCGTTGATCTACAATATATAGCAATACAGCATAAATAAAACTACGAAAATTATGTTAGATTATATCGATTTAAATATCCCTCTAACCAAGTATACAACAACAATAATATAATATATTTCAAAAAATGTTTATTTACAAGGTTCAACACTTATTAAATATGACTAACGTTACGTATTTTCTTACTTTTCCAAAACAAATTTATTAATTCGAAAAAGTGTAATAATTCAATTCTCATACCTTTAAAAATAAATTCTACAATTGAAAAGAGAGAGCAAGGGAGGGCGAGAAAAAACGATCTTAACAATCGCGTATCAACTAGAATAACTACATCGAAATTTCTATGGGCGTGTAATTCGATTCAGTTAGATCAATGTTGATGGAAACGTTAGTAAGTGTTCGTCGCAAAGTTAGCGTTACTTGTTCCTCTTCCCATATGTGTGGGTGTGTGTGTGTGTGTGTGTGCACGTTCAAATAAAGTGAGTTACGTAACCGGGCATCGCTCTTCTCTCGTTTTTTCTTTTTTTTCGCTATTGACAATATCGCGTTATACGAAGTTGATAGAGCCAATATTCACCCACTCTCTCGCGTTTATAATACGGGAAATACGTGTATTTACAACTAAGCGAATTTTGACCGCGATAAAACTGCATTTCCTTATTAATCGGTATATAATTTCGTATTGTTGCGTAAATCTTAACGCTCGACATAGATTATTCGCATTCGCGAAATTCATTATCCCCGCGTATTTATCGAAGGTGAAAAAGAAAAAAGAATTCAATTTAAAATGGGTAGGAAAAATGCGCGAAGTAAATCGAGCGTTGAATGAAACATCTCGCGTTTATATATATATATGTATATATAGTGAGAGAGAGAGAGAGAGAGATGGAATGAGTATTTCTTCGAGCTTTTGATTTCCTTTTTAAATTGCCCTGCATAAATTTTTAAGAGTCTACTTTGCAATCGTCCGACGTGGAATATGAAATTTACAAGTGACATATAGATTATCTTTAAGACTCGTTTTTACCTAGGTAGGAGGAGGAAAAAAATTTTTTTTTGCCTTTTCACTTCTCCATTATATTTGGTTATTGCGTATTCTCCAGTAGAAATCGTACTTGCGCGTTATCATTTTGTCGAAACAACTTTTACGGCTTTTTTTTACTCTACTCCCTCTCTCTCACTCTTCGTTGCAACACTTTTTCTTTACTTTCTTCGAAGAAGAGGAGGAAAAAAAATATTATGAGTAGTAGATTGATATTTACATTTCAATTTTGAATGTAGTTTGGTGAATGGCGTCGTTGTACCGAATGGATTTACATTGTATTTTTTTATGTATATGAACCGATAATTAATTTTGATGGATTCGAACAATTTTTATTTTTTATTTCAAAATGTTAAAGTACAAATTTGAGAGTATTAAAGTGAATAACTGAAGATATATATATATATATATTTTTCGTAAAAATTATAATAATTTGCGTTACTGCAAATTTTAACGTTTTCTCTATATGTAATCTTCCCGTTTCTGAAATTTTGTATTATTTCTAATGTTGAACGTTTCACTTACCCGTATAGCAATTTTCGTGAAACTCTTCGTGTATGCTCATTTTTTCGCCATGTATTTTTCAAATTCAATTAAATTGAGAAATCGCGCTAGTTTTACAATATTATTGCAAATTCACGTGAGTTTTCAATAGAATTTGACAGATTAATTATTAGATATTTTATCGAACTATTTTTTTTTTTTTTAAATGAAACAACTAAAATTTTTTTAATAATGTTACATATAAATCATCATTATTTACGTACGTAAATCACAATTATATGTAGAACATCGAAAATTAACCAAATTTTCGTGTGTACCCGGATAATTGTCAGAGAATGCGATTTTAGATATATAATTTTGACGATCGTACAAACTAAATATTCGTGAAAATGCGGGTGTTACGAATAAATCAATAAAAATATCTCTTTATAGTTGAATTTTTAAAAAGTGAAATCGATAGCAACGAGTACTATGGATTTAACCATATAATTTTACTAATTTATAATTAAAATTTGGTAAAAAGTGATAAGATATCTATTCTACCACCCGGGTTGTTAAATTTTTAACTGAAACTCATTTTGTATTCAAGATTTACATCTTTAGTAAACAAAAATAAATATTTGATACTAATCTTCTTGATTTTTAAGTAAAAAAATGAAAAAGTATATGACAAAATCTGTATGTACATTTTCATTTTTCATTCAAATTTTTTTTATAACTTGTTTTGTAATAATATCATTATTATGTTACGTTTTTTTTAATCCGCCGTAATAGAGGCGAATAAAAAATGTGTAACTATTAATTTGTTTAATATTTTGAGGGAAGAGTTTACTCGACACGAAGATATATTTCAACAGTTAAAAAATATGTCTTCCACTTTAGTATAGAAATTAAGTATTTAGAGGTTAGTCGAAACCAAGTTTTGGACATTAATTACCGATTTATTAACCAGCTTTTGATCGAACAGCTATTTTTTTTTTATAAAAATACGTTTCACAAAATGTTTTAATTATTACACTGAGAAAAAGTTTAGATTAAAAATGACTATAGTTTCTAGTCAAGAAATCACGGACTAACAAACTGAGGAAAATTAGTATGGTTCCCAGTAAAAATTACTATAGTTTATAATAAAAAACCTGTATGAAGAGTTTCTTACTACAAACAGAATTCTTGTTAAATATGATCCAAGAACAAATCTGGTTGTCGTTAAATGAATCCTCTATAATCAAACTGTGTAATCAAACTATCTCTAAAACTAAGAAGGTTGACAAGGAAATGTCGCACCTTCATTTAAAATAGACTCTTATCGACATTAACTGAATGATTTTTCAAATTTATCATTCAATTTGCAGATTTTTTATTCAATTCTACGATTAAAGGCACATTCTTTGATGTGCAAGAATTGTGCGCGTGCTAAAAAATATAGAAAAAAATGAATATTAAAAACTATATTTGAAAAGTCAATTACAAAAATCTGTAACATGTACGGACTCTCCTTAAGTAGATCAATATAAAGAATTAACCATATTCTCCTAAATTCTAAAAAATTCATTAAATGTCAACGCAGATTTCTTCTTGGGTCATATTTAAGAAGAATTCCGCTTGAAGTAAGAAATTACATACATTTCACACTTAAAAACGATAATTCGTTAACACTCAACAGCGCACATAAAATTATTTTCTATAAAAAATGATAATTCATTAACACTCAATAGCAAAAGTAAAACAATTTTCTATAAATTTTCCAATGTATAACGAGTACATTCCACACCCTAATAATAAACTCATGCGAAGAAATAATAGGTGTTGAAAAAAAGAATATCGAATATTTACCGTAACATCCGATGGTTACAATTCAACCGTCCCATGAGTAAGATCGTAATTTTGCAACTGCGCGATGGGAGTATCCGCACAACATCCAGAACGGTCTTTCTCTCCCCCGCTCTCTCGGTCGATTCAGACGTGGATTTAACGGTGGCCCTTTCGCGGATTACGTTAGATCCAAGGGGATAACCTCGCTCCAGGCTATACGTGTACGTCTCCCTTTAAGAACCCAGGAGACAAAGTCAAAGAGGCGCATCAAAAGAGATTCGTGAATTAAAAATTTAACCGCACCTTTTCTTCTTTTTTTTACCTTTCTTTCATAAAAATTAGGAACTTTCCGTAATACGTCGTTGTTTTTTTTTCCTTATCCGGAATCGCAATTATTTTAATGAAACGGTTTGTGAAAGGATTAGTATATTTAACTTTTTTATGGAAGGATTATTGTTCTGTATATTATGACGTTCCTTTGACACGAGAATACAATAATAATGATTATTTGTAAAACGAATGAAAGTTTGTTTAATCGTATATTTGTTGGGATGCGAATATTGAAGGGAAAACATAATTTTTTTATCGATCTATGGGGTTTGAGGATTATTAAAATGATACATTGCTACGTGCATAAAGGTCTGAAAATCTCAATAGAAATTCCTTATACGTTCCGTTCACTCTATCACGCAGTTCTAATAAGGTATCTAATAAAGCGAATTTACTACCTGTTTAACGATCGTACACTCGTTTGAAAATTGAAATTTTAAAAAAAAATATATATGTATATATGTACGTGTTTACTCTTTTACGTAACCGAGCAAACACTTTTGTTTAAGTGCGAATGAAAATATGAATTCGAACTGGTCATTAATTGGATAAAATGTGTATTTATGGCTTTGTTTACCTCCCCTCCATTTAAGCTTTCGACTTGGAACTTACGACTTTATTCGATTAAAAAATATTTATACACATTTCGGAATGATGTACGATACATAAATATTATTTTTTTTATCAAAATATACGCTTGGATTAAAAGGTTACTTTATTTCTCACCGATATATATTTCGATAAAGGAATTTTCTAAAGAATCATGAAAGAATGATTACGAAAAATTTGAAGAAGATATCCAATCTCAATTTTTATCCTCTTTGACAATCTGAAGATTCTGTTAATTTAGACCTGATTAAAGAAATTAAGATTAGATTAAGCGTTTATTGCTCTTCCTTTATTAATTATCCGTTTTTGCCCTGCTACAAAATTAACTCACCTTTTAGTCAAGATTATCTCATTTGAATAGTTAAAAATCAGTTAATTTTTAGCTGAATTATGCCTAAAATTAACTAAAAATTATCTAATCTGAATAGCATGTAATAATTTTGGAAGATAAATTTAAAAATCGTTTACGTGAAATATTAACAAAAATATATATAAAGCGACTAGAATAAATTGAAATAATGTAAAGCGTTGAAATATTTTTAAAAATAAACAGATTTATTTAAACTATAATCTCAATTATTTTTACTCAATTATTTTTTCAATTATTTAACATTATATTATTGAACAATAAAATTTAAAAGAGTAAACGAAAATATTTACATTCACACAAATGATTAAATATGATTTTTAGTCGAACTAGGTGATTTTACTAAAGTTAGTTAATAATTATCTAAAAATCTATCTCAATTTGTAAAAGGTCGTGTGATAAATCTTAGGCAGTAATAATATTCATCATTTTTTCAGAAATTTATTACCATCAATTTAAAAATAAATTTTAGACACAACCTAACAATGTACAAAAATATAATATACAAAAGAAAATATTTTTAAAGAATTTCTGAAAAACTAATAAATATTTCTGGCTGAAATTTGTTACAAATATATTTTATGAAAACGGAAGATATTAAAATATTCTAAATAAATCAGTTTATTAAATCATATCCAGCAATATATGAATTAAATATAATATAAAATACGACATAAAAAATCTATAAATAATTAGGATCCATAAATACGAATCTGAAAAGACACACCTTTGTATATTTAAAATTTAAGGAACAGAACCTTTTTCCTTCATCTGTCGCGCTACTTCCATATAAATCCTCTAAAACATCGTCTATATACATTCTAGTACGTTAATCATCCCATTACGTCGAATAAAACGTTTATATATGTATATATTTTTTAAACATTTTTTCTTACCGTATAAGACTTTAAAATTGAAATTCATGTCAGTAGTTCCAGTGATATATCCTAAACTCGATGGCAGTGCCTCAGGCAAAGTGAACTGCGAAAAGGCATTTGAATTTTTAGACCTTATTACACAGCCTTTCTATAAAACTCTTTCTTGGCTTTCTTCTTTATCTTCCTTTTTTTCTCTACATGTATATATATATAAGCTTTTCACGGGGAATGTATTAAAACCTTTTGATTAATTTTAAACGTCTTCTACGTAAATTACTTGAGTATGTATGTGTGTGGATAAATATTTTGATAAAAAATAGTTAGCTCAAGAAAGATTGTATATATGTGGTTGTTATAAATTTTTTTTATAAAACGAGATTTAGGTAGTGTACATTAAAATTACGGTTTAATTTATTTTAGGTCAACGGTAATATAACACTTTTAAGGTTGCGTCCTTTTGTCGTCGCTAAGTTTTAATACGTAATTAATTATTGTACGCTTAATCTCGTTAATCGGATAACTTTATTTTTCCGCACTTTTGTGTCAAAGTTTAGTTTTAAAAAAAAGGAATAAAGTAAAGTTCATTTAAATAAATGCAAATTTTTGTTTGTAATGATTACATCAATCTATTGGTTGCACAGGAGAAAATTATTTATCTTTCATCTAAAGTTTATTTTTTTTTCGAATATTATATTAATATTTCAACGGAGCGAAGTTATTTAAACTTAAAATGAATATATTTTTATGTAAATGAACTTGCGAAACGCGCTAAAACTATCCTTATTTAAAATTATTCAAAGTCTATAAGGAGATAGACGTATATATATACCGAGAGAACATCGTTGATTATCAAAAAAGAGAAAAAAAATATATATATATACAAGAAAGTAGAGAAAAAAAACATAGTTTCTTCCGAGAGTAATTTCGAGCTCGATAAACACGTACATTCTGTTTAACCAACAGTCGAGAATGATTTTCTGGGAAAAGTTTATCCTCTGCTGCATCTCCGATATTTCATTTGCATTTTCATTACTTCGAGCTTCGAGTTGATAAACACCGATAAGAATCTCGAATGTTCGAAAAATTATCGCATGTTCAGGGGGAGAAAAGAGAATTCGATTTACCAGTTGACTTACGAGGTTTTTTTTCCGTTATTTTCACCAAAATCGAAAAATTTGTATTTTTTTTTTACAAATTGTGAAAACGTAAGATGATGTATAATTTTTAGTTTAAATATTGTTAGAAAAAGACGTGTACTATTTGATGCTCTATTTAAATAAAATAATTGATTCAATAGCCATACTGAGGGATTTTCATCCCGAGCACGTAATAAACATTAATAATAATAATTTTAAATGTGTTGAATAAGTACGTTTTTAAACAACAGTAAGTTTTTTTATTAATCATTGCTTTTCTTGTACATTGGAATAGGATTGGGTGAGGTACTACATCAAACACATATGTAGTAGTTCATCCTGTTCATTGGGTGAGCTGCGCGTTCTCTATAGAAATAGTTGACGCGTGTTAATCGGCTAGCAGCTTTTTCTCGAAGAAGAGGTTACAAAACACTGTAGATTGTGACACTATACTTTTTTTTATATTTCTTATGGTATTTTGGTATTATTACAAAAAAGAGAAAATCAATTTTTTTGTAAGGCAGTTTTTTTTATTTTGGAGACGACAGTTAATCACAAATATTGAAAACGTTGAATCTCGCGTTTGGGTGAGCAGCTCGTCCACTCCTTGTCAAGAAGTTATACTTATAAAATCAAACGTACCATGGAACATTTTTTGGAACAGTAACTTGCCCAATCTTTTCCCAATGTGGAGATTAATCATTTTGAGGTTAGATAAAACCTTATTAGCTATTGTTGGTCAAATGCTCAGTCTTTGAGCAAATATTCAAATATACTTCTCGTAATTTTTTTCCTAATTACAAGACTTATTTCTTTAAACCTGATTTCGGTTTAAATAATCAGATTAAAATAAGCTGACGCTTGTGGTGGCTTGGTCGGTAGAGTGGTGTGGATTTCTACCTGGATTCGATTCCTGGTCTCTGATTGATACAATCATCACTGTGAAATATATTTTCAAGTGTTATCTTAACAAAGGACATCGATTGACCACCGTCGCTGATTAGCACCATATTGGAAACATAATAAAACCGATGTTAAAATAATAATAATAAAAAAAAGTGGTAAATACAGTGGACTTATGAAGTATATAATTTTAATAAGAATATAATAATATCAGAAGACCAGTAACCAATTTTCATCCAATACTCATACTGCATATTTGGAAGGGATTATAATGTATTTTAATTTTTTAGTAATTTTAATTACCTTATGTTTATAAAATTAATTTGAGTCTTTTTTCGAACAAACACAGTACTAATGATCGTAATAAAGAAAACCAATATTCCAATAACCATAGTACATCTATAAGAAGGATTTACATTGTTATTTAATTGTTTACTAACTTTTATTCCGTTATTGAGTTATCTTGAATTTCTGGTATAAATACCATACTACAAGTCCTATTACGAGAAAATCGATAAACCAAATATCCAATAATAACATTAAAAAGTTGAGTTAAGTCCGAGGTTTCACATGTTCTGTTTCTTACGTATTATAATTCTATTAGCTGTTAATACTCAGTTTTTTTAAATAAGTATGTTACTATATATAGGTCGTATAAAAGAAAACCAATATATAATTCCAAATTTAAATCCCATATATTACAAATATAACTGTTTAACGGTGAAAAGTTTTGATTTAAAACTAAATATCGATCTGACGTTTATTTATCGCGTTGTTTTTTTTGGTTGCTACCCACATACAAAGACTCACAGACAAACACACGTAGACGTATATCTATATATTGTTAAATGAGGGTATAGGTAAAAAAGTACATGTATATATAGGTTAGGTAAAAGAATCGTAAGAGGTAAGGTGAATTGGTCGAGTTCTTCTTCTTCTCTTCTCGCGGCTTCTTTTTATCAGTACGAGGCTTACCAAGAGCTCGCATCGATTCACAGAGAAAGAGAGAAAGAGAGAGAGAAAGGGATGGTCTTTCTTTCACTAATGGATCCTTCGATCCGCGAAACTAACGATCCGCTTGTCAGACCTCCTTTTTCTACCGGTTCTTTATTCTGATGGATCGAGTAGCGCGTATCGACTAAACGCTTCGATATTTCGAGTGTCTACTCGTCTCCACATCTCTTTCTCTCTCTCTCTCTCTCTTTCCCGCTTTCTCTCGCATTCTCCTATGTTTTTGAATTTTCGGATAATAAGAAATTGCTGAGTTTAAAGTTCTTTATCTATTTTTAGGGGATGAGCAATCGATCGAATTGTAAGATTTAAAGTGTATCGTGATCTCGAATTTTTTTTTAAATAAATATACTCGCAATGTTGGATTTTTGATATACGAGATCTTTTTATATTGAATATAACGATGTGCGCGCGTTACATTTTCTCTTTGTAAGAGTCAACGCGTTACTCGTCTTTCTCGGTTATTCTGATCTTTTTCTTAAAAAATACTTAAAATCGATATTCTTTAAGTTTAGTTTAACCCGTGAAATCACGGTACTTGTTCTTTTTTTTTTATTACGCTTGAAGTCGGAGCATCGTTTGCGCTCACGGCCTGTGAGACAGTCGAGGAGGTGTTGAAATTTTAAAATAGGCATATACTTTTTTTTAAAAAATTATTATTTGGTGAAAGTTTTATATTTGCTTTGAGTAATTTTTTTTATAATAGTTAGCGTATATCTCATAATTATAAATTACTAACGCAATGTTAACTTTTTTTTTAAAAAATGTTTGTTTAAATGTTGCCCCACCAAAACTTTTTATTTGTTCTAAATTGATCTTATGAATTTTTTCGGTTTTTTAATTTAATATTCAAAACACAATTTTTAAGGTACATGAATAGTGGGGATCTGTGTAATTTAGGTGTGATAATCCTTGAACGAGTAAAAACATAATTTTTATACTCCCTACCTTAACGACCTAAAATTATCGTAAAAAATTGGACATAATTAAAAAACATCAATAATTTATATGTTATCCTTGGATTATTTATATACTAAATTTTAAACAGATTTAATTCATAATTTTTCAATAAACCCCTTCATTGATCGTGAACACGAATAGATTATTAATAAACGAAGGGGCAACAATCTCTCGAGAATTGCATTAATCAACGATCTCTTTTGATAAATATTATTTTATTAGGTCGATAAGGTATGAATGATAAGCATTGGGTTGGCAACCCCGTTTAAACCGATCGCAGGGGCACTAAAATTTTCTATATATTGTAAATATCGAGTGATTTATTCAATATTCTTGAGGATAATTATTTACGTAAATGACGAGAACAATTGTTAATTAATAATCTCTCTCTTTCTCGTAAGAGTTTAATAAATTCTGTGGAGAATAGAAAAGAAGAGAAAAAAAAGTTGCGGAACAAATTAAAATTTTATACGTATATACGACCCGAAGGAAGGAAGGTGAAAAGTAAAGAAAGAAAGAAAAAATAAAGGAATAGAGAGTATCGATAAACCCGGTCGAAAAATCAAGCATCCGAGTACTCGGTGTCGGTGTCTATATGTACATAAACACGACTTTTTCCGAGCGTTGACCATCTATACGGTATCTCCCTCTTCCCCGCTTTTTTTTTGCGGGTACTTTGAATTTCTTTTGCGCAAACATACACCTTAGGCACTTATCGACCACCTTTTTTTTCTCTCCCTCGACGTAATATGACTATCGGAAGCTTATATTTTTGTAGGGACGTAAAGCGAGCTTTTTTCGTGGAGAAATTTTTTGAAAAGCTCGAGCTTTATACACACATTTTTATACTCTATAATCTATAGAAATTATTTAGAAACTTTTAAAACGACAAAAAAAAAGATAAACAGTTACTTCGAAATCCCGTTTTCCCGTTGTGAAATTGCATTTATACCAATCGTGTAAATTCGCTCTCTCACTCTCTCTCTCTCTTTTTTTGCAATGGAGATCGCTCGAAATGGACGTGTCGAAAGTGGATGGTGCGGTGATGTAACGCGATGAAATCAATTTTGGTTGGACGTGTTCGAGATTTTTTATGTAAATCCAACGTGAAGAGAAATTGAAATTAATCGCTCTCCTATTGGTTTATTTATTTTTTTGTATTTAAATATTTTTCTCGTTACGTGTCGAGATTATACGTGGCTATACATTACTCGATTGTATTACAATTATAATTTTGGATAACAAAGTAATATCCTTTCGTAATGAATAATGTGGTATTTCAAGTTTAAAAATAATAAACAGGTTCTAGTATTGTTCAATAGAAACGAGAAATATCGTTGGAATATGTAGTTTGACTCAAAATGATAAAATATCTAATAAAACCGTGTATTTATCATTTTCTGTACGATACTATTTATATTTGATAACTTCGTACATGAAATATTTATATGTATCCCGAGTTTATTTGGGAAAAATGGTTTATCAAATGAAATTTCTTAACCCCGAGCGCAGTTAAAAATTCTGGAGGAAACAACTGTTCGACTAATACGAGACAATAAATTCGAAAGAAACCCAATGAAAGTAGAGCAATCATTACCATTATCCAAAGGATATAAATGCTCTTCTTTTATAAATTTGTTATTTCAACATAGTTAAAAGTAAATGTTTTAAAAAGCTTTAAACATAAAGTGAATTGAATTAGTCGTGTTTTTTTTGTTCTATTTACTCGTTGAAAATCTTTTCCTCTGTGGAGAGATCTCCTTTCAATTCCCCGTACACGTCAAGTCACTCTCTTTTTTTTGTCCTTCTTCATATATAGAGAATATTTTTAATTTCCACAGCACGTCCGTCAACGTTCTATATTTTCTTCCTTCTCTTTGTCCTCTCATCAGTTCTTCTATTTTTTTTTTCCTCTCTTCTCTACATTTTAATACTGGATAAGGGGCTGGGTACATTGATTTCCTTTTTCTCGCGCGTGTTTTTCGCCTCTAATTATTTTTTTCCACCTACTCTACGATTCTAATTCCGCTGTTTCGCCTTCAATCATCCCTTTCTTCCTTCATTTCTTTTTTGTTTCGGCGTGTATACGAGCTCTTCATTCTTGGTGAAACGATCTCTTTGAATGGTGTTCCTATACCTTTTGATCTCTATAGCGAAATAAACCTCCTTTTTCTTGAGCGCGCGTAGGGAAAATGAGAGAAAGAGGTTGAATTAAGAGCAGCGTAATCCCTATTACCGAAGCGTGCAGTGCTACGCTCGCGTCTCTTACAGTCCGTGGCGAAAGAATGTAATTTAAAAAAAGCAATTAAAGATCTCTCGACGGGACAGTTTTTGTATTTGATGAAAGGAAAAAGGAAATCCACTTGTGATGTATATTTTTTGCATACGGTCATTTATCGTCCGGGTTGTTTTCCGGAAAAATATTTGAATTTATCTCAAATCTTTGTTTAGGATTTTTCATGACATTTTAGAAGAATTTATTTATTAAAAAATTGAATACAATGTCTTGAAACCCAATTGTTTATTTAGTTTCAATTTGACACTATTTTTTGTTGCTCAAGATTTTTATCTATTTGTGAATAAATTTAAAAGTTATGGAGAGAATTTCTAAAATTATTATTTTTTTAAAAATAACTAATAATCAATAAACATTCTTCAGTAATCACAATTAGGTACAAGATCTCTAAATCATCAAATAATATAAATTATTTTAAAATTTGTAAATAACATTCAAAATTAGTAAAAAAGTGAACTTATAAATACATAATTAAATATATGATTGATAATTAACTAAGAAAAAATAATCAATACCTATTTTCGGATCCTGTATTTCGTGAATATAAAATAGTAATGCAACAAAAATGAATAGTATAAACTGATGTTATTATCAATACGAAAAAATATGAACATATAAATAAAATAGAATTTTTTAAATTTTGATTATTCAATATAACTACAATACATTATTTAAATATTGATGTAAATTTAAGTAGTATTTACAATATCGAATTTTAAATTTCATTTAATGGACAACTACAAACCAAACTTATTTTCTGAAAACAAATCCTTCTTTGAATAAATAATATTGTACGATCTTACAAAGTGTATATTTAAATGTAATAGCATTTTAAAATTTACAATTCCAAACGTATATTATTTATATTATTTATTAAAACTGTATCTATATATTTTAAATATAAATAATATACGTTATATTATTTATATTTAAAATATATAGATATAGTTTTAATCAGATTGACTCGAGCTTACTAACATTTCATGTAAAGTAAAAATACCTTGTGCTCATAGATATTGAATTTTTTGTTTAAAACCTTCACGGCGCGTAATTTCCAATTTTTGTTCTCCGCGTTTCTGTTTGACCCTACGAGGAAAACCGGCTGAGACGAATTCGCTTTTTCTCACCGAGTGCGACCTCTTAATATTACGTGGGACTTAATCCGAGAAAAATTTGCACCTCAAACAAATATTAGGAGAAAGTAAGAAAAAACTGAAAAAAAGAATGTAATTTATTAAATTTTTTAAAACCACACGAAATTGTTCGTATACTAAATAATATTTACTTATTTTTTTAAATCGTATTTTACAAAAATGGTATGTTCTAAATTTTCTTTTGTATATGATATTACAGTTATTAGTCATCGAAAAGTTTTAATTAAAATACGAGATTTTTTTCTTGGGCAATATTACGTATCTCATAAAAATAAGAAAGAACTCTTTTACATTATTCTAAAACAGCATAATACTTCCTCCTTTAAGAAATCTGCATTATCGAATATTTTTCTCCAACGGTTTATCGAAGAAAAATAATCAATATTATTTTTCTACTTAACAAAGTACAATAGTTTATATATTTATTAAATCTCGTTTTAAATATGCTGCTACCGTTGCTCGATTGTAATATATATATATGTATATATTTACATCGCCGAGAATTCATAAATTCAGAAATATATTCATATTTAGTAGCACTTTAAAGGAAAAAAAAGTTTGCTATTTATGTCGAAGGAAGTTTGGAAAAAAGGGATAGAGAGAGAGGAGAGAGAAAAAACTAAGTTCAATTAATACTTCTCTTCGAATAAAAGTTTGCTCGATTCAACCTATATAAAATCGTATCCGACATAGTAAATTCTTTTCTCCTTGCATTTTAAAGTACTTTTGTTTTTACTTAATTAAATTATTTTGCGTTTTTTTTCTCTTTATTTCTCTCTGTCGCTCCTAGCGATAAGTCGATCAGCTTTATATATATGGGACTTTGAATTTTCATTAATAAAAATAATCTTGTATTAATTGTCTTCATTAAACTTCTCTCACTTAAGTAGCTGGAAAAATTATTTTTTAATGAATGCGACGATTATAAAAGTCTTTTCGGTACTAGATGTACGTAAGGGCATTATCATTTTTCTTTCGGCCGGAACGACGAATATTTCTCTTTCCATTTTGTAATTACGGTTTCTTTGTCCATTTTTGTTTAAACGTTGAAAGCAACGTTCGTTTCGTCCCGGCAATTAATGTATGAATAAACTGGAGGGAAGTAACAAATTTTTTTTTTCATGGATCGTGGAAACGTAGGTGACAAAGTGTGATTTAAATTGATTAGGTGGAGTTTGTTCGTTCGATTTCATTTAGAGTTTCATTATATTAAAATACTGTTAAGATTCAAAGGATAAAATGTTCACAAGTGTGAAAACGTGTAGTAATGTGCAAATCAAAGCTCATCGTTTTCTATTGACCTTTTCATTTTCGGGTAAAAAAAATTTGGGGAAATAAGGAAATAAAAAATCAAAGTTTCGTTTTTAGCATTAATTTATATATATACGGTAATTTTTTATGTATAATTGAATACAATATAAATCTATAAGGTGTTTGTAAATTCATTAGAATTTTAATTTTTTTTTTTTTAATTTTACCTTTTAATGTAAAGGACGCAGGTTCAAATCACGGTTCGTTTTATCACTTCTTTTCAAAAATAATAATTATTTACGATAATTATATAACCGTCTTGAACATTGACAAGCGCTTTAATTAATAATTAACTTTTAAAATTTACAGAATAATATAATTTCTGGTCCAGACAGTATGTATCTCTGAACCAAGTTACGATTCTAAACGATTTTATGATACCTGATTCTATTTTTTACATAGTTAATTTTTATACCCAAAATCTTGCGATAGTTTAATCGTTTGTTATCCAGTTTATTATAATTCTGGACTGGATTCAGCCCAGATTAAACAATGATTTTCCTATAGGTTGATATCTTTTAATTATGAGTTTTTAACTTGGCAGCTTTGAGTTCGATTCTCGGTTAATTCCACCTTTAAAAAATGATAATTAATTAACTTATGTATTTAACATTTGTAATATTGTCGAAAACATTAAATACATAACTACTTTAAAAATGTTTAATACATAAAGATTACCAGAATAATATAATTTTTTTTATAAGGCTCGTATCATTAGCTTATCTGACGAAAATAGGATAGTGTTTTATTAGGATTTGACGACGATCTTGTTGATTGTAGGTCCATCTTTATTCGAGCAATTGTTACTGATAGATATTCAATATATAGGTACAGTAGTAAGCTTACAATCCGAGGTTCGATTCCCCAAGTAGAATTTTATTTTTCTTCTCGTATACGTTGTTTAGAAACGCATTGCGAAAGAAAATATATTAAATATTTATATATATATATATGTAACATAATAATTGTGAACGATAAAACTAAAAATAAAAAATCCTTTATACATTCCCAGACAAAAAAGAAGTATCAATGAAAAACAACCCGTCGTATGCAAATGCACACTACTTACACCGCGATAATATTCCACCAAGTTTATATTCGCAAAGAAGGACAAAAATAGAAAAAGAAAAGGCGTACACAGTGGTATAGTCTAACCCCCCCGTGATAAACGAGGTGACAAGATCTTGTCAGGTATATCAGAGACTACAACCAGAGAGAGAGAGCAGGTGATTTTTGAAACAGAGGTCGATTTGTTAGTCGCAGAACATACACATATACACGTAGAGAGGGAGAGTAGTGTTCGCGGAAGGGGATATTAGCGCGACCCTCGAATATACGCAAATGTACGCATTAGCACACCTGCACGTCTCGCCTCCTCTTCTACCCTTCAAACATGCGTGTTGGGGGTTGGTTGTGCGCTAACTCCAACACCACCCCCTCGAGAGATTGGATCGGAGCTTCGAATTTATGCACGCGCCCAGATTATCCGACACGCAGTCGGTAGAAGAGGGAGAGAGCGAGACAGGAAGAGAGGAAGAGAGAGGGAGTAACTCCTACTTGAATCTCCATATAAACGCTCGTTACGTCCGGTAGATATTTTAAGTAAAAGCTACCAAACACGTTATACATTCAGGTAGCGCACGCTTCAACCGTATTTCACGGAATGTTTCAATTAACCAAATTAACCTTGTACTTTGATAAAATGCGAGCTTTTGCGATATAATTCTATATTATAAGTAAGAGAGAGAGAGAGAGAAAGAGAGAGGGAGTTGCATGTTGCTTGGTAGCACGCTCACCTAAGGGAAATTTTGTTACGCGCAGTTGAGTTTATGATGTTACGTGTCGAGATTTCTCCACTCGACATGGCTATTTAAAGATATATTGATGATTTTCTTTTCTCCTTTCCACTTTCTCTCTCCCTTTTTTTTCTCCTTTTTGTCGGTTAAATTATTTTATGTGTTAATTAATTTTACGATAATGAACCTTAAACGACCTTTTTTCAAATGGAAAGATCGCTCGGGTATATGCGCTCTCGCGTTATTTCTTGAATTAATAATTCCCCTTTAAAAATGCAACGGCGGAATCGAATTTGTCAATCCGGAACGGAGGGGAAAAACGAGAGTGAGAGAGAGAGAGAACTTTGGTAAAATAATTCGTCTTTTGTTTTAATTGTGCGATCGAAAAGGAATTCGACATTATTCATTCATTAAAATGAAGTGGATTTCAATGCTCTTTTTTTGCACGTGAGAATACTTTAATACTTCGTAATAAACAGTTGGAATTTTGTTTAATATAAAAAAAAGACAGAAAATGTAATTTCACTATATTAATTTTAATAAAATTTTCCGAAATTGTTGTTCATAATTTTTAAGGTAAATAATATTATAATAAATTTGACTATATATAATTAAATATATAAATAAGGATTATACGAACGTATATGGGAAACTCTTTTTTAATCTCTTCCTTATATAACAAAGCCTTACAACGATATATACAATCATAATCACGTTTGAGATTTAAAAAGAATATATTCTAATTTAATTAGTACAAGTACGAATATTAATTAGTTTAAAGTACACACGTTTTTTTTCTTATTGACAATAAAAAGTTTATACGCGGTAATATGTAATACGCAGTTTTCTTCACACACGATACATTAATTCTCATTATCGAATACGAGTGACTCGTATATATATTTATGGAAATATTATTGATACACACGATTTCTCTGTATTCGATTAATGAATTATCACTTCAACCATCCGCACGCACACACATACACACACATATATACGTATAGAGAATATAAAAAGGATTTTACTCGTTTAACGAGCAATTAGTAGTTATTCCTGACTCGTAAACGATTCCTGTACGATTCATTAGTGCAAGTATTTTTAATGAAAATTGATTTTAAAAGTGAAAAACGTATTTTCAAAGAGTATGTAATAAATATACTAAAAAATTAATTAGACGAATATTTTGTAATGGGTAACGCGTCCAAGTGTGATTTGCGTTGTATTTTTAAAATATTGTAATTTTTTATTTACTGAATTGAAATTCACGATAATTGTATTTAAAATTCGTTAATGTCAGTTCCTTGTATTTCCTTTAAGCGATGAGCTGATACTTTGAATATAATTTTTTACCTGCGCCGTTTATTAATTTGATTTAAATTTAAATACTCGTAATGATGTTTTTATTTATAAATTCTTCCTTACGATTTAAACTGTTGTTGTACAATTTTTAGATTTTGATATATAAATACTTGGGATTTGGGCCATTGAAATGTTTCTCTTTGTATATAATGGAAGGATTTAAAAATGAAAAGGAATATTTTTATCGACGTCCACGTAATGAATAATGACAGTATAAAAAATTAATTTTTATATACATTTTGTACTAATCATGTCGAAGATTTTTTATCTTCGAGTCTATAAAATGATTAGTACAAAATTATATTTTTTAAAAACATCCTATTTTTAATATCGTTATAATAAACGTACCTAGAGTATAATTCTTAATCAAATCCTTTTAAAATGTATTATAAATTATTTTTCTTCGTTCACGCAATTGTATTTACAAAAAAGAAACAAAGTATAAAACCTATCACACATTCACTTATAAATAATCGAGAATTTCGTTTAATTATTCCAAGTGAGTGAATGTCGTACGCATAACGAAGGGTCGGTAAAAGAAAATTTCCACAATATTTTCCGGTCGAGGAAACGAAATAATAGAGTTTACCCGGATTTATTTAAATAAACGCTAGAGGATGTGTACTATAAATATATATATATATATAAAGAAAAAAAGGGAGAGAGGAAGAGAGATGTAAAGGGTAAAGATTTCTTGGACACCGGAGAAGCCTGAGGCGATCCCATTAACGCAAGGTAGAAAGAGGAGCTAATCGAGCGTCATAGGGTACCTCCAAGCTCGTTTAATACCTTCTCTCTGTGTACGTCGACGCCTAAGGCGTCATCAAGCTTCCTTTACTCGAGGCGCTGATATGACGCTCGTATCAAGCATTTAGTCAGCCGTATTTTGAATGACGTGTCTTTTTGATCCTTTGACCAAAATGCGCACCTTTGTCTCTCTACCTACGTATGTGTATACATATATATTGCACCTCTATCGTATAATTATTAAAAATTACATTTTTGGACGTGGACGTTTGACCTGTCTACGCGTGTATAATTAAAATTTAATAGGTTATGCTAAAGAGTTTTTGGTTATACGATACTTTAAAGGTTGTTAACTACTGAATGCCAGTTTCACTTTGCGGTTTAAAAGTGTTTGTTAATTTTAAGGGCGAAACTTTACCAACTTTTCTTAATGTGTATGTACGAGATCGCGTATACTTTGAGCACCGAGTTTTGGATAATGTTTGCTGTTTCACAGGAGAAATCGGGGATTTTCTTATAATTAACGTATCGTTCCTTTTTTTCGGAGTGATAAACACTTTTTTATGGATTAAACGCGCATCGTTACAGCGTAAATATAATCTTTGTAAAAGAGAATCAACAATTTTTCGTATGAATTTTTACAATAATAAACAATTGTAAAATACGGATTTTCTTTTGGAATAATTAATTATTATATACTATTTCTTTTGTAATTTTACTTATTACTGAATATACTAACTGATAAAAATATAGAAAATTAATTAAGATATCTCGATCCAAACTTTGTTTATAGGTTGTTAGGATATTTAATATTTTGAGTAGTTTTTATTAATTAATTATAACGTATCTAATAACATCAACAAGCCATGAGTAACCTTATTTATAGACTTATAATTTGTTTACATGATTTTTTTATTAATTTACTATACATCTAGAAATTGTTTGAAGATATCTAATAACCTAAATATCCAAAATTCCTATGTAAAGGTCCTAAAATTTGTTAGAAAGTGAAAGGGTTATTGAATTTATTTAGCAATTTTTAGTATTATTAAAAATGAGTAATAATTTTGTTACTAAAATAATTTTTTGCTTTATTAATAGAGACAATTAGTATTTATCGTATTATTAGATTATCGGGTTGTTTGATTGTTTATAAATATTCAATAATTCAAATACTCTATAACCTTATTCACTGACTTTAAAATTTGTTTACAAGTTATTGAGCTATTGGATTTATTACAAAAAATCGAGAAAATTGCTAAGATATCCAACACCCAGTATTTATAAACAAACTCGAAAATTTAAGAATATATTTAATTTTTCTTGTTAAAAAATTTGAAGAAAAGTTACTTTATAAAATCGTTTATAAAACCAATTTTATAATAAACCAATAAATCCATTTCTAAGTGCTCCTCTGTCAACATCGTTACCGAAGATGATTTTGGGATGACACCCCATTCATGATTGCATAATATTAATTGGCTTGGGATAATGTTTGTTTTCATTATTATAAACCAAAAACTAATGTTCAAATCAATAAGTGTTGAACAACCCGATTGAGACGAAAAAATACCTACGATGACGCGTTTTTCCACTAAATCCCTTAATTAACAATTATACATTATCTCGTTTCCTAGCAAATTGTTTAAAAATAATCTAATATTTTTCTGGGGAAGAAATTAACGAAAAAAGTCTGAAAATAGGGATTACAGTGTTTTGTGTAATTTACGGAGGACAGAGCTCGGGATCAACGTTTTATCTCCATTTTCTTGACTGATCGAATCTGGACGCTGCTTAAACATTATAAAAAGCTCGCTTACTTTAGAATGACAGAGTAGTAGACATATTTTTTTTAAAACATTCTAAAATAGAAAAAAATTCTTCAAAAAATTGTTTAACTTACTCTTTTTCTAAGAGATATATAAAAAGATAATATTGAAGATTTGAAGAGTATCAAATTGCAGAGCTAAAAGTGTCTCACTGACTTTAATATACGTTTTATTAATGTTGAAGTATACGCCAAAAAAAGCAAAAGTAGCGCGACTTTGACGTTCTTAATTTTTTAAATTATATAAACTTCAATGAAGCCTTTTTTTCACAAAGTAAATTGAATAAAGTGTAACGTTGCTAGTTAGGTGAATACATACGAAAGAAACCTCGGGATTACATATATCTATAGAATGTTTAATTAAAATATTAAAATTGTGAATTTAATCTTAAGTTACGCTTACAATGAAATTACTAATGTTTTAACTAAATAGATTTGTATTATATTTTAAATAGAATTAATTGTAATTTATACATTTCAAACTTTTAATTATTTATATTTTATTTTTATTTTTCATTTAATTATATGTATAAGCAGAATCAATCATTATTAAAAAAAAATATTTTAGTCTTAATATTTTGTTAATTCGAGACAAAAGTCTGAGTTAATATTTAGAAAAAAATATTTTTTTAATCAGTTTGTATTGTTAGTAACTTTTAATAATAATTTATTTGTAATATAACTTTTTTAATAAAAAAAATTTCATCATAATGAACATTACATCGAATAAGCTAAACTTTTAATAGTAACAATTAAACATGATTCTGAAGCACTTAAGCGGAACAGAATTAAAAAAAAGTGTTAGTAATGTTTATTAAAAAAAATATTTTTCTTACTGTAGAGCGTATTAGAAAGTCTCGCAAAAAGGGATTTTCTAATTGAAATTCTGATCTAAAAAAAATATTTTTTTCCAGTTCCATATTTTTTTGATTTTTTGCAATAATTTTGTATCTTAAATTTTCATCGATGCAATATTTTTAAATTATGTTGAATTTAGAGAGATTAGAATCATGTACTGTTATTATTAAAATTTTAGCCTATTCTATAAAGTTCTGATACATCCTGCGGCGAGTGCAAAATATCTTGATACAAAATATTATAATTGTTCAAAAGTAAACTACCACATTGGATATAAAAGTTAACAAATATACAGTTAGTTTACAATTCAACTATTATTTTAAGCCTAACTAATCAATTATTATTTATAACTAAATCATTTTTTCTATAAATTTTAATCCACGTCCGTCCTTCCAACAAAAACTTAACACTAGTGTCAAACAGTGTTAGAATTCATTTAAATATTCAACATTCACACCGTGAACGACCGATTTACTTGGAAATCTTAGTTTACTTTAATCTTCGGAATAACAAATACAAAACCAACAGTAATTCAGACAGACCGGAAAAAAAAGGAAAAATAAAAATAAATCTTTTGTTCCTCTGGCGTCCATTTAATTTTCCCTTCTTTGTTTTTGCTAACGAAACAAAAAACTTGGCATACACGTCGTTCTTACTGACAGGGTGAAAATTGAAAATTGGAAAGGAATGCGTACACGTACATGGAAGAGGGGGAGAGAAAGAGAGAGTATAAGCATATACACACGTGTACAAGCATCAACGAAACTCTTTATCAAATGTTCAATAACCTTTCACTTTCAGTATATTCTATACCGTTCGATTTAACGTATTCGCGAATTTCCTACGTATATATCTATACTCCGATGTATAAACCTATGGCGCTCTTTCTATCAATTCGATTGATTTACGTTTGACGTATGTGTGAATAATGTAAATATGTCTTTGCGATCGTGTACGATAATTTATCGATGAAATATATATATATGTGTGTGTGTGTGTGTGTGCGCGCGCGTGTATATACATATATGGGTGTACGTGTGTGTATTTATATATTTATATACATGTACATACATGTACGTACGTACGCGTGATCTCGGTAATTGACGTTGAATATACTGGTAGATCGAATCGGGCGATAATGCTTTAGAATTAATTATTTGTTTACGCGCATTATTTTACCATACTTTTAGTGGAAATTACGTGTTTAGTAATGATAATATTTGATTAGATAGTGAATAAACGTATACAGGCGAGAACAGCAAAACATTTTTTTTAAAATCGAAATATCAGGTTTTTGACAAAAATTGATTTTAAAATAGTATTGACCAATAACTCAATGATCGTCTTATTGTATTTTCTATTTGCTTATTTCACTGATAACGCAATATTTCATTAAATAAAAGCTTTTGTGCTTATTGGCTCATCATTCAATACGTTTTTGTTTATCGCTCCTATATGTTCAGTTGCCAGCGATAATTTTATTTTTTTATGTTTAAAACAAATAAAATATGGTATTATTTTGGTACACGGATTTTAAACTTTTTTTCTATTGAAATACGTATAATTTTTTGAACGAAAACTTCGTGAAAACGTGGCTTATATCTCGTACTAGCCATCATTTTTCCAAGAAAATAATATATAGGGTATGGTATACGTTTTAAAAAGGTTTTAAAACGGTATATCCTATCCACAAACGATCAAACCAAATAAAATGAAAACCACCCAATAATCCAATATCCATCTAGTAATCCTTCAATTGTATCAATTCACTATTCAGTAAAAATGAAAGTACTAATGAAACCTGTGTTAACCAAAAACTACCCATTTGACTAAAGGTGATAAATAAACGTCAACATGCACGATTTTATCAACATGTAAATAATATTGAAAGTTCAAAGATGACGTTAAAACGAAAAGTATCCTAAAAATCCCAATTAAAATATAGAAAAAAGAAAAATCATATTTAAAACAAACACAATATCTTGTTTACAAAGAAAAAAATCCTTTAACGTGAATGTCCACCGCGTCCACGAATAACATGGCAAAGATGAAACTTTTCGAACTCGAATGTATAAATTAATTATGCTCAAAAGTTAAACGATACACTGGATTGAAAGCTCTATTAATGTTTCAGAGAGTCAAGCCAGTTTAGAAGTGTATATCGTAAAGATAAATCCACTGAAAATCTATAATGAATATTCAATCCCGTTGAGCGTGTATACATATATATATAAAGTAGTGCGTTAAACTTTAAAGACGGACAGTTCACTTATAATCTTCACCTTTTACACGATCGATTTGTACTAGACGTATATATATATTTGAAATATCGCCTCGTTTTATTTACCAAATAGGTATCATCGTCAAATATTTACTTGGGTATTAATCTGAAAAATATGGTTTGTTTTGTCTTGTTGCAGCTGGAAAACAAAGAGAATGTAAGGACCTCTTCACGTTGGAGAAGGGCCGTTAAACGTCTCGAGATTAATTAACCAACGAGAAACCCAAGAGGATTCCCAATGCGAAAGAATCCAAACACGATATTTGTGAGTGATCATACGCAAAAGATAAATAAAGAATGTTTGTAAATCTTTCCGGACGTACGCGAAATTTTACACTCAATTGTTGTTATCAATCATTGCGATGTAATTGTTATTATTGGTTTCGTATATATATATATATATACATAGTCTATCGCAAGTATTACACGTAGTTGGCGAAACGAAAAAGAAAAAGAAAGAAAAGTTATTTTTCATTTGGTTGTATTTGTTCGTTTTAATTATCCAAATTGATTTAACATCGACTGCGACCATTTGTAATTCAAGTCCCCGCGCATCTCATAATCATTGTAGCAATAAGTGATTAACGCGTGCGGACGTGTTTTTTGTACATAGGCATGTGTATCATAAATTCATGGTGTGAACACCGCGCCGAGGGAAACGGACGTTTCGAAGAGGAAAAAGAAAAATGAACTTAATAATTATAAATACCGATATAAATGTTATAATGCGCGACGTTTAGAATCGAACGAATTATAAATACCTACATATATATATATATATACATGTATATGTGTATATGTAAGGAGGGGGGGTACAACGAAGATTCCGTGCCAATGTTTCGGAGGCGCGCGTCACTATCAGACGGTGAAAGATGAGTTGTGTGTGTGTATGTGAAAGAGATAAGGAAAAAACAAAAATGTTGCGAATTTTTATTATTATTATCCTATTGTCAAAGAAAATTTAACCCTCGCATTACGAAACAAAAAGTGGTATATATGTATGTATATATACGCTGGTTGAACGTTGATATTGTTAGTCGAGCATAACAAATTGAATCAGTAACGATTGTAGTATTAAAAGGACTGAAAGAAATTATACTTTTACTGATTCACATTCAGATTTTGTATAGGATGTTATTGTTTTCGGTTGAAATTCCACGATTCTATTTAAAATATGTATATACATATAAATAACGAAATTTTATAAATTAAAAATATTTCTATTTAAATAGTTCGCTTGTAACAACAAATTTAGATGGTTATTAAAATTATTTTATCTCTTTGGCTATTCGATTCACCTCGACTTAACAGAATTTTAAAAAAATGGTTAAAAAATTGTTGAAATTATATAAATACATATATATAAATACTTGTTAAAATGTTTAATCGAAAAATGTGATTGCCGATGAATTATTTAACGAACGTAAAAAAATATTCCAACAACGGGGATAACTTAGTGAAGATTACTTTTTATTTTTGAAGTAAAAAAAGAATGATTTTTAAATACATCTCATTTAAAATTACGCTCGAAATCAAATATTTACATTACAAAATTGTTGCATACGCAATATGAGAAAACATGTATATATTTTTAATTGCATTAACCAAAAACAAAGAAAGGATACATACATATTATCGATGGTTTCAAATTGACTGGCGATATCAACGATTACCGAGTTTCTAATGGTACTACGCATAAATATAATTAGAAACTCGTGAAAAAGTAAATTTTATCAACCAGGGTGTAGAATCGGTGCGAATGTATAAAATGCATTTACATCGTTTCGAGTAATAACAAAAAAAAAAGATATATGTATATATACATAAAATTCATCCGCTTTCGTCGGATCAGATCGACTGTTCCTATTTTCCACACAACAATAATTCCAGGCTCTCGTTTTATTTTTTATATTTTACATTCGTTTCCATTGCATAGCGTCGAAGAAAAACATAATCAAGATTAAGAGTGTCGCGCGAGCGCGCGTGCGTAATCGATCATAATGTAATAAAAACATCACTGCGATAGGTTTATCAACGTCTAGTATTTGTACACACGTATCGGTCACACTAAATGTGAATAAATTCGTTTACAATTTTCTTTTTTCTAAATTACGTTGCTCTTTGCAGAGAAAGAAACCAACAAAACAAATTGTATAACGATTTCTTCATACGCGCAGAAAAGTAAATTAATAACCGAGTTTGAGAACCGACTAATTGCTTTTCCTCGACCTACTGCACACTCTCTATTACTCTCCAAGTTTCTGTCGTTATGTTAATTCCATCCCTCTGACCATTGAAACAAAAAGTTACACAAAAGAAGTATATACATATATATGTATACGTGCGTGTATATGTATGTGTTGCAAGAAAACCTGGATAATTTTTTATAAAAATTACTATATAAATTTCACTATGTAGACGGATTAATAATAATAATACTAATACTAATAATAATAATAATAATTTCATTAATAAATCATGATGTTTTGAGATTGGTTTTTCTTCATTTCACTTCATTTTTCGATGTATCCTAGTAGACATTTTACCTCGATTTTACGAAAATTTTTATTTCACGAAGGAAGGAGTGTACAATTTTTGAAATCATTAACCACTCTTGTATGAAATCAAAATTGTTTTCAAGAGATCTTAGATTTTGGTATCTTTATGTTGAATTTATCGAAACATAGTTTTGTTTTGATAATCATTCAAATTGTAAATTAAACATTAGGTTTCAACTTTATTTTTAAACTATTTAAAATTTGAAATTAATATAAAATTATTTTTAATTAGTTAAGTGAATTTATTGTGATTATAAGAAACTTTCAAAATTATAATTATGAGATGCATTTTACAAGAATTGAAATCATATTAAAATAGTTCAATTAAATATTTATTTTTTGTATTTATTGCAAAATCACGTTGAAATCGGTCAATAATATTTTCTTGAAATTTTCGACATCATCAGAAAAAGTTGGATGAGAAATTGTTAGAACAGTAAATAATACGTAACGTTTGAAGTCAATTTTGAAATAAAAAAATGAATTTTAAAATGAATTTACAAATTAGATATCAATTTTGAAACTATTTGAAGTGTGAAATTAATTTTTGAATTTTTTGGAGTTTGAATCCGTTTCCACTTTATCCGATGGAAACTCTGTGATCATTGTACGATACCTTCAAAATTTGTTTATAAAATCTTAATAATGCTTTTTAAAGACACCCCGGTTAGGTATAAAAAATACGTCGTTAAAACTCGATTATCCACTGAAATATGAAAAAAAAAGGAATATTATCAAATCTGAATTTGGTGAAAGTAATATTGTCCCCCCTAAACGAAGGAGACATCAATCTAAAGAGAAAAACAATTTCCATAAGGGCGAGTAGTGAAAAGAAAGAAGATAATGATTTCTCGTTGGATATTTAGGTGTAATAGACCTTATAAATGTAAATAACGAAGGAGCGACGAGATACGCATACATCCCTCAGACATATTCGATGTTACGAAACGAACGACATCCGAATACCGTAGTATAAGCGATTTGCAAGCGCGAGTCGTCGACGTAATCCTTTGAGTTGATCGATGCCTTTCATTTTCAAACCAGCGCGTGTACACCAAACCCTCCCTCTCGAAACGAGAGAATCATTCGATTCGGAACAATTTTAGGCAAGAGAGAGAGAGAGAGAGAGCGAGGAGATGCTCGAGCAATTGCACACTTTGTACGTTATGATGCGGGAGGGGCTCGAGATCGATGCCGGCTGCTGCTGGTGCTGCTGCTCCTGCTCTTGGTGTTCACGCTACTACCACTGATGCGGCAACTACACAACCAAACATGTTGATGCATATATATATGCACGCGTACAACGTATAGGTATGAGATGATCCGATTGTTCGTGCATCGATAACTTGATTATACCATTATGTATGTATATTACATGGTGAGTGTTTGTTATGGATACGAGGTATTTGTGATTTTTACTTTTCTTTTCGATACCTCATTTTAGATTGGTATCTGTCCAGCACGCGTTTTTTTAAGAAAATTCTTGAGGTACAAGTAGGTCATTGTATAACGAAACTATAACGTTTCGATGTGAAAGGTAATTATTCTTATAATTACCGCATTTTTTAATCTGGATCGATAAAAAGTGCACTTTAACTACTAAATTGTGTAAATTGGAAACTTTACTGTTTAACAAAAGATTGTGAATTGAAGATTACACTTTAAAAACGGCAAATGATGATAATTACGCTTTAGACGATTGTAAAAAACGAAAATTACATTTTAAGGAAAACGGTAAATGTAACTGTTACACTGTTCAATTGTGCAAAGTTCGATTTAACCTTTTTCTTAAGTGCAGAATGAAGTATTTAGACCTGTTACATACCTGATATTTTCGAAAGGTGTATATTTTAGGTTTTACACTTTTTTGGTGTTAAATTTTTATATTTTTACTTTCATTATAATTCACATCTTTATATTTTACTCTTTATCTTTTTTTAATATTTTACACTATATTGCACTGTTACGTTGTATGTTACAAATTACACAATCTAACGTTAATTTTAACAATTTAGTATTTAGCGTTGTCTACATGGATTTACAAAATAACAACTGATGTATAAATTACATTTTTTAATTTTGGAAAATATGAGTAATAATTCCCATAATTCATTTTCATGGTAGACAATTTTCAAGAAAGTGTCAAAAGAAAGTGACAAAAGAAATATTAAAAGTATACCAATTAGATCGAAATAAAAGATAATACTTTTCAAGAAAGACTTTCATATTTTAACTTCAACAGTGTCCTATGATCAATCATTAAAATTACAGATAAACTACGACTAAGTGTCAAATATAACAAGTAAATTAAATAATTCAAATAATTACCTTCCACAAATATACATAGCTTAACCAAAAAAACGAATAAATTAATTGTTACGGGCGTAAAGGTGTCGATTCTCTTACCAATAGGATCTATTGGGATCGGGTGTGGTCAATTAAATAATTATCGTTATGGTTATACAGGCATTTATTCAGACACGTCTGTTCTTCACATGATCTAACGTGAGACTGCTTATATTAAGAGCGTCTCCGCACTCGTCGTTCGGACTCTGCTGACGCAGCTTGCAGGTGCTTATCTCGCGAAGATGCACCGTGAGAAGAAGTAACGTTGCGGACCTCTGGTCAGGTCCGTAACACGTCCTTGGGTCGCAACGTCCTCGTCCTCGAGGACTTATACAATTCAGTGTGATGGTGGATCATTTCTGTTATTTATGCTTCTGTATTTGTTTGTTTGTTTATTTAAATCTAGAGATTGTTTAGTGTGAATTGCGTGTATATCGTGTATAATATAATACATAAAAATTTGTTATTATTCTGCTTGTAAATGTACGTTGTTATTATTTATTTATTTATTTACTTATTTAATTTTATTAATTCTTTATCAAAGCGCTTGTGTTGACAATATTTGTTAGTGTGTTTGTGTATGATTATTAATATATATGTATGTACTTTTATGTCTAGTTATGAAGAACTTAGGTGATGAGTCTTTTATTTTTTTTGATCGCTTGATTATCTATTTTTGAGAATATCTGCCTTCTGAAACATAAGCTTACATGGATTAGTGGGGGGGGGGGGGGGTGGTGTTCTTCTCCCTTCCGTAACTAATGAAAAGTTTTGGGAACTTCACGTTACTTTATTTCAATGTTTTATAGGGGCTTCTGATAATTAAACATTTGTTTTTTTTTTATTAGATGGAATTTATTGTTATTTTTTTTTGTTCTAAATAACTTTTCTTCGAACGTTTTTTCAAAAAAATTGGTTTTTTTTGGGTTTTTTTTTTGTATAGACCTTTTTTTTGGGGGGGGGGGTTGATTTACTTACAATAAATTTCTGATTTGAGTAATGCTTTAGGTTTTTTTGTTTTAAATACGATTTTTTGTTAACAATTACCTTTTTATTTGACATGAAATTTGCTTATATTTTACGGAAAATTTATCTTTTCTTTGGTTTTCTTTTTTGTTGTTGATAGTGTGTTAGTTGTTTCTTGTTGTTGATTTTTTTTTTGTTTTACGCATAGGGTGATTGTAGAATTCTAGGCTATTAGTGTAAACATATTCTTCTTTTTTTTTGTTTTCTTTCTTTGTCATTAAATAACATTTAAATAAAATGAATTTCAAGGTAGATGGAAAGGATTGATTTAAATGGAAATTTTTCTTTTTTTATTTTTTTTTATTTTCCTTAGTACATTTAGGTTTGATTGTTAGTTTGCTTGTTTATTCTGTTGTATCTTGGAATCTGACGTGTCTTGGTACACTTAAGGATCTTCTCGCTGGTTGCATACGGATCGTGTGTACAGGCACACGTTCTTCTGAATCGCTTGCTTCACTAGAGTCATTGTTGTTTGAAGTGTTTTGTTGTGTTTGATTTGACAGGTTTAGAAATAAATGAGTTAGTGAGCTGAAAATTGCTCCGAGTAATCGTCGACTGCAGCCATATGCTTGATGTAGTGTGTAGGTTCTTACTATTACATTTATTAATGCTACTGTAAATTGCCAGGCTGAGATTATGCCGATTACTGCGGCGCAGTAAATGCCGAATTCATAGATGCCTGAAGCTAATGCGTGAAAAATTGATTTTGTTTTGTTTTCAAGATACTCTTCATCTAGTAGATTTGCGTAATGTCCGTGACTTTGTAAGGTCGATCTGTTGGCTAATTTTCTTGTGATTTCGTACACGAATGCAGTGTGTTCCATGGGAAAAAGCACGTGGTCTTGTGCTCTATTAAGCTCTTTTTCTGTGTAGATTCCGCTGTTTATAAGATCTTGCAGCTCCTTGTAATGCCATGTTGGCTTACTAACGGGATTTACTATTTGAGGTTGTTGTACGTCTACAGAGGTGGGCGGAATTTTATGCCAAAAATTGTTAATAAAAAAATATGTCGGCAACATTGGGTTACAGTCCCGTGCAATGCTATGTTTCGTAGCTATTCTTGTTTTTGGCTTTAGGAATAGAGAGATATTGTTACAGGTTACCGGCAGATCTTCGTAACAATTTTCTGTTTTCCTTATTTTGCATGGAATTTCCGTGCATTTTATTACGTATGCAGCTTCTCCTGCTGGATAAGCCATGTAGCCTATTTCTTTCATTATCGTTAAGGCAAAAATATCTGGGTGCTCGTGTATCATAGCGAAGGCTGTAGACATTATCTGTCGCTCCAGCTGACATTTGCTGTGTAAGGTGTCTATATATAGTGAGGTCATTTGAGTTCTTATATGTCTTGATAAGTAGGATATTTTCGCATTGAAGTATGCGTTTTGTAATATATCATTGACTCGAAGTGATTTTCTTTTAGCAAAACCATTATCGTTTGTTTTTTCGTAAATAAATAATTTAGAGTGTTCGGTTTTTAAAAGTAAAAATCCGCATAGTGTTAAACTTCCTTTCATTTCCAAACCAAATTGAATGCTGTTTGTTGAATTACCGAAGTATAATGTTTCTTTTCCGTTGGATACTTTAGATCCAGGGCCTTCGTATAGTATGATGTACTCGTCAAATTGACATGTTGACCTGGGTGTGTACTTCCAGAAATAATGAGTGTTGTCTACGTCGAGACATTTTTCTTCAGAATACGAACAGACGAGACCATTGGGCATTATAATTTCGTTGTGTGTGATTTTCGCGACACTTGTTTTATCGCTTATTTGTATTTCTAGATTATCTGTTACCACTACGTTTGAGTAGTCGTGCTCCTTGTATTTAAATATGCCTCCTACGCATTTTCCATAGTCATCGTTTTCGCCTACTATATTTACAGAAATTCTGTTAATTTTTTCTTTGACTAAATTATCTATAATTTGGTCATTGTATTTGAACTGACCATATTTAATAAGATCGAAACATAAGTCTTTGCTTATTTCTTTTTCAAATGTCGTTTCTCCTCCATTTACAATAGAATTGTGTGAAAACATTCCACAAGTTACGATTTTTCTATGAACTAGTATACGGCAACTTAATGTGTGTATTTCTTCGTCGTCGCTGTGTTGTAGCAGTTGTATGTTAAATGTAGATACTTGTGGGTCTGTGTCCTCAAAATTACAGTTGCCTATTTCTCTTGTGGAAATTAGCGATGATTCGGTATGATTTTTACCGCAATCATAACCTGTTAGTATTAATCTTGACCAGGTGGGTAGAGTGAGAAAAATTAGGAAATGAAGGATACTCTTCATCTGGAAAATGAAAAAAAAGGGGTTGATAAGGTGTTTTTTTTTGTGAAATAGTTTTTATTTTATTTATAGGTTAATTTGTTTCTTTTTTTGTTATGCCTGATTCTAGAAGTACCCTAGGCGTTTACAGTATAGCTAGTAATGTGTATGAAAATGTTTGTTTTGTAAGTAGGTGATAGAAAATTTACATTGTAGAGGTTTATAAAAAGGTAAAAATTTCGAAGCATTTATTTGTGAATATGACCATAAGCATTACTCTTGTCTTAGGAATTTTTATCTTGTATGCGCTAATTATTTTATTATTAAAAATGACGTTTTTGATACTTAACTGAAAAAACAATTGTTTTACTTTGATTTTGACTTCTACATTGTAATACTATATTAACTTTCTTTTTTTTTTTGATTTGACAATAGTTTATTTGACAGCAATGAGGTGTGTTAAATTTTTTGTGATTTATGTTTGTGAAAATTTTCATTTATTATGTAAATAAACTTAGGCTCTGAAATAGTGAGTATATTGGGTTATCTGTGCGTCAATTTGTATTCGAGGATTATGTTTTTTTTTTTTACTTTGATGCTCTTTAGTGTGGATTGTTAATATTTTTAGTTCGTATAATGGTTGCGTCCGGGGTCGCAAAAAAATTAAAATTTCGAAGAAATTTTCATTTTTTTGTAAGGATTTTACTTAATTTATGTTTCCTGAGGATGATCTAAGAGTGCTGCTGCTCTTTTTATTTTGTCAATGTGAGTTGTTATGGTTTTATTACCTTTCTGTAATGTTACGTTGTGATTTTTGTGATTTATTTTTACGATCTCATAGGTACCTTTGTACTCGTCTCCAAATTTTCCAATTTTTGGTTCTTTTAATAGAAAGACTTGTTCTCCTTCACGGAAGTGTTTCGTGTTTAATTTACGGTCGTAGTAAAATTTTGATCTGTATTTGGCTTGCACGAGATTCATTGCGGCAAGAGTTTGGCTTTGACTGAGGGTGTTGCTTAATTCAAACAAATAGTCTCCAAAATTTTGTATTTTGTTTATAGGAGGGAAACTGGATGGAGTTCGTGCTCTTTCTCCGAATACGAGTTCGTGAGGAGTGAAGTTCGTGGCTTCATGCTGAGTACAGTTGTACGCGTGTTGACAACTCGAAATCCATTCGTCCCAATTGTTTATATTTTTTACGTATTGTTTGATGTATTCTGTAAGTGTGTGGTGCATTCGTTCTATTCCACCTTGACTTTGAGGGTGGTAAACTGTGGAATTGTATTTTTCTATTTTAAAAATTTTCGCAAATTCTGATAAAAGCTTGTTCTGGAAGTGTGTGCCTTGATCTGTGATTATTATTTGAGGTGGGCCAAAATATGCAATTACTTTATCTACTAGGTTTCTTGCTACTTCTTGTGCATTTGCAAATTTTGTCGGCATAAGAATTATATACTTCGTTAACCAGCATTGAGCTGTAAGTATGTATCTATTTCCAACAGGTGTCGTTTTAAGTGGGCCATAAAAATCTATTGAAATTTTGTTGAATGCGCGGTTTGGTGTATCACTTATTAGTAAAGGCAATTTTGTTTTGACTCTTACAAGTTTTTTGACTTGGCAGCCTTCGCATCCTAAAACAAATTGTTTCACGTCCGGGCGCATATTACGCCAGTAAAAATCGTTGGCAATTTTATTGTACGTTTTGTGAATACCTCGGTGTCCTCCAATAGTTGCTTCGTGGTATTCTTTTATCAATTTATAACGATCTTCTACGGGGGGAATAGGTAGGTTGTTGAGAAAGAGTACGATTTGAACTCTTATTCCTTGTAAAATAATGTTGCACTGTTCAATAAAATACTGCCACTCATTTACTGATAACATTGCTAGGTCTTTTATTATTCCTAAGCTTCGTATTTTGTTTTCTATTAATGCGTGTTTTAGCTTTCTAATGCATTTGTTAATGTCTGCTTTTAAAACTTTGTTATCTATGTTGTTTTTTATAAAGACCTGTAAGGTGAATACGTGGTGATGTTGCTCTAGGTTGACGTCTCCTATGCAAAAATGCCTATCTTCTAAATGCGAAGTATTTATAAACTGTCTTTCGGTTAAGGCTCCTAAGACTTCGGTGTTTAGAAATAGATCAGTGGACATGAGATATGCAAGGTTTTCTTGGTATCGAAAGGGATGTAGTCGTAATAGTTTTATATGAGTGAATGGTGGAATTTCTTCATTTTCCGGTATTTCCCAAGGTGGTTTTTCGCGCGGTGGCCTTGCATTTTTTACGATGCATGAGGCCAGTGATTTATTCAGAGAGTTTTTAGTATGAGTCGGTGTGATGGAACTGCTCTCGTCACTCTTATCGCTATTGAGATTGTAGTTTCGCGAATCGGCGTTATCTCTACCCGTTGTTAGAGGAGCATTTGCTCTTGACCTTGCACTTGCCTTGGGTATATCTTCTTCCTCTGTGTTTTCGTTCTCGCTTATGAACGATGATTTGTTAAAGTTCATTTCTTGTTTTTTTATATATGGGGTAAAATGTGCTCCTATTAGGTGTAAATGTATATATTCGGTATTAGAGTTATATATGTAATGACAATAGGATACTTCGTTAAATTCGTTGAAGTAATGTATACAAATATTTTGTTTGAATTCTTGTGAGAATACATATACACAATCTACATCTCCATACATGGTTTTTGAACTTAAAATTCTTTTTGTCTCTTCTGGATCGCCGCAATTCTCTATTGCTAGAGAAGTAAGAAGTATACTTCTTAATCGAGTGGCTGAGACGTTCAGGTTGCATAATTTTATTAAACAATAAAATAAGCAATTACCTGGTGGAGTGTCTGGAATATCATGTGAGTGTATAAGTTTTTCAAGTGGTTCGGCGCAATCAGCGCCAGGTTCGTACACTCTGAATCTGCCTGTATATGTTGAATTTGTATTTTCTTTATCCTGATATGATTCTGAGGGTATAACTTCGCAATTTTCGCACGGCTTCTTGTTGAACTGAGCGGATGGTGAGTGTATTATTTCGTCTGGCGAGTCGTTATTGCTTAATTTCTCACAGTTTGGGAGCTCTTCTATAATTACATGGTTGACGTTATGCTTACGTTCGCTGTGCTCCGGTTTGTTAAAAGACTCATGTGCACTCGTGAGACTGCACTTCGGTGGTGTAATATTTTGATTACTCGGCTTGGACGGTTCTAGTTCGTCTTGGGAAACGTTTGACGCATTAATATTTTTATCTAGAGGCGAATGTTGTAGTTGGTCGTTTTGCCATATCTCTATATGTAGACCTTTTTTGTTAAGTGATTCTTTTTTTGAAACATTTACTGTGAAATTTACATGTTCGTTGTTGATGAGGCTATCAATAATGTTTTGACTCGATTCATTTTTGGAGTTTTTGACTGATTTGTTAATTGAATTAACGTTATTAAAATTTATGTTTGCGGCGGGGCTAGTATTTTTATTTATTATTTCGAAAGTGGTTTGAGTGCTTCTTTCTGTGGTGTCAGAGATAATTTTGGGTTTTGCTGCGTCTATGGGATTTTTAGGTGTGCTGGTGGCTTCTATGTTTTTTAATAAATTTTCCTCTTTGCATAAGCGAGCTAATTTGTCGTTAGCGACTGCTTGGCTGATGATCGGGTCTTGATTATTTTTGCTCTTTATTTGTGATGTAGGCAGTGAGAGTTTTACGGTTGTGGGATTTTGATTAAAGTCGTTTTCTATAGATAATTTAAGAATTTCTTTAATGCGAGCTTTTTCTGTTTTACTTAGTTTGAATTTGCCGTTGATTTCGGATAATTGTACGTTTGATAAAATAGTATCGAAGAAAATGTTATCTTCGTAATCTGTATGATATAAATTACTGGTTTCATCGAGGGTTAGCCACAATATTCTCACGACCTTTTGACTTTTGTATATGTTGTGTAAAGCTTGGCACAGGAAAAAATCGTTATTGCTGTTTCTGATTGCTAAAAATTCAGTTTTTTGATAATAGATTTTTTCTGATTTTAGCTTGCTTCTTTTTTTTGAAATAGGCAAGTGTGTTTCCGAATTTTCTGAGTCGCTAGCATTTTCTTTAATTTTCGTGGTGTTGCCTTGTATTCGTTTTTTCCTGACTGCTCTAGTTTTTAAAATTCTTGCTGGAGGTAAGTCGGCTTCTCCGTTGAGTATATCTATATTTCTTTGTTTTTCAGCTAACGCATATAATTCTAATCGTGGTTTTTCTGGATTATCTTCGCCACTATTGATTATCGGGTTTCGTGAGAGCGCGTCTGCATTTAGATTTTTGTCTCCTGGTCTGTATATTATATCAAAGGTGTAACCTCTTAGAGCTGCTTTGAGTCTATTGAAGCGTAGATCTGGTTTGCTGCTAGTGTGAAAGTGCTTGAGAGGTTCATGGTCCGTTATGACTGTAAACTTTTGGCCATGAATATACGGAGTGAATTGTTCTTTTGCAAAAACGATAGCAAGTAATTCCTTGTCGTATGTGGGATAAAGTAGTTCGCTTCCCTTTAAACACCGAGATGCGTAAGCGCATGGTCTGTCTTGACCTAATTTGCCTTGGCTGAGTATTGCTCCTATTGCGTAATCCGAGGCGTCTGTAGTGATTAGAAAAGGCTGATCGAGCTTCGGTGCGACTAACACTGGCTCTTTACATAATTCATTGCGAAGCTTCATGAATGCTTCTTGTTCTGTAGTTCCCCATTTAAATGATTTCGTTTTCTTAAGTAAATTGTTTAGCGGATTTGCGATTTTTGCGTACCCATTGATGAATCGTCTGTAATATCCAGTAAAGCCTAGGAATTGCTTTACTTTTTTAGCATTTGTTGGTGTTGGATAATTTTTCACTGACTCTATTTTTGCTGGATCCATTTTTATTTGACCGTTCCCTACTATATGACCTAAAACTCGTGCTTCTTTCTTCAAGAATTGGCACTTTTTTGGCTCGATCGTTAGATTGGCTTCTCTTAGTCGCTTTAAAAGTCTTTTAAATCTAATGCCGTGTTCTTCTATATTTTTTGCAAAAACCATGATATCGTCGAGGTAAATTTCTAATTCTCTTCCCTGCAATCCTGCGAGCGCTAAGGCCATAGCTTTTGAAAATGTGATTGTCGCATCTTTTAGACCCATAGCCATGCGTTTATATTGGTAAAGACCAGACGGAGCAGAAAATGCAGTTTTAGGTGCGTCCTTGGGATCCATCATGACTTGATAAAAACCCTGTTTAAGGTCGACGCAACTTATGAACTTACTAGATGATAAGTTGTCTAAAATGTCTGTCGTGAAGGGTAAGGGATAGCATGAACCCACTGTAATCTCGTTTAACTTTCTGAAATCTGTTACTAATCTCCAACGTTTGTTTCCTTGCATGTCCGGATGTTTTGGAATTATCCACATGGGAGAACAATATGGAGAGTTTGACGGTTCTATTATATCTTTGTCTAGTAAATTTTTTACTTCAATATCCAGTTGTTGCTTAAGGTTATTGGGATATCGGTATGGTTTTGTTTTAACTGGCGTATCTGTGGTGGTTACTATTTTGTGAGTCAGCAGGTGTGTCGCTGGTAAAGGTTCGTTGTCTAATCCAAATATGTATGGATCGAATTCTACTAAACTACGTATGTGCTCCAGTTCTTCTTCACTGCTTCCTGTTGTGTCTGCGAGGGACATTATTTTATCCACTCTTTCGCTTTTGCTAAGCGTACGATTTTTTTGTTTATTTTCTTCAAATAATCTATAAATATTGATATTGGTTTCTTGCACGTCGTCCTCACCGACGTCATGATTTAGCTTTGTCGTTTCGCATTGTAATAACTCTACTTCCGGTATGTTGATTTCTATTGGTTTATCGCTAGTGTTAATACAAATAGCATGTGTTAATCCATTATTATTATTGCCTACGAAATTTCCAAATAATATATCATCTCCTAAATCTTGCAGCGGGACCCATCCTGATTCAATTTCTGGGTTTTTTACTTTTGCATAAATTACTCTTCTCATTCTGGCAGGAATTGTAAAGCATTCATTTTTTTTGAAAGGAATCACTGTGTTATCTAGTTTTAAAAACTTATTAGCGGCATCTACTTGCCCATTATATTTCTCCATAACGTCCCAACCGAGTAAACCATCTGTGTTTATCGGAAAATCCTTCGGGACTACGTGCACTTCGCACAAAAATCCTTGCAGTTCAATTACTGCTTTGCCAATAGTATGACTTTCTCCACTAGTAACTCCATTGATTCCTAACGTAATGAGTTTGTTTACTCCTGTGTTTTTATCTAATAAATCTTCCTTTATTATCGATATATCTGCACCCGTATCTGCATAGAAATTAGCTGCACCGCCTTTTATATTTGGACTATTTAATTTAACAACAGGTGGTTTTTTACCTGTGCATAATCTTCTTAAATTTATTACTCTTTGCGAAACGACTGCCTTTTTATCTACTTTATTTACTTCGATTGACGGTGTTAATTGCTCGACACCTGAGGACTGTGGCGAGCAGGTTTCAAGTTTAAATGATCTTTATTGTCAGATTGTACTTTATGTTGATCTGAGCCTTGATGTTCGGTACTATTTTCGGGGTTTTTGCTATCCTTGTTAGAGTCGTAGGTACGATATTTACCGTAGTTTTTGTTGAAATCGTTACGATTGTAGTTATAGCTATTGCGTTTCTGGTAGTTATTATTAGGTTTGTAATTGTTATGGTAAGTGTTGCGATTGTTATCTGTATTGTGATTTCTGAAATGTTTATTGTTGTTGCTGTTACTGTACCGATAATTATGATTATAGCCATGATTATTCGCGCGTAGCTTGCCCGATTTTAAGTCGTTTTCTAAGGTGAAACAACCGTCGGATGAGTGTCCTTTCCTATCGCAATACATACAATGTCTATTTTTCGGACAATTTATGCCTAGATGAGTGTCTGAGCCGCACGTGGGACAACCGTTTGAATTAATTATTCTGTTGACGTTTACATAATTTTGTGTATTACCTTGTAAGTGTTTTCTCGCAGCCTGTTTACTTTCAAATTGATTAGCAATTTGAATGGCTTGTATAAGATTAGTCGGTCTTTCACATCTTACTTGGTGATCGAGAGGTGGGCGCAAACCTATCATAAAGTACTGTACTGTTTCTTTTTCAGCTCGTTGGATTTGCGAATCGCGAAGTAGGTTATCGAAAGAGTTGTCAGAATTGTACGCTAAGATAAGATTATTTAGAATGGCTTGCACGCGATCTCCATAGTCTGAGACTGATTCACTGATTTTTTGTGATAAAGTTTTTAATTTCGCCATTACATCGTCTGTTGTGCCTACATTGTTGTAGTGTGCGTTAAGATCGTTAAGTAATTGTTCTACCGATGGATAATATTGAATTCTAGACGAATATGCCGTGGAAGCTTTTCCCGTTAATTTTGAGGTTAAAAAAGGTAAAATTAATTGTTCCGAAGCAGGGCCGTAAAGTTGAATTATGCTGCGCACCATGTTTACAAAAGGTGGGAGTTTGTCTGGCGAACCGTCGAAATTAGGTATATATTTCATTGCATTGAAAATTACTGAGTGATTTAAATTTGATATGTTATTATTTTGCGATTGGTAAACGTGGTTATTATTAGCTTGAGGCTGATTTTGGTTAAAGGATTGGAAAATCTGTGGAACGTGGTACTGTGTACTGGCGTTGTGATGGGATTGAGGTACGATGTAGTTGGCCGTCGGATTATGTAAACTAGTGGTATTCTTGTAATTTGGATTGTGGATTGGGGAATTCGATGAGTTGAAGGTTATGGTATTTGTTAATTGTCTGTGAATGTTTTCGATTTCTTCTAGATTGTGATCTGTGTTAATGGGAATTTGTTTGCGTATGGATGTAGTATAGGTCGGCGACAAATCGTTTGTAGGTTGTGGAATTCGCGATTCTGTATCTGAATTATGTACTTTTGCATGTGTATTTACTTTGGTGCTTCTTACTTGTGTCCCTAGTCTAAAATTTTGATTTTCTGCAAGTCTGTACTTTATCGAGTCAGAATCAGATTCGTCGGAGGACGTTTCTGCCTCAATTTCACGAGTTTGACGAATACCATTTTGTAAAATTCGATTTATAGTGGTATGTACCTCTGCGGCCAGAGATGGATCACGAATACCACTATTGACAATTACTTCCGTTACTAAATCGTTCACTGAGGTGAGACATGGAGGTGGGGGTGAATTTATTTTGCGCGTGAATTTTGAAAGGTTAGGTAAGCTGTTACTGGTGTTCTTAGTTGGACTGAGATTTGAGGCTCTGAATTCACAGTGTGCACTACCGGAGTCGGTTGATTGACTAAATAGATTTGTTGTCGACATGATTAAAGTTATGTTATTATTGTTTTATTTTTGTTTGAAGGTGCAATTATAATTATAAAGAAAAACTTCGATGTTAAATAATTTATTTTGATAATATTTATTATTATTTTTATTTATTATTATTATTTTTACTAAGAATATTTTTATTTGAATTTAACGGTTTGAAAAATACGGGAAAAGAACTAAAAAGGCTAAAGTTTATGTGTGAAAACAGGAAAATAATAAGAAAAAAAATATGCACTTACTTTAACACTTATTGTTGGTGATTGGAAATTGGAAAATTGATATGGGACGTTCTTCCTGTCCTTCCTTCCTGTCCTACCTTCCTGTCCTTCCTGTCAGACTTCCTTCCTGTCCTTCAATAGCGTTGGTTGAAAATTATTGTTGAAAAAGGCACTATTCACGTTTGTGCAAAATTTAAAGTTTTTGTTGTGTAAGTACTCGAACACTGCAGGCACTTTATTGTAATAATATTCTCGTACGACACAGAGAAAACGCGATAATTTTTGGGTACTGGTAGCGTGAGAAAAAAAAATTTTATTTTTCCGCCTCCGGAAAAAAAATTGGATTTCTTGAAAAATTTACAACTTCACACCACGAGAATCCCAGTGCTGTCACCATTTATTGTTACGGGCGTAAAGGTGTCGATTCTCTTACCAATAGGATCTATTGGGATCGGGTGTGGTCAATTAAATAATTATCGTTATGGTTATACAGGCATTTATTCAGACACGTCTGTTCTTCACATGATCTAACGTGAGACTGCTTATATTAAGAGCGTCTCCGCACTCGTCGTTCGGACTCTGCTGACGCAGCTTGCAGGTGCTTATCTCGCGAAGATGCACCGTGAGAAGAAGTAACGTTGCGGACCTCTGGTCAGGTCCGTAACATAATATAAATATTTTTTTTTTATATGCGAAACGATTTTCTCTGGAATTTTTCTTCAAACAAAGCTTCAAATCTTCCATCTCTTTTAATTGAAGAGCTACACAGGTTTGAACAAACATATCTTTTTCCTTCAATTTTTCCTTTCTTCAGGTGTACGCTCGCGCACGTATGTGTATAATCAACAGCTCTTTAGATAAAACGTATACATTTCTTACGAAAACACTACCACGCCAATCTCTAAATGTAAACCCGTAATAAATCTAACCATGACGCATGTAATGGAATAATCTTTAAACAGTTTTGATTAAATCTATATATATTTGAAACTTTTTGGATAACGAAAATAAGTTGTAAGAATTTTTAAAAAACTGGTAAAATGTTTGATATAATTATTTAAAGAATGTACGAGCTAGTTTACCCGATAAAATCTACAATGTAAATTATTCGGTAACTCGCACGAAAATATTTCAGCCTTCCGATTACTTACTCAGTTTAACTTTTTATTTTTATTACTCGTTGAATAATCTATTGGATGTATGAAAAAATGTTTATAAATATTTTTTAATTATAGCACCTATGTATATTCATTTGTTGTAATTAAAATTTAAAATATAATCTTGATTGGTTACGTAGTGGTGTTGGATAATAGAAATACATTAGATTTATTATTATTATTACTATTATTATTTTGTATTAGTAATCCATTATGTAACGATGAATTTTTATCTTAATCATATTACCGAACATGTCATCGGAACATGGTTATAACATATTAATTTATGTATCCAATATATTTATTTAGATATACGTACACGTTTAAGTGACGTGTTAATTTAATTAATGATAATTATTTGAAGATTAATTTTTAATATTTTTAATTGTAATTTAATTATATTAATAATTGTAATGTATCATCTAACATGTCATATGAATTGATTCTCTTGTTCTTCATTCCCATGACGGAGAGAGTCACTTAAGCATGTCAGTTATAAATCGATTGACTTATAATTAATTTCTTGTTGTTTATATGTATTGGTTCATGTCAGGTGACTTGTTTCCATTTATTAATGATCGTTGATTAACACATTATTATTACATTTTTCTAATTGGTTAAGTAATATTTATTAATTAAGATAATGTGTCACCTGACATGACAATTATTAATTAATATACGTTGTGAATATACATACACGTACATGTTTAAGTTACACGTTCGATGATACGTGTACTTATCAATAATTATTGACCAAATGATTGATAAGGAATTTTTGAAAATATCTTTATTGTAAGTGTGTGGGCATGTTGTAACTCAATAGTAGTACACGTTTTGACGGTAAAGAGATCAAGCTGTACAGAGAAGTTGGTCGATTTGTCCAAAGATTGAGACGCGTCCTTTATCCGATAGGCGTTGCCACTTGTCGGCCAGCTGTTGTTCGTTTCGAGGCCACAAGTCGAACAAAGCTTATTTCGTTGATTTTGTGGGTCGCGACCTTTTTAGCTCTATCGATACATCCTTTTTCTTTAAAAATTTTAGAGATAATTATATTAAAATGCAATAAGTAACATTATACCTTCAACAAACTATCAATTTTACGACGTTATAAATAATTTCTGATACGTAAGATCTACAAGTACGAAGAGTCTCTCACGGAATGTTAGAAAACATCGACGTGCCCTCGAGCTACCGCGTGAAAATATTTTTTTGCTTTCCACCCTACTAGTAAAAGATTCGGTGAAATGTCGCGAAATATATATATATACCTATACTTATACATATATCTATATATCTATACACAGCAGAGTACAGAAGTGCCTGAGAGGTTCTTCAGAGTAGGAAGAAGAAGAAGAAGAAGAAGAAGAAGAAGGAGATAGAGAGAGGGAGCTTCCCAATGACGGAAATTAGATTTCCCGAGGCGATATCGTCTTATTCGGAGTGGAGAAAAGCCACCTCTTGTCTTATACTACTACTACTTGTGGAACGAAGACCTAGATATCTCTACCCCCTTTTTTTTCTTCTTCATACTACTCGATATAAAAAAAACGAAGAAACGAGGAGAATTAACAACTCTGTACTATCGTCGAGTAAGATAATATTAAAAACTCTTGCCGGAAGTACTGTATCACTAAGGTTTCTTCCTACATTTTCTTTTCTCGGTCTTCTTTCGTTAATTGCTACGATCGTTTGTCTCTCTCTCTCTCTCTCTCTCTCTCTTTTCTTTTTATAAATTTATTATCATTTCAATCGATATACGTATATATACGCGTAATTATTTATTAAACAACGAGGTTAAACAAATCGACGCTGTGAACGTTAATTCACATCGTTTATCACGAATTTTAACGAGCTTATATATATACACACACTGTATGTAGATGCTTGTATATATATATTTTATATTTGCAGTGTGAACGAACGATTCGTTTATATAAATATAAACGTTTGTCGGTGCAATTTATAATCTAATTGTTTTTTTTCCCACCTAACGTTCTGATTAACGTCGATGCGACTGTTGCGTTAAACATTCACGTACGGTTTACTTTTGTTTTTCGATGTATTGTTATATACTATTGCCACTTTTCGATAATAAGACTTTTCGATCATTTTCCATTTGCGTACGTATATACTCGTTTATTATATTTACAATATAAGCTTTGTTTAAATATCTTGTATACACGCGGCGGTATATGGTTGATTTTTGACGTGTATATACACGCGATCAATGTTACAGTTTCATTACGAATGGTAATGTCTGACTTAATTTAGAGTTGTACTACTTAAATTTTGTTCTCGTTGTGCGATTTCGTTTTTTTTCGTCGCAGGTGTTATGAAATTGGGAATTATGAGTTTGTTGGATGTAGTTTATAATATGGTGAATGGAGGATTTGCAGTGAATTGTTTGGGATAATTTATTGGTTTTGAAGGAAGCTGCGTTGCCGTAGTAGAATCATCGGATTGAAATTTTAAAAATTATTGGGACATCGTGGTCAGAATTATGCTGGATTTCTTAGGAATCTAATGTCTTTTTTAGGTTAATTTTTCGAACGACTGGTATGCATTCAAAGTTTATCGTATTATTACGGTAAAGGTTAGAGAATAATTTTTACTGATCTGTAAGTGCGTAATTAAATAAAAATTTTTTACTTTATAATTGCACAGTCATCTTGAAGTTTATAGTATTGTGTATAAACGCAAATATTACGTCTAGTTATTTTGACGTTATATCATGAACTAAATCGATGTTTTATTACTTTCCTATTGTTGTCTAATGTCAATATTTGTGTTGGTGAATATAGAACACTCTAGCCCCTGCAGTGTAAAAAATGAACGCAAAAAATTAGCAAAGTTTCTATTTTACAACAAACGTAAAAAGTTCCGATATATTTGGAAAGTAGAAAAAAAGAAAATTTCCACTTTTGAAAAGTATAAAGATCGTCTTTACTTTAAGAAAAAAAAATCGAAATTTCGTATTTTATACTTTCCAAAATAAAAATTTTCGAATTTTCTACTTCACATAAATAAAGATTTTGTATTTTCTACATTTTCCTCTCAATTTTTATACTTTGGATAGGTTAAAGTGTAAGAAAAGGAAAATAAACTAAATTCCATTACACGACGTACGATATTTGTTAAAATTTATTTAATCATTCGATTCCCAGAAATGAAATGCAGTAAACATTATATTTTTACATTTTAATGTTAATACGATCTATAAGGATAATATGTGAATTACAAATCCCTGAAAAAGAAAAACTGTTATTCGATAACCTAAACACCTAAAAAAAAAGAGGAACACTTAAAAAGAAATAAATAATCCGAAAGTTTTTCTCCTCACTGGATGCACCGGTTCTCTTAATCAAGCAACAGCAATGCCATATGAAATCAAGACGGATTAAGATGCTAAGCGGAATATATACTCTCAGTCTTTTCGTTCTCTCGACGGCGACGCCGACGACAGCTATACACGCAATTTACGTCCGAGAAAATCATGATTTATAGGAAAGCTAGGTAGGTTAGTATACGATGACGCATCCTAGAAATATCTTCATCCTATACATATATATATATACGTGCACATACAATTTTTTTTTGCTCTCTTCCTTCTGGAATTTCATTCCACGGTGGAGAGACGCCTCGACCAAACTTTACTCCAATTGTCTTTTTTCCGCGAGGAGGCAGTTAAACTTTTTTTTAACTCGATTTAAAACTGGTTAAAGTTAAGAAGCTCAAGATATCCCTCGTTGGTCGAGCCAGGTTATTATTCTTACCGAAATATCTCCTATGGTTATGTTTAATAAAACTTTTATTATATCACCCAAGTAAGAATCAATTACTTTTGTTTTTCGTACGTGTAGATTTGTGCTTTTCTCTCTTTCTCTCTTGATTTCTCTTTTTTTTTTCATCATCTCGTGGTTGAAGTACCTTGTTAACGTTTCATCCCGGTGGAGGTAATTTCTTACTCGAGAAATATGATTCCCTCGGTCATTTGAGACGTTGATACTAAAACTCTCTCTCTCTCTATATATATATATATATATATAGCGTTTCGATTTAACGCGAATCTGGATCTTTTACAGTAGAAATCTGAGCAAACTTTTTTATTGATAATTGTACCCTTGTTTTATTTTTTTTTCCTTTTTACGGTGGAAAAATAATTTACAATACCGGTAACAAAATTTCCATCGTAATTCGTATAGGTATTTATACATCTTAACGTTGATTAACGTTTATTACCGTTCAATTTTTACAACTTGGTATAATACGAAGCAAAACGAGAATTACACGATATAAAGAAAGGATGTATACTGAATATTATTTCATCGCCCGTTATTTCCGGCTCAAGTGTACTTAATTTGTAATTTTTAGTTTATTAACGTTTGGTGTGTGTATACATTTTAAAGGCATTTTCTTAGCTAAAGAAATATGATTCTCGTGGGTATATTCGAGCTGTGCCCCTGGTTGATGCTAAAATTGAAATTAAATTTTAATACCTTCGTTCGTAGTAATAAGAAAAATAACCCGACCCGACAAGTTATGGCAGTTGATTATCATTAATACTCGAGAAAACGAAAGAATGGAACTTTCAATTATATGTTAATTTAATTATTATACCGCGTCATTTCGGTGACTAATTCGTATCAAAACTTAATAATTTCGTTTAACTTGAGACATTATTATTTCATTATTCTGTTTGATGGATTTAAACTTTTCACTCCGGTTTGATGGATTTTAATGCCTGGAGTCTTGTACGACCAGGAGTTTCTTTTACTTTTAACGATCAAAATGTATTTTATCTAGGTTTCTTTTTAATTTTTTGTAGGATAAGCGATTATTTAATTTATATTTCTATTCAGAAAAACGTTTAATTGATGTTTGTTAATTTTACTATTTAATAAATCTGCATACAAGCTTTAATAATTATTTCGATAACGTAAGAAATCACTCTATAGGTTTAGGTAATAAAATTGATATTAATATTTTTCTCTTTTCAAAAGGCAATCTAAAACTATTCACATATAAACTATTCACATATTTAGGATGTATCTAATTATGAACTGAACAATACTTTCTAAGTTTTTCTATACAAAGTGCATAAATGACATTCCAAAAATTTCTATGCAATACGTTTTAATTTATATCATAGTAATCATAGTGTAAACTGAGCATTATTGTTCCCTGACCAAAAGTAAATATCACGTAACTTTGAGATATCTGCTAAGAACTACAAATAAAATCTATAAAAAATTAAAAAAATACATATGCATTTTATTGATAACTGCACCTAAAAATTTTTGGCGTCTAATAAGGAAACGTATACAATTCACGTATTTGCAATAACAATATAAAAGAAAAAAAAATTTCCCAGCGACTCCATCAACAATTTTTCCTTACTCGCGCACTATTATTAAATAAACTATACACATCGATATATGTACATATATACACATTTACCTCCCAATAGAATCGATTTTTCTGAAATATTCAAAATATTCCCATACACTCGATCACAAAAGATTGAATATGCGAAAACATAAATTCAACAAGATAAACGTAACCCACAGATGAAATAATATCTATATATATGTGTATATATATACACACACACTCACCCACACATACATGTGCAAAGTTTGATTCCGTATATTACGCTGTAAAACTCGCGATAGAACGGATATCGAGGAAAATCGAACAACAAAAATGTATATATATATATATATGTAGTGCGCACTATATATATATATATACATTCTCGATTCATTTTTCCCTGGATTTTTCCAAGTGCATCTGGACACAAACAGGAGGAGGGCAATCTCGAGCGACAAAAGAACCTTTTTGTAAGACGATAGCAATAGAACCTCGGTTAAAGAAGACCTTTATATATATACCTTTCCTTTCGATTATTAATAAACTACTCTCTCTCTCTTTCTCTCTCTCTCAAGTTTAGTGTTCAAAAAGAAGAGAAAGACAGAAAGAGAGAGAGGGAGAGAGAGAGAGAGTCTTGTAAAAACTTAGTGTCCCCAATTTTTCGTAGTAATACAAAGTATACATTTTACCTTTTTTCCCCTCCCCCGCCCCGATCGACTTTGTTTGTCGATTGAAGCGCTCGAATCACTCGCATCGACAACCCGTACGAGAGTACGTTTTTTTTATTTATTTATTTATTTATTTATTTATTGCGCAGGAGGTACGAGTCCGTTTGATATTTGTCGACCGGAATCTAGCGCGTTCGACCGAGTGCAAATCCTACGTCACACGAAAGAAACAAAAAAAATTGCCACCAGCTGGACTTTATATATATATATCTTTAAATAAATATTGATATCGATGGTATGAAAATGTAACACGCATCAGCAGCGTCGATCGTGTGAGGATTGATTAACTAACTTCCACTTTTTTTTGTTGGTTAAGATTATTATTTCTTTAATCTCGATGGATTTTTCATACTTTGCATACCTTTTTATACGACGATTATGGAATTAGACGGTGAGTTTAATTTCTCGATTGCAGTCAATACCTTCACTCTTTTGACTTTCTTCTTCCTTCTTCTTCTTCTTCGTCGATTTTTTTTATCGAAAAGCAGTAGTATGCCGGAATTAAATTCCAAAGTTTTATCCGCTGCCCTGCCGTTAAAAAGTATGAAAGTTGAAAAAAGTGGGACGAGTTTTTGTTTACACTTTTTTCATTAGCAAAAATCTCTTTTTCGAAATGGTCCTTCAAAGGAAAAAACCGTAAAGCAGCTTTTTGAAAAAAATTTCACGTTTTTTCGAAAAATCCTTCGGATAAGAAGTTACGTAAAAAAAAGTCGAATAGAGAAGAATAACGCAGCTTTTAGAAAAAAAATTACGTTTTTTCGGACTTTACTTAATTATTTTTTGTTGTTTCACCGATGTGTATCATTTATTTTGACGAAAAAAGGCGTTTTGAGGAAAGGAAAAAGTATATACACATTTTCCACTTCAATAAGAAAGGAAAATAATATATAGTTGAGCAACTTGTCATTGTTATTAAATAATGGGTGTTTATAAATTTCAGTACAAAAATTGTGAGTTGCAAGGAAAAAGAGAAAGAGAGGGAGAGAGAGAGAGAGAGAGAGAGAGAGAGAGGGAGGAGTGACCCCGACTTTTAGGATCATGGATTTTGCACGTAACTGCAATATATCATTCTCGGATCACAAAGAATGAACACGTATCTTGGCATTTTGTCAAATGAGCCCTAGATAACAAAGTGAAAGCCTCTTTTCGAAATGTTTAGGGTGGCTGAAGAACAAAAATTCTTTAAGAAAAACGGAACACTTGTGCGTTTTAGTAATTTCCTTTTCATTTTTAAATTGTACGATATACAGCAAACAAATTGTTCGGTTATATTTTTTCAACATTCTCAGAACACGCGTATACAAGGAGTAACGTTAAAAAACCAAAAATTTGTTCACATCGAAACAGTAGAAGTATAAAATATACGTAATTTCGAATATAGGAGAGCGGAACGAGAATCGACTTGGCGATATATACGAATGTGCTCCCGGGGAAACGTCATAAATCCCGTTACAAGGGTAAATAGTAAAAAAGACAAGATGCCCTCTCCGCTCTCTCTCTCTCTCTCTCTCTCTCTCTCTCTCTTTTGCTTTTCGGGTAGTCCCAAGAGGATCGGGGAAAAAGAGAACGCAAGTGCGCCTAGCATCGAATTCCCGGAAGTGAATGCGAAATGGCAAAAGTCGATCGCAGAGACCTGAAATCCGGTCCGCTACGTCTGATGGATATTCCTGGGTATCTCTTCTCGTCCTTCGGTCTTTTACATTTTCGATTCGAATTGGTAATAATTATATCGATTGCGCGACACTTTTTTTCAATCAAGGATTAAACTTTATACAATTCCACCTTTAATTTTATTGATATATTGGAATCCGAATACATTTCGCACGGTGAAAATTTGTTCGCGTCGAGAACTGTAAATTGTTTCATTTGGACAAAATGTTTGAAAATTTGTCAAAAGTATCGATTCTCCGGTTGAAAATTAGGACGCGAGTGCAGACAGAACAAAAAGACATGATTTTGAAAAATACGTAAGCTTCTTATTACTTTGCCGACTCGAATTAATCCTCACGGATCTTAAATGTAGGTTAGCCGAATTAACGTTGTCAAGAGTTTAAATTTAAAACAATGGAAATGGCAAGGTAAGATTGTTTATTAAAATAAACACTATTTTATTGCGTGTATCGTTAAATAATTCTCAATTTGGCAGTGTATATTTTTGCAATTATAAGTTATCCTCTGTCATTCGAATAATGGATTTCAGTCCATCATAAAAGGAATTAAACAGTCATTGGAATATTTTAGCAATAAAAATTCTTAATATTATGATTATAAATTTATTGTCAGTAAAGAGAACAAGTCTGGGTTAAAATTTACAAAAAATAATTAACACTTTATCGTGCAAAAAAAATATCTCTCGTGTCAATGTTTGATGATTAAAGGTTAAAAGTTAGTATACTAGTGTTCTAATTATTATCATTGTAATTGGGATTCTTTTTCTTTTATATACCTATAATAAAATAAAATAAAATAAAAATAAAAGTAATTGTTTCGTAGTTTTCTATCAAGTTTAAAATAATGACTAGTTTTGATCTAAAAAATCGTTTCAATTCCTCCTAGATTAAAGCAATTAAAAAATTCATTAAAAAATGATTGCAAAAAATTCGGAAATGCTGTAAAAAAAAGCGAATAAATCATTTTTAGATAAAAATTTATAAAGTAAAGCATTAAAGATATAACTATGCAAAAAAATTTCAACGATAATTAATAATAATATAATTTGTTTAAAGAATAACGAAACATTTAAAGTTAGAATTGTAATTAATAATTAATTACGTATATAAGACTTCGAATGTTTCTCAAATGTTTTAAACAAATCACATAATTGTTAGCTAAATATATAAATACAGATTAATTCACAATAAATTGTTTATTCTAAATATATCAGCCCGTATCCCCGTTACCTCAACCAAAAAATAAAAGCTCCTTCAGCTGCACATGAATAGACGCACATATTGCCTGTCGAACGGGCAGAAAAATTTTGGTTTTTGTTCATGGAAATAATGGAAAAAATATAAAATGAAATAGGTTGTAATATAGCAGTTCACGTATAGAAAAGACGGTTGGAAAGGGGGAGGGGTTGAGGGGGAAGAAAGGAAGCGGATTCCGAAGGATAAATCCCGGGAACATCAGAAGGTAATTCCTCATTCGAACGGATCTCTTGGCTGTCCATCAGTGGACACATCCGCTCGCGAGTATAAAGAAGCGCATCTGATAAGTGTGCACGTGAAACAGTGCTTTTTCGAGAGAAACAAATGGAGTATAAGGACGAGTAAACAAAGTGAACGACCGGGGAGGAAACGCGCGCGCGCGCGCGTAGACACACAGTGAGAGAGAGAGACACAGGACAAAAGGGTCGAAGAAAATCTCGTGAAAAACGTCGGGCACGGTGCGTCTCGTATTCGCTCGTGAGAAAACAACAAAGTCCATCCGTGAGAATTGGGTTGAGAGAGCGCGAGCGGAAGTTCCTTTTAAACGCGCGACAAATTGCAAGCTTCATATATATACCTATATATATAGAGAGAGAAAGAGAGAGAGAGTGAAGGAGGATGGGAGAGAAAGGAAGAATGAAATAAAGTTAACCTCGTCGTCGTCGTAGGCGATAAGAAGAAGAAGGAGAGAGAGAGAGAGAGAGAGAGAGAGAGAGAGAGAGAGAGAGAGAGAGAGAGAGAATAGTAGATGGGAGGTCTCTAAGATCGATCGTCGAAAGACAAAGCCGTTTCCTCGATTCGGAAGTTGTATAACAATCCCGATATCTATATGTCGATAGAAGAGGAGGTATAACCGTGGAGCTTACTCGCCTCTTGAAAATCTTTTAAATCCACCGAATCGCGGAATTGTTTCTTTTGACTTTGTTTCTACCTTCTTCTCCCCACCCTCTCGCTCTTTTCATCATGCGATATCGGGATACGATAACATTCGACATTTTCATAAATCACCTCTCTGTGCATAGATATATATGGAAGTAAACCTTTTCGTACAGGGTAAGAAACATTTTTTTCCTCTCTCTCTTCGCGAGTTTAGGGAGGTAAAAGATAACGAATTCTCCTCTCATCGCTAGCTGAAGAGCGAGGCAAAGTGAGAGAGAAAGAGAGAGAGAAAGAGAGAAAAATTGGGATAAGAATTTATACCGGTGGTTCGTTCGTATTGCGCAGACTTTAACAGAGCTCTCGTGGGAATCAGGTTAATGTAACTTTTAGCTACCTCCCAACTACTGAAATCTGATAGATAAGCTTTCACGTCTGACTTAAATTTCAGTCCTGACTTATTTGTATCGCGTTTAACTCATCCCGGATATCTGATCGTTTTGTTTACTTTCGAATCGAAAAGGTATCAATCGTTACCTACCTACTACCACGTAATATTCCGTGGTAACGTTGTGGCTACGTCAACGCGATGGTTCTTTAAATATTGCGGAAACGATGGTGGTACAACGTGAGATTCGTCATCTTGCATCTTCGAGAGTTGTAATGTGACGGCTTAAGCAACATTGCAGTCGATTTATAATAACCCAGAATACTAAGAATCGTTAATCTTGAAAATGAAAGAAATCAATCTGTACCTATAAAGCAGATTTTTATATACTTGATACAATAGTATATAATGTTACCATGAATTAAAGAATAATTATTCAGCATCTTATAGTAAGACTATAAACGAAAGTTTAATATTATCATTAAATTATTAAATTCAACACGCAGAAACATTTTTAGTCTTTTCTGTAGGATGTTTGTTGTATCAGACATATTTTTTATTTCTTGAAATAACAATATAATGTATTATGGTAATAAATAAATAACAATAACATACAAGGTACGCTATGATACGTAATCTGTACATTTATGTTTGAAACTTTTATAAAGAAATCCATTAATTACAATATGTAAATTGCACTTATCATACTTTGGGTTATTTATAGAAATCCTGATTTAATACACTACCATCCAATTTCTCCCGGATAAACTCTAATTTGTACATAATTTGCAACGAAAATTCACTTTTGGATTTAGATTTTTATCATGCGACATCTACCGGTTGTTCTTTTAAGTCATTTATTTACTATCACGTACATCCTAAGGTGTGAAAATTGGCGCTAGAATACGTAAATAGAAAATTTTACACTATTACAAAGAACAAAATGTGTGTATTATACTTTCAATTATAAAACTAAAATTTGCAATTTTACTCTCTTCAAAAGTGTAAATATATCAATTTACATAATTTTTACACTTTTGACAAAAGTCAGTGTATTTATACAATGTATTATATATTTTAAAAAAATTTCTATATATGTAACTTTTGTTAAAAATATAACATGAACGATTATTAACTTTAGTCAATCGTAGGAGCAACGTTTCTCGTCTCACAGCAGTATAAGACCGTATGCCCCATGCTCTGTCAACGTTCGAACTAGATTTCAAGAACCATCGTATCAACGTTGAAAAGTTATTGTTACAAAACAACGTTGTCGCCACAGCGTCACAAGACGAAATAAAAATAACGTGATCCACAAAATTTCTTTAAACAAGTATCCGAATTTTCTTAATTCCAATTTCATTACACGTTCCAATAGAATGATGAAAAGTGTGAAACATTTTAAAAGAAACAACAGTAACATAAATTTAAGTTAAAGTTTTGATGGGCAGCAACTTCGTAACGTACGTATATGCGTGATTTCACGCCTTATAAAAATTTTAAAATGGATTACAGTTTCAAGTTACAAATATTTTTCCAAAGTACAGAAAATAATTTTTAGGTATCAAAATTTGTTTACGAAAGTTATGTGTAACCTCAAAAATTGACGATTTATATATATATTATATATATATATATATATATATATATCTCAAAATTAACTGTATAAATTCTAAAATTCATTCCACCATCCGAAAACAATTTTTCTGTAATCCCGAATGTATTCCTAATCTGTACCTAAAAATTTATTGCATTTAAACATTTTGATGCCTGACCAGTTGACGTAAAATTACCCATATATATATCAAAATAATTCAAGAGGCGTGAAGAGGTCGGGCACGAGTTTGACCCGGTGGTTAGAATGCTCGGGAAATTATATGCTGTTACAACGTTAATTAAATTGTTTTTGCGAGATGGTTTTACACGTTAAACGAGACGTCGAGATACCTAATAATCCGATAATATGAAATATGAACAATGCGCGTATCGATAATACATTAGAATGGTAAAAAAAGATACCGCGTAATAATCATTAATTTGATATATACTTGTTCACGTTAGTTATAGATCTATTGTGTTTCTTCTATTTAGCAATATAATTTATCCTATATATTTATTATTATTTATTTATAATAATTATAATTCATGTAGATATAATTTTATTAGTCATCATGTATATTATATTTTATCCAATTAATATTTTACAAGAATTAATATACGCTACAGTTTATTAATACCTAAAGTCAGTAATTGAAAAAAAAATTTTTTTAGCGATCGAAAGAAAAAAAAGGCCACTTTGCTCATAATTTGATAAAATATTAAAATAAAATTATATAAATATCGCATACAGGTGTACCAGAGATCGCTCTCAACTCTTTGATCGAAAAATTAAAATAAAAAAATACCTCTTTTTTTTATTTCTCCCCATTTTCGTCTCCACATCAATACATTCACGAGCCAACGAATGACCATCCGCGCGAAACCTTCGATCATATTACTCGAATTAAAAGTCTCGGCGAATCGCAAACTGATCACCCGTATAGATTTCACGGGCAAACATCCATTCGCGCTTTCTAATACTACTTTCGATTATAAACAAAAAAAAACAATGCCTAATATTAATAATTAACAATAACAATAACAATATCCAACGAGGACATTAATTATTGGGTGGTCGCATGTATATACACGTGTACGCGACACGGGCTGTAGGAGACACGAAAATTTGATGTGCTGCCACGTGTGTAATCTATCATATACAACAGAGGGGTATGCACACACATACACACACAAACCGCATATCCAGGTCTGGAGTTTTAATTACATCCGAGACACGCAGATATATCGAGTACATACACCCACGGTTTTACACCTAATCAATCGGGTCTATTCTTATTATTTTAGCATTGACGCGATGACAAAAAAAGAAGGAGAATGCAGGGTGTAGCGGAATATGAATTTCGATGGAAATAAATTTTACGATCGCAAGTATAGCGGGTGAACCGAATGCGAAGGCATATATATCAAGATACCGATAACCGAATCTACCTGGAGAGGTATATATGCTTCTGACAAACGGCCGAGTACGCATTACATTTACCTATTGCATCCTATATGCCGAAACTGTCATTTATACCGGATGTATATATGTCACAATACTCTATTATCTATTACAACATTTTTATATTTTCTTTTTCGCGATTAAATTTGCTTTTCTAGGTTTAACATTTTAATTATCATTGTAATACTATACTTTTCATTTATTATCATTATAGGTCAGCGATTTGTTTATGTAGATATTGTTGCGTATAGTTGGTTTTGTTGTTTGCACGTAGTCTTGGTGTAACAAAATAATGGGTTAATTAATTAAATAATTAGTCGGTTTTAGTCGAATAATAGTTCGAATAATTAGTCACTGCGGTAAGCGGAAAAATTATCGATTTCGTAAAAACCAGTAAGTTTGATAATTGGGTTATTGGAACCAATATTTATTTTATTGATTTGTTCGCCAATATTAATTACATTTTTCTGTCGTAAATACACTTTATCAACGAAAAAAATATCAACTTGGTAAATGCCAATAAAGATAATTGGCCAATAATATAACTCTTTCATTTGTTTATATATATTGAACTCATTATTCTATTAAAAATATACTTTGTATTAACGAAAAACAAATATTATTTTGATAAAAGCTAATAGATTAGATAATTGGCTAATTAAATAATTTATTAATTTGTAAAAGCCTATACTGGACGTATACATTTCGTCAACAAGAAAAACTATTGAAAACTAATGAGTTAGCTTAATTGGCCTATTTTATTAATAATAATCAATAATGTATTTATTAGGTTTATTAAACTCTAAATATTTTACCAATAAAATAAATTATTTAACCTAATTTTAAATTAATTAATTAATTAAAACGAAATAAATTAAATAAATTAAAATAACATACTGACTTCTTTATCAATGTCGAATCTATTCAAGATAAACTATATCAACTTGATAAAAATAATTAAGTTTGTTCTTCGACTAATTAAATAATTTATTGGTATATTTATCAATATCGAACACGTCTCCAACAAAAGTTAAAATGATTTTTTCGATATAAATATCATTTTTTAATAATTGGTAAAAATAGCTTGATACAAGGTGAAAAAAAACTGTTCTGCTAATCAAATAATGTAATGGTATATTAAAAACCAAACATCCTTCGATTAAAAATACACACTGACAAAGTTTTCAATTAGTAAAAAAAACCAATAATTGACTGATCTATTGTCGTGCTCCTTAATACCGAATCCATCCTTCAATTAAAAATAAATATTCCCTTTTCTTACGTCAATAAATATCACAATTTCTACATCATTATACACAAACAGGTTAAACATATTAAACTATTATATTCGTTTTATCAATGAACTACAACGTGCCGCCTTTTCTAATTACACGCAAACGATCTAAATATTTAATAAAATAATAATCTAGACATTGTTGGAATTTAACCTAGAGTAACAATAGCAATAATCGTAACAATGACATTATTATTAATAATAATCCCAAACTAATAACTTCCAATTAAAGCAGCTAAAGCTTCTTAACCCTTTTCATTGTTGTGTAATTACATACAGACTGCGCATTTTCTCCTTTTATCTTTATTAAATGGAAAACGCTGCTATTATATTTTATTTTACTCCCCTAATTATATTAATAAATCATATGAATGTATTTTAAATTTTTTTTAGTTTTGAATATGTAGCCTCACTATTCGATATTTGAAAAAAAAATAAAAAAGGGTTGTACAAATTAATTACAAATATATTTCATATTCTATAAAATGAATAATCAATCAGCTCTAAGAATTTTTACAGGTATATAGAATATTAATAATGTTTAATGGATTATGTTTATCCGATATACCTATATATTTAATTAGATGATTGTTAATCGATCGATTAATTAGATTAATATTCACGCGCGTCGCAATATCAGGCTGATTAATCCAACGCGCATAATTATAAAAAGATTCAACGTAAAATTGTCGTACGTTAAATTTGGAAAATCCGCGCTAATAATGTAAATTGACCCGGAGTTCGATGTATATATAAATATATATAATATACAATAAATTTCGGTTTGAAATTGAAAAACATTAACATAATAACGAAACAATTGGAATATCAAATCTTACATTATTACCGTGTCGTAAACTGTTCTCGTTGTGTTAATACTTGTCGAGTAAAATATTAATTTACGATATATTTAATATTTAATCGCATTTCCACAGAGCAAGTGCGAGGATTTAGTAGAGAGGATCGCAAGCTGCACCCTCGTTATGGGTAAAAAAAAAACCATAAATTTCCGGACAATTTCACGGCGAGATGAGTAACTTGCGCTAGGAAAAAAGAGAGTGAGAGAGAAAGAAGTTGGACAAAGTGGACAGCGTCCATTTATTACCATTGAGTGATAATAATGGATAGGTGCTTTTACCGCGAAAGCCAATCGAATTTGTTTCTTTATTAACAACCTTTTTTTCTTTCTCGTTCGCTTCTCTCTCACTTATCCCTCATTATATTCTACTTTTCTTCCATTTCTTTTTTTTTCCTCTCGTTCATCGTTCAGTAATTTCTTCTTCGTTTATTGCACTGCGGGGTTGAAAATAACGCTTCTATTTCTTAATAACTGAAATATTTTGATGAGAGCAGTGAAACGCTTTTTTTACAGACGTGAACGTTTTTTCTTATCGCGCGGTGTAAGAACCTTGTATAATGAAAATGTAAGAGCTGTACGCTTCTTTTTTTTTGAAAATTATCTTGTGTACAGTTGTGGCTTCGTCCGATCATACGCGAGGCAATAATTCGTTTTACAATACGATTTTATTTCATTCGTTTTTAATCGAAATGTTGCAAGAAAAAACACGGGATTTGATTATATTTTTTTTCTTATTATTTTGGTTTCATTATTTCCCCGATTCATTATACGGTTCTAACAAATAATTACAAATACGAGCAATAACAAGTAATAAAAAAAATATGATTTTACAAGATCAATTTCGATGAGCGGAAGCTCATTAACAGAAACGAAGTTTATAATGATTTTTCATCGGAAAGGAATAAATGCATATTTAATGAGAGCAGTATTAATCATTAAATGAAATATTTCCTATGCGAATGAGAAACTTTTCAAATTAATCTTCCTATTCAAGGGGTGGCGTTGGGAAGGCGTAACTTTAATTAAGCTGCAATTCGAAAGAAATAAAATATTCGTTGTAAAGAGGGCCCGGTAATCAAGTGAAATTTCAAATGAAAAAAAAGAAGAATCTCGTATATACATATACTCTAACGAAAAAAAGCGCGGATTTTGCAGAATTTCAGTTTATTATGACAGGTTTCTTTTCCAAAAAAAGAAAATATGAAGTAATAAAGGATCTATTTATTCAGGTGGCCTCAGCCGGATGCAAAGACGAGGAAAGTTGTGCAACGAAAAAAAAGGGAAATAGGGTCATGTGTTCGACTTGGGAATAGGGTTGATTCAAGGTCGACGAGCGTAACGAGGACACGCGGTGACGACTTGCCGAAAAATTTTAATTAAAAAACTTTGAGCGCTCTCGCAGTTTCAACGACATGCATGCCCGCTCGTTTTCTATTTATCAAGAGGATATACTGCTTGCATTTGGTGCGCAAGTAGTTTTTCTGGTCTTGATCGCTCGTTTATTAGTTCGTTTATCATAAGGATTTTTTCTTTAAATCGCCGGTGCGAACAAAAGGTATATGAAAGGTATTTCTTGATTTTATTATTTGGATAAGAATAATAAATCATAACGAAGGTTAAAGGTGCAATAAAGATTATAAATTCGCGGATAAATTGCTCGTATATTTTTGCCGAAAAATTGGATAGATATTTTGTTTAACGTAGAAGTAAAAAAATGGAGAATTTGTATATCATTTTATTTTGTGTTTTATTTATAAAGGGAAATGAAGGAATTTCAAATTAATAATTTTAATATTATTTTCAAGTTGGCCCTTTTTTCACCGACTTTAATTTACCAACGAAGCGTCATTTATTTAATTTTCGTGTAAAATAATTTTTTTTTTTCTGAAATATAACTCCATCACCTTCTTTCACGTGTTTTAAATTTTATTCATGAATTTTTTAATATTTTATTTTAGCATTTTAATTATAATTCTTGAGTTACTAAAGGCAGATTTTTGCAATCAGTTATTTATTTGATTATTTCATGTAAAATGATAATTTTTTTCAACGATTACTGTCTGCGTGGTTAAATATGTTTGATTATTTTTAGATTTTTAAAATAATAATTTTAATATAATTTTTAAGTTACCGACTATAATACTTATTTGCTCTTATCGATATAGCATGGTTTATTTAATTTTGTTTTTCACATATTTTGAAGTTATTAATTTATTGTTTTAATTTGTTCTTAAAATATGATAATTCTTTAATTTTTTTTCTCATAGACATCGATCGATTAATTCGTGCTACGTATTAATGTAATCATCATTTTTATCTTAATAAGTACATTTTTATTTAATTATAGGTTTTCGCCAGTACTCTAATTTAAAATCCACACTATTAAATAATAAACTGATAAATGTACATAATTTACATTACATCGCCAAACGAATAAATTTCAGCATACAAGGAAAAAAAAAATACAATTTATCCGTTTAAAAAAAAAGGTTAAAGATAAACAAAAAGCATCAAGTCGGAGAGACAAAAAAAAATCTTCGTTTACTGATCGCAGTTGTATATTTGCCATTGTATTTAGGAGGAAGATCAAGGCAGTGAATCAACTACAAACTGTGGACTAAGCTCTTGAATAAATAGTACCGTTACACGCAAGAAAACTGTCTAGATTTAAACGTATGTAAGAAAATTATAAAATAAACTTTAGTACGGTAATACACATTATAAAATACTAAAGGAAATAATACGTCGAGTAAAACGTTAAAAGAGAAATATAGATTTTTAAATGTAAAAATAAAGAGAAGGTTTAAATAGTATTGTCGTTTAACTTAATGCAAGGGGAGAATATATAAGTAAAACAAAAAAAAAATATCGTAAAATTTGTTTACGACTTGATGGGCAGTAACTTGAAACAAGAAAAATCTCGGTGCATATAGATATATATATGGAATACATTTATTTCAAAGACGTATAATAAAAATTACAGTACCGCATTTCTTTTTTTTTTAACTATAATCATTGAATTCCCGATAAACAACCACATCAAACATTTTCTCGAACAACATCGCGGTTTCCATATATATATCTATATACAGGTATATAATAAACCCGCATATACACGTATATATATATATATACGAGAGGTCGTAGATAGCCGGGGCTATCGAAAACGAGCACCGAGATTGCATCGCCGAAATTCACAAGTTGAGGAAAGAGATAGAAGAAAAAAAAGAAGGAGGTGGAGGAGGGAAAAGCCGTCTTAATCAAGAGCAATCGAGCTATCGATTTCACCAAAAACGACAGCGCTTCTCCCCACAACCTGTGATGGTATACACTTCTTCTTCTTCGCCCAAGAAATTTTTCGGACGTCTAAATATATATATATATATATATATATACATAGAAAGATAGTGGTTTACCCTCGTTTATCCAAACTTTTTTTTTTCGTTCCTTTATTTTCAAGGATGTAAGAGAACAAAAACTTTTTTATTCTCTGTATAAATAAGCTTAACTTTCGTGAATTATCGTATTATCTCGGCCGTTCTTTATAAAAAGTTCGTATCATCCTTTACACTTTTTTAAAGATACGTTACCATGTGGAAATCAATAGTTTTAAGCGGATTTACAATACCTGCCGATCGGCGTGTAATCTGTTATTCCAGGCAACCCAACCGATATATACGCGAAATTTAAATATTTTTCGACTTTCTCCCTCTTTCCAAAAATTTTAATTAACACGCGATGCAAATACATTAAACCTATTGTATATATACATATACCTGATCCAATAAATTAAACATTAAATCATCATATTATACGCGAGTCTAATAGAAAAAAAGGAAGATAGAGAGAGGGCGCAATAAAATTTCGTGCAAATAAAACTGATTTGCCAAGCGATACAATTACGAGTTAATTAAAACTTCCATTTTCTGGCCCGAGTGCCAACCGAGTAGTTAAATATTTGGACCGTCTCTCTCTCTCTCTCTCTCTCTTTTCCCTTCGTAACCTCCTTGGTAAAGAATAAGAGGAAAGATTTTCATTAAAGAAAAAGAAAAATCACACGATTCAAGTTGAGTATCCTTCTCAACAGGTATTCGATCGAAATAAAAATTCCAATCTAAGATCCCATAATCGAGTTTGTCTACGTAAATGAACGTCTAATTCCTTTTCTTTAGGAAACGAAATTAAATTGACATTTTTCTTAGATGCGTGTTCGGGAGTCGGAGGCACTTCTTATTCCTGAATGATTGAAATGTTTATATGATTGTCTTTCGAAACTTTATCGATTCGATTCGCGTTCGAATGAAAGTTTTATTGGAATCGTATATACCGGGTGGGGGAGGAGGAGGGGGGGGGGTAACGGGAGGCCGGGCACGGCAAGTGCAAATGCCAATATTTCACATGGATTCGTGTATTAAAAGTCACACGCGAATCTGATTTCAAATCCGAGCTCGTTTAAAGATTCAGTTCAATTCTCTGATCGGGAAACCGGGATAAAAAACAACCGTTACCCTTGTACCTATTTAGAGATGCAAAGATATTCATAATATTTTTCTCCAGAAAACACAATTAGTGTAATGTTTATTTTTTTTCATTTGTTCGTTTTTTGCATGCGTATATTTAAATGATTTTGTTTTATTTTTATCCTATGTTCTTTTATGTATGTATATTAATTTATCCATGTACTTCCAAAGATTGGACGAGATTTTATATTTTTGTAATTTTAGCTTTATAAAAAAAATGTGCAACACCGATAGCGGATAATAACTAGAAGATATATATATATATATATATTGTACAGCGTCAAATTATTATTTTATTCAGTTTTATTCCGTGGAATCAAAGTATTTTACGAATGATTAACAGTAGTCATTTAATTAACTTTTTTTATATATATATTTTTTTTTTCGCGAACGAAGAAAAATTTTGTATTAACAATTGCTATGTGCAGAATGTCGGAATGCACAGAGCTACTGTTTTATTTGATGAAATTTAATCGTTTTTTATAACTTGAAATATTTTTTTATAGCTATTTAGGTGTAAACTAGTCACTTATTGCTAATTTTTAAAAAAATGGCTAGTTCTTATATCTAGTCGATTTAAATATTCTTTAATTCTTATAGTTTCGATCTTCATAACTAAATAATATACTAATAATCACTGATAATTTAATAAAATTTCATTTCGAATTAAAAAGTTATACGATATTATATTAAATATCGATATTAAATGTTTGCGATACAACTTGAAATTTAGAAAGTCAAGTGAAATTTCCGATTAATCAGCAAGACGTCTCAAGAAAAAAAGTTGGTTAAATCCAAAAAAGAAAAAAAAAAGAAAAAGAAACTCGAGGGGGGTATACCATTTTTTAACCGCGTATAACCCACGTTAAAACTGCGCTTGCTAGCCGTAAATCAACGACAAACCTTCACACTTCACGAAGTGAAAACCAGGTCCGAAGGTATTTTCGCGAACGTTAACATTCGCCGGCTCGGAATTTATGAAGTACAAACGTAATAGACCAAAGATTTCCATTTAAACTTTAACACCATCTCACCTCATTATACGCGAAATAAAATTTCTTTTCATATATATACGGAAAAAAAGGAAGTGAGAAAGAGAGAGAGAGAGAGAGAGAAAAGAAGTGAAGTCTGGGTATAGGCCACAAGTTGGCACGGAATTTCTCTCTCTCTCTCTCTCTCTCTCTCTCTTTTACTGAAATCCAAGTGTACTCGATTAAAGTAATCGAATCTTTCAGCACGCCTCGATTCCTAATTGCATTTACAAGATGCTAGTTATATATGTATGTATATATATATCTATGCTGTAATTACATTTTCTAATTAAAATTCGAACGATATTCCATATCGATCCGTACTAGTATTCCATTTGTGTTTTTATTCGATGCGCGGCGATTGATTATTCCCGCCCCCTCCTTTTTTTGTCAATATCTTTTAATTTTGTTGTAATGAGTAAATTTTTGATTTTTTTTAGTACACGCGAGCGCGTCGAGAGAAAAAGCGCGTTAAATCATATTATTTCGATTTATCAAATGGAATTTATTACGCACATATTTATAAAACAAACATATTTGTTTGATTAACTTTTTACGTTGCGAAAATTTCGTCCATCCGGTGATTAAGCTTTTTTTTTTTAAAACCCGTTGGCTATACGTACGTTTGGTCGGTGTATCGCGAAATGCAGTGCACGATTTTTTATTATTTTTGAATTGGCAGAACGTAAAATTATTAGAATTGTTGGTATTGCGCATTAATAAGATAATTTGGTATGAAAAATGTTGCTGAAGAAACAAACATATATTTTTAATTATTAATTTTGTTTGGTTTAATTTTATTGTTTATATATTTATTTATTATTAATAATGTATAGTATTTCTTAAAAAGAAATATTTAAAACATTTTGAATATTAACATAACGAAATTTGTTAGTATTCTGACAGTTCGTATATCAAATGAACTAAAATTATATTTTATCCAAACTTTATTTAAACTTCATTTATCATATATGATACACCAATTTAATTTCATTCGTTTTTTCTTTCTCTTCGTTTTTCTCTTACCTTCATACTTTAATATAATTAAAGACATGCAATCAAGTTTTTTAGACTCTAGAATAGTTATATTTTATGATTTTCTATCGTATTTTATTATATACGTTAAGAATAATTTATAACAAATTGATCGATGTATAAAAAACTGCATTTAAAAAAAAATCAGTTTTGAAGACAGGTTTGGTTGACATAGTCTTACATTCTGGGTTTACAGGTTTTCGGGGTCGTTCAATACGACGAACGAAATGTTCAAAAATTATCAGACCATGGTATTAAAGTGACTATAAATGTATTCGAAATATAAATTCAAGATAGCGGATCCAATATGACGGATAAAATTTTCGAAAAATCGTCGGATAATGATCAAATTTTAAATATTAAGGTTTTTGGAGTTGATCATTACGAATTGGAATCAGATTTTCCAAAACTCTCGTAGTTACTCAAAAATCTGAAATATAGGTATACAGAAAAATGTGCCCCTCCACGGATTAATACAAACCAATTACAATTTCTTGTACAAACGAGAACCATAATCATTATTGCGATACATAATATAAAAATACATTAAATATTAATTGAATTAAAAAATTGTTTGAATACATATTTTGTATTTTTATATTCGGGTTAGTCGCAACACTTTCCTTACAAGCCAATAATTGAAAAAAAACGTACAAAATTAAAAAAGAAAAGCTTGAATACCTCAATCAGGTGCAAGTACTTCAAAAAGGCATTCAACACGCAAATCAATCACAAGTTATTCATTAATATCACCGAAGAAACTTTTTCCAACTCTTCCTGATTTATCGGTAAACCCAGATGTGTCAAGTATACAGCTCTACCTTAAACTAAAAAAAAAAAAGAAACTAGAAAAAATCTTAAAAGTTACGGAAATCCATAAAAAAAATTTTTCACTCGAGCCTCATTAGTATTCGTCACTTCTGCATCACGAGGCTCGTCGGAAAAGTTTGTTCGTTCGGTTTATGCGGCTCCAAAAGCAGTACTGGTTTTCTAACCTTATGAGTTGTGCATACTCTTAACGTGAAATTATGCGACCAAGATGGTATGCGTTGGCAATTGTAACTGTTACAACTTGAGCTTAACGTTGCAAGCTTCCCCCTCTCCTTAACCCCCCCCTCTCTCTCTCGAGTTATTTTCACTTTGGTTGAACTTTATGGAGGGTAAGTAATATCACCTATATTTCCTTGGCTAGGGACTGACTGAGATGGAGATCTTTACGTGGCTTTTCACGTTAATAAACAATTATAATTGGACGTGGAGTTTCGTTCAGATTAAATTATTTTATTCCTTTGTTCAATTGTATATTTTCATTTCTACAAAGAATTTTTCTTTAAACCGGAAAAAATTGTTTTTTTCTATTCAGATTAGCCAGACGTTTGCGCTTACTGAACAAAATAAACGTAGATTGATTAGTTTATAGTAATAAAAAAAATTGTTATACATTTTATTAATCAATGGAATTAATCAATTAAATAAAAAAGCATACATAATTTTCAATTAGCGGAAAATTTATTCATTACTACATGAAAAATTTATTAAGCAATAAAATATTCACATTCAATTTATTTATACTCAAATCTTTCAAGAAAGTCAAACATATTTGTGTTTACTGAGGAAAAAAAGTTTACGCTGATAAAAAAAATATGTCGTACGTTTCGATAATTAAATTGGCTAAAGTGCCACCTTAAAAAAATTGATACACAATTTTTAATTATCATAAAATTTTGTTAATTTAATCACCACGATAAGAGATAAGCTTATTAGATAATATAATATTCAGGCTCAATTTATTTATATCCAACATCATGAATTCAATAATGTAATTATTATTTCGTTTTAATTTACTCATATTATATATGCATATATAGTCAAACATTCAAAACGTAATTACGTAATTACAACGATTTTTTCCTTTCGTTACAGAATAGAAGAATCAAAAATTTTGGACAAAGAAATATTTGAATAGATTAATTAACTGTAATGTGTACACGGCGAGGAAAGTTAAATAAAAATAACTCAAAAGTTCTGGGTAAAATACTGTTTTCATAATTATTGCCTCATTTTAACATTTTTTACTATACTAGCTAGTAATTTTTCCCAAACGTGAAGTATATACTTTGAAATAACGTGTATTTTTTTTCAGTATTTTACCATATACTGGCAGTATACAATTAATACCCATAGCATTTTTTATACAATTTATTTCTCCGTGTGTAGAAGGTATATGTACGAGTTAATATTGTCGGGTAAAGTCCAGACAATAGGTATATAAGAGGTAAGAAGCGTAACAAGAAATACAGCTGTGGAATGTCTCGAAAGGTAAGTAAGGTACCAAAGGACCTCGTGATGTTCTTAACTTGTAACATGTCAAGTTTTCGACTTCTTCATAATGTGTCAACAGGTTACTATATATTACGGACAAAACAATCTTATTATACAGTTACGCAATGATACCTCTGGATACATTATAATTCTACGTGTAATTACCAGACGTGTTAATTGTCATCCTTGTACTCTCTCTCTCTCTCTGTCTCTGTCTCTATATATTTGTTGATATTTTCGTATGTGCGGGAGTTTAATTGAAACACAACAATACCATGCGAAGATATCGGAATTAATCTATTTGTTTAACTTAGCTAAATCTTGTTACTCCGTTGTTCATATTTTATTATTATACATATAGCTATATCTTGAGGTTGAGTGATGCAGTGTGTTTTCAAGATTTAAATTTCCCGCGTATATGATTGTGCAAATTTTTTATTGCGATAAGATAATAATACGACTTTTCGCAAGAATGAGGACATCGATTTATTAATAGATATAATTTATTACTATAGATGGTATGAATTAATTATAAATTTTTTTCATTAGTTTAATTGTATAAATATATTTTAATACAATCATTCTGATCAATGAAAGAGAAATAATTTATTTCAACTAGAAAGAGTGATAGATTGCGCTTGTTTTTATTTTAAAAAATATTTTGGTACATTATTCATACTAAGTATTTAAATATCTATGAAGCGCGGGAATTTTTATTTTTTTTATTAATTTCTTAGGCACTTGTTAAATTACAATATATTTTATTCAAAACCATTATTTAATAGTAAATAATCATTTTTTACTGAAACTACATTCACAAGTTGAAAATACATTCGCCAGTGGTGGTTGTATCAATCGGCCGGGGCCGGGAATCGAACCTGGGACCTCCAGATTACGAGCCCGACACCCTACCGACCGAGCCATCGCAGGCCTCAAATGATCAAGTATAAGATCAAATTAAAAAATTGTAATAATTTTAAAATAAAAATTATCATAAAAATTGAATGACAATATTAAAAGAAATTTATAATTAATATTGAACCCATTATAAATTAATAAACAACTGTATCGACGTATGTATTTTCAGGTACAAGATCGTATAAGATTATTATCGAACATAAAATCAGAATCGTTGTGTAAAATTACAAGTATAAAAATACTGCAATCGTAACAAAACATTGCTTCAACAATTATATTAACATGTAGAAATTACGGAACGTATGGAATTTCGCGAAACGAAAAAAAGGGGGGGGGGAAACGAAACAGTTTAAAATAGTAAATTACGTGTAATAAAGATTTACAGTACTACACCGTACATTTCTTTCTCTTTTTCTTGTACACAAGTAATATTCTACGCGTTCTCGTGATTACACGGTTATTGCTTATACTTTACCTATGAAAATTTCGGTTGTTACTCGAGAAAATGAAACTTGTAATTCCGTGGAAATAGTATAACGCGTGTTGCGAATTCACCGGTTAATTCGGATTTTAGTTCCCGCGTTTAAAATATATTTACAAAAATTAATTTAAAAAAAAAAAAGAAAAAAAAATAAATCTCTCCTTATCAATTACTCTGCGGTATATCGATTATCTATCCTCCCGAGCCTAAAATTCGATATCTCGGAAAACCGTGGAATAGTTATTATACAAAGCGAAAAGAGAGGAGGGAAAAAAAGAAGGATTAAACGAAAGTGCTTAGAAAAATCGTATATTTTTTTTCTTCCGAGGTCGAAAACGATTATACGAATGGAAGGAAACATGCCCGGCGGTTATTCACCAAATAGCTTCTCTTCTTCCCCCTTTTTCCTGTCCCACTTTGACTATATATACGCGTTCATTGATTTTTTCTTCGCTTCTTCCTCCGGGATAAAAATGGAACGTTATTTTCAGGGTCGTCAAACGTTGAGGAGGGTTTTGCACATTGACGTATAATAATAGTATGTATGTATGTATGTATATATATATATATAACCTTCAATTAAACAACTACCCCTAAGAAAATTCACGTGGACGTCCTGAGCTAATGAGATTTCGCGGTGTTGCATCTACCGCAAGCGTCAGGTTGCTCAGCCACTCTCTCTTGCTCCTTCTGCTTCCTTTGTTAAATTTCTCGCCAAGTTAATTTAATATGTATATTTATTCTTCGCTCTATGAGATCGTAAACTATGTTAATTTACTACGATTTTATTAATTTTCTTTTAACCTATTTTGCATTCTCCCTCAAATTTCTTTTACCTTTTTGTAAGAATTGTAATATTTGCTTGATTATTTATGTGCGAGCTTGCCGTTTTCTCCTTTCTTTCTATCTTTTTTTCTTATATATTCTCGAGGCTGCGTAAAACATGCTGAGTAATGTTGATTGTTAAAATATACTTTTTAAATTAGTACGAGTTCATTGATATTTATTTAAGACATTGCACCTTTAATTGATGGATTGGTAATTTTAGGATGTTTCATAAAAACGGCTATTATTATATTTATTATTTGTGATTTTATATTTATTTTATATTGTAATAACAATATGTATTTCGAATCGTAATTAATTAAATAATTTTCAAATTTAGGAGTTATCACAATTAATAGAATTAATAAATAACATTATATATAAATAATACGAAGTCATAACATATGGATCAACCCTCCAATTCAAGTAAAAATATACATTTCTAAAACTTGTTATCGAATGATGGTACTAAATACTATTATTACTTTTTTTATTTATTTATTGTCGAATGCACATTTCGGTTACTAACCAAACACTTGTTATTTTATGACTTTATTGTTGTAATCATTGTATTAATATTGTATGATATTAATATAACAATATTTTATTTTATATTATTATATTATCACGTAGGTATATTTATTTTAACAATTATGACAATTCCCTAGAGTAAATTAAACAGATTGCAGTCAAGCGAAACCATATTTCGCACAATTATCAAAAATGCCTAGCTCTTACTTAAAACAAATGTTTCATTAATGCTTTTATTTCTATTTGGGTGTTTATTTTGTGCAACACAAAATTGTTAAAATTGGAGTATAGATAAAATGTAGATAGGCTCTGTTTAATCAGCACGCCTCAACTAAAACTTTTTATTAAAATAAATAAATTTTTACTTTAAATTTAAATAATTATTAAAGCAAAATACGTATTTGTAACTTATTACCAAACGTTTTATGAAATAAAAAATGTAAACACACGTTAAAATGATTTCGTTTTAAAGTTTCACGATTAAAATTTACTATAAATAGAAATTATTTTAATAACTTTCAACTTTTGTTCGGGTACAATCAAGTTCTATTTTAACGCAATTTTGTAAATTTTAATACGCACGATCGAGTCGTACATAAAAGGAATATAAATAAAACGTGTATACATGTAAAAAAACCGTTATTAATTTATAAAAAAAAATTTTTTTCTTCTCTAATGAAATAACGTTTTCAAACGAAACATCGTTTCTTCCTCCTTCTTTTTCATTTGCAATACTAAACGCAAGTTATCTCAAAATTATACTTTTTAAAATTGAAATAACAGAATTTAAGATACGCAAATGAGTTTCGAAGCGATAGTAGATCCTCCATTTTTAAATGTCATCATTAAAGAGCTTACGTTAATATATTTTTCATCGTATATAATTAACATTTTAATGAATTTACAAAATTATTATTAAACATTTTCGAGAACATAAAAAGGAATATTGTGTAAATCGTTCGACAATTCCACCACAAATTACTCGGCTATTTATAGCATTCGGAACGAAGTCAATATTGGTCGAAACAAGTGGGCTTGCTTTTTTTTCCTTATCTCTCAAGAAGCGCAGTCTAAATAGTGCCACAATTACCTTACCTTTTAAAGGATCCTTAACCGTTAAACTTTTACCTCGATTAACACAATGGGAGATAGCAATTAATACACACACGTATATACATATATTTTTTCTTCGTAACGATTGATTTTCCTATAAAAAATGCATATATATGCGATTCTTAACTTTGCGGTGCATATAAAGTTTATTACGCGGTCTCTATACACTCGGGACGTTTTTTACATTAGCTTTTTATATATGTATATAAAGGTGTACTTAATTACGTTCGAAACGGAAATCTCAGTGTTAATAATGAAGCTTAACGGTTTTATATACAAATTTCTTTTTTTTAGTTTTATTTTCCATTGTAATAATTACGAGACTATAGTTTTGAACGACTTGTTTATGATAAAAGTAATAAAAAAATACGTAAGAAATTAGTATATTTCGTAAAGTTTAGGTATTTAACTTACTTTGCCTTTTTTATGTTTATGGTACGTAATAAACGTAGTATTATGTAATTCGTTAATCTGACTAAATTATATATTTATCAACTGAATATAATTAAATTTGAATAATTCAATCATTAACGAATCTGTGTAATCTATGTTAATCGAGTAGAATTTTTGTTATCGTTAAAGTCGAAAATTTGAAACGATAATTAACCGAATTGGAAAATTAGTATGTATTCTGCGTATATGTCCCGTACAAAAATGTGTTTGAATAATCTCTCAATTTTCAATTGTATATTAAAGATTACATTGATATAATCCATTGATTTTCAACGTTCGTTGAATTGTATTATATCATTATATACATTAAAATTATTATATTAAAATATATTTATGTATATATCAAAATATTTTGTACTTACAGTAAATATAAAAAAAAGTTAATCATACTGTTCCGCGAATTAATAATCAACGCTAAACGCGAAATTTACTACATTTTCCAAATACACATCGGAGGTAGAAGAAAATGTAAGAAACCCATCATCATCGAAGATGAAGCAGAAGAAGAAGAAGAAGAAGAAAATTACATGATTTTCAAACCTTGAAGGAGGCTCTTTCGAATCTTGTACTATTGCTCTGCTCCTTTCATTTTTTTTTATTCTTTATCATCATTTTTTTTCTGTTTATCGTCGAGGGTTTCCTTAACTGGAGCGGAATTGACAATCTCTGCTCGTTTTTATTGTGATGAAGGTTGACGCGAACGTCTCACCGAAATGAAATTCAGAATCGGTATATTTTCTTGTTCGTCTCTCGTTTATTTACTTGTCCGTTCGTAATATAAAGAATGTCGAGTTTATTAAAACGTGCACCTGGATATGAAGAATTTCATGAATATATATGACGCGAGGGATTATAAATGTAATAAGGAATAACATTTTCCCATTCAATTCGAATGGCGATCGAACGGAACTGCTTTAAATAAACTCGATGCGGGTTTTGTAAATATTACTGTTTGATACCTAATACGCATAGTTGATTAATATTAAAAAAATTCAAAAAACAAGAAAAATATGTGCGTTCCAGATTGTTTTAATTAAAAGTTTAATTCCGATAGTTTATATCGTGCAGTTTAATCAAAGAAAAATGATAATAATTTAATATACGATCACTTTAAGAAATCTTAACATCGTAAAAACGTAAGAGGTCTGACCGAAAATAGATCGTTTCCACTTGTATACACAGATTTCGTATCGGTTTCGTATCCGTATATATTGCGTTTACTTTCTAATACTTTAACCAGTCGAGCGTGATATTCAAATAAGACAATTTTCTACAATAGCCAATTTATATTTCGCGTTTAATTTAATTGTGCGTATTCATACGTATATAATCCTATTGACGGAGACAATGATGATGATGATGATGACGACGATTTGAGCTATGGAATGCCACAAAATTCATTGAGATGGGGAAAATCTGATTTCTGAATTATCGCCACTGTACCGCTGCAATTACGCACTAATTTTGAATTAATTCTATTTTCCAACCATGAAATTCAAACGTATAGCCGCTTTCTCTTGAATATCTTAATCAGAAACTTAATTAAACCTTGTACAATTATATATATATATATATATGTGTAAACGTTAACTAATTATGTCGTAATTAATTTTAAATTTTAACAATTCGGTGTTGAAGAAATTCGCGCACTGTTGTAATTTAAATGTTCGTTACGAAGTTTGTTTTAACAAAATCGAGTAGATATAAAATAATCTAGGTTTTCTGAAAGATCGTCGTATGATAATAGTTTACCTCTTTTTTATATTATTTGAAAAATTATCTTTATGAACGTTTAATCATTATTGGTCTTTTTTTACATATGGATATAGTTTTGACTCTTTCGCGATATGGTGTTTTTTTTTTAAAAAGAAAAAGGACGAGTATTCTATGCAGATGTAGAAGCATTTGAAAAATTTTCTTCGCTGTATCTTTTTAGAATTTCTTACTTTGCGTGTAAGCAATTTTTACCATACAAAGGAAAAGAGAATCGCTACAGCGTACCGATTCGAGTAGAAATTGATTTACGGTAATAATATGGTCTTGATTTGTCCGGAGGAAATTACGATCTAAGTCTGATAAGGACTAGAATTAAATTATTCTGTAAATTTTTCAACCTAACCTAATTTTAAAGATTATACGCTTTGTGTATTATTTATGTTTTGTAAGTTTCCTGGTATTTCTGATTCCAGCAATAAAGCAGGAAAAGTGATGAAAACACCAAGATAAATCTTTTTTATATGTCTTGAGAATGCTGAAAATGTCAGTATACTGTCATGTTGCAGTTTTACAATTCTGTCGAGGCCATTATTTTTATATAAATAAGTAGTCAAAGTTGAGATTGTAATTATTATTATATACTGTATAAATATATCTATGTTTTTGAATATATATTTATTTCAGATTAATGTATAAGAAACAAATAATAAAATTTAAATTTGCAATACTTATTCAATTTCGTAGATGAAAATGGTAAGAAATATTTACAAATAAAATGCAGAATGTATTTATTTGAAGGAGCGTTGGAGTCTAAAAATTTGACTATTTCTTTTTCAAAGTGAGAAAGAGTCTCACTAAGTTCCATCCTCACAGCATCTCCTTATAAGTGTAATATTTGAATCTTAAATGAATTTTAAGTTAATGGAATCTATCAACCGGGACCTTATCCGATGTACCAAAACTTAATCTTACACCAGAAACTATAAATATCCCGCTCGTAGTTTTAATTTTCTACCATAGAATGTCTTATCTTGAAATTAGTCAACAAAATAAAACAAAACGAACAACCTGAAAAACTCTTAAAAAGAAAACAAATTTCACAGCATTCACAACCAAACAGCCTTTCAATAAAAATCCACTTACTCGATTTCTACGAACGAGAAAGAGAGAGGGAGAGTGAAAAAAAAGCTCGATCCGTAAGTAAAACTTTCAATAAAATACGTTGACCGCGTTGCAACAAAACAACGAACGACAAATTTTCGGTATATTTATATACCAAGGGGGTGAAACTTTTTTTTTTGCCCTCCCTTCCCGGAGCATAAAATCCTGGTCCCTTCTCTCGTTTGCACAAATGTATATATCGATTCTCGGTCTATATATAGGTTTGATGTTGCGAAGAGAATGTGTCAATAGGAGAGTAAAAGCCTACACGGGACTGTTTCTGTGTGGGTGGAGTGAGATAGAGAGGAAGAGAGAGAGAGAGAGAAAGTCAAAACTAGATAGGGGTGTACGAGAGAAATTTCAGCTAACAATAAATAAGCAAACACACATTGACTGAGTGGAGGGAAGAGGGGGAGGGGTGGAGGGAGATAGAGAAGAGAGGGATGAAATCCGCGTAAATGCCCTTGGATATACAGATATGAATGCGTTTTCGCATACGTACGAGTCCTGGGTAATTCCGAGGGAAGTTGCATAATGAAAAGCATTTGCTTCAATATGGGACAAGTGCGCCTACGTGTTATCGTTATTAATGCTCACTTTATCACTTAAAACCCCCTTTGGTATCACCATCCAGTTGCTCCCTGTCTATGCCATTATCGTTCGATTTTTTTCTTGTTTAGCTTCACAATTAATCGAGCGTTTCGCTTTTGTTTACATCAAACACATTTTACACTACAAAGTACTAATTTTCCGTGCGTTTCAAAAAAAAAAAGTGATCCATCAATTCGAGTAGTCGTACATTACGTTCGGTCAGACGGTGCATTTAAAATATATCGCTAACCGCAGCGACAACAGAATAAAAAGGAAATTATTTCTTCAAACAAATTCTAAAGAGTTATTCTCGCTCGATTCGAAAAGAGCAGACGCAAACAATCAAAGTTGTACATGCGTGTCAGGGTAAATATTATGCAAAGCCGTAAATGGCGCTTTGTGCTTGGTATAACAAAGACAGAACCGACATTTTCGCGTAACGATTATCTTAACTTTGCAAATTGTTGGTGCCCGTTTTTATTTAAACAAATAACAGGAAACTGCTTTTAATAATATTTATATATTTGTTCGATCGAAGAAAAATTAAAAAATTATTTATCTATTTTATTGTATTTTATTATGATAATATCTATTTAACTCTTTACGTTTTACTCGATAAACTGTACACCGAGAGAAGAAGAATTTCGAAAAATTAATTAAACTTGTACGTGGATACGACAAAAGGAAAAAGTTAATTTTACAATAGGTATTTAGTAAGGTGTATAGTTTTTAGTATTTTGACAAGTTAGACATGATTTAACGATTGCGTTTGATGAGTTACGCTGTTCAACTAAATAAACTTTTACCTTTTACAAATCTTTGACCTTCTTTTGACGGAAAAAAATAAGAACAGCTGTTAAAACGTATTTAGTTTTGATAACATTTTGAATGACTTTTAGTAGAACTTGCTGTATTTTTGATGTATTTAGAAAGAATACTATTCTAGTTGAACATCCATCAAAAAAATTAAGAGCTACTTTTACAATTTACTGATCATTTCCAGTGATTTGTTGGTCAAAATATGAAGGTAGAATGGATAATACGCAGGCAAATAAATTATCAAAATCTACAATAGTATTCAGTATTAAATACGCAATATTAGTTAATTTTCTTAGTGCTGGCAGAACGGTATTCGTACATAAGTCAGTAAAAAATGAAATAATTATTGCTTTTTCACATCTTTTTACTTTATAATAAAAAAGGGGCGTGAAGAAATACCAGTATTTAAACAAATTTTGAACAAATCTTTATACACTCGTAAACTTTTTAAATCTTTGTTAAATAAAGTACATTTTCCATAAGCAGTTTATTTAAATAATTGGGTGTTAAGCTTACCCTAGTAATTGATCGTTTTATGGTTAAAAAACGATGTTGCACGTAATGAGGTTAAGTGATCCATTTTACAATTACAAACTGTCCAACAATATTGATTTTTTTCTCTCCACAGTAAAAACTGTACGAAAGTTGAAATTTCACTTATGCTCGTATTATCTAGATTAACCATGCCGACAAACATTAATTAATGAATCTATAAATAGTTAGAAACGTAATGTGAAAGATTTGAGCTCTGTTATTTCCATCAAATATCAAAGAAACTGGCCAAAAAGCGTTTCATCACAAGCCACTCAACTATACAAGTAAACTCACCAAAAATTAATCCTACTTTCCAAGCTAACTTTAACCAAGTCCCTTCTCTCAATAAAATAGTAAACTCTCCTAAAAAAATTTACTTAAAATAAAAAAAAACGATACGTACACCACATTGTTTCCTCGTCTTCTTTTTTTTCCCCAAAGGGATTAAACGATGCAACAAAGGTGAAGCTAAAAATGCAACCGAGACGTTTTTCCAGTAGATATAGCTCGTTAACGAAACTTGTCGGGTAAAAAAAAAGAAGAAGAAGAAAAAAGAAAAAGAGCACTTGAAAGTCGATCGGACGTGCTTGAGCCTCCACACGCAATCGGGCCAATCAGCTTTCACACCCTCTCTCTCCTCTCTCTCGCTCTCCAGCAGTCCAAGTTGTTAAAGGTAGGGTTTCTGCACCTGGTGTGTATTTTCGAGCGTGCGAGTGCAAACCACGACTCATAAGTTCCCGAAGCTTCCCAACTCTCCTCGAGCATTTTCGTGAGGGATTTTAATAGCTACATATATATACCTCAGTTGGATTTCATCGGTTTCCTTTTTTGATCCCTTGGATACTGACGTTCGAATTTTTCGTTACGTTCGTTCAAACTTCTTACGAGAAAATATATAATCGTACAATTTAAATTGATCATGTATACACAGTGTGTAACCGAAACGACCTAGATATCATATAATACGCGTAATTATTTAATAACACGTTGGGAATTGCTGCTCGATCGAGCGAACCCGATCGCTGCGCGAAACCGAAAATATAATCGCAATATACGCAATCCGCGTAATCAAGCAAACGCAAAAAAGGGAGAGATATTGTGAAATCTCGAAATTATTATACATATGGTAAAAGGTAAGAGTAACTCGAATTTAATTAAGAAGTCCACTCACGACTAATTCCCATCTAAATAAAATCCACGTGATATCACATAATTTAACCTCTCGAAAATTCGGACTAAACGGATTACCCGCGTTAAGGTGAATAATAATACGTGAAAATTCTATAATCTAATCGGCGAATGCCCCAAGGCGAAAATCTATCCCAAGAGAGGTAACTTTCTCTCTCTCTCTCTCTCTCTCTCTCTCTCTCTCTCTCTCTCTTTCTCACTTTTCGTAGCGGTACGATTAATCATGTAAAAATTAGCCGTCGATAAAACTGGGCCACCAGATCCCAAAAAAGGAAAATGACGTATGGGTTTCTCGTGAGAGTGTAAAAGAAAAATTTATACCGTCAATTTTAATTTTTCTTTATTTTTTTTATTTAACACGGAGAAAATTTATATTAAACGTGTATATATATACATACACATATATATGTTTACTGTTTAAACAATTCTGATTCTTACTTTTTTTTCTCTTACAACGCTCGCCAGCGCGTATATATACTTTTTTCCTTCGGATACGAAAATTATTCAAATGGTTCTTTAAATATTTTCTAGTTAAATGTGAAACTTATCTGCAAGGCTAAGTTGGGTAGGAAGGAAGAAGAACAATACTAATGGCTTGTTCTGGTAAAAAATTTTACGAAAACGCTGGTGATTCGCGCGCAGTGAAACGTTATTCTGTAAATTACAAGTGTGCTCACTGTCGGTTTTTCTTTTTTCTTTTTTTTTTCTTTTTACTTTGTACACTTTTAGTTAGTTACGTCAATTTGTTTTTGTTGCGTTGAAAAATTAAATGATATACTTTGCCGAATTGCGGGAAACTTTTTTCGTTAACAAATACGTTAGATTCCCTCCCTTTTTTTTAAATTGAAATACGCTGATAACCCGGTGAAACGATTAATTAAAATTTCGGAAACATTTATTCCAAAATCCAACGAGTGCGTTTGAACAATGTTGAGCAATTTTAGTTGAGTCGCGTTAAAATGAGAGAAAAAGTACGTCCCTCTCTTGTTTCCCCTCGAAATTAAAGACAACAAGGTTGTTAAAACATCATCGAGCGCGAAAATAAAAATGATGGAAATTACGCGCATCAAGTATGTATACGCTGGTTAAATAAAATTTTGGGAAGGGAGAAAAAAACAGACAAAAAGGAAGTGACCGGTCTGTCTGTATAGAACAAACACAAACTACCAGCATGTTTGTTCAAAATAGAGAGAAGAGAGAGAGAGAGAGAGAGAGAGAGAGAAAGGAAAAAAGTAAACAGTGATATTTAACATTGAGAACCTTAACTTTAAGTTCCTCGATCGTTGTGATATGAAGAGAAATAAAAATTAATTTTATATATAGATATATGTACGGGAAAAGTTAAATAGCCGAAGGATGAAAAATGCAATTGCAATCAATGTGGCAAGGTTGTTGGCTCTTTGATTCCTTTATTTTCACAATGAAATTTCCTCTAGACCCAGTTTTACCGAGGTTCGAGTAAAAAAAATATATACACACACGTACCAGCAGCACTTCTAGGTTTTCGGTTAACCTATATAAGGCCTCGGTTGCCTCACGAAAACCAGCTCATCAAAAGACTTTTCGGGTGTGACAACTTGTAAAAGCTTGCGATTGTCGATCCAACATAAGAAAAACAATACGATAGATAGAATTTTTAAATAATAGAAAAATCGGATAATTTAAATAATTTTTTGAACTGTTAGTTCGTTAGGATTTATGTGTATAGTTGATACAAGTTACAATATATGTTCGGGACGACTTGTTTGCTCGACGCGCTCGCAAACTTGGCGCAACGATTGCACTATTGTGTACATCCAGGTTGAAATGTATATTTACGGTTAAAAATTTTCGTGTAAGAACGTTAAACTCATCGGTTATGCTAAAGAAAAGAGAATAAAATTTGGAATATAACCGTACCGATCGATAAATTTATTTAGATTTAAATTTGTATAGTGAGAATCGCCGATGTTACATTTCGTATCGTATACACTGAGAGAACAATTTAATGAAGGTTACTAAAATTTTACACGTTGTACAGCGTTACGGTTATTTGTCATACCACTGGAATTTATCACTGCATGTTTTTTAGTACATTTTACTGCATATTTAATAATAAGAACTGTAATTTTTACAATATTTTTTTTAATTCAAAACGTGTACGAATAAATAAATGAGCATTATTTTAAGATCAGTAAAATACTTTTAAAACTGTATAATATTTAGTTTGTAACGGTTCGTATTCGTAATAATATACATATACCTTAGTTATAAGTGTATATACAAAGGTGCGAATATATACAAGAAAGTAGGAGAAAGGTGGGAGAAAGATACGGGAGCTATAATCGAGGCGAGCTTTTCGCTCTCTCTGCTCGCGGACTTCGTCAGCCACGGAACAACTCTGGGTCGCTCCCAGCTAGCTACACAAGAGCCACTTGTCGTGACGTCACCCGAAGTTCCTGAGCTGGAAGATCCACTTCTAGAGGACGGTGACGTACTACATGGCAGAAAAGGAGGAATCCTGGCCAGATTCTCATCCATTCCACTCCAAAGGTAGCTGAGCAGTCTTTGTGCGAGCAGATCGAGCAAACGCCATTCTCCCTTTTATCGATAAAGTACGGTAAAACAAAAATTTAGACATGTAAATAGTAACAAAACTACAAACAATTAATATTGCGAATTAAATACAATATCTTTATGTATTATAACGTATCAATGTAATAGCTTGAATTGTAATATATTGAATATTATGGAATAAGAATTAAATATAGTTTATAAGTCCTTCCCGAAGTCATGCGCTCACTAAAATTGTTACATTGGCGCCCAACAAAACAGGCAATAAAGTAAGAAAATACATAAATTTTCTCTTTGAAGAACCTTTAGTTTTTCTTTTTGTTAAATAATTTTTGTGAGCTTATGGTGCATGGAAGGAGATAGTAAAAGTATTTTTATAACAAAATCGGGTCGAAAATCTGTACAAAGATTTAATGATTACAAATTTCCTTTTAAACAAAAAATACCGACGACGAGTGATATGCTCATACCACCGGATAATACCAACAACCCTCAATCTAATATGGCGAACGATAACGAAACAGTGATGCGAGAGACGATAGACAGACAACGTGTACAAATTGAAGAATTGCAAGCCTCTTTAGCCGCAATACAACAAGAACTGCGATCTGTAAGGCAAATTCAACAAGTACCTACAAACAGCGCAAATGGCACAACGAATGATGATGCCGTTCAACAAAACGATAGTTTACCACAGGCTAATTCAGCGAATAACGGTGAGATTTCAAATTCAAATATTGCGTCAACAATAAATAGTATACAAGTATCGCAAATGAATATAAAACCGCCTAAATTTTGTAGTGATGTTGATCAAAATCCAATAGAGTTTGTAAATGATATAGAACGATTTTTTCGATTAAATAATATCAAGGAAGAACATAAATTGTTGATAGTTGAAAATGCATTAGAGGGACAAGCTAAATTTTGGGTAAAACATAAACGCGAATTTAAAAGCTTCGACGCATTTCGTGAACAATTTCTTGAGCAGTTTTATTCCGTGCCTGTGCAAGCTAAATTAAAAAGTCAATGGAGAGATAGACGTTATAAATCTAGTGACGGTACGTTACAAATGTTTTATTATAAACAGCTAAAAGAAGCAAGCTATTTTACACCTAAGTTATCTGATTATGAAGTGAACTATGAAATTTTGCAACAATTTCCATATTATATAAAAAATTCATTAATAACAGTTGATTTGAATAATTCAACAGTAATAGCAAATGCTTTAGCACAGTTAGATTTTTCATATGTAGAACGCGAAAAAGAAAAAACAAAGAGAACACATTTTAATTCTCAATATCAAAATACTGCGAATGTGCGTAGTATAAATACAAATTCGTATAAGAATCAATATAAATCAAGATACTCGACGAATGAGCAAGATAATAATAAACGATACCATTATAGATCGCCAAATTATAATAATAGTCGCTGGGAAACTTATAATCGAAACACACGGTACCAATCAAACGATAATGTAAATAATGCACAACAAAATTTTACACCCATAAATTTACCTGACACGAGATTTCCTCCGCCTAATAATACACAATATAATCAAAGTATTACTAGACAAACAAATACAGCAAGTAGCTCTGATTTACAACCTTTAAACGGACAATTGACGCGTTAAATTATGATCCGTTGACGCGTCGTGAGCAGTTCGATTTTATAAGCGATTTAAATTATGACGTCGATAATAGAAAGGATCAAAATGGTCTAGTTAACGTGATACCATGTAATCCCCATATAAAGTTTAAGATAAACAACAAATCTGTCTGGGCTTTAGTTGACTCAGGTAGTCAGGTTACCTGTATTTCGGAAAATTTTTATAATTTATTAAAACAGGAGAAATGTAAAATTAATGAATTACCCGTTACAAATTTATTAATTTCGACAGCAATTGGCAAAAAATCGACAGTAGTTAAAAAACAAATATATTTAAATTTTGAAATAGAAAATTATAAAAATGCCCATGCATTCCTAGTTATTCCTTTTCTAACCACAGACATAATTGTAGGTAATGATTTTAATTGGACTCATAAAATAATTTTAGATTATTCAAGTTGTAAAATATTAATTGCTTCAAAACTTCTAAGTCTTGATTCGGTGCTGTTTGATCGGGGTACGTCGGATCGAGTTATGTGTACAAAAAATGGAGATATAACATATATACATGTAATTAATAAAAAAGAGATTGATTTAAATACATCAATTATACAAAAAATAAACGAAGATAAAATTCTTGAATTACGGGAAAAAATAGTAGTACATGATAATTTAAATAAAAACGAAAATAAAAATATAGATACAATGCAATGTAAAAAACAGTATGTACAAAATGAAAAAATAGAAATAAATAACATAAATAAAATAGATTACCAGAATGATATATTAAAAGGAATTGAATATTTAATAATGAACGGAAAAGAAAACGATGTTGTATTAAATAATATAGAAATAAATAATGATAACATGTATTCAAATAATAATGGGAAAAATAATCATCAAAGCGTGACTTTGTCCGATGAATTTCGATCAACCGCGTTTAAACTAACAGCACTTAATCATGAACAAAAACAACAATTTATAGATTTGTTAGAAAAATATAAAAACATTTTTTCAGTAAATATGGGAGGTATTATAGGTTATGAACATGTAATAAAATTAACAAAAATAAATCCAATTATTAAAAAATCTTACCCAGTACCGATGGCATTGCGTGAGGCAGTCGCAAAAGAAATAGAAAGTATGATTGAATTAGGTATTATAGAAAGGTCTATTAGTCCATATTGCAATCCGTTAAGAATTGTTAGTAAACCTAATGGAAAAATTCGCATATGTTTGGATGCTAGACATTTAAATTCAGTAATTGAGGATGACCACGAAGCTCCTCCACTCATAAACGAATTAATGCAAAAATTTTTTGGCTCGTCTATTTTTACAAAACTTGATTTAACTAACAGCTATTGGCAGGTACCTCTTGAAAAAAATTCGCGACCATATACTGCATTTCTTTTTGGATCAAAAATGTACCAATTTTGTAGATGTCCGTTTGGGTTAAAAACTGCGGGAAACGCATTAATGCGAGCATTGAGATTAGCAATTAAAGATGACAATAACATTGCTACATATATTGATGATACTATTATAGGTACCGAAAACTATGATAAACATATAGAACTTTTAGAACAAATATTTAAAAAATTATCTTTATACAAATTCTCACTAAGGTTTGAAAAATGCGACTTTTTTCAAGAAAATATAGAATTTTTGGGATTTATTTTAAATTCAAGCGGTATATCACCCAACCCTGATAAATTGCGTAAAATATTAGATTTCGAAGAACCAAAAAATTGCAAACAATTGCAGCAATTTTTCGGTGTTTGCAATTATTATAGACAGTTTAGTTTAAAACATAGTAATTTTATAGATCCGCTTCGTGAGTTATTAAAAAAGAATACACTATGGGAGTGGACTGAAAAACATTCTATCGCATTCGAGAATTTAAAGAAAAATTTTTTAAAATGTATTTCTCTTCATCACATTATTCCGAATACTAAATTCAAAGTTCAAACAGATGCGAGTGATGCTGGCATAAGTGGGATACTGTTCCAAAATGACAAAAACGGAAATAACTGTCTAATCGCCGTAGTGAGTCGTTGTCTTACTCCTCAGGAAGTAAGATATACCGTGACTGAAAAAGAACTCTTGGCAATTGTATATGCTATAAGTAAATTTAGAGTATATTTAATTGGTAATCGCTTTGATATTTACACGGACAACAAAGCATTAACGTTTCTAAGCTCGACAATGTTTCAAAGCTCACGTCTAGCACGTTGGTCTTTGTTACTACAGCAATATATGTACGACATACATTATTGTCGAGGTATAGATAACGTTATTGCTGATTTTTTCAGTCGAAACCCTGACTCGAAATTTCAGGAACAAACAAATACTTTGTTGAAAATATGTTTTTTGAATAAATGTTTGTCTCTACCTGATAAGTGTATAAAAGAAAATATTCTAGTATATTACATAAAAAGTAATACGGACTCGAAATTAAAAGAAATTTTCGATAATTTTGTTATTTTGCAATCAGCTGATCACAATATTGCAACAGAAATAGAAAAAATTAAAAGTAATGGAAATAGTGATTTATTTCAAATACATGAAAACCTTTTATTCCACCGTGAACGCGATAGCGACGTATGGCGCATAGTGGTACCTTCGGCAGTAAAAAAAATAATTATTGAAAATAATCACGAAAAACTAGGACACCCTGGGGTCTTCAAAACTTATAGTTATATCAAAACATTTTTTTACTGGCGAGGGATGAAAAACGAAATCAAACGTTATATAGCGAGATGTAATATTTGCCAAAGAGTCAAATATCTTAACATCGCTATGGAGGGCGAGTACAACCTGGTTGCATCGGATGCACCTGGTAATTTGGTAACCGTAGATTATTTCGGCCCCCTACCTCGAGCACGCGGCGGAATGCAATATATTTTCGTAATGATGGACGCTTTTTCGAAATATGTGTGTTTATATCCACTAAAAAGTGCAACAACGCGTGCAACATTGAAACGAGTCTTTGATGATTATATTCCGCGATGTGGGAAGCCTGAACGCATTCTCAGTGATAATGGCACTCAATTTACCGCACATGCGTGGAAACTGCGTCTAGAAAGCGAAAATATTAAAGTCGTTTACAGTTCAATCAGGCACCCCCAAAGTAATCCGACAGAACGTGTAATGCGCGAGCTAGGACGGATGTTTAGAACTTATTGTGCTGAAAAACATACAAAGTGGATAGATTTTGTTCCTCAAATCGAATTTGTATTTAACATTACTACGCATCACAGCACGGGATACGCTCCTCGAGAGGTACATTTCGGAACGCCAGTAACTGATGACGTAAAAAATTTCATTAAGTACCCAAAAGAACAGAAACAGGTACATGAATATATAATTACTTTAGCTCGTGAAAATATATTAAAAAGTTTTCAAAGTCGTAAAAAACAACAAAATAAAATATCCAAAATAAAATTTAATGTTGGAGAATTGGTATTGTTGCGTGTTCGGCATCTCTCTAATGCATTGGATAAAACTACGCAAAAATTTTTTCATTTATATGAAGGTCCATACGAAATATCGCATATAGTAAACGAAAATGCATTTGTTTTGATCAACATCGATACAAGAGAAAAAATTGGCACTTATAATAAAGCAAATTTACGGCAATATTTGAAAGAGTAATCTCCAGTCTATCCTCTCTCTAATCCAGTTATTATAAAAGAGCGCTCAGTTGTATTATGTATGTATGTATAGATTATAACTAAATAGGATTAGTACTTTATATAATTTATTATATTTAAGGCGTACTTCGACATTCTAACGAAATTCTAGTGAATTGAAACCATATATCATATATTATATATTAAAGTAAGAAACATTTTAAGCATGACGCGACGTAAATAACTCTAGGGAATCAAAATGCGTAATGTAAATGAGATAAATGACATAATAAAATTAAACATTGTAAATTTTGTACATATTCATGCGTACGTTAATATGAGGATCCTCGATGTAAATCAATTATTAATTTATATTGTATTAGTAATAAGTTAGTTAATACCTTTTGTGCAATATAATTAGATTAATTACACAAAACGCGGGAGAGTGTAACGGTTCGTATTCGTAATAATATACATATACCTTAGTTATAAGTGTATATACAAAGGTGCGAATATATACAAGAAAGTAGGAGAAAGGTGGGAGAAAGATACGGGAGCTATAATCGAGGCGAGCTTTTCGCTCTCTCTGCTCGCGGACTTCGTCAGCCACGGAACAACTCTGGGTCGCTCCCAGCTAGCTACACAAGAGCCACTTGTCGTGACGTCACCCGAAGTTCCTGAGCTGGAAGATCCACTTCTAGAGGACGGTGACGTACTACATGGCAGAAAAGGAGGAATCCTGGCCAGATTCTCATCCATTCCACTCCAAAGGTAGCTGAGCAGTCTTTGTGCGAGCAGATCGAGCAAACGCCATTCTCCCTTTTATCGATAAAGTACGGTAAAACAAAAATTTAGACATGTAAATAGTAACAAAACTACAAACAATTAATATTGCGAATTAAATACAATATCTTTATGTATTATAACGTATCAATGTAATAGCTTGAATTGTAATATATTGAATATTATGGAATAAGAATTAAATATAGTTTATAAGTCCTTCCCGAAGTCATGCGCTCACTAAAATTGTTACAAGTTAAACGCAGATTTAAAAAGTTTCCCATAAATTTAAAAGGTAAAGTGTTCTAATACTACTACGACAAAGATGTAGCAGTTTCGTTAATTTTCAATTAAATTTGCTGGAATTAAACTTCTAATGCAATAGGTGTATATATAAAAAAATTTTGCTATTGTTACATTTTATTCCAATATAATTATTTTGCATTAATATTTTTACAATGATATATTGGCTATACCTTTTATTAGGCAATTCCATCAAAATAATGAAATATATTTGTTTTTTCAACCTGGACTTTACTTTATACAAAGATAAACAAATGGACTAAACCCCTAGGGATTCTATATGTTACTATGTTCGCGTACTTAATTACTGTTGAAGAATACAAAGTTTTAAAATTTATAAAATCAAGTAAACTGCATTCTTGTCGTGTTGTTGCTAATTATATTTATGGTGAAAAATATAAAAAATTTAAAATACATTAACTACATTTTTGTATTGTAAATAAAAAAGTGGAAATTGATGATGAATATTCCTATTTTTTTATAAAGTGCACAATAAATCAAAGTAAGAAATACTAAATAATGTAGTGATATTTTGGCACTACTATAAATTGTATAAACAACCATAATTTATGAAAAAATGTACTATAAAGTTGAGTATAAAATACTAAAAGTAATAGGAATCTTTTATATCTATATTTACATTGTAAATTTACTTATATATTTTACTTTGAATATTATTATTCAATTAAAGAAAGCAATACTATATCTAAACATAGTAAATCGAATATTTAATTGTATTTCCAATAAAATAGCTTAAAATTTTAAATAATAATTTCAACTATATTTGGTAGCAAATTGAAATAAACAAATAAAATTTAGATTACTAAATTGTAGTATATTTTTCTTTAGAATAAAAATAGTAAATCACACTACTATACATTTATCATCAATGTACAAATATTAAGTTAATACATTTTTGTTCTCATTATAAGTCTCAAATTACCAAGCATGTTTTATAACATTAACTCACGTCTTATTGTAACGTGAACTGAAAAAAAAGTAGTAAACCTCAAGGTTAACACACGTACATTTCTTAGTGTACAAACTAGATGCAAAGGGGGTTAGAAATTCTCTGAAAGAAGAAATTTTGGTGGTTCAATTTGCGCATTGCGGATTATCCGAGTCCGTTTAATGGGCCAGCTTATCCCGCGTCATATTCTATTCTGGCAATGCAAGTTTTCTCGTAGATCGTAATGAACTAGCCCGGAGAAAGGGTATAATACCTCGTTTTGTTGTCACGTGTATATATATATACATACACATCTTTGTGCAATAGACAGCGAGGAAAGAGGATATTCTCTCCAGCGTCACTGGTGCATTCTCGAATACTCGGTTACTTCATTATGTGTGCGCGCGCGCCTCTGTGTGTGTGTATATACACGTAAGCACTTATTATTTTCTATGTACGATCTTTTTCAGGAAATATCATAAATACTCTTGAAACTTTAATTAGTACCAGCTGTGTGGGAGAGGATTATATTGTCTATAGTTTCGAGGAAAAAGGGGGATTTCTAAACTTGAATAGCTTGGGTTATATCGGTGAAAGTGTGGGTGGTTTTTAGTATACGGTTCAATTACTTTGTGCTCATTGTTTCTTCGGTAAGGTAATGAGTAATTTTAATTACTTAAACTATTTACCTTTTATAACTGGATACTCAATTGTTTCTAATGTACTTGCGCACGTGTGCCTTGTAGGACAATGTTTGTTAGCAATTGGTGGAACAGGAAAATTGGTATAAGATTTCTACATTAAATTACTTGAATGTTTAAGGTTTAAAGTTAAATAACTTTTTATTCGGAATTTTGTGTAAAAAGTGAGAATTGGATTGATAATTTTGATAATGAATGGATATAGTCATTTTTTTCGGATAAGGGGTAGAATTCGAGCGTGTGTTTTGATTCAGAATTTTAATCCATTACATTTAGATACTTTTTAGAATACATTTCCTCTCCGTATGCTTTGTTTCAGATTTTTTATCACTACAATTTTTAAACCAAAACATTTAGCTATTTTTTAAAAATCTTTTTTTTATCTAGTTGGAGTATCTTTCATGATAAGTGACTGTAATATTTTTAGACAAAAAATTATGGCAAAATGTATTGGTATACGACATTTTTTAAAAACTCTTTGACATAATTATTTATATAGATTACATTTAGAAAATCTACCGAGTATAGATTCTGAAAGATTTACAATTTTAGGAATTTCCATCAGTTATTTGCAATTAGCTTTGTTTATTTTTGTACACCACCTAACTCCTCTTTTATTCATTGGTGTACAAATACCATCTTGACAACTAATCCATAATCAGAGTATTCTCCAACAGCACGTAACGTTGTGGAAACATTGTTATAGAAACTTTTCAATGTTAATATGATAGTCGTTGAAATGTTAATACAACGTGGGATGAGTCTTTTTTCACTTTCAAAAGTTGACGCGAAGTGTGAATGCAACGTTGCAGTTATGTTCAAACGCGCATGTAAAAAAATTGATGGTTGGCTAATTAATCTTTGAAAACGACCGCAAAAACGTTCCTTGGGAGATTAAATGGAAGTGTATTTAAACATTATTTTTCATAAAGAAGTAGTCTACGTATTCTGGATTATTATATCGTTGTGTATTGATACTTTAGATAATTTAAAATGTTTCTAAAGTGATGCTAAAACAATGGAAAAAAGCCACGTTTGCTCATCATTACATAGTTGCAAAAAACTTATTAGATCACGCTAACAATCCAACGTTTTACTGGCGGTTTTTATCTATTTTCGAAGATAGTTTACAACGTTATTGTAAGAAAACATAACCTACGCCGTGTCAAAGATTCGGCAGTGTTTTAACAACTATCGTATAAACTTTGGAAAGTTACTAAAATAACGTTACCACAACATTTCGACAACGTTATACGCGCTTGTAAGGTTACGGTAAGTGGATTGCTCTAACCTCACTACCAGTCTCGTTACATTAATTCCACGCTGGTGTAAGCTACCGAAACATTTCTGATGACTTGTTTAATGTATCGTAAAAAATCCACCGCGCGAATGAGGAACAAGATAGACAGCGTCACCTTCCAATGCACTATCCATTATCAGCTAGCGAATAATGTTTTTTTTTTAAATTTCCTAACAATCGTTGGAATACACATTGAAGAATTCAACGCATGAATCTCGGGATGAACAGACAGTGCCACCTTCCAACTGTGCTAACATTGCTCTTAACGGTAGAATGGATCTAATGGCTAATTTATGGAGCGACGTAGAACTGACTTGGTGCGGTATAACTTTGGATTGATCAATAATAACCGTCACATATTTTAATTAATATATTTATATTTATGTAACTGTATGCAATATTAAAAAATAGTGAAATGCGTATATACGATGTTATATTCTGGGTGTATCAGAACCCGTATAATGTTACACGCTTACCGAGATATTCATATTTCTCGGCGTGTTCAACGTACGCTAAATTTACGGAAAATGTTTCGAGAAATGCTAACTAATAGAAACTTTGTAATAGAACATTTGATTTAGATTCTAATGCAATATACGGTACGTACTTCATTTTATTAAGTACCACGGTACAAGTTCTTGACCATTTCTTTTTGGCCAATAATTTATATATTATTTCGCCAAAACTTTGCGGTCTATTTTCTAAAATAGACATTCGTATAAAACTGTTACATCGTAAAATATCCATTAACTCTGACATATTAGTAGTACGACGCTTATAGTACGACTAATAGTATATAATAGTAGTAAGTATTTTTTTAGCTAAAAATTGGCGAAACTCGATGCGATTCACCATTAAATCGACCAAATACATAATATAATATCCACCGGAGGATCTTGATTCGCTTTATCAGTAAACTCGAACCAGCTACTTTTAGAAACTTACCATTTTTTTAATCGTTCTATAAACTTTGTTATTTATTTTACAGTACACTATATACGAATTAAAAAAATAAAAAATTCAGGTCGTTGAACGAACAGTACAGGTCACGTGACATTTTATTTCGCTTAGTTGAAAATAATGCGAATAATCAATTACTATAACTAACAGTATTTTACGGGCTTTAAGATCCGGGGTAACTTATATTTTCGTGTCGAAAAATATATAAAATATACTGTATCATATATAATGTTCATTCACCGGTGTTTGTTCACATACCGATGCAGTCACCCTATAGGTATATATCCATTGTTCTTGTTGCGGAATAATGAAGGATAATCAACTCGGTATAACTACGCTATTATATGAAATGTAAACAAATAATTGTACCTACGATGCAATGTGAGGTAGTAATAGTAAAATGTCCTCAGACCTTTACCTTAATGTCGGATTTACGTTTGGTCTTGCGCTACGCACTGTATATGTTCGTACCGTATAAGTTCACCATTTACTCGCAACAACAATATTTATTATTGTTAATATTATTAATATAAAAATATAGCGAAAAAAATGTAATAATATTGTGAAATTGTGTAGGGAGTATTCGTGCGTGTCATCAAATTTTCCAAAATACAGAACTAGACTAAATTTTCGATGAGATTTATCATCACGCGGTTCGTATATATATATACACATATAGACACACAGTCATACATTGTTGATTCGTTACATTCTTGATGCTTTTGCACGCGAAAAATTGAATTCGCGTGGTCGTCGCTTCGATTTTGCGGAAAATCAATTATTCCCGTACGAAAAACTACCTCCTTTTCGAAGAATTTTAATTACATCGTCGATAACGAAAAATATCGTAACTCGTTAATAAAACACAAGGATCGTTAATATATTTCAATAACGATTATAACCCGCGACGTCAGGACTCGAGATCAACGATCATATTGTAAGTATCTCGCAGCCAGTGGTTTCGTTAATCCATTTTAATCTGCGATTACACTTTGCGCTCGCACAAACGTATCTCGGTGTAAAGAGGCTGAAAAAAAGGAACAACAACGAAAGAAATGGGGGGGGGGGGAGGAGGAGGAAAAAAAGGACTAAAGGTTTGAAAATTTACGAGCGGTTTACTAGGTAAGCCCCTTAAATCCGCCATAAGTGTTTAAAGTGGCTGTAGTAATGAGTGGCCTACTTGTCGTGTAATCTCCGAGGTGGTATACACACACACAGACACACATGCGCGCGAGCTTTACATTTATAATGCGTATACATGTGTGTGTACACCATGGCGCAAAACATGCATAATAGCATTTGGCTAGCTGGGCACAATGTGGATACTTGATAATGTTCGCATAATGTTGTTTGAGATGTGTATATATGTATCCTGGACCGAGGTAAAGTCGAATCGCTATAAAACCGTCTACGCGAAGTAACCGGAATAATAATGCCGGGGATGTCTTTTAAGGAACGATAAAGTAACGTTTGTTCAAAGGATCTTTGTGCACGTAAATGTTTTGTAGGATTGAGAGCTTGTCGATGTTTGTATTTAACTGGGTTTAATTAGTAATTTGTTCGTTAACCAAGGAATTGTAAATTTTTGGATATTTTTGAAAATTCGTATTGAAAGAGACAATATATTGTTTAGTCACATCTAGATTTAATTTTTTCCAAAAAGTGCTGCAAAATATTTAATAAATGTTTTGCGTGTATTTAAAAATAAGGTACATTAATTTTTTAACTAATGCGAGATAACAATATTTATTGGAATAATTATTATTTAACACTTATGCTGAATATTACAAAATTAAGTATTTTTAAAATTCTTTTTATGGAGAATGCAACGTCTGACGATATGTTGATTCGTTTCACTTGATACATTGAATACAAGTCTAAATCTTTTTATTTTAGAAACAAACGTAAATTATAAAAAATTATTTGTATTTTTCGAATCTAAGCAACAAATCGAACTTTAGAAACACAACAAAATAATGTTCATCAATTTAATTTTAAATAAATCGATATATATATATGTATATATAGTCTGCGTCGTATGATCAATAATGAATTAAAATCTACGGAAACAGTTATGAAAAATTATGTCTCTAATACAATTCTAGATATACATCAAAGTCAATAAAAAATTAAATATTACGCGCGTCAAATTAACAAATTTTTTAATCACAATAAAAGAAGATAATCAAATTTCAAGTAAAACGAGGAGAACGGTGACCTGGAAATTGACATAAACTACGTAACTTTGTAATGTTTGAATTAGTTATGTTTATTCATTAGACGCATAAGTTATATAGTTTAATAGGTTAGAATATTTCTAAATAACTAATCCAACGGATAAGTAAAAATAATTAATTCGAACTCCTTGTTTTACCATAAATTGATATATTTATAAAAAAAATTCAAAATCTTTAACGCGGGAAATTTGAATTAATAATTAACTTGAATATCACTTAGTGCACTATACGAAAAGTATGATTATTTAATCGTATACAAGAAAAATACCCATATAATTTATATTATTACGTTTATATCATTCAATTTACTTTTACAAACCCGTGTATCATTGAATTTCCAAGGCAATCAACAATTCAATCAAATAAAATGATTTCCGTATAAGCTACAATCCTCTACTGCAAATCGATCGATAAATTGTTTTTTTTTCTCAAGTGCGAAATAGATGTTACATACCCTTTTAAAATATCACTTTTCTCATCCACCGAGTGTAGAGTCGTTGCGTGTATGTATGTATATATATACGCGAGCTTAAAGTGACATTGCGGCAAAAGCCTATATCCCTTCTCTCCAGAGTAGGAACTTTCTTTCTCTCTCTTTTTTTTCAAAGAGAAAAGTAAAGGAGAAGGAAAAGGAGATTAGCGAAGTTCGCGAGACGGATAAGTGATCGAAATTTAAATTTTAAAGTTTTGACGGTGTACAGAGGGAAAGCGAGAGCAGTTTCTCTCTGCGTGTGTACGCGCATCCCTATTCGAATTTTCCCTATGTATATATATATATAGATACACACGGTTCTCTAAAGAGCTTACGTGCCTTTGATTTCGAAGGACGATAGTTTTCCTTAACTTTCGAATTAAATGGCTTGAATAATACTTGACTTACGTATACACTCGAACCTTTCTGCTTCTTCTTCTTCTTTTTTATTATGTCTCGTATATTGGAATAAAAAAAGAAGAGGGGGAGAAAGAAAGTATACGGCGATCGTTTAAAACTTTATTTTCGGAGTAAACAGTGTCCTATCTTAGACGAAATTATTCGAGAGATAATATTTGTCTTGGGTAATGCTACTTCTTCTTCAATTTACATGAATCGCTTTTTATTTACAGTTTTCGATTATGCTTTATTTACGTCGATCGTTGTTACACAATATATATATAGGTACATATATACGTAGATAGATATATCGACAAATTCGTGGAAAATACACATATATAACGTTGATGTTTTTCGAACTGAATGTGTATATATATAAATTATAATATTCGCGTAGATAAATTTGCATTCGGAATTGTTGGATGAAAATTAGCTGATCACGTATTATCGCGATGTTATTCACGTATATTACATAGTTTAATTAATATCTAAAGCTGCAGGAGGCATTTAAAATCAAAAAGTGGGTGAACAAAATTACATTTATACGTACATTTCGAAATTTTCCAGTTACCGCAATTTCTCTGCATATATATATACACACATATCGATCACACGTAACATTAAAATTCTTGTAAATAAAAACGTTTAATTGTTATCGAGTTACGATAAAAAATATATATACACAATAATACGGAAATATTTTTAATAGAATCGTCTATATATAAAAACGTGCGCTATTAAACCGTACTGCGTAAATATATATTTTATTTACTTGCGAAACGAAGGAGAAAAAAAAGGTAGAATGAATAAATTCACCCCGTTAAGAAAAAAGTGTATAAGTTATTATTGTACAAATTTATTGCGAGTTCGAGTTATAAAATATAAAGATGGATAGATATATATCGTTTAAAAATCAGCCGCAGACTCGGAAGATTTTAATCGTCTCGTCGTATACCATGTATATATAGGATCTTTCATGCTCGTCGTTTCGAATTTTATGAAAATTCGTACGATCAACGTCGTATCTCTTTAACCGGGTATACGAAGCGATAAAATAACGTCGATTCATTAATGCGAGATCGAAATCGCGCGAGGCTCTCGTTATAAATGATCGATTTGAATTACGCGTCGTAAATGAGGTAAATAAAAACGCGGAAATATAGATTATGAAGAATATGTGCATCGTATATATATACATAGTACAATATATCTTCTCGATTGATATAGCGTCGTGATATCAAATTTTTATTTCTACGCGCGTATTAGTTGTTTCTTTAAATTTTATATATAAGTATGTTTCAGAAAGAGAGAGAGAGAGAGAGAGGAGTGTGTGTATATCCATTTTCTGAATTAAATTTCAACGATATTATTTGAAAATTCCGACAGTTGCTCACATACCGCACGGAATTCGCATCGTTGGAATTGCTTTTTTATTGCTGTGTCGCCTTCGAATACATACATACGTATATATAGTTTTTTTTCTGTTGTACTTGTGTATTAACGAAAGGTTAAATTAATAATAATTTTGTTTCCTTTTTTTTCCATGTAAAATATCGCGTTCTCTCTTTTATGTTTTTTTTCTCGCAAAATCGTTCCGGTATTGGCGAAAGATTGATGAGGATTTTATGTAGATATTCGTAGCGTAATTACAGGTGTTACAAACGTCCCTTACCTAACTTGAATTTATTACCTTATGAGGACAGGATGATTGATTGATCAATTGATTGAAATCTTTCTCGGATAGAATCGAGGCTATCCCTCGAGATATCGGCGACTATACGAATTTCAACGGGAACGTAAAGGTTTACTTACGCGGAATAATTCGAATGCGCACGCAAGTATATGAAATGACCGCACATTTGAATATTTCAAGAGGTTTTTTATGATTTCTCCGAGTGGGCAAGATTACCGTGCACGCGTGAAACGCTACTTTCCTTTTTCCCAATGAGCGTCACGTTTTTACCCCTCGCTTTCTCTCTCCCTCTCTTATGCTCAGTCGCCACTTTCGAGATGCAATTCAAAATCGTCGGACGCGCGAGAACTCGGAGAGACGGTTCCGTGGATACTTCGGATTCAGTGTCGTATATGCGATTTCGGATTTACATTCCACTTGGTACTTTTCCTACCTTATTCACACCTCTTACCCGGATATGCTTTTACCTAGTGAAATATTTAAATTTTCAAAAGACGATGAAACATTTTCTTGATCAGCGCGTGTGTTCGTTATTACTCCCGGATCTCGAGGTTCGCGTATTATACCTTTTATTCCTTCTCTTTCTTTTATAACTTTGCGTTATTTTCGTAACAGAGGGACGGAACAATTTAGTTTTTTGTATCTTTGTCGAATTTTGTATTTTCTACCTAGGATATTTTTATCAGGGATATAGGTATAGAGAATACAGAGTGTTTTGAATCGAAATGTTTTTTCATTAACGCAGGTATCGGACTTAAATTACAAGGATCTATATCTTTCAACCAAAAGTTGATTTTAAAAAATTGAATTAAACAGTTGAAAAAATTGACACGGATAGTTTATAATACAAGGAATGGCTTGACGTTTATAGAAAAAAATAATTTTTTGCTTAATTGTTGAATAAACAATATACACGCTGAGAGAAAGAAATATTTGTGAGAAAGAAATCGTTCATTTGTTTTTAGAAATTGACATTCATTTATAATAAAATAATATTTCATCAATATTATAACGCTTGGTTCTTAATTATTAATATTTTATGTTAATAGTTATATTTATAGGTTAAAAGTTAATTAATGAAATTGAATTGTTAAGAACTGATTGAAATAATACTTAACTGTAAAGAAATATTCATTTGCTTATATTCAAGTCATCACATTTCAACAGTTAAGAAACATCATTTGTTTCAAATTTTCATTTATCTCATTAATCACAAAAAGACATAAACATAAAATTTTCAACTATCCTGATTAAATTATCGATGTAAAAATCTGGAAATATTCAAGCATATTCTTTAAAACATATTGTTATTTTGATAGTTTAATTTGCTACTTTATTAAACTTTTAAGAAAACCACAAGAGTTTCAAGGTAATTGATAGATGATAACAATTAATACTGTTAATGACTATAACAATCACGTTGAAAAGTAATGTTCACGTGGTTTTGTTGAAATTTATTTTATAATATATTATTTTTAGTAAAAAATATTTCATAGTCGATAATGTAAACGCAGAAGAAATGAATTATTGATTGGATTTGACATCCGTTTAATCTAGCGCGGGATGCGAGCCGGATGATACGTTCTCCGGTCCGGATTCGGTAAATGTAATCGATTCGGAAAATATATGATGTAGGCTTAATAAGGATAGGATTTGTATTATTCTGCAAGTTTGTAAATAACTGATTATTAAAGTGTATTACTTAATTACATTTCAGTGGATATTTTCATCCAATCATTGCAAGTAAAAAAGTATAGCTTGTTGAGGGTAGAGGATATTCTGAAAAATGTTTAATTAAAACACTGAAAGTCTGCTCGATAGTAAATGAATTTTTTAGAATTTAAAAAAATATGCTTGATCTTGTATATTGATCTCTTCAAGTCATTTAATATCAACCAGATTTCTTCTTGGGTCATATTTAATAAGAATTCCGCTTGATGTGACAAATTATTTTTTTAAAATGAAGTAATGCGAATGCAGACTTGTATTAGTTGTATGACAATTAATTTTTTTTATTCTAACACCAGTCTGAAAATTCATTACAGAATAATATACTAAATTTTAGTCAAAACATCAAATAGTCAACATAGTTATTAATCTTTTATTAGATTAAAAAAGTTATTAATAAAATTATATTGCTTCGTCTATGAGATTATATTTTAAAGTGGGAATGTCACATTGATTTGGTTGGACACAAATTAGACTGTTTCATTAGCTTTATAACAAAGTGCGCAATTTCACTTGTTTTATTTAATCTTTTATTATTTTTACTTTCTTATAATAACTATTTTACTTTTTATAGTTAACGAACTGTAAGACCGAAATAAATTGTGTTTTAACTATATAATAAAATTATACTCTTTACAAGAAGATATTTAAATTAAAATCCAATCCTTAACTTAAAATCATTCCACACTTGACGATCAACTCCTGTAACCCAATTTATACTTTAAACTCGCGTAAATTATTCAAATACACCGCGAGTTAAATTAATTATATAACCTTTATTATAACAATTCCATGAAATTACTAAGAAAATAGTTTTCACAAATTGGAAATAGCGGATCAATTTGGGTTAGTCGAGTTTCTACGACAACTTGTCACTTGTTTCAAACTGTTTACATCAACCCTCCTCTCTATATATAGCAAATATATATGTATATATATATGTATATGTAGGTATATATACATACGTATGTGCGATATGTAGGAATACGTAGCATTCATCAGTATATAGCGTGCCTAGAGAGTAGTAACGATCGCGAGAGAAGCTATTTATAGGAATCGATGTTGCTATTATGCGGATCCTTCATTCATACGCGTTTGGCAATTCACTTCCGACTGTAATCTCACTACGGTAATTTATTCACCTTCCCCTCTTTTACGTTGTACCTCTCCTCATCGCGATTCGTCTTGCTTTTCAATTTCTAATTTACTCCGATTATAGATAACAAAAAATCCTTGTTTAATTGAATTGAATCTCGATGTTGAATCGCATGCGTTCAGTGTACCAACACGAGCAATATTTAGAACAGCATTTTTTTCTTTAGACAATTCTATTGGATATTTAATTAGACTTTATATTAAAAAAACATTCGTTTATAGTCGAATTTTCGTGATATGCACCCACGGAGAGAATTTTCATACGAAATTTACCGTGGCACAGGACGGCAAACGTGGAATATTTGATCATAAACGTAAAAATTACAGTGACACCACGGTCAAAATTATGACTTTTCGAGTTAATCTCGGTCGAACAGCTGATGGGTCGCAAATTAAGTGCCCTGTCACGGTAATTATTATTAGAAAATTCTCTCTTCTCTCATTCGGCATAGACACACCGCTCAAAAATTTTCTAATTAAAAGACTCATTTGGAAAAGTCTCCTAGAAAGAAAAATTTTTTTGTTCGAAGGCTCATACAATAGAGAGAAAGATCTTAAGCTCTGGTCGTATACGGGGTATAGTAAGCCCGTTATCGCGCGATATACATCATATATACCAGCTTATTCTCGTATACACTCGCCCTGTTGAACTTCCATCTGGCACGCGAGTCCAGGTGAATGTATATATATATATACACTCAAATTTATACTCAAGAGCGCAGTATTACCATTCACAAGAAAATCGGTTGACACTATTTTTTTGTTTAATATACACAATAACTCGTACGAGTCGACCCGAAACAGTAATTCTTTTTTGTACTAATCCAAGAGCAAATCTCGAAAGATGATTAATATTTACATATACATAATTACGCGGTAGTTTGATCTTGGGAAAAGTTGATAATTATTAATTCCATATCAATATTTAATCTTAATTACAGAACAAAATTTCGTTCTCATTTACTTATATACATATTCGCGCGATGCGCCCTCGTGTGCGTGTGCGGGTGATACACACACACACTTGCCACAAAGTGTTAGAAACGAGGAAAATCAATTTCAAAGCTGTTTGCAAATTGAATACGCGTAGCGCGGTAGGTGACGTGAAATCAAAACTGAGCCTGGAAATAGACTCTCTCTCACTTGCTCATTCACTTTGTCCGTGTATGTGACACTATGCCAGTTCATTCAGATGCTCTATCGATGCGAACGTATTAACAGTTTATTTCCTCATTCGGGGATACAACATTTTTCAACATCTTCTCGATATACCGACTATATACGTAGCGAGGGAAACAACTTTCGGTGTATACGTTCGGTATACCTATACGGTTCGATGTCAAAATTTATAGATGCAGTGTTTGATGCCCTTGAAATAGGTACTTCAAAATAAAAAAATAGTATTTCTTTTTATTATTTATCAATACAACGTAAATGTTATTAATATTAATAATAATAACAGTGATATTAGTAATGGTGATAAGAAATATAGTAATATTAATAAGGAGTAGAAGAAGATGAGAAAGAAATTTAATTAAATCCATATTTAATATTTATGATATGAATACTCTATAGAAATTTTATCTATAAAAATTTTTAAATTAAGGGGATGTCGGACTCAGAAAATGGTTATTTTTTACTTTTTTTTTATAAACAAATAAATAAATTTTTTAAAAAAGCCTAAACGTCAGGTCCATAGACACGTCTTAAATAATATACCCAAATCTTTCCAAATTTCTTAATTTATAATTTGATTACGATGTTTGGGTTGAAAGTTTATGCCTTTTTTGACTAATAATTACCGACTAGAAATTGTTTACTCAATAATTAATGACATAAATAAATTTTTCTTAAAAAAGTCTAAACGTCAAGCTCTTTCTTTAAGTTTTTGCTATCCGTACGATTTTTTTCAGATTTTTAATTCAATATTTTAGATAGAATTTTTAGGTTGAAAGGTTCAAATTCCTGTAATTTTGGTCCGACATCCCGTTTATTAATTCTCATTAATTTGTATATTTGAAACATAACTATTTTATCAATTAAATATTTTTATTGCTACTTAGAGACTTCACATTTCATTTTTCTGTTAATTTTAATATATTTCAAACAATGTTTGTACGTGTCTTTTTGTATCACTGTGAAGCTGAATGGATTACCATGGATGTCTGTGTCAGTGCGTTTGAGTTCGTATTCTTGTGTGCATGTGTCTGTCTGCACAACCGTGTGTAGTGTGTCTGTGTATCTCTGAGTGTACATCTTGAAAGAATAAAATAAATTAGAACATTTCGTACTACAAAGGGGTTTGGCAGAGAGGCAATATAGAATCGTTTTATTTGAGTTGAAAGTAGGTGATCTCTCGCGTGTAAATTTTGGTCTAATGCTCGATTCAAAAAGATAAATATAACAAAGTAATATAAAACTTTCGTCGTTTTTGTTCGTGCATACGTGAAAAAAAAAAGTTTAATATACAGTGTTCTCTTTTTTCGTGCGTTTAAAAATAATTTAAAAGTAATGCAGTAGAAATATACATTTGTAAAACTATTGCAAAAAGTTAAATTATTATTTAACTATTTTTATCAATACTGTTGAATTTTCAGCCTATTTGATAAAGTCCTTTCCGAAATATCCTGCGGTGAGTATCTTGTGATAAAAAATTATGGTGCGCAGTGTTATAACTGATTACTTTCAATAATAATTAATATATTTTACATTGAAAAGTCTCAGTCTATTGATTTTACCACTATGACACGTATAATTAGCAGTATCTGTGATTTATCTCATTGATGAGCATTATGGCGAACAATGTTAAGAATCAAAATATACGTTTTTTAAATCGATTAATGTCAGTAAAAATCCATTAGAATTTAATTAACGGTTGTAATTCAAACATCACTGAAATCTTCAAGTAATTTCCAATATAAAACGTATATCTATCATATTTTCAGTACGATCTACATATTAATGTAAAATGACATATTTTGTGGTTTTTGGTTATTGATAACCCTTTGTACATCCGTTCTTTATACATATTATAATACAAAATATATTCTTCCTAAAAATTATAGATAATTTTAAAGAGAAAAACGATTAATTGTTTGTACTGTAATTAATATTTCTTTATTTAAATAATGATCATTATATGTGTATTATAACATTAGTTGTATTAATTATTCAAATTATTTACACATTTTATTCTATTATATACAAATATTGACTAAAAATGTTTCCATTCGTTTAACACGTTGACTAGCGAAACTGGGGAATATTCTACTATATAGATTATTTCCCAGTACATCGATAATTTTGAAAATTTTCTTCTACTGATTTGACATGGAATATGCCGTACACGTATATACATATACATCTCAAATGATGATACCATGATGGTAGCAAATAAGAAAACTAACGAGATAAACTGCAAGGTATTGCGCATAGCACTCGATGTAAATATATAAATTATGATCCGAAACGAGTGAAATCAATTTGAAGCACTCAATTTCTCAAAGGAAGTTACAGAGGAGTTTTACCAAACATTTGTACAATTGTCCACAAGGTTGAAAACTAAGTAACGCGGAGGAGGAAGTTGCATCGAAACAAAGTTTATACAAAGTTTAACTTCGTCATCCCTCTGGCCTGCGAGTCCGCCCTCTATTTTCCTGTTAGCGCGAACGTCGAAAGTCCTTTAGCATCCATTCCTGAATTAGATGCAATTGCTCGACCCTCCGAGTACTTGTATTCTATGCGTGTATAGTTAATGTCATGTTTACGTTATTGCAATGGGAGACCAGCAATTCAACGATGTTAATCCTGGAGGATCATTATTCAGTACTGGTTTAGAGCTGACCGCAACTACCTCAGATTCTATCAACTGGAGAGAGAGAGAAAGAGAGAGAGATGCCTGGTACATGTGCTCGTTTCCTTTTTTGGGGGATTACTTGATGATGACATTCTGTTAGGTGGTATGTAATACTGAAATTATGTGGCTTCTTTTTTCCTTTTGGTGTATATTTTAGACAGATGAGAAAATAGTTTTGATTCGAGTATTCTAAGTACCGAAAAATTTGTAATATTGGATTTTTTGAATTTTTCGGTAGCTAAGATTCAATTACAATTAATTCAGAGTTGTTTCTAATAGAATTATTTTTCACTGGAAGAAGAAAAAATTAACGTCAATATTTGGCAAACGAAGTATTGAACATAGTAATATAAAGTAAAGAACCAATTTCATTCATAATTTTTTGTCTTTGTTGCAATTGCATTCAGTGTACTTCTTTTTTTGTTAGTGATTATTTTTTTGTCTACGTAAACTGTACATTAGAAAAAGCATTTAACGTTGGTTTTAAATAAAAAAATATTAATCTTTAATTATTTACAAACGATCAAGGCGAACATCCTTTATCCTCATCAAACTGCATCAAAATGCATGAAAAGCAATTTTTAATTAAGCATCTGTGACATGTCGCATTTTCTTCCTTTGAAAAAATAAATAAAACAAAAACAATGAACAAAACGAAGATACTAATTTTATATTACAGACGGTTTATTGAAATATATTTATCACCTGCTTTGTTTATAGCAGTAGTATATTCAAAAGTAAATGTGACTTTGTGAAAGAAACTAATGATTAAAAATCTTTTATGGTAACCTTCTATAATTAATTTACAAAATAACATGTCGAATAGAATTTTTTAAAAAAATACCCAAGGAATCAAATCAACATTGTAAATAAAAGGTTTAGTTGGTTTTGTTGAATATACACAGCTCGACCTTAATTTTCTTTTCTAATTTGTACATTTACTAAATATTTATTTTAAGAATAATAATGTACAAAATATTAATAAATCTCAACGTCCGGTTTTTAAAATTATAAGCTGTATCATTAAAAATTCGTTTAAATTTTATGATACGTACACCATCTGTAAGAAAAAAAATGAAAAAATATGTTGGAAATTTTAAATCAAAATGATGCATTACTATCGATTGACTTATGAATCGAAAAATATTTATAGTACACATGGATGTAGCCTTATTGAAATTTCAAATTGGGTACATAAATTAAGGATGTATATATATATTTCGTTATAAATTATTTATTCACCCGCATAAATAATCTTTTTAAAAATTTTTATATACGTGTGTAGATACATATAACGTAGTTTTTTATTTTATTGACTTAACTAGAAATCGAAAATATTTGCATTTAAGTGTGTCAATTTAATCCTGAAAAGTGGTTTCATTAGCCTAAAATTAGTATAGCTTTATTTTTACCTTTTAATTATTTTTAAAAGCTCGAAAATGTGTTCATTTATAGGAACTAATGAGAATTTTATTAGCTTACTTGGCGTTCTCGGCAAACTAAAAAAAACTATCGATTCGAATAAGCATTTCCGATCGATATTCAATACGCATTCGTATACAGATATATACACCTCGGTAAGAGTAAAAAAAATCGATACTCGTTTATCGCAGCCCATTTATACAAACAACAACAAAAAAATGCACAAGTAAATAACGCGACAATGAATTTCACCAGTTATTTGCGTATCATCCGATCCGATTGAATCTGCAGAACCGAAAAATAGTCATTTCGCGGAGTTTAAATTTATCTCCGTGGTTTTTTTCTCCCTCTCTCTCTCTCTCTCTTCTTTTCTTCAAGAGAGCAAACGATAAGCAGATGATGTCTAGAAAATTTATTCCTCGAGTTAAAAAAAAATCCATAGCTCTCTTGGTTTTAGTTTACCTTTTTTTTCTAAAAATAAAGAAGGGCGCTTCTCCTTTTTTTCTGGGCCGTATATAGCCTTGACAATGTGGCCCCCTCTTTTGTTTTCTATCAGTGTTTCTTTGCTGTGAATACATACAACCCTCTTTACTACTCCCTTGGCGTTGAATGGCCACCTGCAATTCAGAGGCTTGAACACACTCGCACACTCGTACATACACGCACCCACTCACCTACTCCAGTCAACAAATTCTAACTCGAATCTCTCCTCTCTTTTTCTTTCCTCGAGCTTTTTATGGAACCCTCCGTGCTTTTCACCACCGACATAATTATTTTTCACGGCAAAGAAGCGTCCAGATTTTTCTATACGTGATCAGAAAGTTCATCCTCAATGTCAAATTATTTCGTGCTCTTTATGTTTTTGTTTCGTTGATACAGAGATACACATACACAGACAAAAGTGTGTGTATATATCACGCCAAGAGTTTTTCATTATAAATTTAGTTTTATTATTTTATTATTAAATCCTTTGTATGCAAGAATGTTTTGACTGAAAATGAATAATACGGTACATAGTCACCGAAATAATTATTTCGATCGTTTTTGTAAATTGTGAAATATTAAATTCATATCGACATTTACATTTACAAATGAGGGATAACGGTATTTACGATCTTTCCAAAAGATCTAGGAAAAAATAGATTTTATACAGATTGAATTAATTACGGTTCAAATTAACTTCTAATTACCTTTTAAATATGAACAGAAAGCTTAGATTAAGAGCTTTAATTTGAACTTCAGTTTGTTCAAATAGCTTAAACGAATCAAAAGTTACGTTTGATTAAAATATATAGTTGCAAATTGGCCATCCTTTTTAATGCATTACTTCAATTTATTATTTAATCCTTTTTTATGGGTTTGCGAATATTCAATACAATTTTTTAATCGTTTTTTTAGCTTAAATTGAAGTTCTTGATTTAAAATATTTTTACATTTTGGAGTACAGTGATTATAAATTTATCAGAACTGGAGTTATTTCAGTGTGCGTAAAGACTCTTTTCCCCTAGATTTTTCAAGTAGGTCGTAAATCTTGTCCCTACCTCGCGTTTCGAAGAATCTTTAGATGCGGGTTAATTTTCTTCGGTCAAAGACTAACATAATCAGTTGAATGCGAGATTTGGAATTGTTTTTAGATTTTAGCATTATGTAATGATTTATTTTTAATTTACACGTTCCTTCCTTAAAAAGATGTTAAAGCCGAATAGATTTTCTTTATCTAAATTATTGAATATTTTTTTAATATGAAAAATGTTTCAATTTTCTTCGAACAATAAGAATAACTGATTTGCATATTGACATAGTTTATCACTCTGTATTATTCGAATTAATTGCATTCATTAATTGATTAGATTAATTGTTTTCAAAATAATAATATTGTGTAGCTTTCAGGTCAGAATAATTTAGAACAATTGAGCTAATTGATTATTGAATAATAATTAAATTAAACGTAAAAATTTTGAGATTAGTTGAAACTATACGTTTTAGCCATTAATTACAGACTTATAGTGGATCGATTTTATTTAAAAAAAAACGTTACATCAATGCTTGTTTTATTCATCAAGATAATACATTTTCCAACGCAATTAAATACAAAAAAGTTGTAAACGCGGGAAATTTTAATTTGTTATGTGTGCTACAACTTGTTATATGTGCTGTATAAAGCTTCCAAAAATTTTTTTACGAACTGACAAAAGTTATGACAATCGACAGAGTTTTTTGCTGTCTTAGCAGTTAGACGAAGAAGAAAGGGATAAGGTGTGTTCAATTTTTATCGTATAAAAATCTTCATCGGGTTCATTCATCAACGATTCATTTTGGCCTCTCAAACTTTTTCACCTCGGTAAAGTTTCATCAATTACTCGGCGAGGAGACATGGTTTTATACTTTATTATGTTCGCCACAGGACGTAACTGTCAACTTGTCGAATGTGTCGTGTATATATATATATATATATATACGTACCGCCGGATCCAAAGATTTATTTTATTTCTATATATATATATATATATATATATATATAAAACTTTTTTGACGTTAAATATTTCACGTGCGCGTTATTCCTTACCGAGTCGTAAAATAAATATCAACAATCAGGTGGAAATACACCCGAAAGAAAAAAAAATGACGGGCGTACTCGTATTTCAGAGGGGAATTTCTTTTATACGTGTTTTGTATGGCGATATTCATTTTCGAAAGAAGATCCTGAAAGGTAGGACATGGCTCAAGCGCATCGTGTTCCTTTACTGAAATGACTTATTTTACTCTTTGATGTTTACCGAAAAAAAAGGTGAGAGATGAGGGGGCGTTAATTATAATGTAAATTTTCGTTGGAAAAATTTTTAAATAATTAAATAGTTTATTATTTTTAGGAACGACGGTTGGAGAGAATCATTGGAAACTTTGGTTGGAGAAGAGACTTTTACGGAAGTTTTACTTGGACTTTAATTGAAATTTAATGATAGATTTCGTGCCGTAAAATTGAATTTCTTGAATAGAATGTTATATAGAAATTGCAATCTAATTAAAATTCTTAGGTTAATGAGCTGCAAAATTTCGCGATATCTTTATATTATGTACAGTTCTTTCTTTTTTTGTACAGGCAAACTTTGTGATAATATTTTATCGACGATGTTTAATAATTTAATAAGTTTATTTATAATCCGATTACGTTTCACGCATAGTCAATTACGACCGATATGTACTTTCAAAACGCGCATATATACAAATATTTTTTTAGTTTTAGAAAATGTGCATATACGTATATGATAGATTCTTCTCCATTTTTTAGAATTCACGATTCAAAAGTCAATTCGATTCGAAAGTTTAACCGGAAAATTAAAAAATATTGTCAACTAATTAAATCCTTTTCAAATATTTTTTCACCGAATCTAGAAAGAAATCTGAAACGAAATCTAATATAAACTGGAAAGTAAAATAAAAAAAATTTAAAAAAAAAAAAAGAAATTTAGTAGACCAGCTCTTCTAATGAAAAAACTTTATTTCCATATATAAAGGCATTCTAAGGTAAAACGATAATCCGTAATAAAATCGCGTCCTCGGAAAAGTCCGTAATAAAATTAGTTGGTAATCCAGCTGTCGCAATTCTCTTTGAGAAAAAAAAAAAGAAATTGAACCTTTCGCGTGCAGTAAATTAATCTTTAAGATTTTCTATACGTATATATAAAATTTTTTTTTCAAAAAATTTTCTCACAAATATAAAGTGTCCCTTATTCCCCACAGACAAATATCTACTCTTTTTTTGCGTATACGTCTGAATGGATGCCCTGGAGCATCGTTCGTTATATATCTCCGGACGCCTCTCTCTCTCCGTCTCTCTTTTTTCGAACCGATGAGACGGAGGATAGGTGATTTGAATAAGAAGGCGCCGTGGGCTTTTGTTGTTAATTTTCGTCCTTGTATCGTTTCTTCTTTTTTTGTTTTTCTTCAAGCTTAATGAAGCCTTTGTCTCCCTAGAGAAAAAGAGAGAGTTTGATATTGTACCACCTCTTTTTTTTCCTTCGAGACAATTAGGTATTTTCCTTTTTTTCGAGTATATCGATGCGCGACTGTCATAAATTGGAAAAGAAGCCTCCCTTCTTCGAAAAAAGTAAGGTCAAAGTTCGTTTTCAAGAAGACGCGCAGTTAACGTAATTTATCGACGAGTCAAATAACGCGATAAACTCGCGACGAGAATGCACCGACCGAGTAAGAGGATAAAGTTCGATCTTGTTTGCAACGTTTTAGTCGTATCGTCCAGCTCGAAAAACAAGCGCTGACGTATCCTAGCTTTTTGGGTTTTCAACAGACTTTTATATATATATACATGTAGGCGAATAGATGGACTTAATATTTCTTACTTTCGACGAAATTTAAAGAGGTTAGTCAACGTACGTTTTACTGGTTTTTTTTCTCTCTCTCTCTATGAAATATTATACACGTAATATTAATATTTATACGGTTTTAGTTAAATTAACGATTCAAATTTCGCACGGTTATATTTTTGAATTTGTAATTGTAATAGACATAAGTTTATCAAAAAATGAGAAGAAATAATGACATTATTTATTATTTTATTAAGTTTGAATTTGATGTAAGTATTTAATTAATTTGTTATAGCTTTATATAGGTTAGAATGTTTCAAAACAATCAATCAAATAAATGAATATTCACGAAGAGGATTCTCTTATAAAATTTACCGTGAAAACATCGTAAAACCTAGGACACTCTTGATCAGCAAGTTATAAATTATCATGACAGCGCGGTCAACATGGTAACGATTGCATTACAAATATTATGACGTTTTAGATGAATTTTTCTATAAAACATTCCGCGTTTACCATGTTGTCACGGTAATTTTTAGTAGGGAATCCTTCCAAAATCATATTATATAGAGTGAAATTTTCTACTAATACATAGTATAAATTTTTTTTATTTTCATAAAAATTATTTACTACATCTATAATTTCAAAAATTAGAAACGCGGAAAGTTTGAATTGTTATTAATATCAAAAAATATAGGTTTAACCCTTTCAGATCTGAAATACTTTAGAATTTATTTATATTTTTATTTATAATTTTATCACTACGATTGCTTTTAAATATAGAATTGGTATAATATTATCTTATTAATCTAAATATACATATAAAATTTTTTTTTACTATTTTTAATAATTTAACAGAAAGGATTAACAGTTTAAAAATTAAAAAAAATAAGAACGATTATGTATTAATTACTTGGACACTCAAACATAAATGTTCTTTTACACAGAAAAATGATGCATCTTAAAAAACATAATAAAACACTCAGCTCTCACTCTTAAATCAATTTTTTATTAAATAAAATAATAATATTAATATGTATATGAAAATATAATACACGTACTTTTGGATTTAGTTAACAAAATAACATACACGTAAAACGAAAATATATAATTTAAAAGCGAAATGATAATATAATCGTTAAAAAGTTAATAAAACGAGATCCTTGCTCGTACAATAAAAAATACGTTTTAAATCGTACATTACAACGATTACTAAAAACGTAATTCAACATTATTCTTGAAAATCCGAATGAAATTTCAAACACGCAGCACACTTTTAATTTATTTATACATCGAATAAGGGGGTACCCCCTCCCGTTGAAGGACCACCGGTTAAATTAGTAATTCAAATTCCGAAATTTTGAAAATTAAAGTTAACCTATCAAATCTAGCATATCTGAATTATTATTATCATGAGTTTTAGAGTTTGACTTGAAAATTAAACTTTTAAAGTTTTGTCATTATATCCGCTAAGAGGAGTTTGATCTAGCAATTACTTTGTCCATTGTCTTATGAATTTATTTTTAGTTACTTTTTCATATTATTCAATTTCAATTTCATTTTCTTCCTAGGCGCATACGTGTGTGATGTACACACACGCAATACCAATTAATCAAACAATAATGAATTTATAATTAATTTTCAATCTGTGTATAATTTAGAAAGTTGCCTTTGTCGAAAAATAAATGTTAACTATGGGCTTCTATTAATGTAGTTTGACCAGGCACACACAATTATGCCCGCAAATGTCGTTTAATTAAATTTCATAATATAATTCTTATAAATGTATTAATTATCACTATTATTAGACTCGGTAATGAATGTTTGATTTCTCCACTCGTGCATTAATTATTACGTATTTGTACGTCGATAATGCGATATTTCAATAATACACGAAAATACAACAAAAAAAAAGCGAGTGAGAGTGAGAGAGAGAATGAGAAAGAGAGGGAGAAACAGTTAGATTTGTGTCGTTTGTAAAAGTTAATGTTTGAACTTACTATTAGTTGAATAAGGCTGGCTGCATAAGTAAAAACGCAAACAACAGTCGCGACAAAGCTTTTAAGATAATCCGAATGCCAGGATAGTCAATTGACTTCCTTTACCTAAAGTTATAACATTTAAATTGAATCTCCCTTACTCGAAATTAAATTAACTTTATATAAATAATAATTTTAGTTTATACTCTCCTCGATTGACCTTTCTTAAATTGTAATCGATTTTATTAATATTCAACGAGATTTCTATTTATATATATATAATTTTAAAAGCATCGTGCATCGGATGTATAAATAATTCAAAATGAATGAAAAAATTAATATAAGTGTGTGTGTGTATAATTGTTTGATCTCAATGGATATAATCAATAGGTTCTTTATAAAATTTTCGTACTTTTTAAATTCAATTTTGAAAAATATTATTATATTTGGAAATAACATACTGCTCATGTAAATTAAAAACAAAAGTTGATTAAAAAAAATAAATATAATGAAAATACAGGTTTTAAAGGATAATCAATAGGTTGTTCATAAAATTCATCAAAGATAATAAGACTTTTAAAAAATTAATTTAAAAGCTCGAAATCTTTCTGAAGAACCCTTAACAACCTGTTCTGCAGATCGAAACGAATAATAAAATTACATAGACGTTTATAATAAATGTTTTTTAATATTCGTACTTGTTTAATTTTTTAAATATATTATTAATACTTTTGGAAATAATGCACACATGCATTTTCGATATAATTACTCATTTAACTTTAGAGTACAATCAATAAACTTTTCGTATATACTTCTTAATTAATCCGTATACATGGGCATTAATTTTTGTAAAATGTACAACATTTAATAAACGAATCATAAAATTTAACATATAATATTACATGGTTAATGAATAATCTTTTAATATATCTGAATAAAAGGTATAATTGAAAAATATTAAATTCGAAAAATATTGTTAAATAATGAAACGTCAACGTATAAGCCAGTTCGATAATATTTATCGCACCGATTCGCAAATTTCTTCTCTGTTTTTTCGATGATAAACCACTTATCGCAAACGGAAACCCGTTTCGACCGCTTTTGCAAATAAATATTTAACTTTTAAAATTACAAATATATATTAAGTATCTCGAAATTGTCACTTTTCCTCCAGTTATTAAAATAATACTCGAGGTAAAACACGTGTAATCACCGTTTGCGTGGTAAAAAGTAGGCGCACCACCGGAGGAACTACAAATGAAAAAGACTTTGGTAAAAAGAAAGATGTGTATATATATACTTTAGGTTAAAAATAAGAAAAAGGTAAAAGGTAACAATGATGAGAGAGAGAGGAATAAAGAGGAATAAAATGTTCGCAAGAGCGAGAATAATGAAGAAAACGCTTGGGGCATGGTATATAGTAAAGTGCAAAAAAAGGGAAATGAAATGCATAGGAAAAAGTGAATGCGGGCGTGGATTAAGCTCCCTCTGATGAAAACCCAGGAGATATATATATATATGTATATAAAGGAAGGGCAATGTCTGTTTGTTCCTTATTTTATTTAAAGCAACTCTCGTACTACGGAAGTGGGAAAACTCGTTTCGCTACCGGATCATCTGACTCTGACTTTATCCGGTTTTCTTACGCCTCGTTCCAAAGTCGAACCCTCCGGCTGTCTCGTTCTTTTTTTTCCTCGCCTTTTTTTCGTCTTGTTTATATATAGATACGAAACTCGGACATTTTTATGCTTCATAATTCCAAACAATCGGGTCTGATCGAGGATATATCGGCAAATTTTTATTTACAGTGCCAATTAGTAGTAACGACATTTCTATTTCATCTTTTCTTATTGCTCAACGATTTTGTTGGGCGTGTGATTTTTACTTAATGAGCAAAAAAATTCACGCGTGTACATACGAGAAGGTAACTTATTTATATGTTTAATTATATGATTGGTACGTAGAAACTGTATATAGCGATCGTTAAAATGTATTTTCTTTTGTGATTTGTATGTTTTTCTAACAAAGAATTGAAAATACATATTGTAACATTATTTTGAAAAACAAGTATGCAAACTTTAAGTTTTATACTATGTATATTTTATATATCGGAAATTTAAAGTTTGGTTAGTAACATTCATTAGGGAAGTTTCTGCATTGTGTGTCGGTTTACATTTCGAAATACAAATTTTCTATTCAAATATAATTTGTTTTTAAAATACAAGATATATTTAAAATAATTATAAATTTTCGTGCAATTACACAATAAACTGTAATAATTTTTTAATTGCTGCACTAATCAATTTTAAATGTTTCATTCAAATTTGAAACAATGTTGTAATACAAAAAAATCACGCACAATCAAATTATTAAGTTCTGTAAACAAATACTATAATTATTAAACAAATAATTGAAGAATTAATATTTCAATTGCTTCTGATCAATTTACATTCGTTACGTTAACGTGTAGATGTTTAATATTTGAAAAAAAATTGGGTTAAAAATTTAATACGGGAAGGTAAAAAAATTGAAATTTAGTTCGCAAGTTTCGCATTCTTTAATTTTATTTCGCAAGCTCGAAAGAATTTACTGATAAAAATTGTGAATTTCATAGCGCGGTGCCGTACATTGTAGAATGAAAGTTGAACAACATCGATCTGATTTTGAGAAAACAATTATTTCCATTTTATTTATTAATCACCGTTTTTCGTATCGTAATCACATAAATCATGAAAGAAACGTGCAATTTAGAGCATAAATCGATTTTATCGAAACGATAATATCGAACAACTTTTGCAAAAGGGAAAAAAAAGGTAGGTATTCACTAAAAATTATTTTATTTATTTATAACGACGATAAAACGTTTTTTATCCTTTTTGCGCAAAAGAATAACAGACGTCAGACGTTAACCAAATATCCCTCGTGGATTAACAATTAAACACGAACTTTCGAAATTTCGAATTCAATTTTCCCAATAAATACGAAAAAAAAAATAATTTAAAAAAAAATAACACGCGAATAATTCGCAAATAATATTTTCCAGCCGTGTTAAAATGAAAAAAAAGAGGAAAAGATATAGTAGAAAAATGTTCTTAGGTACACATACACATCCGAAGTATATAAACACAATTTTTAAAAAATTTCAGCAGTCCAGGATAGTTAACAAAAATAGTTGTACGCCCAAGAAGAAAAGGGAAAAAAGGGGTGGGGAGGGGGAAGGGGGATTGGGGTTGGGGAAAAACTTGTTCATCGTCGTAGCTGTGTTATTCACGTGAAAGTTTGCTATATAGACTGTTGAAAGGAAAGCGAAAAAAAAATGTAAAGGAAAGAAAGAACTGGACATGATTGTTTGAGATGAAACGATTCCGTATGAAAGGTTCAAATGTGTCGAAAAATATACCGTTCAACTTTTCAAGCGCGAAGAAAAAGTAAATGGGCGAGAGAGGCGTTGAGAAAAGTCGAAACTAAAAGGTAGAAAAGAGAGATGGACGATCTGCCGCACACGTACAGGTACATATATACATAAACACATAACCATCTACACAGAGGAGACATAGGTCTTCTTATACGTATATGCAGAAAATATACGCAGACACGTATACATGCACACACGGTCGTTTTTCACCTGACGGAAAGACTAGGGGAAAAATTATGTAAAATAGGCTCCTGGGGATAGCGAGTACCAACCGGTGTTAAAAATGTCAGTCTGGTGAAATCAGATGTTGGTAAAAATTTTTTTTTTCCTTTTTTTTTATTCTCGTAGTTGAAACGTTTAAAAGTTTCGATATATACCAAGCTCGTTTCCCACTAAAGTGAATGATAATTTATCTCCGTGAGTAATTAAAATTTCGACCGATTTGCATAATCGTCCGCAACTGTAAAAAGAAAAAGTCAATTTTTACAAGTTGTGTGTACAAAGAGAAAGAGAGATAGAGAGATCTTAAATTCTTAAGTTTGGTTGAGGGTAGCCGGTTAATCCGGAATTTGGTGAGCTGTTTTTACGACGGGTTGACGAATAGCTAAACTAGAATCGTTGCGCGAGGAGAACTACGACGACACTAGGAAAAGAGAGACGAATCAGAGAGAGGGAAAATTTGCGGGTTGACCTATTTTCGTTAGGTAGGATCTTCTATCCCTTTGTTTCTCTACCTCTCAATCTCTTTGCTTCACTCTGAGCTTTATCCTTTTTTAAAAAAAAAAATTCCCTCTTTATCCGCGGGAAAAATTAGCCATTTGGACTTTACCTCCAAGGACGGGTGTCTGGGTAATTTATATTTTTTTTGTCGCTCGGTCCTTTCGATGCAGTTTTGATATTACTTTTGATTCGTGATAATTTGATCGTTCCTTTTTCTCGCGCTGTGTACCACTCTGTTATTCGGATGTGTTCGCACGCGCATTTTCTTAACTCCCGGTGAATTTACCTGAGCACCCAAATGACATTGGAGAAAAAGTTTTCCAATTCCCGAACGTTACGTTTTTCTTCGACTTTCTGCTCTCTTTTTTTTTTACTCTTCGAGTCACGGAGACGTTAAAGTACGGGATCCCTTTATTACGTGAGAAAAGGCATCGATAGACTTATACGACGGACTCGAACAAAATTACTAATGAGGAAATCCTTCGGATGTGTGTCACACAGTTGACAAAATCTAGTTGAAAATCAAGATTTTACAACGGTGAAATTTATCAATTCGTACGTCCTTGTCAAAATGTAGCGACTCTTTTAATTTTATTTATAGAGCGCACTGTCTTTCTAAAAGGTAATTTGGAGTACATTTTGTCGCGTAAAAAGATATTCAAATGGGTTATTGGGTTATTATATTTAAATTATATATATATATCGTTTGAAATGTAACTTGAATAAATTTTATAAAAAAAATTATAGTGGTGTATATAGCGTGATATAATCATGATGTATTAGAAAAATATAAATTATTAAAATTATATAAAAATCGTAAACAGTGTTTATTTTTAAAATTTTGGATAGATTATTTAAAAAAAAGCATTAAAAACTATGTGTAACATACTGTTTGCTTACTAAACATCATTTTTACACACGCACTGTTATATATACATATATAATTATACGTACACATTTGTTTTTAACATACATTTTAGATGAATTATTTACTTTAATTAACGATTCTCAACATTTATATCGATAAGACAAATAATAATAATTATTTACAAAGTTTATAAACTCAATTTTACTTATAAAATCTCGTTGAATAAAACGATACACTAAAATTTAAAACTTTGTTCCATCTATAAAATCCGTGATTTTTAATTTACTTTTTTAATATCATCACGAACTTATTCAAATCTAAATACATATTTACCTCCGAGACTAAAGGAAATTTCAACTAATCAGAATTTAAACGGACTTTAAAGAAAACTTTATTTTAACCTAGCAGTAAAAATGTTTTTTACGCTCGTGTCACTATCTTTATAATATCGCATTACTTTTTATAATCAAATTCTAAAATACCATTTATCCTTTAAAACTATATTTTTATTTAAAAATACAACAAAATGCATTATTTAATGTAGAAACATATTGAATTTATATTTATATATATATGTATAAATGTGTACATGCATGTGATATAGGTTTGACCTAGAACATATAACCAGATGTATATTTACGTGCGCGCACGTTTTACGCTCGTAATTTCGCATAACGAAATTTTAGAAATTATGGGCATTCGGATGGTGTAATAGAAATGATGTTATAATTGAAAACAATATCGATTTGCCTTAAATTATTCGTAATTAATTTCGAAATTCTCGCGATAAATCGACGTTTAAAACTGTGCGAGATAAATAAAATTTTATAACATTGTCCTCTTTCTTTTCCTTATTCGCGCGCGAGCGGTAATTTTGGCAGTGAATATAAAAAAAATGAAGAGTACTTTAATTTGTTTATCGATGGAAAGGTGAAAATTAACGTTGAAAATATAAAGTGTCAACGAAAGTACGAAATATGCGAGTGAAACGCAAAAAGTTTTATATAAACTTTTCCATCTCTTTCGTAAAAATATATAAAGAATCGCGTGGGAGTAGAAAAAAATGTGAGCGCTAGAACTAACTTTAAAGAACCATAAAAAAATAGAAGTCCCATTTTATTCGAATTCGGCATATTCGAGTAGTAACTTTATGTATATTCAAAAAATATATTTTTTCGAAAACTGTACTCTTTTTTATGCGAAAAGAAAAAAATTTAGTGGTTTCTTCAAGAATTTTGTGCACAAAGGACGTTACTTTTTTTTTACTATCGCACTCTTATCAAGTAGACTAGATTGATCGCCGTGGAATTTTAACACGTAGGTAAGATTACATTCACCTTACACAGTGTGTGAAATATATCACGTTAAAGAATCGTGTTCGAGTGGGTGGTTTATAACACCTGTCTCATTGTTCCGTTAATCATTAAAAAAAAGTGCTTGCTTAAATTATAATCTATAGTTGATTATATATATTTAATAAAATACATACAATGCACAATTTTTCTATTGTTTCGTGTATCAGTTTTCGTTTATAAAGTGTATACACTAAAGGTTCTCCCTTCACCTTCCTTTTTTTCGTAACGAAATAAATCACGTTTTGTGTACAACGTTAAAGTATAGCTAAAGACCTAGAAATGATTTATATATAAATTTTCCGCGTTTATAATTTCGAGAAAAATCAAACACATATTTATTTGACGCGATGTTTATACGGAAATTCATAAGATAAACATGTAGCGTTTAAATTTTTTGCTCCTTCGTAAAGTTGAAAATCGTTAAGAGTTTGCAAAAAAAAAAAATAGGAAGAAAGTTGGTTTGCAAATCCGATGATTATAAATTAACCATTGGGTATTCGCGTACGAGAATAAGAGATGCAGTTGAGTGTAAATTTTGTAAATTTTTAAACGAAAATTAACTGAATTATTTAATTCTGTGTATAATTAAAAACGAAATGAACTTTTTCTTTTTACATGAATATAATTATGATGAAGAAAGAGAAGAAAGGGAAAATCGTTCGAGTAAAAAAAATATTTTGCAATAAAGATTGTTAATTAATACGTTTTAAAAGTTTATAATTAACTAAATTCGCGAACGATAAATATTTGATTTGAATTAAATGAATTACATTACATATACGCGTATTACAATACATCAACCCAGAAATATTTCTGAAACATCAAACCGCTACTAACATCACGTTTTCAGAAAAAGTCTATTTTTTTCTCTACTATCACCTAATTTTATCTACAAGTATTATGTGATTATGTGTTTGTATATGTGTAGTAATAAAATTAAATGCCGTGCAGCGTGTTACTCGACTGTATGTAGATATACGATTAAAATTATTTGAATTTACTAAACGTGTAACCCATTTTTTTATGTAGTTCTATTTTGTTCAAAGTTCCATTAAACTAATTAAATCGTTAAACCCACCCATCCACCCACCCACACACATACACATACACACACACACACACACACACACACACACACACACACACACACACACACACACACATATATATATATATATTATATAAATATTTCTATATATGGTTCAATGTTAAAAGCAATGCATAATTCATAAAATTAATAACTTATTTCACCGGGACAACATATTAATGCGATATTTTACATAGGGTCCACGTTGGGGGGGGGAGGAGAAAAAGGGCTCACAGTAGAATAGTCGTATATATGTAGCAACGAATTATATATATAATTCAATCATTAAAATTCAACGAGCTAATGCGTGAAATGTAAATATTAATAATAAACTAACTGAATATATATATGCACATGCGTCAATGATGATTGTTGTTATTATTATTACTGTTATTATTATTGTTATTATTGTTATCTTTATTATTATTATTATTATTATTATTATCGTACGTATATTTGAATTATTGTTATAAAAAAGATTGATACATTGACGGTATATAGAGAGAAAAGTACGTGTGTATGTGCAAAAAATATGTTGAAAAAAAAAATCAAAAGGAGAGGAAGAATATACACAATAGGCGATTTAGATGGTGTTGCAACTCGTCACTCTTTTATTCAACGGATGGAGGAGCTTGAGAGTGTGCAGATGTCAAAAATATTAAAAAAAAAATGGTTGATATAGTACTTTCGAAGTTTAGAATTTTTGGTATTTTTTTAACGTACGCGTATACGTACGTTTAAGTTTTTATTTTCCGAAATTAATTTGTAAGTGTATATGTGTGTGTGTGTGTGTGTGTGTCTCTGATTTTATGGAATAACATACGTATATTATATGCGTGTACATTACATTACAAACATTTACAGTTTAAACAGACGAAATCAAATCTATATCTATATACGTGTACATGTATTTAAAGCTTTTGATAATGTTATCCATTCGGTGTTGATCAAAATTGTGCTTTAATTATTTATATATATATATATATATATATTTGGTGGGTGTATAAATATATATGTGTGTAGCAGTGAAAATTGAATCAAAATTTTGTTATGCCGTGTTGCGTTGGCGATTCGAATAATAAATATAAAAGCAATGTTGTAAATCTTTGTTATCGTATGAGTGTATGTATATGTACGGGTTGTTGTCGTCATATAAATTTTGTTTATAAAGAATTGTCAGTGACAATTCTATTCAACTTCACGGTTACTGACATTCGAGTTTCGTTATGTTCTTTCGTCGCGTATCCACTCTTTTTATTATTACTTTTTTTTTTTAATTCTGCGCTTTTTCGGCTTTGTTGAATTTCAAGTCACCGGGGGAGCGTAGAAAATTTCGAAAAAAATTTACACGGAAAATTATAACGGTTCGGAAATTCGGAGAGTCCGGTATATATGTATATGTATATATGTATAATCGAAATGTATATATAACGCGTGTACGTGGAATATTTTTAACGTTAATATACTTCTTTTTACGTTATTATGCCCGAAGTTTAATCGGTTTGTAAAAGTTGTTTTCTAATTTTCACGTTCATACGAAGTTTATTACATAATCCGGAAGCGAAAGGCAATCATCACATTTGTAAATGTATTTTGCAAGTCATACGCGTTTATACATAGAGTTTAAAATTTTTTGAAATTGATGCGTCCGAGTAACATATCCGACATTGATATTTCTTATATACATGATCGAAAAGTGAGCAATTTGTCATTGTCAGTGTATAACTGCGGAAAATAATCGGTAAACATCCGAATGTAATCGGTCGAACACAAGTGCATATCGACGATCGGAGAAAAATTTCGGAGATTTTTAGTTTCACGAGGATTTGATGGAAAGGAAAATTTAAATTTGTAGCCGATTCTTATTATTTTGACAAGTTGAATGTGATTTAACGACTATAAAATTTGAGTATGTTGAAACGTCACTCGACACACAATATACAATATTTTCATTTTTCATCTTTTCTAAGCTTTTTGTCTCCATCGGATCATATTAAATTACAAATATTGAAACTTAGTAATTTTACGATGGAAAATAAGTAACCTTACTTACTAGTATATATCAATTATTTCTAATAATTATTTTACAATTAATTAAATTTTTGCATTTACATTGTATCTTTGTAATTGTGAAAAATTTTCTATTTCCAAACTGAAATGATGTAATTTATAGTAAACGATTCCTAGAAGAAATTCCTAATGAAAAATGTCGTACAGCGCAATGTTTGACCAACAAATGCTAGAATTTTTACCAGATAAAGTATAACTTTGTTTTATCATTATTTGAGCTTATCTAAGCCTTTGTAAAGTACAACTTATAATTATGATTGAGATTCTTATTTTCGTCTATTGTCCTTTGAGTTATATATTTTCACCAAAAATATATAAATAAACTAATGAATAATTATTTCTACAATTTCTATACTTTCTAAAAATGTAAACTTTTCAGAAATACAACTAAAAAGAAATAACTGTGGGTTTTAGCTAAGGGTATACGCCGGATTCAAATTACAGAGAGGTACACCTTGCATCCCGAAAATGATTTTGAAATATTGAAATAAAAATCTGAAAAAATTCACTCGACAAGCTTGGAGCGTATGAAGTAACTTCCTAAGAAAAATATCAATTTCTTTTTTTTCTTTTTATTAAAGATAGTGTAATAAATAATATTTTGTCGATAACTTTTATAGATGAAAAAAAAAAAGAAGTGAAAACGATACCCCGAAAATTCTAAACAAGTTATATAGATTTAAAAACCTGAAAAAAAATTGGGGTAGATCGTTAAACCTTAAAAAAGACAAAAGAAATATTATTTATTTATAACTAAAATCAGAATACGTGTAAAAAAATGTAATTTCTAAATGTAGAAGAAAGTGTCGAATACCACATATCGGCGCATTAAAATCCATCATACTCGGTCCAGGGTCTTGTAAATAGGAATAACGGAAGGAATCTTCGCGGTCGTATACTCGAGGAGAATTCGGAGAGAGGGTTGAACCTATCTCCCGTACAAGCCCTCACTCTCTATATAGAATACAAACAAGAGAAGAGGGAGAGAAGAGGGAGAGATGAGGGAGAGAAGAGAGAGAAGGGCAATGTTTGGGATTATCACGAGCTCGGAACGGGCAAGAGGTAGCGTCGCCGGCGAGCAGCGCCCTCGATCGATGTATCGAGAAGAGAGGGAGAGAGAGAGAGAGAGAGAGAGGGTGGAGGTGGGAGCGCCGGCGCGACATGGCCGAAAAGGAGGATAACGCGAGAGCGCTCACCAACACCAAAAACGGGGGAAGGAAAAGTTAGCTCGGGCGAGGCGCCGTTACGTCCGGCGTCGCGATGTCCCGTATAATGATAACCGTGCAACCCTTGAGCCTCTTCTTCTTTACATTTTCTCTCTCTCTCTCTATCTATCTATATCTATAACTTTCTTCTCATCTTTCTCGGTAAGAGTGTATACACACATTTCTATTTTATTTCAGTTTCTTTTTTTATTCTCTCGAGACTTTAACTCACTTCGTGCGAGCGCGCGAGAATCCAAATCTATACCCGCGAATCTTTCGGTTGATGTATCTCACCGCAAGTGTGAGAATGCGGGATGATGCGGTTAACCCAAAAAAATTATGTCTCCAGGAGATTTTTTTATTCGTTTGTCTTTGCTATTTTTCTATCATTCTGATCTCTAGTAATGAATTCGTACTGTTTCATCTTTATCAATTTTTTAAATAATTTTTAGATGTCCATTATAAAATATAATTTATAACTTGTTTTTCGTTTAAATTAATAATAATTAATACACATCAAAGGAAGTTGGCATTCAACGGAGGAGAAACGTCGTACAGTTAACAAACTTAAGTAACTCGGAATAAATCCTATAAAAATTTACCTTCATACGATTTTTTAACGATGACGAAACAATTTTCAATATTCGCGTATCACGAAAAACTAAATATATTTATTATAATAATTCCAATATAATTTTATTGCCACCCAATTATCTCTAGAAATTTATCAACATAAATAATAGTCAAGAACGTATAGATGCTTTTTCTTCCACACGACTTTATTTTCCCTTTTTTTTTCTTATTCCGTGTGTTATGTGCTCGAACGCGCGTGACTCGACAATCGCGCACACCTTTATACAGTTAAGCCATTTTACAGTTACTTTGTACAAGTTTAAAGGTGTGGAAAATAATACACACGTATAAACAGCGATAAGAACGGTAACTATATACAACGACTAATTCCAATCAATCATTATACTTTTTCCTTCTTTTTTTTCCCTTTTTTTTCACCTCGATTACATTCATCAATTCGATCTATACAAACGCATCGGTATAATGAAACCAATTAAATGAACGATGCATCGCTACGTAAATATATATATATATAGCGTTGTATCGTTCAAGAAGGGTAGCATCATTAGAAACTAGACGAGGCGATTAAAAGTTTCGCTGTTAAACTTTTCTCCTCGAATTTTCGAAACTATCGTCAAGTCTTCTATTTCTAATAGTACATTTTATTACGCGCGTTTAAACTGCACACGCGCACGCACGCGTCCACACGTGCGTACACGAACGTAAAATCATAGACGCAGATGCAATTGTGTACATAAAAAAAATGTACATATACGTATATATAGATCCTCTCGTAGGCAAACTCAACACGCGAAAAATACAAAAATACACACATACACATTTATACATAATATATATTTAAACAATGGAAAAATTGGTATTACACAAATGCGTAAGTCGATATATCGGAACAAACAGTCCGACATGTATTTGAAAAATAAATCAAAAATTTATACTTGCGCATTCATTAAATAATTCGATATATATTTTAAATGCATTTTGTGTATACAAGCGAATGTATACGCGATGTGTGTATGTATATATGTATGTATGTATTCGATACACAGAGATACACTTTAATATTAGTTTAATATTAAACAAAGGTGATGTGCGTCTATATACGTATAGAGGTTAAAGGTATCGCGTTTCGTACAACTCGTGCATAATTTACCCTTTTATATACAATATGAACGCGTATAATGCACATTGTGTATATAAGAACGCATTGTCATTATAATAAGAATTGTATATATATATTGAGAGAAAGAGAGAGAGAGAGAGAGAGAATCGTTGAAAGAAAATTTCTTTTTCATGTAATTACATTTCACTCTCCTCGTTTTCGAAATTCCGTAATTATCTACTCGAAGTAGTTTAAACTAATAATCCCCCTGTGGAATCGGTAAATTAGTTAAGCTAACAATCGCTATATCGATTTTTCTTAAAATTTTGCCATTACCAAAGTTTCTAACACTCGTATACCGATATATATATACACACCACCTCCCTACCGCGCACGTGGATAATAGCAATTTGGTAAAGTATATCGTTAATTAAAACAATTCGTTACGCGGGTGTATCATTGTTTTAAATAAATTTTCCGATAATAAATTTATACGCTTCGAATGTTTAATATAATAGTATATATACACACACACATATAATATATACATACAGTTGCCGGTAGTAAAACAATTGTTGAAATTTTGTTAGCCAAACTCGGGTTAAAGATTGAATTTCAAACTTGTGCCGAAAATTTACATAGTAATGAACTTTCGTAAAATTTTATTAAACACCCGTTTAACGAACTGTTTGTGTCGTAAGAACATAAGTGGGGTATTTAAAATTTCTGCGTACGTTTTACTCGTATATTCGAGATTTGTGCGTGTATATTAAATAATTTTTTATAAATAATAACATATATTGTTATCGATGAGACACACGCTTTGTATTGGCATTCCGTTGTAATACAATAAAGTAAACGTGTATTGTGTTTATGTACATGTATTTCAATATAATAATATTCGCATATATATATATATATTTGCGTGTATTTAAATAAAAATATTTACTATTTTTAGTTGACAATTTACTGGTATATTATATCTATTGCCTCTGAAATATACTAGTTAATCCAATCTGCATAATAGGAAAGTGAATTTGGTTATTGTTCATAGATTTTATAATGAATACGTATGTTTGTGTGGGTACATGTTACGATTGAACGTAAAATTTCGCGTATTGTTATGGTAACATTTGAAATGGTAACCATAGGCAAATGATTGTTTGTATTGTAATATTCGAGGGATCGCAATAAATATATGAAAAAACAAGTAATTTTTCGTTATTTTTTTTAGAAGAGGGGTATGATTGTTGGTTAAAAAAATAATTATTTATGAACGCGAAATTAATTTTTTAAAGTCAAAGAATACCCTAAAATTGTTAGTAGTAAAAATAGAATAGGCGATTTTCCTTGGCAATAAGTACAAAAAATAGCCTGTTAATGGATTAAATAAATTGGTTTTTTGACTGTGCATACTTTCCAACCTAATAGAATGAGCGCAATACTCTATGAAATATTTTTATTAAATCTTACATTATGCCTGACATTCTATAAGCTCGACATTTCGTATTAAATATAATCTACTACAATTACTTAATTCTTTAGTAAATGTCGAGAATTTTGAAGTTAGTTTAAACCATTTTTGGGGTAATTATATCAGATTAATTGATGAATTTTAATCAAATGTACAATTTTGTGATAGAAACAAACATTGCATTATATAACGCATTTATACTGGGTTTTTTTCACATTTGAAATAATTCAACTAAAAATATGTACGATTTTCCGATTTCGAAAATAAATTTTCCGAACTAACTTTTTAATCCCGCTTTAAAACCGTGTTCTTTTGGTTACTCAATGTAATCCACTTTCGGAAGGTTTAAAACAGCTTGAAAATTGACAAGTGTCATCGAACAGCTGATTTCATTCTAACGAATGGGCGAACGCAGTGGAGAAAAAATTTTTTAACGCAAAGTCTAAAAACTGGTAACATTTTTTACCTATTTTTTTTAAATTAAAAACGTCTCCACCTATTTCTTCAGTAATATATTAACGTAGAAAAATTAAAAATTAAAAATAGGCATATTTTTTGGCAATGCGTGTACCACGAGTACATCATATACGAAAATTTAAAATATAAATTTTACTACACTTTCATTAGCACCGTAACAGACTGCTGAAATCTAAAAAATGACAGGACTTTTTATTAAATTTTACTGAACTTTCTATCAATTTTTAATGAAAGTCTGTTAATTTTAATAAAAGTCTCCTAATTTTTACTGAAAATTCAGTAATTTTTTGCATTTTAGCAGTCTGTTACCGTGTTAATGAAAGTTTAGTCAAATTTACTCAAATTTTTCTCACCGTGTAAGAAAAATTAATTTTATTGTTATTTTGACAATTTGAAACTTGATTCTTCAACGAAATATACGAATTTTAAGTGTACTATATACACCTTAGTAAGTTTCTTCTCGAAATTTAGTTTTTCGTCTGTATATACCGAAAAATAAGTAAGTATAAGTAACCGCACTCTAAAAATGCAAATCGGGACAAATATTGCGTTCGTACTAATCGATGGCCCTTGGGAAAACGTCGCACAATCTCCAAGTACCCCCACCTCCTCTACTCGAAAAAGAAGAAGTAACTTTTCTTTTTATTAACGTTTCGCGGTGGGGTATAAGAGTGCAGGAAGTTCATTACCATTATGAAGTAAACAGCAATGAATAATAATGAATGGAGACTTCCCGCATAAAACGTCGTGGGTGGAAACATTTTCTTCTCTTAATTGCCAACGTTTTTCAAACCATGAACTACCCACCCTCTTTCCCAAAGGAAAAAAAGAGAGAGAAAGAGAGAAAGAAATGGATACGCTTTCGATGTGTAACGAGTTATTATTATAATTTCGGTGATTTACGTTATATCATGCATTTGGGTCGAATTTCCTCTTTGAATTTTCCGACTCGCAGCGCCATCTGACGACGCGGTATTTAATCTCGAGTTTGCGAACGGTAGAATGTACTTTGTAAAGTATACGATGTATGTGCGTACTCGTATTTTTTTTCTTTCGGACCGAGGGGGTTCGGATAGTATGGATTCAACTTTGATTTATAAATCGTTAATTGGTTTTACGACCGAATGTTTGCAGTAACTTAGGGACGAAAAGTTCGACTGTTTTTTTATTACTTTCCTTTTTTTTACAACTTTCCCGCGTACATGTATATACCACGATTTTACGACTGCTTAATTCTGCATTGATTAAGAAAAGAAACATTACAAATTAATTTTTTTATTTAAGCATGTATATGTATAACCGAATGGAATACACGCAGATATAAATGCATTATATATACCAAATTTAACAATCTTAGTATATACACGTAAGTAAATTAGATTTTTAAATTGCGCCTTATTAATTAATCGTATCGTATTAAAAACAATTACGAGCACGCAATTCAATTGATACATACATATATATATATATAAAATATGCATTACACAATAAATATATATATAAAAAATAATTAATCCTATGTAAAATTTATATTTTCCATTAACGTTAACGAAAGACAATTTGGACCTTGACTCTCCATATATATCATACGGTTATTATATATGAAATATTAACAATGAATCCAGCGCGTATTATTTTATCATTATTTTTTTTTATTAATCACACGTATTTCGTTTTACACACACGTGTACATATTTGCGTAGTTAAAATAAATACATTTACAACGTATAATAATAATAATAATAATCTATGTGTAGGTATTTATAATGTATTAAAATTTATCACTCATTTATATAAATTGTAAATAAAAATGTGTATTTTATTGAATGAAACAATTATTTTTTGACGTCGATTTTAAGTTATAATAAATATCGTACACGTATTGTATTATCAAACGTGAAAAAAAACGTTGTATACACACGATTTAAAATTTGAATCGAGTTAAACGTCGTTACGCGATCCACCGAAAATTCGTGAATAAAATACAATTAATTTTTCATCGTGTGTACATATATATATATATATATAAAAGCATGCCCAAGCAAAAGTTTAAAAGCCCGTCTGAAGAAATAACAATCCTTCCCTTCCTTACAATAAAAGTTTATCCAATTGGAAGGAGAATTGTAAAAGAAGAAGGTAAAAAAAAAGGGAAAGAAAAAACGTTTGGTAAAGTTTAAAGTTAATTTGGTATACATGTTTCACTACGGTATATATAAGTAGAAATGCTGATTTTATGGACAATCAAGTTTAATACCAAGGGTATGTACCCATAAGCAAAAAAAAAAGAGAAAGGAGGGGGGGGGGGGGGAGAGAAAATAGAGAAACAAAGCTCCGATGCGGTAAAACAGTTTGCGTCTTCTTTTTTTTACGAGTACACGGAGAGAAAAAATGTACAATAATAGCAAACTAATTATGCATGGGGTTATACCATCTTTTTCCTTTCGGATAAAGTTCAAAATTTAAGGTTTCATAGTTAATTAATCAATCATGCAAAAATAGTAAGGTTCAAGAAGAATTAAAGCTTGTGTTTCCTTTATTATATAGCACCAATTGTATATTAGAAACGTATGGACACGAACTATATGTCAATCGCAAAGAACCCACGGTAAAATCCCGTGGGTATGTTGCAAGTACGCGATGCTGGTCATAGGTTAGCCCGAAAACGCACTTATTTTGATAAGCAGCCCGCGATAATCGCACAAGACCCACGGGATTTGGGAATGGGTCATTTGCAATTCTACATTCTTTCGCGATGCGCGTTTTTTACAGTCTTGTATTGCTTTGAAAACACTAGAACCATATAAACATTCCACGATCTTCAAATTATTTTTCTATTGTACTTCTTAATTCGGAAAACGCACTAAAATTTGCAATAAACGTAGCAAATTTATGTAAATAAAGCACGAAAAAAGTGTAATCTACATTAGTTTGGGTACCTCATGCTATAATCATACATTTTTTTTCTCCGTGTACCATAAATTTTCTTAGAGTCTTGGGTCGACTCTCTGTTTAGAGACCGTGAAATTCTTCGCGCCCATGTGCAGATGGTGTCACTCGTTCACCTTTTCGACTACGTGTGTGTATGTGTGTATGTATATATATACACGTGTACAAAAAAAAGGAAACGGGAGCGACGATTTCTGTGTGTATATATACGCAAGCGCGGCGAGCCGGGCCATTGTCAGATGTGGAGAGAAAGAGAGGGAGGACTTACGTAACGACACGTGACGTCTGTACTATTTTAAAGGGACGAGCCGTTCATTGAGAAAGCCCCTTTCTTATGTATATGTTATATATATATATATATATACGTTCGACCCTTTAAATGCTTAATGGATATATAGCTATAGAGGAATCTTAACTCTTGAACGACCGTTCAGTATTTTCGTTTAACAATGTATGCGGGTTTATGTGTCATCGAGTGTGATTTCTTTTAATTTGTCTCTGTGTTTACGTGCCTACATCTCTCGCTGTATAAATACATTGCGTTCTCGTAATATATACACGCTATTGCAGTGTATATGTATAAGATAATTAATCAATCGTGCATTTTCTTTAAATATAATAAACCGTATAATCATTTGTTTAAAAGAAAAATCAGTGAACTCCATTGAAAATTTGATTGAACAGTCTTAAAAAATATTATTTGAAACTAATAATAATTTCGTTAATTCAAATACGTTTAAAAATTTATTGTTTGCGCTCTATAATAAATGTTTCTAACTTTTAAACAAATATACTTTTTACGACGATTAAGTTAATTATTTTGTTAGATTCACTAAATTTTCTTTCACTGCAAGATTTAATTATGTTTGCAGTTTACACGATAAGTTTATAAACGATCTTTATAAAATTTAATATAATAATACGTATACTAATGGTTATAATAATCACCTGCATAAATAATTTACATTCAATTATTACCATCGACATTATTTTATATTATTCATACAATATAATGAATATTGATGGAAATATACATGGCACGTGAAAAACTATAAATTTCATTAAAATACACATTTACTTATGAAGTAAACAAATGACACTAGGGTATTTAAAATTCTTCCTCTCGCCCTATATATATATATATGTATATATACAAATTCGTTTTGATTTTAACTGAAATAATAGCTGTAAAATTGTAATTAATCGTTCGTAAATATCAAAGCTCCAAAAGCGTCCTGCAATTCATATATATATATACACACTATATATGTTATTTGCACTCGATTTATCGATTTCTATACAATTAATTTTATAACCTTTATCCCATTAAATATGTATGTGTATATATTTTGCAGAATAATTTGATTAATTATCCATATTTTCATTTTCGTACACTCAAGCAACGAATGCAATCGATTTTAATTAATTAATTAATTAATTTTTTTTAATGGAAATGTCTTAAAAATAATTAATTTTTTACGTGTATATGTTTAATTAATATTTTTACATGTCTAGCGTTGTTTGATAGTTTTGGAAATAAAGTGTATTTAATGGAACTTTCGAAATATCATTTCAAAAGTAATGTTAATTATAAAAAGGTATAATTAATGTAGCTATGAGAAAGATGTCTTAAACGTTGATAATAATTGTTATTCGAATGTATTGATAGTTGCAGTTTTTTTCTTCTTTAACAATTATCTTTGAATTTAAAATGTTAGAAGAATGAATTAGCATTGAGATTGAATTTTAAATCTTTTAGTTTCTTTCTGGGAAACGTGCAAATTTTATATATATATGTATTATACAATTAAAATTAAAATTCATACGAACTTCGTAACAATTACAGCGATGAATAAAAAAAATTGTTATTGCATTCGTAAAATCAGTAATATATCATAAATGTGTAGTGTACTTAAAATTCTCTGTTGCACAAGATGTATTAACTCGTCTTCGTTTACAAGCGATAATTTATTAAATAATAATCGCGATTAACCAATACTCTTATTGTAATCTTTCGATAACAAACGTTGCACAACGGTCAATTAACGAACTGCAGTGCTATAATAAAAAAATTTTTTGAAAATTCCACCTCGCCGCACTATAATACGGGGCGTAAAAAACTGTGCGTCCGTCACTGCGAGCTCTCGATAAAGAAAGGAAGAAAGAAAGAGTCGGTAAAACGTATATGTGTGTATATAGGTATAGGCCTCGATCGCGCAGGCGCATCACTGTCAAAGTTCTCCTGTGAGCACGAGAGCGCGCCGTCGCACTAGACGAAAAAGCCCAAGCAGAAGACGGTCGCCATTACCGCGGGCGGCCTTGTATCTCGTTGCATATACATTGTATATACGTCTCTCTGTGTGTTATCCTCTCTCTCTCTCTACCTATCTATCTATCTCTCTCTCCTCTCTGTCTCTCCTTTACTTTATATCTCCCTTTTTTCTCTTTCGTTGTTTTAATCTCTCGTTTGTAACTGTACAACAATCAAAAGAAAAGGAAAAAAGGTGTATATATACATATATATATATATAGGAGACGTAAGGAAGGAAGACAGAAAGAATATATAACGCGACTCCCCCACTCGTGGCTGCAGACCGATAAGATAATATCCGAGAGATCGCAGCCTAACGAACAGTCGGGAGAGCGCGTGATCAGTCGTTGCCGAGAAGTGTGTACAACGCACAGTGTATCAAACTTCTTTTTTTTTTGGTTATTAAAAGTGTGCCCGTCTGCGTGTGTGTATATATATATACGTGGGTACATCTACAGACGTACACATACGTATACACATATATAGATATACGGATAGAGGTTAGGTGGCGCGCACGCGGCTTGTATAGCCAAACGACATCGACGACGATGGACGGACAACTATCAGCACGTATCCTACTCACTGGATTATTATGTTTTGCCTCGAGTTTCCTGCAAGCACAGTCAGGTAAATATTCCTAACGTTCCGTCACTCTGCGTGCGAGTGTCTGCCTCTTGTTATTTTCGTCGGTTCGCCCTACCAATCCACCCTATACCCCCTCGTATTGACAATTTTAAAAAAATGTATCTTTACGCGACTATCGAGTTATTATGTAAAACCTGGATTCGTGTCTCTCTCGCTCGTTATGCCTGTGCGTGTGTCACTGTGTGTCACTGTGTGTGTCTCTCTCTGTGTGATACTATGAGGTGCGAATGAGAGAAGCGAAAATGGAGTTCCCGTTTCTATATATACGTGTACACACACAGTAGTTGATTGTCGAATCGATCTCGTTTTAGCAACTGGCTTCGCTTTTCTTTTACTCTTTTTTTTCACGTGTCCTTGACAGAGAGAGAATAATACCAGTGTATCTCCCTCTCTCTCTCTCTGTCTCTTTCTCTGTGTTCGATGCGTCTGTGTGTGCATGCGTGCGTGTGTGTGTGTGTGCGTGTATATTTGGGGAACAAAACGGAGGCGTGTCGCGTGCTGCGACTCGGAACGAGTAAAATTTGGATTGAGCGCATGCGTCAATGTATATGTATATATATATACACAATATACGCACGCACATATTTTTTCTTTTATTATTATTTTAGCGAAATCATCGATATTCTTGAACGTCTTATTTCCCTTTTTTTTCTTCTCTTTCGATTGATCAATTCGCCGACGTCACGCGTTATTTTACGAATGTCACGTGGACGACGAGGCACTCTTGAGAGAGAGAGAGAGAGAGCAGCGTAAGCTGTATTTTTCTTTTGTGCATGGCACTATATACACGCGTGACTCATTTTACAAAAGAAATATTTTATCCAACTCCGTTGTTTGTACGTACACTTCGAATTTCTGCAGTTTATATATACTTAATTAACTTCACCTTTTTTTGCCGCCGATCGCCATTCGAGATTGTTTTAATTACCAACTGACATCACACACGTGGTCACGTGACGCTCTTTCTGCAGTATCAACAATTTTTTTTTGTTTCGTTTTAATTTTCCTACTGACATATTTCAGCTTGGCGCGGACGGAGTATCTATATCTTATCTAACGCCTTTTATTTTGCAAATTTTTTTAATATTACTCGTACGTGAAATTTCAACGCGAACCTTCCTTTTTCGTATAATATTTTATTATATTTCACTTGTAATCGTCGTTCAAGTTTCTTACTTTTCAATTTGTCGTTGTCATCGTATCGGGCACACGCGTGTATCAATTATTTCGTTTTTATAATTCTATTACAGTGTACTCTAATTTATTAAACTGATAATAGGTACGATCGATCGCGTATCGATCGCGAACTGATAAGAGAAACAAAAAATACAATTGGTACAACTATACTCGAATGAATTTGAGTAAACAAAAAATAATGAAAAAGTTATCCGTTCTCCTTATAAAAGTTTTTTGCATATAGTACACGATCATCGATTTTTGTATATATACGTTCGTGCGTTCGGGAAAGAAGTTTAATTGATTTTAATTAACGTGCGTCGCGTGGGCATTTAAGAATAAACGTTTAGTTCGTGTCACCGATGATTCATCGTTCGATGCCTATAAGAATGGTACATTCGCTTTTCCAGAAGGAGAATATACTATCTTTCTGTATAGTGAATCATAGCTGTATATAGATGTATCTATAAGTGTGCGTGTGTCCGTATGCGCGTGAATGAGAGTAATCTATAGACTTGTTTGTTTCTCAAAGCGATATTGTTGATTAAATATAATAGTTTCGATAAATTAAATGATTTTACCTATTTTCGTTTAAAACGAGAAAAAAAAAATATAGAGGATATATATATATACATTTGATTAATCAATTAAAAGAATCAACTCGGGAAAACAATCAGCTACTGTATATTATATATACGTGTACATACAACAAGAGATTACAATTTAACGAGTTTCCTTATCGTTTCAAGATTGCACAAAATTTTGACGGAATAATCTATAAAACCTCGAAAGATATATAATACCGAGATTCAATTGCTTATCAGCGGTATATATATATAAATGCATATCGTCATTGAATCGCTTCCAAAAAGGAATATTAGATTTGATTTATATACCCAACATTCCATCGGGCCAATGGCCTCACGGTATCAGATGATAAAAATTTCGACTTCTTTTTTCTTTTTTTTTCTTGTTCAACCTTGTTTGTGCAAATGTATGCGTGAATAATCATTGGTACGAAAATGCATCTTCTTGTAAATACAAAAAGTTTTCCAGTTCGTTCGTGTAAATATATATACATTCGTGAGCCAGTTTTATTTAGGGCCATTGGTTCTCTTGTTTACAACCCATCGCATTAATTCTCACTCAACAATGCAATTGATTTTCCTGGGATGTTTCTCTATGGGTAATTTTATTCAATTTCGTTTGGCGTAAAAGCGATTTTATTCCCGCTCTGTGTTTTTTTTACTCCTTCGTTTTCATGTGCACCTGCACATATATGTGCATATACGTATACGTAAAAGGGTAATTAATTAAACGTAATTAAATCGCACGGGAGGAATCACTTTCGTCGGAAAATTGTCAATGCGCGCGACGTTAATTGAGGGTTTGTAAAAGATCATATATATATATATTTTTTTTGTTAAAGTTAGTGTATATCCATCGCGATGTATTTCGTAAAATTAATGTTTTACATTTATCATTTTTTCCGCGTATATATGTGTAAACACTTAGTTTTAATGTAAAACACGTATACGCGTATTTTAATTATTTATTTTTACGTCGTAAACTTTTTTGTTTCGTTACTTTTGCGTATATATACGCGATGTTTTAATTATTTGTGTCGCGCGTAGCATAAAAATGAATTATTCTTAATCGTAAATTAATTGTCTATGCAGAGAAAAGAAAAATAATAAATAACTCAATGTTTCGACGAATTATTTTCTTTCTTTTTTATACACAAAGGTGTCTGAGTTTGAATTAAAAGAGTCAAATGGTCAGTTTAGTATAAATCGATTTCACATGCAGCTCCAACTCGGCGAGATAAAAATATCCGCACCGGTTTAACGATGACTTTCGAGGTTATCTCCTATCCTACAAAAAAGAAAATAAAGATTCAAACGCGCGCGCGCGAGAGCACATATATATACACTTCAATGAAAAAGTCATGGTACTGGCTTAAAATTAGAGTAAAATTATTTAGCCGATTTTGGCAACGAAAGAAAATTTAGCGTATATACAGTCTGGGGTGTATATTCAAAGGTGCGGCAGCCAATGACGACGTAAATTATTGACTCTTTTTTTGCCTTTCGTTTTATATATATATACACACACGCGAGTTCATTCGCGCCTTGACAAATTTTGTATATATATATATACGTGCAACGTCGCGAAATTTCCAGTGGCTTTCAACCGATATTTACTCTTCGATACCTGTCTCTACGTCTTCCTTTTTTTTATATATATCACCGATATAGGAGTTCATGTTGATTTTTATCGCTCGATGTTTGATGAAGTAAGAAGAAGAAATATCGGTCGCGTTTCTTGTTTGCATTGCATTTTATTATTTGATTCCTCTGAATGCGAGTGAATGAGCGAGAGAGAAACACGGCATTGATAAATATTTATACGGTCATAATAGAATGCAACGTTTTTTCTTTTGCTTTTTTTTATGACTTGGCTTAATTGTTTGTACGTTTTTTTTTTGTTTCCTTTAGGGAATATTGATCTCGAAGAAATCTCCCTTACCATAAACATCCCTTAACGACCCTTAAGAGGCCTAATATTATTGTTTATACATATTTTTAGAGAAATTTTATCGAGCGATGGTTATTTTATGCGATGTATGGATGAATTAACCATTTTTGACAGTCTCGGTGACCTAAATAATAATGCTTTTTATCGATTAATTATTATGTCTAGATTTTATCGATAAATTTGATCATCTACATTTACTTGATGGATTTTAATCTGATATTTAAAAAAAAGAGAAAATTCTTCATTCTATTAAGTAATGGCATTTTTTATTATTATTATTATTATACTCTCGGAAATATAAGTGTTCAAGCATTCTATTGTATTAAAATCAATTAATCATCGAATAATGTCAGATTAAATTTATCGATCAAGTATATATGTATATTGTAGAATTTTAAATAAATAAACGTTTTATGTTAATAACTGAATATTAACATTTGTAAACCGATAAGGGATCGGCGCGTCTCTATAATTCGATTAAGGTCATGGTTAATACGACGGAAAGTAGCTTTTTTTATACATATACATTCTCCAAAAAAGTGGATATTTTAAATTCAAGGTTGTCGAGGAGGGAAACTTATTAATTATCAACTTTGGGATCGTACGTGTGCGAAACGAATATATATATATATATAATAACAAAATAACCGCGAGAATTCGAGTGTAACCGCACACGCACGTCCTTTCGTGACAGTGAAATTGTTTTGGATATATGGATGAGTGAAATGTTTGGACGAATCGGATGAATCCCTCTATATTAGTATAATACCCGGAGTCATATAATAAAGGATTTGTTGACGTTGAAAATTGTTGTTGTGTTGTTGAATCGTCCCTTTAAAGTGAAATACTCGGGAGACGTATTGGTGAGAGACGGACAGCCATGGAACATCACGTGCAACGACGTGCCAGTCGGTACGATGATCATGTGGAAACGAAATGGTCAACCATTGGTCGAGGATCTTGCGAGTGGAATCATGCACGTTGAGCCGGCAAAAGTCGTCGACGGAGCCATTACCAGTACCCTGGTAGCGACGACTGCTCTCGAGAGACACGAAGGATCGTACATCTGTGCCGAGGGCAACGAGACTCATCATCTTGCCATCGTCTACGGTTCGTAGGAGCCTTCGAACTCGTTTCCTACTTTCTGATTTGTTCATTCGTTCGTTTGGCTATTCTCTTTTCATTCGATTTCATTCACTAGACTACTGACGAGAGTTTCATTATCGGCACGTCTTAACCTTCCTTACTCCCCCTCGCGCGTTTTTTTTTTTACTTTTGACAGATCTTAGTTTCCGATGATATTGTTTTTGTTAGAAAATTAAAGTTACATTTTTCGGGATTTCCGGAAGGGTTAGGAAGACCAACTTACCTTCTGGACTGAGTTTACCGAAGGGGGAGGCCAGATTTACTGAATCGTGGATTTTGTTGAAACTGTAATACATCATTCTGCAGTCACAAAGAATGCTTACGTGTCTCACCGTTTTGTCAAATGGACTTCGGTGATAAAGTTATAAGTCTCTTTCAAAATATACAAAGAAAAAGATTATTTTTGTATTAGCTTGTAAATAAAGGTTTAGTATTACATTTAGATAAATTGAAAATAATTAGAAAAATAATACCTTTTTTTAAGATTCAAATAGTGTAAATAGTATTAAATTATTTTTAATAGATATATCCAATTTGCAGGGATTTTACCTTTATTAAAAAATAGAGTTTAGAATGTTAAATTAAAAAATTTAAGAAAAGTCGCAAGAAGAGTATGTAACACGTGATAGTAGTATTAAGAGATCTACATTTTTATGATTAACATTGTAACGATAGCAAAAACGGGTTCTAACGGCAACTTAATATTAAAGTAAAAATTAAAAAGTTTATTTTTTGTTAAAAAAAACTAGCATATTACAGTTTTAACCAAATACACTTATTCTTAGTAATTAAATTTTTAAAAATTGCAATTAAAATACTTCATGTAGAATCTTCACCATCTATATGTTATTTTCTAACTGTTAAACAATAAGAGCTAAAAACGATCTTTAATAAAAAGTAAAGTGTGAAGAAACTTAACTTCCGCAAGTATCTGAAATCAAATAACGTACAAAATCTGCAGAAGCTTTTGAAAGACTCTGAAGTGAAACTTTAATCATATCTCTTGAATGAAACTCGAGAGAGTCGGTCTAGACCAGACTAACAAGTTCCTCCTACCCCCGCCGATTGTTTTACGCTTATATTTTTATTTATATCGCTTCGTGTGGCTAATTTCCCACAATTCAAGTTCTCAACGGCACAGCTTCATGTAATTATTCGTTTAATCATCGCTTATCCGTTCGAATGCAGGATACAAAATTTATTGCGACAAATTTAAAGCTGCGAACTTTTTTTTTTATACATCAACTTTATGTTTCTAATGCAACAATGAAAATCTAATACTCCAAGGACGTCATATTTTCATTGTTTACCTAATTAAGCGTTTAGTTAGTCTCGTACATTTTTTTGTTTGCTTTAAGTTACTCACTGCTCTTTTATATTTTGTTTGCCAATCTGTATATATATATGTAATGCTTTCGTCGTTGTGTGTTATATTTTTTTTTGTACTCGCACTTGTGATTGTTGTTGTTTGCGAACTGATTCTTTTATACATGTATATTTTTCACGCAATTTTTCAGGTTAAAATTGTCGTTTTTAATACGGCAATCCATAAAAGTGTCTATCGTTAAAAAAAAAATGAGTTGTCGAGCGGTGGAAAAATAGTGGTAATTTATAGAAAAAAAATGTTTTATCGCGTCGTTGTACCAAGGATTCTTATTAATTTATTAACCGTAAATTTTATCAACAAAAAAAAAGAGTAGACCGTGTTTACGTAGTCACGTAAACTGTTTGTATATTTTCCAGGTGTATTTAAATTTATACGAATTCAGTTGTCCTCTGTAACAGAAAGTTTTAAGTGAAATGACTTTTGCAGGTGTCCGTGAAACGTTCGCGTGAAACTTTGAACAATGGAGGATGACTACAATAAGGAGGGCAACTGAATTTGGGTTTCACATAAATTTTCGTATTTTCTTTATAAATCATAATGTATAGCTGCGGGAAAATTTTGCGTTCGGGACAACTTGCCAAATATACTACTTTGAGTTGTTGGAAGAATCTATATATATATATATATAATATGCATATTTTTACCTTGTTTGGATATTAGATAGGTTAAAAGAAAAACTTGACTCGAATTTTTCTTTCGGCAAGAGCTGATAAGAAAATAATTATTGATAAAATATTATTCACAAACTGCTACTAGATAATTTGTACAGTTTTATTTAAAAAAAAAATATTATATACACTAGTACGTATTTTTTCCCTTCTTGTATTCAAATGTATATTTTATCTTTGACGGGATAGGAAACGAACGAAGTTATAATATTTTGATATTTTCGCGTCACATTCATACATACCGGTAGTTGTATGTACCTTTGAAGTTTTACGATCGTGACTCAATCAAAGGAAATTTAACAAGCTGTTTTTATTAGAAATCTAACAAACTGACAAAAAAGTAATTGATAGTTAAGACGAATGTCAATTAAAAAATTATATTCCTAAAGGATTTCCTTTTGCACAAGGTTGCATTATATATATAAAGTATTAAACGACAAAATAATATAGATCTGAAATTATTCCATCGTTGTACTGCAAAATTTTGGTTCGTCAATCTAAACACGAATAAAAAAGTATCATCAAAAGACAGAATGAAAAAAATAAAATATTAAAACCTAATGCGTACACATATATTCACACACAATTTTTCATCGACTTTTGGTTTTTAAAAGTGTAAAAATTGGCAAGACTCAAAATTCGTTGTAATCCAACAATAGAAACTAGAGACCTATAAAATTGTTAATAAAAAAGTAAATTCTACCATTTCGACAAGACGTGCGTATATATATAACTAAAATAATGTGTAAACGCAATTAAAACTCTTAAGTAATGAAAGACGACTTGGAAATCGTGACCAATCAGAAATCGAATCATCCGTCCTAAGTAATTGAATTAACATCACGGACTTTTCCCGTATATATCCCGAATTTCGTGGTTGAGCTAAATTCACCGATGGAAGCGAAATCGCATCGGTGTTACGAATCCCCTTAACACAATAATTAAAGCCAAAGAGAATCGCCGGTGGAATTGGTAACAATTCGTGTACATACACAGTTATACCTATATATATATATGTGTGTGTACATAGATGTGTGTGTGTGTGAGTACCAATGAGACTTGGTATAGTCCATATTTCTCCCATGTGAAAAGCATACACACCTCCCGAGGGTACACGTTCGATCATCTTACAGTCTTGGCGTTTAGAGTCAAGAGAAAATGAATTTCCGAGATTTGAAGTATATATTGGGACGCGTTCGAAATTGGAAAGTAGTACAAGAGCATAATTTTTTAATCGAATAATATTATTCAATGATTAATGTAATAAAGAAGAGGATTGATATTGATTCGATATCACGGTGAGCCTGTCACGGGGATGTCAAAGTTAATTAGAAATTGAAATTTTTCCCCTTATTTCATTGTGATAAAGAAGAAAGGTATTAATTTTCACTTGAATACGTTAGCTTTATTCGCTTATTAGATTTGTATAGGTTGGTTTGTTTTATATATTAGGATGTTTAAAAAACACTTTGTGTAACGAATCAATGCGCATAATTTATTCATACATATTTGATATATTGATAGATTATATGTGAATAACTAGGTCAGCATTCATCTTGCTGAATCAAAAATTTATAATATATTTTTATGACAATTGTAAATTCTATGATTTTATTTGAGCCGCAGGAAATTTGAATTTTTAATTGGTTTTTGACATACCTTTAAAAAATGATCAATTTAAACGTGTAATATTTAATAAAACTGATTAACATGGTTAAGCAAGTATTTTAAGGGTCGCTAATTAAGAAAATGATGTCAGGTTTTGAAAATACAAATTGACGGATCTAATAATGATCGATATGAATTAGGATTGTTGCCAAAAGATTTTAATTATGCAAAGTCATACTTTGTTATGGATATTCCTTAAAATATTCAGTTGGGTTAAAATTTAAGATATAAATAAACCCATTTACTATTCACAAATTATCAGTACACTGAGAAAAAGTTTATATTAAAAATTATTATAGTTTATAATAAAATTTACTACAATTCTTGTAATATTTACTATAACTTTTGGAAATTTTAATATAAACTGTAGTAATTTTTTCCAGTTTGTCAGTCTGTGATTTCTTCACTAGAAATTATAGTAATTTTTAATAGAACATTTCTGTCCGTGTATATGGATACAAGAAACGTTCCATACACGAATGAAATTACATTATTAAAGAATTTTCTTGATATACACAAATTTTATAATCATACATCAATTACTGGGGTTTTATAATGTATATAAATTATAAAATAAGGATTTATCTGGGAGTTGAAAAATTGAGGCGAAAATAATGAGTATATAAAAATGAATAACTGAAGGGTTAATTGTATCAAGTATCTGGGTATATATTTCACGATCTATAAAACTGCATCCGAGAGTAAGAATCGAAAATTGGAAATGGCCGGTCCTCTTTTATCTCTCATTCTCATATATCTCGGTAGAGAGAAATGCAAGGATTAACGAGATTTATAGTCGTGAGGTAAAACTTTTCTCGTCCTTTGCGAGTCAAATTTGCGAACACGCTCATTTTTTCTTTCGATTTTCCTCGCAAATATATATACGTAGGCTCGCTTATTTACGAGGTGTCCCGAATTTCTCGTATAATCTTTCTTATGACGTACACGCGTACGAGAGGATTTCATCCTTTTTTTTCATCTTCTTATCGTAACGGCGCCACTTATCTTTGAATCATAAATATCGTACGTCAAGTGTGATTTTATTCTTTTAGCTATACAGCGCGGTGTACTCTCTATACGCACATACACAAAATATCTTCTTGATATAAATTTTTGAGACGACGCGTGTAAACAAAACGGTCTACTTATACACTACATATATATATACATATACCACCGTATAGCAGCTACCGAAAAAATAACGAACGAGGAGTTTATCGAAACGATTTTTGATGAATAACGGGAACCTGAAATAATGGAAAATTTATGTGGCTTTATAATCGGTGACGAAGAAGAAAAAAAATACGAAAGAAGAGATAGCGAACGATATCAACATTTTGGCACGATGCCGATTTCCAATCGTATGGAACGAATTATTAAAAAATATATGTATCGATATGTGGAACGAATTATCATGGAGAAGTAATTGTTTATTACGTATAAAATTTTCGGTATATTGATTTACGATTTTTCGGATCGTAAGTAAAATATAATCATCATTATATATGATTGTTGCTGAATCTATAAAACGAGTCGAGTTCTATTTTTGCCTTTTCGAACTGCAGCTGTCATCGAATTATCTACCATTTTTCCTTAATGTCTTTAAGAACCGGCGAAATAAAAATAAAACTAAGATTTTGAGCTTTCGTGACTTGGTTCGACAAAGTATATTACTTATTACTATCGCTCGCGAGCTTTCCATTATTATCATTATTATCTAATTATTTGGAGTGTTACTTCACATCGTTGAGTCATTTAATTAACGCATAATTTACATAATTATAGATTTTTTGAAAATTTCATATTGCAATTTTATAAGTAAATGAATCGAAAAAAGAGTTAAAAAATATCTTGGAAAAATTATTTAAAATGTAGGCTAAAACGGTATATATAAAAAATGTCTAGTTTATAATAAGGTTAAAAGTTATTTTAAGGTTAAATATAGATATTTTACAGCTTATAATAAGCGTGTTCTTACCGATTTTCGAAAACCAACCAGTTTATACCTAAAAACTCGCCTAATTTTCTTTGAAAAAATTAAACTTCACTTTTCGAGTTTTTGGATTAAAAATATAGTTGCTTACGAAAAATGTCTAATTCGTACCTCAAACATTTCTGCTAAGGTATACAAGTTATATTTTATTTTTATCCAAACGATGTGACACGCGGTTACTTTTTAATTGGTTTGAGATTAATTGCGAAAAAAAATACAAGTTGGAAGTTAATTTAAAAACGAGTTTGACATTCGTAATAAAGGAAATTTCTGACGATTGGTATATATAACATTGGTAGAAAGAAGGAAAAACTATATAGAGATGAATTATTAAATTTTTGCATGGAAATGAATAATATTAGCAATGTAGATCACCGGAAAATTTTAATATCTCCTAAGGAAATTCTTAATGAAAAAAATTTTTCTGATGAATAATTAAAATCGATCCCGCACATTTTATATGATTAATAATGATAATTCCTTATTTCTTTCTTTCTCGTCGGGCGAACGGTTATTTCATTTGGTAAGCGAATTTGAAAATATCTTGTATTACCAAACAACGTCCAATTATCGAAACTTCCGGATGTCGCGCGCTCGGTGTATACGTTCAAAATAATTATAAGCTCTCGTAAAACACCCCTCTCTTTCTCTCTCTCTCTCTGTATAGTTATTCGCGTCAAAAATGCCGGTACAAAACTATCGTCGTACCATATAGGTATATAAACTTGTCTTGAACTAACGACTCGGGGTGTTAGTTTTGGTGTCACGTGACTCCTCCGCATGTGTGGACGTGGTCAGGAGTCAAGTCCAGATTGATTTTAGCGTAGCACCGGGGCGCGCGCGTGCGGCTCTCGCTGAACCAACGGATAAACTATAATTAGACGGCAAGCCATCGCCTTAGAACTCCCTTACAAACTATAACGTAACTCTCACGCTCGAGCTCTATAATACCGACGTACGTTTCAATTCGACTGATGTCAAAATCCCCCTCCACTCCCCTCCACCTCTCTACCCAGTTGCCCAGCCTCTCATTAAGCAAAGCTACCTTTAAGCTATGATAATCCGATTTGTTATAACTCGGCTTTATTATTTTCCAAATGTATAATATATCTATTAATGGATATCAAGTTTATATACCGGGATGATGTGTCTCTACGTGTCCATTATCTATATATTCTCGTCGTCGTTTTAAATTTATCCCGGTCTTTATAATTAATTTCATTTTCCTCTCCCTTAATTTATGCACATGTGTCTATGTATCTGTGTCTGTGTGTATCTGAGTGTGTGCACGTGAGTAGGTGAATGTACTCGGAAGAATTTTCAAATGACCTATTTTACACGCTCTCAATATTATTTTTCGTTCATCTCTTTTTTTTTCTCTTTCCACTTGGCTTCGCACGTGTAATGTGCATGAATTTTTATTTATGCGAGTGGGCGGTAGTCGGACCCATTTTAGAGGGACTTATGGGACTTTTAACTCAAAAATGATATTTCGAAGGTTGTCGTAGAAATCAAAGAAAATTTACAAAGAATGTTTAAAACTTATGTGGAAGAACCTACTTGGAACGATATTACAACATTTTTTGTGAGACTTACCAATTCGAAAATAAACTAAATTCAGGTACATTTCTAGATACAAATAGAATGGGTTGTCGAAAAGGATTTAAACAAAATCAATTTCTACAGTTATAAAAATTAATATATTAATTTTTATGTATTACTATGAATAATTAATATTACAATTTTCAAAGTTCAGCGAGGGTATGCGAGATCCAAATAACAAATATCTACACCGTTCGATCCAAAAATGTTTAAACTATTGATTTGTAAATCTGTAATAATTCACAAACATTTTTAAAACAGGTCAAAGATGCAAAGTTACTTTAAAAAAAAGTAAGTCTTTAGTAAAAATTAAATAAATAATATTTATAGCATTACACAAACGATAAATAAAAATTTCTCCATGAAATGAAGTATCAAAACTTTGAAAAAATCAGGAACATTCTTAAAAGCAAGTCTAAGAGCTGAAAAAAATAATTTAAAAAAAAACATTTTATTTATTTATAAACATAAAAAATATGGTTATTTTCAACAAGTTTAACATGACCTTAATTTGCAATATAATATTTTGTTTAACAATAATGCTTGAAAAGGTGATATATACACACACGTAGGTACAGTGTTACATTTACGAGATGCTTAAATAGATTTATATAAACTTGGTACTATAAAATAAAATTTTAGGATAGTTAAATAGTAAAGCGCATGAGGTTTTCAGCGTGGCCGTTATACCAAAGACAAAATTCGACTATAATTAGAATGATCGTCGAGTAAATTAATCTGCGGTTAGAAGAACGATGAAAATTTTTCAGCATATGCGGAGAGCTTGCTCGTTAGTCACTCATTTGTCAAGTGTATTATAATCGTATTCTAATCAGCCTCTCTTACCCTCTCGCGCGTTTGTGTGTGTATGCGTGGATAAACGATTAATTAAATAATCAGGTTAAATATCGAAAGTAGAAATTAATCGACGTATAGTAGGATAAAATTTTCGTTGGTTACCGCCATTTTTACGGGTATGGTTAATTGGATAAAATGCTCTTGCGCGGTTTTAATAACGCGGACTATAAACACTGTGCTCGCGGACTCTCGTCCCGTTTATTATCAGATATATACATATATATCTCTCTCTCTCTCGCTCTTTCTCTCTCTCTTCGTACAATATTTAATCGATGCAGTATCGAGAAAATTTAGGTCGACTGTCGGCAAATTGCACTTTTATATATTGGAGAGAGAAAGAGAGAAAAAATTGCGGCGGTGCGTCTGACGGAAACGTCCTCGGCAATTAAATTTTCCATTAGGAGTCGATTTATTTTTTTTTTAAAGAGCATTTCAATGCCGTGGATTCTTTTTTTTTTCCTTCTTCTTCTTCGAGTTTAGTACTAACGTTATTACCAACTTTCGTTAGAAAGAGAGAGAGAGAGAGAGAGAGGGAGGGAGAAAAAAAAAGAGTAACTGTCGTACCGAGGAACTTGCTGAGGATATTGGATTACCCGGAAATTTTAACTGACGCTGGCGTGAAGAATTTTCGAAAATTAAGTTTCAAATAGTTATTCCACCACGTATAATCACCTATATACTCTCGACATTCCCTCTCTTTCTTTCTTATATTGTTTTTTTAGATTGTTCGATAATTTAGTGGTTCGATCCATTGTTTGAATTTCGTTTCCTTCGTTTGTTAAACCGTATTGTTTATCCTCGACCGAGGAATTCGCATTAATAGACTAATGAGCGATAAATTTTTATTTAAATTTAATGGGATCGAGGAAGATAAAAAATATGGTTACAATGCATTAGTGCTCTTTATTCGCAATATTCATAGTTAAGTGTAATTAAAACTTACGTACACTTTTAGTTAGTACGAAAAAAAAAGAAAAAAATGGGAACAGAGAGACAGAATCGGATGACCTAACCACATAATTTTAACTTTATATTTTCTCCGCGAGCTTTAGTTCCTTCTCCTTCTTCTCTCTCTCTCTCTTTTTTTTATTACGCTTTCAAATCTATTTATACATAGTTCTGCTTCACAAACGTCAATTCTCCGACGAAATATTAATTAATAAACTTTTATTACATGAAGTTTCAATGTGTCTGCATCTTCTTTTCTTTTTTTCTCCTCATATTTACCGTGTCGTTATATACATATACACGTATCTATTTTTTTTGTTGTTACTACCTACAAAGTTTTAATTGCAGTTAGAAGACAGTCTGATTAGTTTGCGTGTACTGTATAAATGACAAGTTTATATGTATACATATATATAAACTTATATATATGTATATACATACGCATATATATACGCATGTCTTTCAATTTCCACGAGAGAATTCGCGCGCAATTAATTTCACGCAATGTAATTATAATATGTGTATACGGATAATAAAAAAAAATGAGCGGGTTAACATTTTTAGTAATAACGCGAAATGATAAACGAGAAACGCGGATTCCTTGGTACTCGGAGATATAAATGTATAAAAAGCTCTTATATATATATATATATATATATATATATATATATATGCATGTACCCGCAATATTTTTGTGTACGTGTATATTTGGTTTTGATTTATGATGCAGAACCAATGAGATAGTTTGTTACCCACTCGTGGGACCTGCCGTCTCTACTCCTGTTAATCAATAATCTCTTTTGGGAAATATAAACGCAACGAAAAAGAAACACATACAGCGTGAATTTCATCGTTGTTGGTTTATTTTCCTTCTCTCTCTCACTCTCTCTCACCTTGTCGCGATTTCTTTTTTTTATCCCTCCTCTCCTTTTTGTTTTGGTTGATTGCGAACAAAAGTATCGAGATTAGATTTTAAAAATTTAGAATAATTACGACGGTATATGACAATTGACTTTTTAATAGCATTGGGGGTATTAAAAGCGCAACGATGGGAGGAAATAAATGGGTGTGTTATGCGTAAAGGTAAATTTGACTTTTTTTGTGATGTTTATTTTTAAGAAAAAAAAAAGATATCGTTCGAACTAATTTGTATGAGATTTTTATAAAGTAATTTTTTCCTGATTGTATTTAAATCATTTTAAAACTTTCCGTTAATGATTTATTGGAATTGAAATTTCCGATTTCGATTCAGTACGGCTTCTTTCTGCGTATATGCTCCAATTTTATAAATCTGTTCGTCATAAAATTGATTTTTAGATATACTTTATTATTTTTTTTTTTATTTTTCATCGTAAAATTCTCTGTTTACTCTCAAAATAATTCGAAATTGAGAATCTAAATTGTTTATAGTAACTTTTACATCAGAGCCGGGTCTGTTTTCTTTCAATTTAACTTAAGTTTTAAAAGTATACATTCATTTTATTTTTTATAAATAAAAGGTATGCTGTTTTCAAAAAATAACATTTCTGTAACTGTAGACGGTTTTATGAATTTTGTTTAATTTATTTGAATGTAATTATGGGTTACCGTTAGTGACAGTTTTATGACTGAAAATTACCGACGATTTGATCTTGAATTTTTTAATAAAAAATAATGTTTCTCTTTAAAATTTCGTAACGTCAAATCATGACACATGTTCAAAACTTATCTCGTATATGTTTTCACATTTTTACTTTAATATTTTCAAGATTATTTATGGATTGGAAAAGGTAGATTCCTGCAATATACGTCCGACATCCACTTTGAATGTGCTTGCTACTTAAGAATTTTCTTAAAAATATCTCATGAAAATCTAACTTACTTTTACACAATTTTCGTTATATTTACTCGTAAATTTGAATTTAAAAAATGTTTACAAAATTATAAGAGATACGAATCTTTAAAACTCCATGACTCGTATATGCATCCAAGAAATAGCATGTTAAAATAAATTTTTTTTTTGCTCGTTAATACACGCATCTGAGATATCTCGTGACCGACATTCTTATTTAATCGGTCACGATCTTATTTCCACCCATCAATTCCCTAACTTTTTACAAGTCACGTAACGTGATGGTCATAAACTTGGTCAAGAGTAATTACAAAAGAAAAAAAAAACTTGTAATTTTGCTAAGTTCGCTAAAAAAAAAAGAGATTTTGCGGTCAGATTCTTCCTGCGTGTACTTCACTTGTGAAAACCCGATTGGCTTATATGTAATGGTTTTGCGGTTAGACCGAGATTCCAACCGGAAATTCACACCCACATTAACCGAAATATATTCGTTACACCCTGTGTGTTTGTTCGTGAAGTTTCAAAATTTTGCATTGGGATGTGTAAAAAAAAATTCGTTTTTGTATTATACTTTACGCAAAGCGAAATATTTTTTCGATTTTCGAAATGAAAAATATTGAAAAGTATCGAGTCACTTGTTGTTGTTCTTTTGTAAGTGTGTGTGCGCGCATACCTTGGATATTGACTTACCCAATGCCGTTGACACGCACACATACACACAGACACACGTACATACGTATACATAACACACATAGAAAACTGACTCTTGTTATAGAAAAATCCTACGTGAAAAGTTTTCCTATAGTTCCTTTTTTATGGGTTCGCGTACAAATTTTCCCTCCAGTCAATATTGAAAAATAAAAGTTTCTTGTTTATGTTTTATTTCACTTAATATACAGAAATATTCCCTTTTTTTCGACAAAATAATTTATAATGAATGAATATTAAACGCGAGTGATTTACGGCGCGCCGTAAGTTTCGATCGGCAAAAAAACGGGAGTAAACTCGTTTTACCTTCGAAAACGATAATTCAAGATGGCGCGAAAGGAAAAACTTGACGACATTCTGATTTACATTTTTGTGTTAAAAAAAATGAAGAAAAGAAAAGAAAAGAAAAGATGTTCCTTGAGAAAAAGAAGTCTCTTGTAATTTTCTCTCTACTGGTGTATACTTATTTTTCTTTCCGTTCTGCGTGTAGATATATATATATACACATAGGATTGGCGCGACACCTTTTGTTTTGAGTATCCCATTGTCTCGGTCCTGAAAATCCTCCATTAGAATAATTAATCGGTCGGTTCGATATTGCGCAAATTCGTTATTTCAATTTCCACGATAAACACACCAACAAAGAACCCGTAACTTTCCATACGCGTGAAATCTAATGGGAATTCGAGTGCTTACAATTCGTTAATTTTCATTTAATTCGAAGAAGGTAAAATACATTGTTTAACTTTCTAATACCTTGCAGATTTATACGCGCAATCTTTTAATACGATCTCGTTAAATCCTGATTAATGAATTTTATCGTAATTAATCTTTCGTATTTTTTTTTCTTTACATTCAATTCATTATTAATTTTAAGGAAATCGTTACTGCGATCGCGCAGATTAACCCTTGACTAGCGTTATTTTTGAACGTTAATATATCTAACAAGCGCGATCTACGATATTATAATTTCAGTGTACACTTACATATATGTATAGATATATATATATATATACACACACACACTCACAGACACACACACACAGACACATACATATATATATATATATATATATATATATATATATATATATATATATATATATATGTTATTAGCGCAAATGAATTTGCTTAAATGACAAAGGAAGGGGAATTTTGGGGAAGCTTGTTCCTTAATAAACTCTGCATCCGTATAGGATTATGTACATGCCAGCTGCATATCTTGATAAAACTAGATAACATTCTCGCGTGCATATACGTATAACCAGGCTAATTTTAATGCATAAGTAAACAAACGTCTATATAATTAAGGAAAATGCAATTTTTACTTTTTACATTATAATCGGCCGTTTACGATAAATTTTCTTACGTACTTGTTATTTCCCTGTCGGCTGTTTAAATTTGTCATTCCGCAATAACAAAATATTGTATGTATATTATTTCGATTTTATTTAATTTTATGATAAACGTAAATGCTTCGACTTTAACAAAATATGCGATACATCGAAATTAGTCTCGTAATTTATTATTTGATTGAGTATATGTTCTTTTTTTAGGCAGTTATATTCATAACCCTATTCTCGTTCTCTGAATGTGATTTGCAAATTTAAAAAAACTGTTCCTAGATAAATCATTATTTTTTATTAATGAACTTAAAATTAATTATCACGAAAAATAAGTTTTATTTTTTTTATGCACATAATTTAAGTGCTATATGCAATTTTTTAATGTTACATTTCATTTTAATTTCGCGTTTTTATATGTAGCTTACTGTAATCTAATCATTATATACAAGTAAGAATTGTAATGATAGACTATCGGTTATAATTCGTTTACTTCCAACAAAAATTGCGTAAAATTTAAGTTTTTATTTTTTTGCAACGAATCCGTCAAAATTTGTGTAGACATATTCTACAAAAAACATACATTTTTTCTCTCTATACAGCATTTTTTTTCTAAAGTAACAAATAGCGGCGATTTTCAAGATCGAAAAATTTGTTTATTTTTGGAGATTTTATTTGTTACTTTTAAAAAATTGATGGTAAATAAAACCAGCATCATTCGAAAGACATACAAAATATCTCCATACTTTAAAAAAGAAAACGTTTCTTTAAAACTGTCATAGCATTAAATGGATAGAAATGTTATTTTTTTAAGTTTTAATAGGAAAGTAAAAATTATATTTCACGATTAAATCCTATTTTCCAAAACCCTACCGTCACTATCGGTACGTTGATTTTTCACCGAGATGTAGAACTTTAGAGTTTCGCGAATGTGCATATGTACATTCGTTACGCGTGTTGAACGAAACTAAATAATTAAAACTTTTCTTTCATTCGAAACTGTAATAATTATTAAATCCATAAGGTAGTAAACTATTATTACACACCGTGGAGCTTGCGATACCCACGAAACACAGTGTCGCTCGGATAAAAAAAGCGCATGTATATATACGCAAGTTTCAAAATCGTGTACACAATTCTCAGTGCAATTCTATATGTATATATATATACTACATATGTGTATAAAATAGTTTATTCGAACAACGATATAACCCCTTTCGCGTCTAGTACATATATATGTAAAGATTTTTCTAAAACTTCTGGGTAGACGGATAGCTCAACACAGGTGGAAAATTTAGCAGAGCGTATATCCGGGAGTCGGAAAACCCAAGGAAATTTAGGTGCTCGGCTGAGTGCGCTTGAAAAGGGAGAGCTGCGTAATAATATATATGGAAATGTTTCGACGCGCAGACTCCTCGAAACTTGTTCCCTCCGCTACTCTACTGCTGGCACGGGGTGACAAAGTTTCCTTCATGAACTCGCTCGAGAAAGTCAAAAAAAAAAGAGAGAACGAGAGGAACGTATACGATCCGTCAAAGCTTGAAGAGATCGCTCGTAGTTTTGGGAAAGTTGTACCTTTTGTTTTTCTTTGAGCTCTCGTCCGTTGCTTCCTTTTTTTTTACGAGGAAAGAAAAACCTTTTTGTTGGAATCGGTAAAAAAGGTGACGATCGATCGAAGAGAGCGAGAAAGAAAGAAAGAAAGAAAGAAAGCCGATGATAAAACGCCCGTATACTCGCATAATTCAGAGTGACATCCAAGTTGAAACAGACGCAAAAGCGCACAATTGGCTTATCTTAATGCGACGCGCGCTTTTTCAAACTTAATGGCTAGGCGAGCTTTCGCGTTGTATCGTGGGCGCATCTTCATCCGTTAACCATGTCGGCTTGGGTTGTGTTCTCCTCTTCTTTTTTTTCTTCTCAACTCCTTTTTTTGTGAGAGAATCTAGTGCTATTTGTTTCCTACGTTTTGTATAGGCGAGCTTATTGGTATTTCTTTTCGATATTTCCAATTGACTTGGATTGAAACGGTGGTAATAAAATGTTGTTTACCTAATATTGGAAATCTGGTAAATGTATATATGTATGCGTTGATTATCCGTACTGTCGGCGTGCATGGCTTGTAATTTTTTTTCTTTAATTATAATTATACAATTGGAAACGTTAAATAATTTGAACGATTAATTAGGTGATATTCTTGGTGGAGTATCAGTCTAGATAACAAGATGTTATTTTTTGAGATCTATAATTGACAATGCTTGAATAAGAAAATTTAAATAAAGTTTTAAAAATTACTTGTGCGATATTGTTAGCTCGATAACCTCCTTAGGGGTTGATAAAGTAAACGAGCAACTAATTTAATATAACCGAGTGATACACTAAAAGATTGCCAAGTAGAAAATGTCATACGTAATCAAATATTCCGATTTTGTCAATCGCACAATAAACCAGTGTTAAATACTTAAAATGTTTAATGAAATTATTTTTAAATCGGGTGAAATAAATCTTTATTCGATACACTGATAAATCCTAATTTTTAAATCAATCTCTTAATTACTTTAACATTCGTTTTTAATAGTTTATTATTAAATTTTATTCCTATAGATTTTACATGTAAAAATACTTCACATCGCGAAACAAAATAAACAAAGAATTAACCCTATTTTTATCAGAACACAATTAAATTGTAATTAAAGAGTAACCTGTTATTTTTCTCGTAATTACAACGACATGTATTGTAAAAATTACAAGGGCTTAATATTCGAAAATACTTACTAGCAACATATTGGCAAACAATTTTTGTCGTAAAAATTATTTAAATTTTAATAAACAAAATTGTTTAAAGTCGTTTTTAATTTATTTTCAATTATTAAAAAAAATCGAACATTTTTGTTCTAACAAATTAGCTATTTATTTATCGTTTTTAATGTTACGTTATTATTCGGGTATGGGGTCTGCGATATTTTTTTTAAATAGTATAGTCCGAATGTTCGCAAATCTTCGCAAACAGTAAATAAACAGAGTATAAAATTTGAAGTTCACCAAGGTATTGCAAGTAAATATTGCTCATTGATTTTCTGATGAAATTTTTCATCATCCGTCGTGGTGAAAAGAAGGTAATTTCCCAATTGTTTGCAACAAACGTGTCTAAAAATGCAAAATGTTGAAGAAGAAGAAGAAGAAGACGAAGAAAAGAAAAGTAGGATTTGCAAGATCCCAGATTGAAATTGACAAAAGTGTTACAGTAGGTTGACTCTAAAAATTTCTAGAAGACCTATTATTCAGACTTATGCTAAAGCTATATTTATCTAGACTCGATTCGTATGAGACTCTCGGTACGACCCAACGTAGGTAATAGTACGTGGAAAGAAGCTTTCGTATACCCTTCCGGAATAAGACGAAATATGATGGAAAAGTATAGTGGGCGTTGAAACGTCAAAGGGAAAAATTGGAATGGCGGTGTAGTGCGGGACGGGGGAGGAGTAGAGGGGGGGGGGGCGGAGGTGAAGTAAGAAAGAGAGAGGGGCGGGGGAGAGAGAGAGAGGGAGTTCCATTTCCTTGGAATAATTCGAGTGCACTTTGCACTTTTGGCCGTGAGCGAAAAGGTTATGAGAGTCCATCAAGTGCACGTTGCCCGCGTTTTACAGTTTCGTCGGCGAGAGAAGAGAAGAGGGGGTGGTTAGAGGCTTTTCCGCTACGATATTTCGCGTAACGCGCAAATGGAAAGACGGTCCGAGGATGCGACGAAAGAGAGAATTTCTCCCATTCATACATATATACATATACACATATATATACACACCATTGTGTGTATGCGCGAGTAATAGAAAAGAGAAAAAGTACACACATACAAGTGGAAATGGGGAGGAAGTATAGAGGAGAGGAAAAAAAAAAGAATGGAAACGACCGAATACGCCTCAGTCGGTAATTACCGCTCGCGGCAATTTACCGGAAGTTTACGCTTAATTAACAAAAGCAAAGTTGTCGGGTGTGTAGGAGCAGGGTGAAAGTGTACGAAATTCCGGGTGCACTTATATATAGGTGTGCAAGAAGAAGGGACGAGTAGAAGGAAAAGGAAAAAAAAATTCAGCAATTAAGTATGAAATTAAGTGGGTGGTTTTGCTCTCGTGCAGTCCTTTTCATTAACTCCGACCCCTTGTGTTCTCCCTGAAAATAACAAGATGTATATACGTATCGCTCAACACCTAAGAAACTGGGTGATATTACCAACGTTTAATCGAGCGATTAAACGGAAAACTATTTTTTTTTTCATCGAGTCTTTTCGAAAAAATTTTCCTTCTTTTTTTCTTCCGATCCTTCGGCTATATGTAATTACTGTAGAAGTAATTTTAATTTCAACTCTCGAGGCCTTTGGAATTTCGTTTGACCGAAATGAAACTGCGCGATGTAAAACGTTATCGCTCTCCTTGAGAGACTCGTGATTAACGGTCGTATATATATAAGCGCTTAATCTCGTGTTAATTATGATTTAAATCGCACGTGTATAGACTCGCTGTAAAAATGAAGCGAGGATTTGACGGACAGTAAGATCAACTTTTTGATGATAACCTTCATTATAAGGTGGATTCGAATAGTTTCGAATGTTTCGATAATAAAGAACAAGATACATTTGAAGAAAAAATTATGTATTTATTAATTAATCAATACTTCTTCGGTAATTTTGATTCAGCTCTAAGTGAACGGTTATGAGAATTCAATATTAATGCTCAAATTCTTAATTTAAAAATCTGAGAAAAAGTCATAAGGATGGGTAAAACCTATGAAAGAAGGTTAAAGCAGTTATATTCCAAGAAAAATATTTCTTTTTGAATAAAATTATAATTGAATACAAAATCGGAATGTATAAAATTTCGTACGTATGTATAAAATAAAAATAAAAAATTGACACAAACACTTTTTTTTAAAATAATCTACATGCTTTATACATAAAAAATGAAATGTATTTTTTAAAAGAATTCCGTACTCAAATTACGGGGATGTTCTTTCGTCTATTCACGAGTGATATTTACGAACTATTTAATACGTATGGTATAAAACATACTCTTCAAACTAGTGAAGCTATACGTTAAAATTCTTTTTCAATTTAAAAACTGCTGCCAATTCATTGGCACGTAGCTTCTTCAAAATTAACGTATCGCTACTACATGTAATATTTTATTCTGAAATATTAAATTTAATAATCCTAATAAATTTATCAAATGTTTGTAAACTTGTTTATGTTTCGCACTAACTTAATTCGGATGATTATTACAAATAAAAAAATAATTTTTTTCTTAAGATTTATTACGTGAAATATTCTGAAACTTGTACAGTATATACCTATTATTATCTTTTACTACCTCGATACTTTTTAACCAATTTGAACGCTTAGTTTTAGAGATATTAGGAATCAAAAATTTTATCTAATAATATACAATGCTCAATATCTTTGGTAATTACAAATCTTTTCAGCTGAAAAGTAATAAAAAGTTCAATATTTCCTTTTTTATTTTGTTTTATCAAAAATGAATCTGCATAATGATTTAAGATTTGAACAATGTAAATCAACTATTATTTTTTTCAGCTCGTTTAATCGATTAGCTTTAAAACATATTTCTTACACATTTTTCAACACATCGAAAAATTTTACTATTACAAAGCTTTCTCTACGAGGAAGTAATAAATTAATTTTCTTTTACCATTTCGCAGTTAATGTTCGCAAAAAAGTTTCATAAATTTTGATTGGTACTACGGAATCGTTGGTAACTTTATTATTTGGGAATTCAAATTATTCATTTCACTATTTCAAAAAAATTTACCCAAAAAAGTAAGACGAATGGTTGATATCAGGATATCGATACATATATAATTAATGAGTATGTTCTAATAAAATGAAGTCACGAGATCATTGCCTTTTCCCAAGTTCTAATCTATATATTTATGCGTATATGTAAAGGTGACTAAGACACTAGTTAAAAAAAATGAAAACTGTTTAAACAATTAATCTTACATTTTACTACAACACTAATATTAGCCCTTAACGAATATCAATATTCTCATAACTTTTCTAAAACATCATTCGAAATAAAATATAAAATTTCGTAAAAAAATAGTACTTTTCAATCGATAATTTTGAAGCGCGGGAAATTTAAATTAATGATTGAGTTCGACATCCCCGCGGTTAACTAGCCTTCGCATGATCAAAGAAACGATACCTAGAAAAGATCTAATTGTCCATATGTGTGTATATGTATATACACCCAGCCTCCCACATACATCCACCCACGCATATATATATAGAGCAATCGGATGTTTGTACAACGAGGTTATGTAGGCCGCGTTCGTTAAACCAAGTTTGTTTAAATTGCGGGGCCACGCGCGCTCGCGCAACGGCCGCGGATAAGGGCTCAAGAAGTTCGTTAACGAACGTTTATTAAGTCGAGCTCTATCTCTCTTACTCCACCGCTATTAGGAAACCCGCAGCTGACGACGCGCTGAATCGAACGGTAGGTAGCACAGCATCCCTCAATTTCGGCACGGTTTCTCCTAATGTCCACACTTGTTCCCTCGGGGTAGTACGAGCAAGAGGATAGAGAGAGAGAGAGAGAGGGACCGTTTGCGGGTTACCTTAGAGCTTCGAACGTTTCACTAAATGGTTTTTGCTCCGACCAATCCTATATATAAAAGCTTTTTATTAGCTTTTGTAATTTACGGCTCGATCGATTCGAGGTATCTATATATACGATTTATAAGTTCGAATGTCAGGATGATAATAACTCTGTTTTTTATTATTCTATTATATACACGGAATTAGGATGTTTCCTCTGATTTTTATATCTTTTTAACAGATTCGACTACCTGCGGGCTTGCCTAATTTTCAACTACTCTTTTTGTCGAGACAATTAATTTGTTGTATAGCTTTTTTTCCGGAAAGTATATCTTGACGATTATTATTATTATCGCAAGAATAAGTGGAAACAGTCAGTGAACGTGCAAATAAGGATAATTAATAATTTCTTCTTTAATCCTTCATAATTTAGTTGATTAAAATGAAGATGATAAGAGATACAGAACGCGCACGACCTGATAAATCTTACATTGTCAAATCAAACTAATTAACATTACGCGACGATAAATAATGATAACGAGGAATGGAAAGGCAAACTTGGAAAATCATTAATGTTATAACTACAAATTACTCGTCCGAGGATTATTAAATTTGTAAATATTATATAAATTTATTAATATACGTTCTAAAAAAAATATGCACACATTTTTACCATTCTTAACGTTATACATTATTTTGTGTTTAGATTAAAGTAAAGTAATCAAGAATTTTTCTCCTCGAATAAAATTTATGTACATTTATTATTACATTTTTTTTATCTCCGTAGAGGAAACGAGGAGAAAAAAATACATTACGAAATGCATGAATTATTCTCTCGGTGGATACGAGTGAAATCCATTTTATTTAAAATATATATGTATATATTTATATATCTGTATCTGGTTTTGTATTCAAAAAGAATTTCAAGTACTATAAAATCCATAGGAATAGTCATGAGATATTCACAACTTCACGTGTGTCCTCTCTGGAAATCCTATGCTATATACTGTGTGTGACTTCAAAAGTAAAGGGGAAGGGAGAAGGGGGGGAGGAGGATCATCGAGAAAAGTTTCTACTTGTGAAATATATAGATCATTCGGATTTTATTATACTTCTTAAGAAGAATCGATAAAAGTTAAACAAAATTCTCACCTATCTTATTACTTAAAATTTGAGGTGTTGATATACTTAATTACAGGTATTTACGTGTATTGATTTAATGATTATATTTAAATTAATGAACAAATTGAAATATATAGAATAACTGGAGACAAAAGTTACGCTCTAAGACAAGAGAAGATTTTTTTTATTATAAAAAATTACGAAACAAAATGTCTTCTCAATAAATATTAGTGACCTAAATTAAATTATAAAACAGATATATTATATTGGAATTATTAATGTAAAAATTTCATGTACATTACTTAAAGTAAATATTAAGAAATGACGGTTAAGATTTTTTAACAATCTATTCCCTCTGTATATATAAAAAATTTAAACAAACGATTAATTTAAGAAATCAACACCACGTCCATTGCAAATAAAATATATTAAAAAATTAGCGGATTTCAATTTTGAATTAATAATTGGGTAGTATTTTTTTTTTAATTTAGTAAATTTTTATTTAGAGTCGATTGAAAGAACTTTACATTTTTTGTATAATATTTAATTCTTTAAAGATAAAAATTTACTAAACACTCGACTAAACATGACCATCAAGAGTCAATATAATGAAATTGTACACAATTTTTAAAAAAATGTCTTATGTAATTTATCTGTAAATGTAATTTTTTAATATCATTATCCCTAATTCCTTGAGATTTTTGGAATAATTTTGATTTATATTTAATTATTATAATTACCGACGAAAAGTAATTATTTATTCTTAGTTATTTGCAGAATTTTACTGCGTGAGCAATTTTTATCTAAGGTTTTTCAAAATTTAGTTACAATTTTTTGTATTTTGAAGGTACCTTTAATAAGGCATTTAAAAAAAATCACATGTATCACTATAAACATTTGTTAAATACAAGAAACTGTTGTAGAATTAACCATCAATTGTACACGTCGAAAATTGATATATTGCATAATCAATATAGATTTGTCGATAAGCCACTAACACGATGTCGAAATTAAAAAAAAAGAAAACTAATAATAATTGAATTCCAAGACACTTTGAAACAAATGATAATAAAAATAGGATAAAAATAAATGAACGAAGATATATTAAAACAATTTAATATTATCAAAATAATAATGCTTATCGGAAATTAAGCGTATAACGTAGGATATAGTGCTAACCAAGCCATGAAAGGAGAAACGGTAAATTATGGTTCCGCTAGGAACAATCGTAGTTTGCGCGCTCGCACCCTACGTGTACTTACGGGGATGATGGAGATGCACCAAGCGGGTTTTGACGCGGTACGGGCGCAAAATTTTTGACTTTTATTATAGGTACACGTTAAATTTATGGTCCATTTGTTCGGGATTCCGTGCCGTTAGATTTAACGTCCCTGTCCGATGTCGCCGCCGTGTATTTTTTCGCCTCCCCCCCCCCCCTCCCCCCTCGTTTCCTTCCTTCCTTTTTATTATGATGCGTTTGTTATTGTACAATATTGTCGAAAGAAGCACGCGCTTTTTTTCCGTCTCTCCGCAATATCGTTGAACAAGTGGAAAAGTACCGGTCTTCTCGTTTTTTTTTGTTCGAAATGCATTTCCAGTCTTGGCGAATATGTGCGAAAACTTTAAGATAAAAAGCTTGTATTACTTCTTTGTTCGATAAAACTTTTTTTTCCTCCTTACACGAGCGCTTGTGCGCGCGTTCTTTTAATAATAATGTAATAATAAGAAGAAGAAGAATCTCGAGGTAAAAGAAGTCGATGTAATTACTTGTATACCCTAATTTTCTTTTTTATTTTTCACAGGTGCTTGTATATTATGTATACGTTTATGTCGATGTAATATTTGTTTAGCATTTTCTGTGTATGTACGTAATCGTGTAACATTATCATTTTTTTTACAGCTATATATATATGTAGATAATATATTCGTTTACGTGTGTCTAACGCTTGAATTAGAATTTTAATTGTTTATTTAATATACTGAATGTTCCTTCGTTTTTGTTCCTTAACAGACGTGACGATCAAGGTGCTTACGAAAAATGATACGATGGTAATACTGAATTGTCCGGAACACGGGAGCGGGCAAGGAGTCGAATGGAGTAAGGATAAGAAAGCTTTGGAAGATTCGAAGCACATAACCGTCGAGAAAAACGGCAGCCTCATCGTTACTCACGACGCTGACGACAAGGACATTTACGGGAATTACTCGTGCAAGATCGGGAACGTTTCGGCTGACTATAGAATCGTCAGTGAGTATTCTTCTCTCTTAATGCTTTCTTACACTTTTAGAAGATCATCTTCGTTTAAACTAACGATATTAAATTTGAGATTTTTTTTTTCGTGACGAGGATAATTAGGATAATACGTAACGTTAGTTTTTAATTTAAGAAATTTACAATTTTTGTTTTATTAGTTTTTGGTTAATTTTTAGTTTCCTGAAGTTAAGATATTTTATATGATAATATAGATAATTAAAGTTTTACAGCAGTTGAATGTAAATATTGAGTTTGAAATATTTGAATGAGTAAGATGATTTATTGAGACAAATAATTCGATTATTAAACATTTTGAGACAAAGTGAGAATTTAGGTCAAATTACAGGGATCTGCTTATGTATTAACACTAATATTAGGTTGAAAATATTGTATTAAAAATCTGAGAAAATATTCACAAAGACAGTTTTAAGCGTACGAAAGAACGCTGAAGAAACTATAATTAAAAAAAAATTCAGATTTCAATAATGGATACTATCTGTATAATCTAAAAATTATATTACAATTATTTTAAAATGTAAAAAAAAGTCACGTATATTGTGAAAAACGAGTACTAGCGCCTAACGAAAAAATTTAACCTAAGAATTATTTATAGAAAATATAAAGAATGATCGTAATCAAGGTTAAATCTTCTTCAGCTGATATACAACACTGATTTAGATACGTAAAAATTTTCTTATCAGATGTGTGAATGGTTTTTCACAAAAACTTTTCCGTCAATTGCTTGTTTTTGAATTTTTTCCGGTTTCTAAATTACTACTTTGTTAGTTACAGTTTGTTCATATTTTACAATTAAAAATTAACAAAGGAACATTAAAGATTAAAAACAAAATACATTTTGTTTGAAAATCGGATTATTTCTTAGTTTAATTTTTTGAACATGGTATATTGACTTGGATAAAGTATATCTATATAATTTAATTTGAAAATCCCTTTAAGAGTGTGGTATACCTGACCGACTGAACGAAATAAGTTGACTTTTACATTTATTGAACAAAACCTACTATTTTATGGAACATTGAAGTACAGAAGCGCCAGATAATTGAATAACACTTTATTGTGCGAATTTCCAAGTCGATAAATGTAGGACAGTTTTAAAAAAGTTTCCACGGATAACTATATATATTTTTAGCGGAAACGTATTTAATATTTACAGATTGCTAAATTATAAATCATCTATGGTGGACTGCGCATTTGTATAAAATAGTAGATTTGTTTAACTTCTTTTAAAATTAGACTGTAAAACGATTGTGAATATAAGAAAGGAGCGTCGTAATAACCAATAAATTTTGAATTGAACAGAGAAACCAGCAGTGGTGTTACCACCGTCGACGAACGTCGTCGAGGGTGAAAAGTTGCATCTGATATGCTCGGTAAAAACGGGTGATCCAGGTCTGAAAATCCTTTGGAGTTTCAAAGGTAAAAATTACACAAGGTCGGAGGGACGAATAACATTATCGAAAGACGACGAGAAAGGTTTGAACAACGCGGTCCTTAAGATGGAAAATATCCAAATGGAGGATCGAGGTAACGTGACGTGTATAGGATTCTACAACATCGGTGATAACAATGAGCAACACTACGACACTGCCCATACATACCTCAGGGTAAAAGATAAACTAGCCGCATTGTGGCCTTTCCTTGGCATTTGCGCCGAGGTCCTTGTACTTTGCATCATAATCCTTGTCTACGAGAAGAAGCGCAACAAGTCGGAACTCGAAGAATCAGATACCGATCAAAGCCCGGATACGTAAGTGTACCCTATATATATATATATACACTTATCTATCTCCTCACCGAATACTCCAAATTTTTCTACAACTTTTATTCTCCTTCCGCTGTCTCAGCAGATATCGATTTTACAGAGTGCTTTGCGTGGCAATGTACTATCCATATATATATACATAGACCGAGAGAGATACACTCGAGTTTCCCTTTTCACGCACGGGAGTCCTTTATTCCTCCTCTCTACGGAGTGATTCCACGTTGTTCGCGTTCCTCAGGACTCTCCTTTATCTGGACCGCGACTCCTTTTTCTTACGAACAAAGACACCCCTGAAATCACGACGGAGAAACGGAGAGAAAGTATGGGATACTACCTATCACAATCCATGATGCTTCTTCTTCTTCTTCTTCTTCCTCCTCCTCCACCTCTTCCTCTTCTTTACTACTTGTTCTGCCTCATCCTTTTAGGGTTTTACTGGGCAACAACTGAGTTACTACAATGACCGAAATAAGGACCGATCCCATTTTATTTTTCACTTTTCATATCTTTTGTGCATTTCCCCTTTTATCTTTATCTATTTCTTTTCGTTCTTTTATATATATACATACGTACGTACTTCCTCAAATTCTTTCGTTAAATTACTTGCCGACTCTCGGTGAATCGACTTAATTTACTTAATTTTTAAGGAATTCAACAGTCTATCCATTTTGACTAAATTCCATTTTATTCAATTGCGTATATTTGTCGCTTATCTTTTTTTTTTAGAATAATTTGCGTAAATGAATGTTTATCTTATCTACGAAATAGAAAAATTTATATACAAGTTGCTATTTGTAATGTTATATTCGGTTTCTCTTTATCATTGTTTATTTAATCACTTACGTATAGAGGAATTAATCCAAAGTGTTTTTTTTGTTTTACTATATTTAGCGGGGAACCGAAATTAATTTTGCCCTATATACCTTATCGAGCTAAACAAGGACGCGTAATTAGAAATAATTAAATGAGAGCGTTGATTGATGCAATTTTAAGGATTAATTGTGCTAATAATAATACATCGATGTGCTAAATTTTAATCAGAATCATATATGTATATATATATATCTTAATTTTCAACAAAATTATTTTTAAACTTCGAGGCTATATATGGTTTGTCAATTAAAAAATTGAATATTTCAAAAGATGATTGATTGATTTCATGGTAAAATTTTGCTTATTTATTTTCATATGTTTTGAAGTTAGATATAGATATATACAGGTTGTAACTAGATGTTTTCTTTCAATTTTTAAACAAATGGGTAATTTTTATAAAAAAATTGTTTTACTTCGGATTAGGAATTCTTTTTAAAATTTAGCACAGATATTTACATAATTATATAAATGAAAAAAAGAAGCTTTTGTAATTCCATAAATGAAAGGGGTTGTCATACTCAATTTTCAAACTGCCTATACCTTATCAACATAAAATATCATGTACAAAAACGACATAATTAAAAGACAGCAATAATTAGTGTAATTTTAGAAGTTCATTACCTATTCTTTAATGAAAAGTAACGATCTGTGTACCAAATTTTAGTCAGGAATATTCATTACTTTTTAAAAAATGTAGTACCAAAACTGTTCTTCAAAATAAATTCAAAGGTATTAAATATAACCTATTATTGTTTTTTTTAGAAACAATTATAGAATTCTTTTCAAAAAGTAATACACAATTGTATATTTAAAATTTATCATATGGAAATTATTTATAAATGGAGAACAATGAATTTTTATAATTCTATAAATTAATGCCTTTTTTAATTGTGAAATTTAACATCGATATAAGGTAGAGAGAAAAAATTGAAGTATGGCACACCGGTAATTTGATTTTATCGTTAGTATTACAGAATTAGTGAAAAGTTGTGTTTCTGGACCCGAACCAGTTATGCGCATTATACCAAGTTAAAATTTTCAAAACAAATGTTTAATATTATACAAGTAATCTGGAAGGAAAAATTCCAACAAAATGAAAATTCTCTTCTTAACTTTGAACGCATAAATGTCGATATAAATACTCCAATTTTTAATTCCTCTTTCTCCACACGTCCTCTAATACACATTTATGGTTAATAAAAATGATTTTGAATTTTAAATAGAAAAAATATTAATAAAAATTATTTTGTTGTTATATCGATAGCAAACCAACGCCGAACAAGGACTCCGACGTACGACAAAGGAAGTAAAGCTCACCCTGAGCACGGGGTCAGGCATATAGCGGCGCAAAGGACGAGAGGGGGAAGCAGAGCTGTGAATCAAGGAAATCCTTCCTCGAGATAAGGGTGGCTATCCCCTCCGTGAGAGAGACAACTTCGATCGAGTGTCGCCTCCGTACACAAACATAATATACATAAACATAAAAAACACACACACACACCCACACATACATACACACTTCTTCCGATTTCACACACGAGCGGTTACGGAATCGCTCGTACCTTGTTTGACAAAAACCGATAACCGTATATATATATATAAACGATGCAAGAAGAGGAGGACTAACGACAACTAGAAAGAAAAAAACAACAACAACATACAAAAATGCATTATATTAGTCGCACGCGGGGAGAGACGCCTGGTACCTAAAACAAAAAAAAAACTTAAGACTAAGACGATATAATAATGAGAATGAAAGAAGAAGATGAAAAAAAAAAATAAATGACGAAGATACTGTGGGTAGAGTTTATTAATTCTATTGATTAACACAAAGGTCGGGGATTCTATTTCAAATAAGAGAGAGATATATTATATATATATACATATTAACTATATCGTATTCGTATAAGCGAATAACTAATCGAACACGTTCTTCTTTTATTCTACATTCAACTTTTTATTTTGAGATTTTTCACACGAGTTGTTTTTTTTTTAAAGAAGAAAAAAATACGAGCGCGGTTATCGTTCGTGGCGCCTCGTCCGCTTGATTGATATATCTATACATATATCTAAATCTATATATATATATATAAATACATTGTATTAGCGAATTTCATTTCGCGCGTCGCTGTTGTCTTTAACACGGTCATTTATTACCATTACGAACATATACATATTATTATTAATTATTATTATTACTATTACTATTAATTATTACTATTAATTATTATTAATTATTATTAATTATTATTAATTCTATACATGCCTATCGTTACGATGAAAAGTTTTTGTCTCTTTTTTTTGAGTATTGCGTCTTGTAATTGTTATTATTACCATTTGTGCTATACATATATGTATATATATATATATCTCATTATGTTCGACAGCACGTACTGCGCACGGATTGTGTCTTTCGTGTACCGGCCATGTGACTATATATATGTATATTATATATATGCTTGTAACGGGAGTGGTTCTTCGTTTCTTCGGGAGATCGCGGTTCAATGTATACGTTTTATTACGCGAATTACCACGTCCGTTGCGATTTCGTCATATATAAATATATATTTTTTTTGTTTCAATTTTAAAATCCGTTTTACTCAAATTTGTATAATCCACACACACACACACGTGTATGCGTATGCGTATGCATGCGTGTGTGTGTGCGTGCATATGCATAAAAACACACACGAAGCACGCTCGACTTCTTCCAACGACATATTTCTAGCGTTTTTTGCTCTGTAAAAAAAGAAGAAGGCACACAAAAACAATTGTAATAATAATTATAAGGGAGCTTCGAGACACCCTTTGTAGAATGCGATTGAGATAAATCATGAAATGATACGAAGATGAAAAGAACGAAAGAATATGGAAAAAAAACAAAATAATATATGTATCTATATATATATATAGATATTATTTTGTTTTTCACATATATATACTTATGCAATAGTATTATTCGGTCGCCGTACGTTCAATTTCGACGATCTCCTGATGATACTCGAGAATCTTTAAGTACCCTTACATTGCCTTTGAAGGTCATTGAAGTAAGAATAAACGATATTGACACGTTAAACGTGTGGAATTTTTTCCTTCACTCAATTTTTTTTTCTAATACCTTCTTTATTCGTTTTTTTTCGTTTATATCCTTTATCGACTTTGTTTTTTTTTAACAATGGTTCTACTCTTTTTCCCTTCAAATATTTGGTTTCACTCGTATTGTTACACGATGGATTTTCGTTTTGTATAAAAGGATAAAATTGTTGAACCAACTTATAGAATTAACAATATATTAATATACGTGTACAACATTTCTAAATTGTGGTATTAGAGAGCGCGATATTGATTTATCGTACGTTCATGTTGAATATTTGTAATTTGTTTAATAGATGAAATATTGCTATTTCCATATATCACAAATTTTAAAATCTAGTCGAATGGCAGTTATACCAAATATTCTCGTCGGTAATGAAAATTGTATTAAAAGAAAGATGATAGATGAATCAGTTGCATTGTACGTCATTTACTATAATCTTAGAGTTTCCATCATATGTATTTTATAATTGACAAAAAAAGAAAACTGTTAAATTGATAAAAGAAAATCAATAACAAACAAATTGAACCTATCGTAACGTTTTTTTTTTATAAATTATTAGATGAATCAGGGATATATAAATGCAAAATAAATAAATAAAAAGACTCATATGGGTTAAAAAATGTACAAACGTTTTTATTCGTTTTTTGCTTTTTTTCAATCCAACATACACAATCTTAAAAGTCTTATCTATACCGATGAAATTTGAATGATCAACCCAACAAATAAAACGTAACACATTTCCAAGATTGATTATTCAAATTTGTTTTTTCCCAAATGATAATTGCTGCTCTGTTTGACATTAGGTATAGGCTTATAAATTAATATTCCTTAATCGTAATCGTCGACCATGCGACACGTTGAATTTATTAAAATACGAGCAAAAATGTACACGCGTGCATCATACGTCCAATGCCTGTCACACGATGTAGATTATTATTTTATTAAATATATTAATATTATATGTATGATTTAAATTTGTCAAAACAAACGAACAAAAAAATCGTATTCACGTGACTGGCATTCGATGAGCATTGCTTATTTACAAAGTTTGTAAACTAAAAAGAAAGTCCAAGGTGAACTAAACAATTAATCTTTAATCTCTAATACATACGGCGTTAAATGTGAAGAGAGTCTTAACGTAGCTATTAGCTTTGAAAGAATTTCATTTTTACAATGAACCGCAATTATTAAAAATTCTTCTTGTTTTTTTTTATCATATACATATTTAACTTGACGTTTACATCGTAAAAAATATTAATCAACGATATATTTTCAACAATAATAAGTAATTATTATGTATATATACAAAAAATTATATTGTAAAATTTTCTTTATATTTATATTTATATATATATAATATCGTGATTAGAAAACATGTGATTTAATATGTTTTATTCGATAAGAAGTAAGAGGCAATCACAAGCCTTCTAATCTTTCTTAAATATATTACGTACTTGGATAAGAAACATTTTTAATCGTCCATCGAGTTCATATAGTAACAACTTCTTTGTCTTAAATCGCGTTAACGAATGCTCGAAGCCAATCATAATTTCCTTTCATTTTTGTGAAAACTAAAGGTTCGAGCAACCCGTTTTTTTTTTTTTTTAAAGTAAAAGAAAAGAATATCGAGAATATCGTTCACTTTTTCTGATTAGCGTAATCAACGTATACGCGCACAACTTCACCGCTGTACTTCCGTTGACTGGGCATAAAATAAAAATCTGGTTGAGGTTGAAGCGTTCCTGTGTGATGAGGTCCATTTTTGTTAGCGTATCTCGGCATGTTGCGTCGATCCTGCGTGTAGTAGCCTTGAGTAGGTCCTGGAGCAGGTGACATACCGGTCGATTGCCTCGGTCCTGGTGCTCGCGGCAAACTGTACGTCGCTCGAGGTCCTGGTACCATAGCGCTCATGCTGTTACGATTGTTATGCTGATGGGGAGGTTGATTTGGCGCTGGTCCAAGATGATGATTGTGATTGTCCGTTGAATGCCCGTTGCTCATCATCATCTCCCTTGGCCTGGTTAAACTCGAGACTGGTGGTGGTGGTGATTTTTCTTCGGTTTCGAACGCTTCGAATGCGAAGTTCGTGTTCGCGCTCGACGAGTAATCCCTCCATGCGTTTTTCGCGATCAGTCGATCCTGCAATCAACGATCCAATAATATCCAATTTTATCGGTTTTTTTTTTACTTTTTATTTCCTTGTATATGAATGTTCATTAATAATTCATGGATGTAATACGCGTGATTCGCTATATTCCGTGGTATACAAGAAAATTTTCCATGCAATTCCTAAGTGTCGTATATATATATATTTATATACGTTAATTATTCACATGCGGTACAAAAAAAAATGATCAAAACGTACATGTATATAAGCAAGAAGTTCATCAAGTGCTGATTATGGTAAGGTCACGATGATTTTTCAATGTTTCATTTTTTATTCATAATTATTTTATGTTCTATCCAATGAAATTTAGTTAATATGAATATTAAGTGCACCATTGATCACATGACTCAAAATATGAAAATAATTTATTTATTCGTAGCTAAATATAATTTGATGATTAAGTACAATTATTAAAATGAAAAACCTGGGTTAAAATTTAAAAAAAATTATTTATCATAATAAGTCATTAATTAATAATTTGTATGCTATTACTTAAAATATTACTCAATTTTTTTAAACATATTGCATTGTTATTAATTTGAAACAATAATTTTTGAATTTCTTTATATGTAGTATATAGATTGATTAATCAATTGTGACACTCCGGGCCTAGGTTTTCCAGGAGTATATTTTAAAAATTACTACATCGAATAAACTAAAATTTTATCTGTATCAATTAAGTATTATTCGAATGAATCAGAAACCATTCGAATGAAATAGCATTAAAAAATTCCTTAAAATTATTATTTAAAAAATAATTTATCTGTTTTCTTCCATATTTTTTTTTTAAAGATTTTAACCTATTCGATCAGGAGATTTCTGAAACATCTTGCAGTGAATGCATTGTACAAAAAATTATGGAACGTAGTATCATAATTGATCAAACTATTTTGACGTTGCAAATAAATTATCTAAAAAGTTTTGAGTTAAAGTAAATAATAAAATAATTTTGTTTTTAACGATTAAGAAATACGTTAAACCATTACGTATTAAATAATTGGATTATTTATAATAAATTGTTTATTGGGAGTAATATAACCCAGTATATAAAAATGATGAATTCTATAACTTTTGTTGCTTATAATTACAATAACGTATTGCCCAGTTAATATATTTAACCCAGAGATGATTAATCGTTTGGAAAAGAAAGAAAACTATTGATAACTATATGCCGCAATGATTGATGATGATTTTTCGTTAATCGATAAAGATTTAAAATCACAGTAACCATACCTTATAAAAAAATGATAGAGTGTACATAGTAAGATAGAGTTGGACAGAAATGAGAGGAGAAACAGATATAGACAGATAGACAGATAGATAGATAGAAGGTAAGAGTGTGCTATTTTTTTTTGTTGTATAATGTAAGAGAGAAAGAGAAGCAGAGGCAAAAGCGATACCTGGACGAGAAAAGCGGATAAGATTCATGCGCTCGCGCTTTTATATTGGCGGCCTCGGTGATTGGGCGCGTCTACCAATTTTGGGAAGGCCGATGTTGCATGTTGGGCGGTACATGCAATTGCTGCTGATGATGGTAATGCCGTAGATCTTGATGGTGTTGATGATGATGATGATCGTTTTGACGATGGTAGCGTGTATGGTTGTGGTTGTGGTTGTTGTTGCTGCTGATATGGTTGTTGTTGTTCGTATGGTGGTTGGTGTTCGAACGGTGGATCGGATTCCCAAGTGGTTGTGCACCGGGCGACGTGACCAGAGGCAGCGAGTACACCCTCTGTTTGTGCGTGAGGCAAGTGTGACAAGTCGCAAACGAGTGCGCGAAACATGCAACACAAGCAAAGCACAACGTTCTCTTTTTTCCCATCTCTCTTTTCTCTTCGGCTTATTTCTCTCTCCCTCTATATCTCGCCCTATTTATTTTTTTATCTCTCCCTCTCTTTCTCTCGATAGCAAAGTTTTTACTTCTTTTTCTACTTTACTTTCGTTCTCGATTTTTCTTTTTCTGTTTTTTTTTTCTCTTTTCAAAGTGTTCAAGGGTTATATATGCTACTTTACTTTCATTATTTATATGCTACCACAAACATTCAAGGAGCAACCTCAGAAGGAAGTGAAGATTGAAGGAAGAAAGAGAAATTGAAGTATGTAAATAGGAGACAGTGCCAATAACAGCAACAACGATAACAAAATAGATTTTAAAATAAATAAATAAATAAAGATATTGACATTCAGAAGAAAATTTTACGTTCAGATAAATATACGAGACATTGATACTGCTTTGATCTCGTTGCATGCAAAACTTTCTTTGATCGTTTTCAACATTTACTTTAACATTTAATCATTCGTGTCTTTCAATTTAGAGGAAACATCAAGAGATATACGTAAGAACGTGAAGTCAATGAATAATTAATAGACATACCTTCGTCGTGCGTTTTTTGGAAGCCTTGTAAAGTGTACAGCTGGCCTGTAATAAAGCGAGCGCCAAGAGTGCGGCTAGACAAGCGATAACGATGTACAGTTTCGTCGGGCCCAACAAAAGACCTGCCATCAGTGAATTTTCACTTCCTTGCTTCTCAAGGTCATTCTCCTCAAAGTCATTTTCTACAAGATAAAACGTATTAAGCGTCGGTTTCCTTTTGTCTTTTTTTTGTAGTGTGCAACTTTTATATAAAAATAAAAAGTGCACAAGAGAAAGTTGGGGAATACGAAACTTACGGTGTGAGCGAAGTACGAGGTAATGTGGATCAACGGTAAGAGCTCCAACTTTTCCTGTACCAAGTGCCTTGGTGAGAGCTGCTTCGGCCATAGCAGCTGTATCCGAAGGCCTGAGGGCACGTCCTTTGATCTCGTTTTTGTCCATTGCCAAATTCATTCTTGCGATTACGCCGTCATTGCCGTTCCTATCACAATTTCAATATTCTTTGTGAAATCAACCGTTAATCGTCGTACTCGGTTAATTTATAATTTTCTATTTTACCAAACCGTAGTATAAATGGAGTATTCTAAGGTAATGATTCAACTTTGCTTTTAATAAACGACGTCCACAATTAAATGGATAGGTAAAATTTAAAAGGTTAGACATAAGAATTCATCTTGTCAGTACAAAGTTTACGTGTCAATTATCATCATTTATATTAGTGCTCTCTTTCAGATCGATATGGAAGTTTATATTCAATATTTTAAGGTCAAAACTATTATTTTTGGTCAAAAAAACGTTTTATAATACTGTGATTTATAGTAGGGAATTTACAGAAAAATTACTCTTTTGAAGATAAACCTGAGCTAGTCAACAGGTACGAAAATAAAATCAAGTTAAAATGTGAATCTTTTTATAGGGTGAACATTGCGATCTCAAACAAATTATTCAATTCGAATGAAAATTTCACTCTGCAAAATTTACTAAGGCAGTTTATTTTTCCATTCTACTTAATTTCGAAATACTTTTATACGTACTTTTGAAGTTCGCTCAATTTCAATTCGTGGAATCCAGGAATCTTTTCCAACGCTGGCGAAAAACTTCCGGAAATGGTGTTAGAAATGTCATCGAAATCAGCGGAACCAGGCAGTGGTGCTTTAAATCCATCCCCCAAATTGACTAATCTCACTTCCACATCGTAGAATATTCGAGGAGGTGCTGGAGTTGTTGCTCCATCGTCATCGTCTGTAAAATTGTAATTTTTCACATTTAGAGTTTTGAGCAACAGTCTCATTGTTTATTTACGTCACGTTTCTCCCAGACTTGCACAAAATGTACGTGTCTGGATGTATATAGATTATTCGTAAAAAATAATTAAAATATATAATGTTACTCTTGTAACGATGGTTCTAAATATTTAATACACGCAATATCCGTTATGAGAATTCGTTACGCAACAATATGCCGCTGCTATTATTATTAATTCTTTAATGACTTATCGCACAATCGCGAATTTATAATGTTGAATACATTAAACTTTACTCGCTGCCTCTCAGAATCCAAAATTTGCATTTACACTGTACGAGCACAAGAGTGTATAGATTTTTCCCCGATTAATAAGAAAGAAAAAGGAGGTTAAAAGTAAACTTACCGTCAATTCCACAAGACTTGATGCAAACTTTTTGCGCGGAAACAATTGGTACGGTTTCGTGTTTCCGTATTTTCTTATTTACAGGATTGAAGGTACCGCCCTTGACCGGGAACATAAGGTAGAGGCATTGATCGTCGGTGAAGGATAAATCACGGTTATCTTTCGTAGCTCTTTTTCTACTGAATTTCAAAGTCGTTTCTCCGTTCTCGATGCGACCGCTGAAATTGAAGATATCTTGGGAAGCATCGAGGACCGGCGAATTGTAGCCATTTACCCAAGTGTCCATTAAGAATGCCCTACCGCTAGTTTTATCGACCCATCCAAGGATAGCATCAGTTTGCGTCTACGAGTCAACGGTACATTAAATTTTAATAAAAATATAAATGTAAATATATCGGGATCTATATTCATATACCTATATAAACAGTTCAACTTACCATTTTCTCATCTTTGGAAAATCCAATACCCGTCCAAGTGTCGACGTTCTTCGTAACAATTGTAAAAGAAATCTCCTCCTGAATATCGAAAAATTACGGTTACGTAAAATGAAAGCTAATGCTCAATGACTTTCTACTGGCAAAATTTGTTTTGAACTCACCTTTCTCGCTTTATACAACCATTTGATGCTATACTCGCAGGTATAATTTTCCGGCGAGCAGTGCCTAGGATAATGCCATTCTCCTCCGCATCCTCCACCTTCGAGTGTCACTCCACCACCGAAATCGTCTTTTCCTTTCTCCTCTGTAAATTTAAACGAGACGTAAAATCATCGTTATCATCCTTCTTCAACGGTCTCGGTGAAATTTATATTTTTTTTTCTTTATTTCGAAACATCTTTTCTGATTACATAGCACTTTCGTAGAAATTTCACGTACAGTGACACGTATTTATATAGAAAGTTTCACTAATCTATAGGTATATATACTGACCGAAAAAGTTGATTGTCGCTACGCCCCTTTGGGATTTGTGACCGTGATATTTTAGTTCGTCAGCCTTGTAGAAGTCCTTGACACTGACCTTGCTGTGTTCGACACCACTCGCTGGTACGTGGATGTATTTGCCAGGTTCTTGGCCTTTCGCCCAAATGACCTGTTCGAATGTATTATGATGTCAGGTTAACGCTCATTTGGAATTCATTGAAACGAGGATTTGAATTTTTCGAATTAATGATATTAAAAGACCTTTCATATTTTTGAATCGTTTTAAATAGCTTGGAAGTATTTTTTGACGAGAAGTTCATTCAACCATTGAATGAATGGGCCGAAACAGATAAGATTGTACAGCATCCAAATGTTTGTGGATAAAAGATTTAGAAAAGTAACTACGTATTTCAAATTTTCAACTTTTTTTCAAATATATATACACTTATACCTTACTATTACAAAAAGGTAGGAATTTACAAAATCTTAAATTTCTCGATGTTAATTTAGTGCAACTTAGGATGATTTACTAAAATTGTTAATAAAAGTCCTACTTTCAATTGAAATTCTGCACGAAAATTGGATAACGCAGCATACGCCAGGACTTTACTATGAACATTTGAATAACTTTTGTTCAACCTTTCTCTCCATGCGGTAAAGTTACAATGACTATTTGAAAAGAGTGTTTGCAGTAGAATGATACACTGACAGATCAGTAATAAATTATAGGAATGCGAATGAACTGTAATAAGAAGGTACGTACCTGCATTGACGCATCAATGATTTCATGGTCACTGAAGTGTTCGTCAGCATCTAATCGACGCCTGAAAAGGATCGTTGTAACTCCATCACGTTCGAAACCCATGGCTGCGGTAAGACTGTCCTTGCCACCCCAGAAAGAATCAGGACGAGGCGTAGACCTATCGCGTGTGTAATAATCGCCAATTCGGTGCCTCATGCCGCGAGCCGATCCAATGATGATGTCGGTGCAATCCATAGGATTGAAGTCATGCTTCGGCGTGTATTTGTGTAGGCCAATTCCCGATTGACTAGCTGTTTGTTTACACGAACGATTATTTTGGTACGCGCAAGTGACCAAGAGATTCGAAGAAGGACAGATACCGCGAGAGGGCAGAACGTTCCGAGATTGAGAGATTGAGCTTTTTGAGATATGTTTGATAGATTGAGAAGGATAGAGTAGAGTACAAAATTTGGACAAAATTACCTTTTGCCGATCCTGATTTGGCTTTAGTTTTGCCTTCCGAATGGGGCTCGGATGAAGGCTCCGGTTCTGATTTGGGCTCGGGTTCGGAATTTGGTTCAGGTTGTGATTCGGGCTCGGGTTCTGGCTCGGATTTAGGTTCCGGCTCGGAATTCGGTTCAGGCTCGGACTTTGGTTCGGGCTCGGATTTAGGCTCAGGTTCGGATTTCGGCTCCGGCTCCGATTTCGGCTCGGGTTCGGATTTAGGCTCGGGCTCGGATTTCGGCTCGGGTTCAGATTTCGGCTCGGGTTCGGATTTGGGTTCGGGTTCAGATTTGGGTTCTGGTTCGGATTTAGGTTCAGGTTCGGATTTAGGTTCAGGTTCGGATTTAGGCTCGGGCTCGGATTTCGGTTCGGGTTCGGAGGTGGGCTCTGGCTCTGAGTTGGGTTCGGGCTCGCTGGCTGGCTCCCCTGTGCAAAAAAGCAACACATGCTACCGGTTACACCGTCACCTCGTGGATTGTTGTTATTCTCGATTACTACTAAGGTATTTTAATCGTTTAAGCTAATATCCTCTGCTTGCGCGTGTATCTACGTATATACATATATACGTGTATTATATATATATATATATATATATATATATATATATATATATATATATATAATACATATATATATGTATATATGTATATATGTATTACAACGAAGGTATAATGCCGTGCGAAAGGAAAATTCTACTATGCATACATTTTTGCATACTTGCTTATGTATCCCGCAGCTCGGGAATAATTAGAGGATAATATCTTGGTTGCTTTCGCTGAAAATCAGCGAAGCTAATCATTCATTTACATAATCCGCGAATAGCGCATATCTTCCCTTAGGGGTGCGTGTTTTAGTACGCCTTTTTAATCCTCCTCTTTCGTTAGAAAATATAATCGTATTCGCGAATTCTTCGACTCGTGACTGCCGGATTTTTTTCAACGCTGAAAAAAATCGGCATACCAGCACCTACTTTCTACGCTATTAATATTTTGTATATATATATATATGTATAGATATAGACGTATTTGCATCTCTTAGGTTAGTTTGCGCATTTTCTTTGTCGGTATTCCTTTTGTACGTCGACATGATATTTTTTGTTGTCGTTGTTGCTGTTGCCGTGCAGACTCGAGAGTGTAAAAATTGGAACGTCAAGTTAAATAATGTAAGCGTGCTTATGGCTATTGTTACAGCTTGTAATTAAACCAGCGTTCCGATTTTTATCGAGTATTGTCATCGCAGCGTTCTAGTAAACTGCTTTTCATTAGTACATGCTTGTTTTCCTTTTGCATTTGATTTCTAAGACCGCTAAGTGAAATTAGCTTTGTTAAATGCGTGACTTTTCCATAATCCCTTACTGCACTGATTTTACCGTACGCGCATTGTATTTAAAAACATCAAATGTATTCAAAACTTTTTCTACAACGAGTTAAATAATTGCGCGGGTACGACGTGCGACATTTCACTTTGTAATTGTCATCAGTGCAGTAAAGTGTTAATTTAGATTTTTGTAAATATATGTATAATATATATCTATAAATAGTGACCATTATATCGTCAAAATGAGACGACGTGTCGATTGCAGGCGGTGACAAATTGAATTAATATTGCGCCTTGCAAAAATGGGGTATTCGTCGACGCGACGTTCTAGAGCCTTCAAGTCACGGTATACTTTGTAGGAACGTAAAAAATATATATACGTATATAATTGTAAGATAAAAAAAAACTGGTATCGCGTCGTGTTATATTCGAATTGGTTGTAATCGAACTCGATCTCGTCGCGGAATTCGTTCCTCTTTGACTTACCGGTTGGTTGAGGATCCGGTAACGGCGATCTCTTCTTGCGACCTGTCCGAAAACGACAAGATTAGCTTGAAGGTAGTGGAAGAGAAAGTTTTAAGAATATTAATCTTGAGCAAGTCTGAATCGAATGATCTGGCTTAAGAGTAATCAAAAATATTCTTTCGTCATTTGTACATTAATTTATTCTATTTTGGGGATTAATCGAATGCGATACGCGTAGTCTTTCCTTGTACTAACTTTATCTTAGATTATCAAACGAATTTTTAAGTATAAATTAGCCATTTTTCAATAAATCGGTTTAATATAAAATAGCTATAGTTAGAGAAATGGACAAATATTCATCGAAGTATTTTCTATTGAAAGCAATAAGTTTATTGATAATAATCCACATTTATATATACTAATATATAAAATAATGATTTATCACGATTACATGGGAATTTAAAGACAACTATTTTAATGAACTAACCAAATCTAATTTTCAAATTTGCATGCGCCAATATTATGAACCAATATTACAACATTCATTCTGGGTTCACCACATCCGATCATTACTTTTTTATGAAATATTTATATCAATTGAGCTAAATTACTTTTGCTTATAACTTTTGGTAAATTAGTTCACGACAATGAAAATTGTATTGGTTCATAAATAATTATTATTCAAAGATTAAAAAGTTTGACATTTTGTAATAACCAACATAATTATATACATACAATTTGAGGACCATTGTGATTGAAAAAATCCAGACTTTCATCAGATTAACATTTATTGTATTGGAATACGAAAGTAATAAAAAAAATTCCATACCTTGCTTAGTACTGACACGGTAGGTGACGCTCGTCTGTACCGTGACATCAGCGTCAGGCCGAGCAGTGATAGCTCCTTCGTGTTTAGCGGATCGTTTGTTGTTACCACTGATTTTCGGTTGGGATGCTTCTGGTTCAGGTTCAGGATGCGGTTCGGATTCAGGTTCGGGTTCAGGTTCCGATTCAGGTTCCGGTTCCGGTTCGGCTTTGGGTTCTGGTCGCGGCAAAGGCTCGAGTCCGCTCTTCTTACCACGCTCACGAATTTCAGGCACCGCACGGCAAGCCGAAGTTAAGGAACTCGGACGCCAACCGATACCAACCCACGATGTCCCGTTGACCACGGCTACACCTTCGAATTCACGGGTATCTTTAAGGATCCTCCAGTAGAAGGTAAAGTCTTGAGAGAATCGTTTCATCGTGTACGACTGGAGATCGAGATCTACATTCTTCATCACCGAACCTGTACGAAATAGCATTATCGTGTAAAACGATTGGGAACGTTGTTGTTCGGTAAATATAGGTTATATATCGGTAATGATGATTAACTAACGTTTCGAGCACCCAGGTCCGAACCACCCGATGTTGCAGTAACAATGTTTGGTTGGTGGTGTAGTGCCCCCGTTGTCGATGCAAGCACCTTGGGTACCACAGTCCGAATCATCGAGGCATTCTTCTCTGTATTGGCACCTGGGCCCGTAGTAAAACCTGTCGCAACGACATCGACCCAATACCGATCGTCCATGACCGCTGCAATCTTCCCTGTACGTTTTCTTATCGACGATCTATATACCCGGAGGAGCACACAACGGATTGTTCAATGTTTACTTTCGTTCGAGGCATATATGTAGTTACTATGAAGCAATAGATACCACTTGATCTTTAAATCCTTATTGATAGAACAGTATCTCAAAGACATAACTTTTATATAACTACTAGATTCACATTGTATTACCATTTTTATTTTCGATACTATGCATATGCGGTACGTATAACTCATAAATTATGCGATTGTCGTAAATCAATGATATTGAAGATGCAATTATTATACTTTTGTTTAATCCGTTAACGTCGACGGGGTGATTTTTTTTTAGTCGATCGGTGATTCATTTAATAAATCAATTCAAACATAGCTAGTAATATTCAGAAAAATTATTTTCTATGTAAAAATGTTATAATCATAAAAATCAATATAAAAATAACAATTTGTTATAGGTATAAGTTTTGGGATTATTTAACAGATATATTTTAAATATTAACAATTCTTTAACTAATTTTTCTATAAAACAATAATATTCGTAAAATATTGTAGCGACGTTACTATTGAATGTCTTTTTAAAATCGAAATGATCCTCTTTATCGTTCTTTAATTTACTAATAATCTATACCAAATGTTTATTTTAGCACATAAAGTCAAACATTTGAAAATTATTAAGTTTAAAAATTATTACATGCAAGAATTGCAGACAGATCTTTTTACAAACGTCTTAAATAATTGAGAAGTATCATCATTATCATTTTAGTATATATTTTAAAAGACTGAAAATTTAGTAAATCCGATTACAGGGATCTACTCTTTCCAACTAAAGATTGATGTATAAAATATTGAATTAAAAATCTGAAAAAATTCATAAAAATACTTTAAAACAGCAAAGAGCCTAACGCTGCGACTTTTTTGAAAAAAAAAATAATTGTTTTAATTTATTTAAAGCGAACAAGATTTGGTCGGTAATTGAATAAGTCCCATGCCCGACACAAAAATTAAATTAATATTAACAATTTAAAAATCTACAGAAATTCGTGCATATTGTTTAAAGAAAATAGGAAAACCTGGCATTGCCAAATTTTTGAAAATAATAACCCATTTTACGTTAACATATAAACTTTCCAGAGTCCGACATCCCCTTAAAAACATGTCCGCCTCGACGCAAACGAATAAATTGAAGAACATTGTTGAACGATACTGTTATTCGGTTGACTAATATTTCAAAGGTATAGTTTAAGTGTTTGTACAAAGTGCGACTTACGTCAACATCCGCACAGGACCAAAACCTGTAAGAGGTGCCCCACTCTTCGGCTTCTCTGAGTAATCTGACTGTGCAGTCGGTGCACGTGAAGTTCGCCGGTAACTCGACAAGGTAGCTTTGCGCGCTACTCGTAAATCATGCAAGAATTGCAGGAAGTGGCATAAGTACAAGAAAGTAACGGACAAAAAATGAAATAATCCATCAAGATCGATACTTACGTTGCGTCATTTTCTACAAATTCGCTCTGTTTGGTTACTGGAGTAAGATCGACTAGAGGCCTGTCCAGGGCGTCTAATATCTGCAGTCTAAAACCTCCCTGGAAAATAAATTATTTTATATTATTTAAAAGATACTTTTATTAAAATAATTTAATATACTTTATATAAACAATATATGTAGTTTCTAAATCTATGATATCGATAAGGTAAATTTTTTAATTTTGATCAATGATTATATAAAAACTTTAGAAATTTTCGTTATATCGTTACGTTATTTTGTTGTGATTATTGATAATACGGTAAGAAAAAGGTCGTAAAACTAGATGCATTCCAATTTATCGAACTAATCCCAAATCTACATTTTACAGTTACAATCTTACCGAACTAAAAAATTGCATTATACGATAAATTTACGGAATTCCAAGAGTTCATTATTTCACTAAAGTATGAGAATTTCTTTATCAATCTCATCAAAATAAATTATAATTCTTTAAACATAACTTAAAATGGATTTCGGTCAAAAACTCCTCGAAAATTAAAAATATTTCCTCTTAAAATTTAGTTTACGGATAAGTACGTCATTAATAAACTTTTTTTCTACTATGCCTAAAACTTAGCGATATTTCAAGTCGATAAGGTAGGGATTCGACGACATAGCTTAACATATTTGGTAACAATAAAGGATAATTTAAAAATGATTCGAGTATCTCATGTACAAGAATGTGTTGCATTACCGTATGAAATAAATCTCAAAATTATTACCAGAACACTTTATATAGATAGCTCGAAGGATATACTTGGAACACACCCTTTTTCGTAGACATTCTTTGAGCGCTTAGAATTATAATTCGCTATACGTATATATACTAAAAACACTATACGGAAAGCAATGGAATCTTAAATAACTTTCATCTCCTCGTCGTTCCACTTCCAAAATTTCGCGAACCGTTTTCTCGGACAGAAAGAAAATACCCTGTAGGACGATTCGTTAACCGCTTTGTCGTAAAAAAAAATTATCACAGTCCGTACGAAAGAGAGAGAGAGAGAGAGAGAGAGAGAAAGGAAAGAAGAAGTAGAGTTTTTTTCCTCGCAATCTACTCGGGGTCGTTTCGAAACGGCTAGACGCGCGAAATCTCATAACAGAAGAATGTACGCGCTTTCCGGCACTCGGCGGCGGATTTTGCCTCGGTGAATTCCGATCGTATTTTCCGCGAGCCGCTCTCCATCTGCGCGAGCACACGCTCGCTCGTAAATCGCAGGGAAAATAATGTCGCGGACGAGGCACAGGTGCCGAGCGAGAGAGAATCCGGGAGAAAGCCGTGTATAGCTGTTCAGTTGCCAAGAAATGTCTCTCATCGACAAACAGAGAGATTTTTCCTACTTTTTTTTTTTGAAAATTTATACTTATCTCTTCGATGTTTTGATAGAAATAGATAATCATTTTTATCACGTAAATTACAAACGAGTCGAATGTGTGCGTAAATTTCAATTCGTTCACCCCCGTGTAAAAGTATATAATTTTATATCAACCTTAGATAAAACATGTGTTTGCCTAAAGTTTATATATGTAACGAAATTATTCAAAACTTAAAAAAAATATTAATTTGATATTTGTATAAAATTTATGTAAACTTTAAATAATGTCTTAGTTAAAGTTCAAAAATAATTTTTTTGAACGTGCAAAATTTAGCCTAAGCTTTTGACCTTACACTTTAGTAATAAAGCATATTTAAAACATACATCAAAGTTTATAAAAGCTGAATTCAATTTATTGACATAAATAATAAAATAGTTGAGTACATGATAAAGCGAAAGAGTATAAGAAATATCAGAAGTTCGAAATTAAGATTAAATATTTCTTTTTTTTTAATCAAATTTTACACTTTATAAAAAATTATTTTTACATACTTATCTAAGATATTATGTTAATTTTATCTAAACTTATACAAATGTCTAATAAAAGCTGCTAGACATTTAACCATTGCTTACGATTAACGTGTGAATCGAATGGGATTCTTTTTGATTAATATCAATATTAAAAAATAATAAAAATAAAAAGAATATAATAACTCGTTAACGCATTTCTAGCAGGCAATATTTTTCCACGTTTGGAAAATACTCATTGCGTATGTTGACATAAACTTTATGTTAAGTTGATATAAAGTTTTATATTTTTACCCTAGGATCAATACCCACAAACGCGCGTAGTAAAATAATTTCAAAACTTTTTCCTTTCATTATTATTTTTTTTTTTCATTTCTCGTCAAACGCGAATGGATTCGTTTGAAGTTTTTTTTATCAGCTATTTATTATACGTGCGGCCTCAAAAAGGGCATCGTTTATAAAACGAATAAAACTTCGGATTTCTATACATTTTTCGGTGAAAATGTTATTTTCCACAATAACGTTCCGAAAATTTTAATCAATCCTACGTATTCAGGCCAAAAAAATGTTTCTGATCCAAATATTTTCTACATCGCGTGTATTTACAAATCGTTAACATTTTTTTTGCACGTCTAAATAATTTTCTGCTCTAGTCAAGCAAACACGGCTAGATCATTTTTCTCTTCGCTATAACTTTCCACGTTTCAATGTCAACGCAATTACGCTCTTGGAAAAAAGCGCGGTGTAAATGGTTGTTTTACGACAAATTTTTCAAATGCAACGGATTTCCTTTCTCTTATATATATATATATACATTCGTTATTGGCGAATACTCGAAGGAACGAAAAATAGATTTTCACTGTTACTTAAAAAAAATCTTCTAATGAGAGTAACTTCATTTAAATGGACGTTTCACTGTTATTTTTTACACACGCTTTCTTTTCATTGTCGAAAATATTAAATGTAATTGCCGCATGTAAAATAGGCTTTACCGTTTTCAAAATTTAGAGCGTTTTTTTTAATACCAGGTTTACGTATAGATATGTGCAACGGTGTCAAAACCGTAGTAAAGGGAAATAAAATAAAGATAAAGAAATGCTAGACAATTTTCTCGAAAACACGAGGTAATTATAGTAATATACAAGGGTAATGAAGTAAGTTACTTTTTAATTATTTACAATGAAGAATTTGTGTCCTTATTAATCTTACAGTTAGTTTTTGCAAATTATAAATTTTATTGTATTATTCTGTTTTTGTAATGTATATTTGTAAAAGACACTGCAGGGGTAATAAAAAGATACAACAGTAACCACCACAGTTCGTCTTGTTTATGTGAAAAAATAATCACTAAACAGTTTTTAAAATTATTATTTCGAAGTCAACATAATTTTGACAATAACTTTCAGGTTATACCTATCAAATGTCCTAAATTTATTATCTTATCACGATAAATTTAACAAGAAAATTCTCTCCTTGCGCTTACTCAAAACCATCACCGTAAATTTGGCATACGTTTTAGAAACAAATGTGGTTCTAAAGATCGATTAACATTCAAATGCGTATTGCTTAAGGGATAATAATTAATCACACGGGAAAGCGATATTTTGAAATTGAGCTGGCAGATAAAATAATAACACTTAGTTAAACCATCGGACTATGTAAATAAGGTTGAAGTTTAATTAAGGCACTTTTCGTTTAACGGTCTCACTCGGCATATTACGTAAAAGCTCACGCACGTATATATACACATTGCACAATATTTATTACTTACTCGCATTTCCCAAGACGATGTTTTGATATGTACCTGGTCAGGTTGAGCTTTCAGCGTGTTTCTTTCGAAATAAATAACTTTAAACGGCGGGGGGACTCGTAACGTGTATATATACCGTTAAATGCATATAGGTATATACGTAGAGAATAAAATTGTGGCCTTGGATCGACGACATTCCAATTGGATATATATTTTTTTAAGAGAGCAAGGTGTTTAGATATTATAAATTTTTGTTATTTTCAAAGTTAACTTTCGTACGTATATAACTCTGTAAATATAAAAAGAAATATTGCCAATTTTTCTCTCTTTCTCGTTACGTTCTCCTTAAGAAATTGAGGACGTGTTATACTTTTTTTTGCGCTTAAGGGCCATTTAAGAGAGAAAAAAAGGACACCGGTAAATATACGTGAGTCGTTTAATAATCGTCGATTAATATAAGTCGAAAGGGAGAAGGCCTTGGTAGGCCTCACGCATACGATTTCCCGCGGCATGTACGAGAGACACAGAGAGAGACAGAGACTATCGAGAAGGCGTTCCACGAGGGATTCCAGGTCATAACGGTGCTGGTGCGTGCGCCCTGGGCGAGCTTCCGAGGAGACGCTTGTGGAATTCGCATTAACATTTTTCCGATGACGGGCGGGGAGGGAGAGGATGAGGAGGAGAGAGGGGGGAGCCTCTTGTGTTACGGATTAGAATTTCAAATCGACAAGTATCGAGGTTGTCGTTTTTTTTCTTCGATTGAGCTTTTAAGTTGACTCGACGTGTGCGAGTTTGTTTAACTTGGTTGCTCGTGTGAAGATGAAATTAGTCATGTTTAAGATAGAGATAAGAATAAATTTTATGTAAGATTCTTTTTTTAGAATTGTGAGAAATATTCTCTGTGGTAATGACGATTTGAAATATTGAAATTAATAATTAATAATATTCTAGTCGGAATTAGTTCATCTTTTGAATAATTCTGGGTCGTAGTTGATTATACATTTTGAGATTTTTTAAATATTGTATTTCTTATAAATGTTATAATGGTGATTCATATTTATTTCAAATAAAGTTCGTAGAAAATATGTTCAGAAGGAAGTAGAAATAATTTTACTACTGATTTTAAGCGTGCAACGACAATTTTATGATGGGAGAACCAAATAGTGAAACAACTAAAAAGTATTTCTTAAAATGAATTTATAAGAGTTTTAAAAAAATTACTTTAGAAATATTCGAATTCCTTCCCTTTTAGTGGATAATAGAGATATTTTAATACGTACACACGTATATCGTAAATTGAATATCTGACTCAAATACAAGTATTATCCGTATCCTCGTATAATTTCATCTTATGAATAAAAGTAATAATTAAAAAATCGTTGCACATTATATTATTAAAATTAGGAATACAAAAATAGGCAAACCCAAACCCGCCTCGTCAAGTTGGAATGGTATCATCGAGAAAAAATAAAATCTATCAAGTATTTGCAAAAGGTTGCGGAACAACAAACACGGGTAGACGTACGTAGATACAAATACAGAGAGAGAGAGAGAGAGAGAGAGAGGGAGGGACAAGTTTTACAGGTGGCAGTAAAATGCTAATCCGCAGCTCGTGCATGGAAAAATAGAAATATCCATCGAAGAGAGACGCGCCCGGTTGGGATTTACGTAAAACCACTTCCCCTTCCCCCGACGTCGTCACAGGTGTAAAACGTTGATTTAGGACGCAAAGGATGTAACGGGGTTCTCGCGGCAAGCTAATCACGCGGCTCGTGATTCTTTTTTTGCTAAGCTTCGCGCATTCCTACCGCGCGCTCGGCTATGCGAATGACACTCGATCGTTGGCTCTCCGTGTCCCGAGCGAGAAAGAGAGAGAGAGAGAGAGAGAGAAACGAGAGCCTCGTTAGCGACTCGGAATTTCTCGCTTACCACGCGCGCCTGCTCGCAATCTATATAGAAAGTTACACTTTTATATTATTTTACGATAACTGATATTTTTGGAATAGTTTTACTTGTATTTAAATGAGACTGTCTTTCTTTTTTTTTTAGTTTTGACTTGTATTGATGATATGGAAATATGTTGAATTTCATAATTAAATCTATGGTTTTCGTGTCGAAAGAATTTCTTTCATAACGAGTCAACAAAGTACTAAATTATCGAGTTAGTGACAATTTAAAAATCATGATTAAACTGATGAATTAAAAATTAATGCAAACGTAACTTACACAACACAATCAATTAGTGGTAATAAGCGAACGCTTTTTATCATCGGTAATGATTATATAGGTACAAAACTTAAATAAAAAATAGCAATTACATCTTGGAATGAAAAAAATATTTACTATTCAAAATAAGTATAGAAAAGCGTCGTCAATTAAAATATTAATATATCTGCGTGTAACAAACCAAACAAAGAATAATATTCGCAAATTCAGTTTGAAATGTGTAATTTGAAAAACTACAGTAGTTTAAGGTTTCCTCGAACAATGTAAATATTCTATTCGTATAATTCATTTCTGTTTTCCATTCAAACAAAACTTTTAATAATAATCATTCGTATATTTTTCACTATTGTATATGCCTACATCATTCATTTTCAATTTCGCGTTACACACACGCACACACGTTTTTGAAACACAATGGCATTTAAACATAAAAATAAATAATTATAAATATACAATTTAAAACGAATCTCGTCGACAAACTACGCTAAAATTGCAGAAAAACGGTGATGCGCAATCAATATTCCGAACGGAAATTTCGTAATCGATGGAAACACCAAAAAGAAAAAGAATAAAGGCTCATTACACCCGAAATCGCACGAAACTGCACGAAATCCACGAATCATCTCCAAAGTATATTAAAACCTTAAAAAAAAAGGTAACCGAATAAATGAATCACGATGTATACGAAAAAGAAAAAAAGACACGAGAAAAGTGGACGTGTCGTCATTATTCGAGTAGATTCACCATTTGCAATTTGCTCCCTCCCCTCCTCCATCATCTTCAACGTGTATTCCTATTTCGTGCGTCTATTCCATCTCCGAGGCAAGCAATATAAACCCGCGCCTTTGCGCGAAAAAGGATGAGGTTATACATATAGACACACACACACATAGAGAGAGAGAGAGAGAGAGAGAGAGATTGCGCAAGGAAAAGTTCTATCGCGACCTCAACCGAAACGAGAATATATACTCGCGCAATAGCATCGAGAGCCAAGGAATTTCGAGACGGGTAAAAAGTATCGCCGCAAATCAGATGCCGCTCCTTTCGGTGAGCGCCTTTCAAATAAAAGGGGGGCCTTCTTCTTCTTCTTCTTCTTCCTTGGTATCCCCCCCAACTCTTCTTTTTCTTCTTATTCTTTTTTCCGTTATCTTTATCGTTCGTGCAGGTATTTATACTGTTATCGATGCGTCTCGTTTATTATTACCTTTTCGTTACTTTTTTTTTCGAGGTCGGAGAATTTTAGTTTTGTTACACGCGACATTTACGTTATGTAATATTTACAGTCTCGTTTACTTTTTTCTATCTTTTTTTTATACACGTTATGAATATATATAAATAATTTAACGTTAAAATTCCAGTACGCGCCTTGGATTGCATTGAAAGTGTATATGTATATAAATGTTGACGATGTAAATAAATTTATATATGAATCAACGTTAGGAATTTTACATACCTATAAGAAAAATCTGTGTCTATGTAGCCATTAGAATATCATTAAGAAAATATCGGTAACTATATAGGTGTGACGAATTTTTTTTATACAATAATTAAAATTTAATTAGATGCACTGAAAATTACTGTTATTACGGGTAAGAGAATTTTGTAACAAGTGACATTAATTAATCTTAAACGTAGTTAATTAATAGTATTACGTGTAAAAAAGGAGTCTGATTTTAAAAGGATGTGTGTCAAAAATATGGCACTTAAGAGGAAATGTTTTAGAGATATCACTTTAATATGGATTAATTTAGATAAAATTCAGCTGCTTTCGAGTTATTTTAACCAAACGTGTTTAATTCATGTAAATTTATTTAAAATTATTTCAAATAGAAAAGTAGCTTCTTAATGTCCTAAATCCGTCAAAACTGATTTTTTAAAGTGATTATAATTATTTCTTAACCACATCGACAATCATTGTGGTAGAAATTTGACGATTTCCTAATGTTTTATGGATACAGTTTAAATTATGAAAATGCAATCCTTTGTGTTGATATTTAAAAAATAAAAGTTATTTCGGTAAGTTATAACCAACTATTTTCGACCGCTCTTTGAACAAGTGAGTAATTTATACCTAATAAATCGATTTTGCAATAACATTAGATTTGTTTTAGAATAGGATTAATTTGCTATATGCACTTAACAAAGAAAAAAATAATGTAAGTGACGATCTATATTAAACAATAATATTAAATTGATCATCAAAGAATGTATTATTTTTTAAGTATATTCTTTAAAAGTCTAGCTAATCCCGATAGTTTGTCTTAATAATATAAAAATTAAATATAAAACAAATAATAAATAATTATTTTAGAATTTTTCTACAAATAAAATTCTATTACACCGTACTATAAAATTTACAGATTTCTATTACAACTTACAAGTGTGTATATATACACACACACGCAGCACTTGATTCGCGAATGATTCTCTACTACACGCCGCAATCAACAAGTGTGTTTATATATACACTTACAATTTTTTTAGACAACTTTAAAAAAAAAGAAGAAGAAAATTCGATATTTTTTTCGTAGGTGAAAGCGAATTAAGCAAACACACCTGTTAGGTACACTGTCAAAATAAGCACGCAAGTGTGTAGATATATGTACTCAAGAGAATCCTAGTGATCGGCAAACATTGCAAAATCAACGGATAATGTAAGTGACGATCTATATTAAACAATAATATTAAATTGATCATCAAGGAATGTATTATTATTTAAGTATATTCTTTAAAAGTCTAGCTAATCCCGAAAGTTTGTCTTAATAATATAAAAATTAAATATAAAACAAATAATAAATAATTACCGTAAGGTACCCAATTGTTGATCATGAACCAATTTCTGATCAGTGTATTATTTCAATAAAATAATAAGTTTTAGAATTTTTCTACAAATAAAATTCTATTACACCGTACTATAAAATTTACAGATTTCTATTACAACTTACAAGTGTGTATATATACACACACACGCAGCACTTGATTCGCGAATGATTCTCTACTACACGCCGCAATCAACAAGTGTGTTTATATATACACTTACAATTTTTTTAGACAACTTTAAAAAAAAAGAAGAAGAAAATTCGATATTTTTTTCGTAGGTGAAAGCGAATTAAGCAAACACACCTGTTAGGTACACTGTCAAAATAAGCACGCAAGTGTGTAGATATATGTACTCAAGAGAATCCTAGTGATCGGCAAACATTGCAAAATCAACGGATTATGAAAGGAATTGCTATTGGAAAATATAGTCAATGGGAAACGAAATTTCGTAAGAGATCGACACCTTTCGCGTAGGTCGTTTGATATCGTCTGACTAGCTGAATAATATAATGTACAAAATGTAAGAAAAAAAAACACCAATGAATGTAACTACAAGCTTTTAAACCGTACGCTCATCCGTGCGTTTCTTCCTGCTTTTTTTTTCTTCTCTTATTGTGGTTGCATCTTGACTTGATTTCAAAACCTGTCATCATCGTTTACCGTTGATAATATCAGGGAGTGTCCGCATAATGACAATTCTTATTCGTTATTTTTTTTTTACGATTTCCGGAATTTCGAGATATTGTTTCTTTTTTTTATGATCGATCGATTCAAATTTTTCTTATATATCCATTTCATATCATTCTAAAGTTCCTATTTTCATGATATAAATTATAATTGAGAAAAATTGTCGACGGTAATCTACTTGTTCGTCGAGCGCAAGAAATATCGCAACTATAATAGCCCTACGCGAACAGTCCAATTTCATTCGCGATTACCAGTACAAAGAGAACTAATTTCCTAATAATAATCGAGAAATAAATTTTTTTTCTCACACACGCGTGTATGACCAAGCGAAACGTCGATATCAAATTACGAAATTAAAAATTCAACTTTGATGCGAGCTTTCACGTAACTAGGTGTACTATACTACACGCGCGTATTGTCCGACTCATCCTTTTTGCCGTATAGACGTTGTAAAGAGAACATTCCGAACGTCGTGTAAAAAAAAATCACTCGTCAATCACTCGATTTTCGAAATCCATCCGCGTATAGAGAGAAATGAAAGACACTTACCCTATGAGGATACGCCAAGTGCCACGTCACGTTGAAGCTGCTTCCAGAGAGTAACGAGGTCTTGATGTCACCTGAAAAAAAAAGAAAGCACTCATCGATTAAAATTGAGTGATAGGTCGATATGTGTTGAATTTTTTAATTGAAATTATATTATTAAAGGGAAATATTGCAACGCGAACTGAACTCGGATTATTTGTTATAAATTATATCTGTAATTATCAATCGTTAAACTGAAATATAAAAGTACATGCATAATTAAGGTAGTCGAGTATCAATCAGTAATTTGATAATAAAAACCAACTCTAATTCTGTCTTACATAAAATCGTTATTAATTAATAATTGTCGAAATAAAAGAACAAATATAATTTATAAAAATATTAAATTTTATATGTATATATGCAAGAAGATACGCGAGTTCCGCTTTCATTTTCTTATTATTCGTACATATATATACACGTTATGCAATTAGCAATTGGGAAGTAATAAAATAAATGGTCGAGTAAACGCATAATTCACTGATTATGATGCAATAATAATACGGATTAAGAAAAATAATAATAAAAATTTATTGTTATTACACTATGAGTATGTATTTTGTGGTCGGGTTGATTTTATGTATATATATATAATATAAAAGAGGATTGTCGAGCGGCATATTTTAACGCTAGGTGAAATCCCATTTTCTCTCTGTTAGTGCTCGTTTCCCGTGCGATTTCCCGTTTCGTCGAGGTGTATCAAGGTCGCGGTGACGAGCTCTCGTGACCTTCGAATGAAATCGAGCGAAGAAACGCCGGATGATGTGATTTTCCTCTTTGGTAGTTAAGATTCTTTAAATTTGATTTTAATTCCTTGTTTTTTTTTACCTTTTTTTAGAAGTAAAGCTCGAATTTACCGCGTTTGCAATTTTTTGATTGTTTTAGTATAAGATTAAAAATTTGTAAAAAATGACAATAAGGCATGTTTTGATGTTTCAATTAATTATGTTCATTTTTTCGTTAGGTTTAATGATTAATAATAATCTATTTCGAAGAATAATAGTTATTGTCATTGTTCAGCTTAGTATTGTCTGTTTTCTGTCAAAATTAGTATACGTCCTTTATTGTAATTAAAAAGATATAATTTATAAACGCGGAAAATGAATTTCCTAGCGACTTCTAATATATATATTCCTTCAAAAATGTGAAATTCTAAAAAGTTATACTTATACTATCAGAAATAATTAATAAAAAAATTAAATTTTTGATAAATATATAGAATTTCTTAAGTAATCAGACGCAATCGAGAGAAGATAAAGACCAACATTTTCCAGTCGCGACTCTTGTGAAACGAAAACTCAAAAGATAATTTACCATGCGGTTATGGATACTCATCCCCCTTTCCATCACCGAATACCACAGAAGCCATAAAAATTAACGCAAATTTTTTTTAGACCTTTGTATATATATATTTTATTACACGTTTGCGTATTTTTACGATAATACTTGTAAAAAATTTTTTCTATATAACAGAGATGCTTTAGGATTGAATGCTATAAATCTCAAAGTAAACAAGTTTATGTTCCTTCGCAACTATAATACACGCATTATTCCTAATGTTACCCTCTCATTTCGCGGTACTTTTTTGTTTTCGTAATGCTCGTGCATATAATGAGAGTCTCGAAGAGGAAAAAAAGCCTACTTTTTCGAGATGGAAAAAAGAGATGTCGCGAAACTAGGTACGCATTCTTTTTTTTTTAACTGCCAATTATGAAATTTCGCGAGTACACAAAACTCTATTGGTTAAATATTTCGAAATTTTGAGGAAAATAAATGTCTGTTTTTTGTTATTTACTTATAAAAATTGAGTATTATCCTTATTAAGAGAGAAACGAGTGTCGCTGTAATTAGGCATCTATATCCATAAGGTCCCCGTACCATTCGTGCCAAGGTTTTTAACTTTATGCGATCTTATTTGCGCTCGTTGAACTGAACTGTAAAAGGATATATTTTTTTACTGTTAAGGTGATTTTTCTTCTTTAATTACGAAAGATCAATTAAGAGAAATTGTTGAATTATGGATTGAGATTGAATCACTTACGATATAAATTTTTTTTAAAGAAACCCTTCCGGCGATTTAGTGATTCCAATTCATGACTTTGATGCATGAAGATCGACTTGTATAAGTTGATAACTCGGAGAAAAATAATTATTACAAAAATAATTGATTTTGTAAATTAATATTCTATTACAGTGTCTTCGGTTACATCGGAATATTTTTACAAAAATAATATAAATTAAATCGTATAAAAAATAATTCAGATGGGTTTTTGCGAAACGTTTGAAAAACAGTCGATACGATCGGTTCATTATATCAATGTAGGACAGTATATTGTCAAACTTGCAAATATGTAAAATTTTAATGACACAACTTCGTAAAATATTATTGATATAAAAATAATCACACTAATTCGTAATAAGAAATATTTTAAATTTGTAATTTTAGCACATATTCCATCGTAAATACCATTTTCTGCTTTAAAATTAACATACCATTCTTTATAACGATCACAAATTTTATTAAAATTTTATCTCGAATTTCTACATACTTTTCTTTTAATAATAAATTATTATAATAATTTGAATAACGAAGTGACCTGAAATCCGCGCGTTAAAATAACATCGTAATTATAATCGTTCTTTCATAATGACAAAAAAGTCAATTCAGGTTGAATAACAATGTACAAAAATGTACACGTGACACCATTAACTTCGTAATAATGTAACGCGATTATATATTAAATAAAATATGATGTATACGAAGCGTGATATATATATAATACCAACCGTTTTTACGCGCAAAATATATATAGCGCGCGTAATATTAAATTAAGTAGTAAAGTGCGTGCAAAAGAAAAATTTAACCGCGTTGCATAAAAAAAGATGGTGAAAAACATCCCTCGACGCCTACGCGCGTATCCTTATTATCTCTTGTCTTGCGGCAATGCAGAAAGACAAAAAAAAGGGTAATAATACCACCAACGAAAGAGAAGGACTGAAATCTCTTTATATATCGACGCAATTCTCTTTTGCGTTTTTGACCTTGGTATAAAGGGCATACACATGTATATATATATATATATATATATACACACACAAACGTAAACTCGGAGTAATTTTTCCATTTGCTTTTCCACCATAAATTTCCATGTAAATGTGACGTTTTTAAATCGTACTTAAGAATTTTCTTGGATAGTAAGTTCGTTTTATTGCGTGATAAAAGCTAACGGAGGGGTTTATATTACTATGGTTTGTTGATTACGAATCCATAAATTCAGAAATAATTGTAATTATACGTTTCTTCTCAGTTTTTCTTTCTTATTTCTCAGGAATATTCAATTTGTTAGTATAATCTTTGCATTTTTATATTTTCACGTTGATTGTTTAAGTATAATTTGATGGTGTAATAAAATCTTGGTATTTTGTTGTTAAACCTAATCAAATATTTATATTTCGCGCGTTTGTAATTACTGAATTTTGTATAAAATAAATCAATTTTCATCGGAATGAAGTTAATATTGACCTGAATATTATTGTCCTGCTTATATACATATGTATATGTTAGAATTTTTAAGATAGAATATTATAAAATGCTTAATCTGATGAATGAATAAACGTAATAAATTTTACAAATTGATAGATTATATCTATGAGCAGGTTAGCGTTTCTTTTGTTTTACAATGTTTTACAAGTTACAATGCATTTTCAAGTACAATAAAATTGTAAGCGCAGTAAATTAAAATTTTTGATTGGCTTTAAATATCTCATTCCCCTATAATAATTATGTTTATATTTAATATTTACGACATTAAATTCACGTAATTATTTCGAGCAGTTATTTAACAATTAATCCGTTTATTGTATTTGATTTACAACCGTGTAATTTTACAACGTTAAATAATAATCAAGTAAATTCCATATATAGATATAGTACATAACTGTAGTTTATTCGTATTACCAAACGACGTTTCATTATTCTTCGTAGAATCTTCATTAATTTTCCATTTTCCAGCCTTTTCGCAAAAGAAAGATAAATAACAAAAAATTGTCTAGGGTAAATTAAAAAAAAACTTATAAAGACATCAAAGCGAGTACAACGACACAAAGGCTGCTTATAACGCAACTTATATATACCCAATCGAGAAAAAAAAAAAGAGAATCAAGAATAGCTTAGGCTTCCTTTGGTAACGCAATCCGGAAGTTTGCCTGGCGAACCGCTCGACTACCATTCAGTATATATACATAGAGCCAAGTTGTAGGTTTCGTTCCGTTCGGCGCCTCTCCTTTCCACTTTCTGCCTTCGACTCGCTGAGCGTTCACCCTCGAACGAAAAACCGGCTGTATGGTTTTCGCGTTCCTCGGCGAAAGTTATATACACGCTCGCTTTTCTTTGCTCGCGGGCGAGGCGAGAAAATTCACGACAGATATATATATATATACATATACGAGTGTGTCTGTATATAATGTGAAAGTTTGGCAAATATAATTCAAACGACGCGCGTGTGCGCGATGATATAATAACACCCGTAACGATTATACTAGCGTGCGCGCACGCGGTTTTACGTAAAACGCATCATATATTTTAATATATCATCTCTCGTTAGGTGAAATTCGCTGTAATACTTTTTAGATAATGTACAATAACGAATTACTTACGATGAATTCATATATATATATATATATATATATCGTTTTCTCATTTCATCTTTTCTTTTCGTATATACGAGCTGTTGCGAAGATTATACGCATGGTAATTATAGTTCGTTAATTGATTGTTAATATACAATAATTCTTCTCAACCACGTAAATTTAGAATGTTCAATTAAATCCTCAGAGAAATTTAACTAATTTTATACAACACTTCGGTGTATGGTAAATTCTCAATTGTAAAACAAATATATGACTATTAAAATACTCGTACAAACATATTGGCGAAACGAAAGAAAGAAAGAAAAAAAACGAAATATTCAATTTACACGACGTTTCTCGAAAGGAGTTGTATTAAAACGTTATACCTACGCACATCGGTAATAAAACGAAAATAGGATTTTTATTAAATAAATATAACCGTTGAAGATGGTAAAATAACGATGATGCGGAATATCAACGGATTAATTATGTACCAACGCTACGACACGTATATAAGATTGCGTAACGAAGGAAAACTCGATTTACACACAAGGAGCCGTTGTGCATACCACGTCTTACCGGTGAATGGGCCTATTACGGTCATTGGTGTATACGATAGAGAGAAAAGACTATAAAACGATATTCCTTGACGACGACTCATTAGCGCGCTTTCTCGCGACGATGAATTTTTCGTCGTATATATGTATATAGCGATTCGATCCTTTGTCACGTTCCTTTTTTTTGTCTCGTTGAATTGTTTAAAATGGAATAATTGATGCAACGAGTTGTAAGAAAATATTTATTATAATTATTCGATAACGAAAAAAAAATAGTTATCCTTGTTCAATATGTGATACGCACCTGACGATTATTGAATAATCGATCATATATAGACGCGCGTGTCAATTTCCGGATCGATCGATTATCCAACTATAGATTCATGTATGTATACTTCGGGTTGTTATATTAATTTGTAAGCTATCCATTACGTAATACGCGTCGTTGTTAATTTTAATTATTATAACGAATCTTTTCAATAATGAATATATATACGTGGTTTATCGTCTTAATTTATTCGGTGAGAAAATATTGTGATGCTGATGGTTATTATTTTGTTAGAAAATCGTTACGTATTGTTGCGGGAGATAAACATCTAGGCGAATGATGGATGTGAAGGTTGTATTATCATTCGAGGGTATGTGTGTGAGTATAGTATGTACGTGTGGGTTTGAATTTCTGGGTATAAAAATAAAGTTTGATTGTAATGAGATGCTTCGTAACGAAACGTTTCAAGTATCTTTTGGAACAATGGGTGTACGCGTGGATTTAGTGGTGTAAGAATATTTTTTTCAAACGTACGGTTCATTTTTTTATTTTATTTTTTGGCCTTTATTATTTGGTTTGACGATTTTATATAGTTTATGTTAAGTATTATACGTAACGTTTTATAAAAATCTGTGTGTTACGATTCAAGGTTTTTTAAATGAAGGATTTTTTTAATTAATATTTAATGTAAGCAGTTGTTTGTTATAGTTTATACGATTATATTGGATGTATAGGTGCTCGATCCGATATGTTTTCTAGGACGTGTAATCATTATAAAATGATAATTTTTTTATTATATTATATAATTTATTTTATCTCTTAATAAAAACATTAAATATGATTATTTATAATATATTGATTGTGACGTTCGATGATTCATGTAGAATCTATTAAATGTTATTTATACATGTATTAATAAGGAAAATAGGAAGAATTACGTATAAAATATTTTCTTCTCAAAAAATAATCGGAAAATATCACACCCTATTTTTCGCGAATACAATTTCAATTTCCCGTTCTCCTCGCTCAAAAAGAGATAGTCGAAGATCATAAAGACTGCAGAAAAATGTAGTATTACATTCTCAAAATCAAGTAAAACAATGACTTAAAAATTATTTAAAAGGTTCATCATTACGATCGAAGCGAAAATGTTTAAATCTCATGTATCAAGTTCATAAATCTCTGTATTGCGGCAGATGAACCCGACTATATAGATCAACAAGCACAGTAATATTTCGAGATGGAAAAATGTATCTAAAGTAGCAGGAGCAGCATAGCGGCAGCAGCAAAGAATCGCACAAGGACACAAGTAAACTCAACTCGTCGAATCTATACACAAGAGATTTAATACCGATCCGTCGCGGCACAAAGTTTCCTCTCTCGAAGCCGCGCGGTGAAAGTATCTCTTTATATATACATAGACACACACACACACACACACACACACACATACACATATATATATATACACACACTTCTCCCACCATTCGTAATGCCGTTTTCCCATAAGAGCTCGCGACTTGCACGCCCGATTATGCATTGTACGTGTGCAAGTGAAAAATGTATATACGCTTGTAGATATATATATATACACACATTCATACGGTGTATGAGAGAGAAAGAGAGAAAGAGAGATAATATACAGGATAGCCGTCAGGTGCGTGGCTTTCGCGCGTTCTGACTTCCTCGCAGGTTTTTGCGTCTAGACAAGTTGCTTGCAATCTCCTTCGTCTAATAAATTCTAGTGATTACCTGGGCTAAAAACAATGGAATCTTATAATTAGATTTTAAGGATGTGTTTCAAAACTTGTTCTTCTTACTTCTCGTATTTTTTTTCTCTTTTACTTTATTTTCTTAAACCGATTGGTTTGCCTTTTTTGTTTCCATTACACCACTTAGATGCGAAGATGCTGAATTCGTTTGAAAAAAAGGTAATCGTTCGAACAGGTGTTGGTATTTTTATTAAAACGTGCAGTACTTTCTTTTTTTTAGTTGATGGATTTATCGAATGATAAATCGCTCGTTATTATTATTAGGATTGATACGTGGTATATTATTGGCATTAATAACCTATTAATTAAAAATACATCGATCATTAAACGACTTTAAGTGTATTATCGTTTGATAAATAACGTAAAATTAAATTTAACATTCCTTCTTTTATTGTTGATCACTTTAAGAGAAGATCGAACTATAATTAAACATTTAAATTTTTCTTATAAATTTTTGTAAATTTTTTAACTTTTAGAGTTTAATAACAAAAATATCAATAAGTATAAGGAGAACGAAATTTCGTAAATAGACATCTGCAAAAAATTAATTATGTTCATTAATTTGTTATAATTTTTTGTTATAAATATTTAACCTATAAAACTTCATCACATCATTTTAAACATGATTTACTAAAGAGAACTAATCTTAATATGACAGAGTGGTAGATCATGTCTATAAAAATTTCATGATTAACTTTGATTTGGCAAATGTTACTATTATTTATTATAATACAATTAATAATTTAAGAATTTAAAGAGCGGAAAATTTGAATTTTTATTATGCTTTATATTCTCATAATTATTAAACTTTATACATATATTACAATTTACGTCATTATATCATATCAGTTTAAATAAAATATTATTATATTCTAACAGTATTTAATGAATCACCTAAAACGTTTCAAAAACAATTTTACCGAGTCTCAAACTAAAATCGAAAAAGTTTCCTGAAACAACAGTTAAAAATCAATGTATCCCTAGAACTCTTAAAATACCAACGATTCGTTATTTTAATCCGAAGGAACATCGTTACTTTACAATGCTGCGCGTCGTCGAAAGATTACCTTTGAATACCGAATCATCGTTACACGAATAAACCATTCAAGAGGCTAGACACCAAAGAATTTCCACTAAGCTCGGTATCACCGACTAGCGAATTTATCGCACGTACCGGAAAATTGACGTCGCATTAAAATTTATTACTTCTGTCTCAAGAATAGTACGGTGTGTACCGGTGATGGGAAATCTATCAGCGTTAATCAAAATTTTACGTCGTCCAACTGGATACAGAATGATAATTTTACTGCCCTCCCCAAAGAACTTTCTACATCCACGTGTAAATATACCTATATAGATATATTTTTATGTAAATAAATCTAATGTTCCTCTTTTTTTCTCTCTCTCCTTTTCGCGTCAAAACTTTCTACGTAGACATTCTTCAACGTATCCTTGAAATATTTATTCTAAAATTCGTGATTTATATTTTAAAATTATTTATTCATTTGTGTAATATAATTAAGTTTAAACGGATTATATATCGTCGAATTATAGAGAGAGAACCGCAACACTCTCACGTAATTATTTTTCGCGCGGTATAATATTCCTCACTTTCCCTCGCACTTGCGTTCATTCAATTTCCTTCTACATATCGACGCGAGATTATTTTTTTTTTCTCTTTCCTATCTACTTTCGATTACGCTTTCGCGCTGTTGTGAATCTTCCTCCGAGGGGGAAAAAAATTCGATTGTTTCGGATAGTATCCTAGCACACGCGCGGAAGGTATTATAAGGAAAAAAAATTAATACGTGTTTGTAATCGATATATTGTTTACCCGAGAGGAAAAAAGTATCAGGCTGCATTGTGCACCAGACGGAAATTCGAGGTGTCTTCCGGTAACGAGGGTTGAATATTAAAGGATGCTTCTTCTTTTTTTTTACGACGTCTGAGTCATACAAAATAATTGTAAATAATTATCGAAGATCTAAAAAAAACTTTAGTTCCACAACCATTGTTTAATTAACAAATAAAAATGATTGATTAATTTTGTTTCGAAAAGTGTAATTACTACACGAATAATACACTTTTTTCACATTGAATAACCCATTCAAAAGTGTACGGTATAGACACACGTGTGCGCAGAGAGAATTTCTTAAATGTACATTAAATCCGTGGAAAAGAAAATATTTATACCGAAGAAACAAGTTAAAATATATTCCTTACGCGAATGGATTACGCGCGGCAACTTTCACGTAAAGATTCAAACATATATTCTTTTTTTTTCTTTCTTCTTTATTTCTCTTTTCAGCCGCGCCGGGTTCAATTTCGAATGCGGCCGCCACGAGCAATTATATAAAAGACCTTCTCGAGAGTAAAAGAAGAGGAGAAGAAGAAAAAAAATTACATACCCACATATTACATATACACACACACACACACACACACAAATATATACGCAATATAATTGCGCGTAATCTATAATGTATCTCTATACAAAGTGAACCGTACATCTTAGTTCGAAAATTGTATATATACGAGTCTGCCTTGATCCGAGTCTACAGATAAACCAGTCGCGCGCATCATAACCAAGTGAATTTTTTTTTTCTTCATTATTCCTTGTTAACGTAATAACCGATGGTGATATATATATAATGTATAGAAAAAAAATGTTAGGAACGATGGTTTTTTTATTTTCGTTCAAGGTCATCGTAGCGACATCTGTCATTATGTGTATATCTATATGTATATGTATAAGGTTTGACCCCGTTAACCAACGGGTTTTTCATCGAAGTTTCTCTTCGAATACAGTGGAATGTACTTTTCCGTTATCGTATATGTAGATGTAGACGTGTGTATATATATATGAGCTTTAAAATATACTCTTTTCATTCAAGATTATTAATTTAATGTTTGTTGTTTAAAGGAATGTATTAAACGAATAATTCAAATTTCCCGCGAAAAAATTTTTTAATTAATTTATCCTCTTGCAAATAAATCTACTAACTCTTTTTTTTTAACTTCGAACCAATTATCTCCATTAATTGCAGCTTTAACATATTCTAACCTAAAAAAAACTATATGCCCTACGTCACTTTTGAAACATGACTATAGCATTATTCAAATTTCGTAATTATTCTATCTTAATATGATACAACTCTTTACCCTAATTAGAAATCCAAAAAATGAGGGAAATTTGAATTTTTGAATTTTATATATAGAACATATTTTGTAGGTTACTTTTTATAGGTCAAATTTATTACCAGTCTATTAATATTTACTATACGTGCGTCTGGTAAATTTGACCTATAAAAAATAGTAAATTTCTTATAATTTGTCAAATCTGTCAGTAAATTTCAATCACCCAATAAAATTGCAACTTTTACTAGAACACTTATCGCCATGTATACTTATATTACATCGACGTGTAAAAAACTTAGAAATCAACATCCGCTTAAAATACATACTTGCGTTTGAAAACTTTGTCAAATCAACGTGTAGAACATCCGTATTAAGATCACAATAATGACAGCAAATTAAGAAAAGAAAAAAAGGAACGAAGGTATATACATAAGGAAACTTTTTGTAGCTAGGTAAAATATGCACAGTGAAAAACTTAAGATCAATTTCACTTTGAAAAGAAAAAAGAAGGAAGAAAAAAAAGAATTTAAATTTCTCTCTAATTAGAAATAATCATCTAGAAATTATACTGGAGATTTCACTTAAATTCTGTAAATTCGTGTGTATCAAAAATTGTAGAAACGCCGGAAATAGCTAAATACGTACACAACGAATTATTACGCATATTTAAGGAAAGAAAAATAATGTTAAAGTAATTTTACAGTCCGATCGTCGAGATACAGGTATATATTTCCACTATGTAATCTGCTAGGATTTATTAGAGAATAAAATAAGAAAAAAAAGGTAAATAATTAACCAAAATTACTCCGTAGATTATCAACACACACGTATACACGAAGTAACACACGCGCAAATGCGAATAATTGATTGATCATTTCTAATAGTTAGTACGAGGGATCAAAAGAAGTTTGGGGAATAATAAAATGAGTATATATAAAATAATGGAATATAGGAGCGATGCGTATGTGTATATATACTAACCTCTAGGCATGCCACAAGGTCCAGGAGTCCTCGCATTATCGAGGAAGTCAAGATCGTAGATACGAGCGCGCGGGAAGGTGAGAGCCACGTGGGCTACAGCGTCCCGCGTGACGGCCCCAAGCAGCAACAACAACAACGCCGAGCGAAGGAAGAGGCTCGCCGTAACGAGCGGCCGGTACTCACGACGCGGCTGCATCCTCCCGGCAAAGTCTTCCTCCTGGCTAGCGGACCCGCCTCATGGGGCCTTCCTTCCGTTCTCGGCCAACCCGAACGATTATCTTTACGTGTATGGGCTCTACACGCACGCACCTGTAACCTACACCACGTATCTCTATTTATTATATATATATACATACATATATATAAGTATCTATATGCATTTTCACTTTGATGAATTTTATTATCATTATGTGAAATACACTAGACGTTAAATTATTTATTACGGACCGGTTACTTAATTTACGAGGTAATCACGATTTATCTTCTTTTTGTTTCTCTAAATGATGATTACGCGATATATACATAGGTATGTGTGTGTGTGTGTGAGTGCGTGTGTTTATAAGCAAAATTGCTTGGTTTCTTACAAAGTTCCTATAAGCGTTTTTCATTTTAAACTATGTCTGAGTTTGTATTGTAATGTAATACGTGTGTTTTCGTTTACGTGTGTGCATTGTTAATTTTATTGTTTATAAATATTTTTTATAAACTTGTTGCTAAACGCAAATAGTTGAATTAGCACAGTTATTCGTGTAACTATTTAAAATTATCCTAAACAATAAAATATATGATTTTTAAGGTAAAGTTTAAACGTAAAATCTCGTCGTAAGTAATTGCTTTTGCTATCTTAAACTACATAATTTAAATATTTAAATATCTATAAACGTGGTGTAAGATGCATAATATATATATATATATATAATATATATATATATATATATATATATGTATAGAAAGAAACTAAAAGTAGAACGCTTGACGTTTGTAAATAACGGTATTATGTAAATTATTTATTGAGAAATATTATATATATATTATTGCCTGCAATAATTATATTTAAATGTAAAACGCGTATACATGTAAATTTTACGAAGAAATATTTCGATACCAATATTACCACTAATTTTTGCAATCTTCATTGAAAATGTTGAAAAAAAACACGCATATCAATTTCGAGTGTTTAAAAATCTTAAAAGAAAGAAAAAAAAAGAAAAAAAATACCTGAACGCGTACTCAAAGGAGCGTTAAATGTTCAGTTTAACGCTAAGTTTACAAAACGTCACTGGTGTGTGTGTGTATATATATATATATATATATATATGTATACACATCCGGTCTATTTATAATGTTTTTACGGCACCGTCAAACTAAAAATCCTACCATCTTATTATTTATAACTATTCGATTATTACTCGGAATTGTTTTCACTTTTACGACTGGCCAAGTTTAAAAAAAGAAAAAAAAAATAAAACGGCGAGCAGCAAAAAAATAATATCGTTATTGAGTATTCATCAAGAAGTACCATTGTGACATAACGGTAATGCGTTTCGACCATTGTGCCGTCATCGCGCAATCATTCGCGTTTTTCTCTTCCAACTGCACACCAGGGCGTAATTAGAAGTAACGAAAATAATACGACAGGTAGTAAAAATTTTGATGGAATCCTCGCGGAGATAAATGAAACATGAAATTTCGTTCTCGTACATGTTAAAATGTATACGACGGTAAACCCGCGTGAGAAAGAAAATTTGACAGTTTATTAACGTACGAAATTACTTTTCTCTTCTTCTTCTTTTTTTTCTAGAATTTCACTTTTTTGTTCATTGACTGCAAGTTTTATTTAATTTTCAACGAGAATATAAAATAAAAATAGGTATGTATGTATATACACGTGTGTTTTGTACAGGACGAGTTGTGTTACAAGTCGAACTTTCCTTTAAAGTCAATAGTTTCGGTTTATGTATATTTATTCGTAAATGCAAATTTTACAAGATCCATATTCATGGACATTCTGTATATTTACGTGTACATATACGTACAACAATGTAACAAGACACAGATGAAAATGTTTTTTTAAACATCTTTACAATTTACTTTTCCAACGTCTATATACACGTGTGCATATCCATTAAATATTACAGAAATTTTATTATCATTTACAACAGAATGTTTTCCTTTTGTTTATTTATTTAAAAATCTAAATGCTTTTACTTAATATCGCATTACTGAAATCCTTTTTACACGAGGTATCGTCTTTACATATAAAATAATAGTTGGATTTTAAATATATGTATATCGAGGTTGATAAAATATAGAAAATTGCAGTAGCTCGAACTGTCAATAACGGTTTTATATTTACGACACACACATACCTATTAGTTGTATTTTTCTCATATTTAATCAAATTGAGCATCATATTATCATAGAAAATGAATACACGAGCCATCGGTATGTATCATTATAAAAGCAGAAGAAAAAGAAGAGAAAGAAAAAAAAAAGAATTATGATTGAAAAGAAGAAATCGAGGGATGGATTTAATTGCAAAGTGGTATATACGAATGAGCGAGATGAAGGAAGCGTCGTCGTATGATTAGATAAACGTAATGAAACAGGAAACGAGCTATAGCGGTATATTGTAAATTTCCTTCATCGGTTACGTTGCATACATACCTACGCGGTTTAAGCTTTCTTTTTCTTTTCAAAAGAATGCGCGAACGAGCTACGTTAATTAAGATGAGCGTATCGCGAGTTTGCGTTAATTTGAATATCGACGTTATTTTCGAGATGTCGATGATTAGACCAGCCTCTCAATTTACGCGTCGAAGATGAGACGAAAAATAAAATTTTGTCTTTTTACATTGATTTTTCCGAGATTATTATTTATATCGATTGTCGGTCGCGTAATTAAACAAGTTAATATATATTTTTTTTCCGTCTTCTCGATGCCTTTTTTTTATAAATACAGAAACGGTGAATTGGAAATTGGGTCGTAACGGTTTACACCGCCAAGTTTTTATTTTTCATTCATAAGAAAATATGTACATAATATCGGTGATGGTATAGTTTATTCAGTCGGCGAAATTGGTTCAACGCGTATCCTTCTTCTTCTTCTCCTATTTTTTTTTATTAAATGAGGTGTACTTTTAATTTTGATAAAATAAAAAAATTGATTTGAGGTATATTCGAATCGCGGAGTAGAAGAAAAACCGTCCGGTTAACTAGCATAACGCATGGAAGGAGAGACTTAGGCATAAGGAATGCTCGGCTCGTGTGGGTATACATGTGTATATATATAGAAAGAAAGAAAGGTAAGATAGAACGGGAGAGACTTTCCTGTACCACGTCGGCGGGTGGCGCAGAGAAGTACTATGGTCCATAGGCTCGGCTCGCAGATGCCAAGGATGCCGAGGAGCCCAAGGCCGTGAATTCCTATTGGATCCGTTTACTATATATGCGCTTGTTTTCTTTCTTCGCGTATATACATATAAGACCCTTTTTTCTCTATTTTTTTAAAAAAAAGGGCATACGATTAAGAGTTTAATTATTCTATCGAAAGGTAATAATAATCATTTTTCCGACAATTAAATCTTGAGAGATCTTGGGTGTCTATATGCGAGAATCGTCAATTAGTAATTAATTTCATTTAACGTTGCGCGCGTATTTTTGCGCTCTTATTAATCCGGCATATATTTTAAGGATAACTAGCAGACCGATGCGTTTTCCCGCTTTTTAGTCTTTCGTATATACAATTAATTTTATTTTTAATTATGATTTATCTCTCGTACATTAAGGAAACGCAATCGTTTCGTTTAAGAGTTTAAATGTTTTCAACTCGATGTGTTTTTACCGCATTGACAGGTAGAAAATAATTACGTACAAGACTTTTACGATTTTTTTTCCCTAAATGATTTTCAGTTTTGTATGAATATTTATATAAATATTTTTTAGATTTGTCATAAGATGTATTGAAAAAATTCTTAATAAATTGTAATTTGTTGTTTAAAAAAAGAGTTATATTTATAAAGTCTATATTTCTTAATAGATTATATATAACGATAAATAAAATTTAAAATGTTTTATAAAATTCAATATAAATTCAATATAAAAATGTATAACAATAAACAACACTTAATATTTTTTATAATATTTATAATTAATTTATCATAAATTCTTAACGAAATGTATAATAATAAAACCTTAATTTATTGTTTTAAAAAACGTGTAATAATTTCTAATGTTTCTGAATAATATGTGTAATAATAAATAATTCTTGATATATATTGTAAATAATTCATAATGAATTAAAAAAAATCTTACTAAAAATGTCTAGTAATAAGTAATTTCTAATATATGTTATAAAATTTATATAATTAAGTCGTTATAAATTCTTTTTGAAATACGCACAGCAATAAATAATCTTAAATAATTCCGAACGCTAAAAGAAATAATTTAAAAACCCATTGAAGTGTCGAAAAAACATTTAAATATCTTGAATGCCCAACTACAAAAGGATAAACGAACTCGCGTGAAATGCAAAACGTTTAAATTAAAAAAACTTGTAACATCTCATTCGTTCCGAGGTTATTTATCGCTGCACCGGTGAACCGAGCGACGAGTAAATATTTGTGTTACATTGTTTACACTTGCAACATTTAAAAAGAATAATTTAAAAATATTTATTATAAATTTTTGTCGGATCGAAATGATAATCGTGATATAAAAAATAAGATAAGTGAAACCTGGAACGATGAATCCGTAGATTAAAAGTGATCGATGATGGATTTAAAAGTGAATTATAAGGTGCATCCGATGACGAGATTGAACGTGTATATACTAAGTTGGAAGAGACTGTGAAACAACCGGTCAATTAGCAGTAAGAGAAACTTTCGCTAACTAGTCGGTAATCGGTAGATATACGTCAAAAGGCACAGGTGTTAATTGCAATCTCAATAAAGATCACGCGCGTAGACGAATAATTCACCTCTCACGTGATTGCGCAAGAAGAGGCTATATATGTATATGTATATATACATCTCATGATCCAACCGATTCTCTCGCTTATCAATTTTCGTTGTTTCGCATTACCTTGTTTATCTTGGTTGATCTCGATCGATCGACGGTATGTGTATCGTGTATCACCAGATAGATCACAGAAAAAAATAAACCAACAACAATAGGTATACGTACGGTACGTATATATATTAGCAACGATTCACCGAAATCACCGCGCACACCGATTAATACTCGATAAAAAAGGAGTCGGCCATTTTGGTACCTCGTATACAAAGAGGTGAGAGAGCGGTTTGCGACGTTCGTGACGAGGATCGGCCAAAGACTGACTCGGTTTTCCATCTAAGCTTACAACAGCGTCTTGACTCGGTTTCGATCGGCTATCCTCGGTGTTATTCGTTTTGACTCACCTCCAAGCTAAAAAGGTGTATATATATATATCCCTTCCATTCTCTGGTTACTTTAACGTTCACTTCTCTATACACATACCTTCCACCATTCGGATTCTTCCGTGGAGGATCACTGGACCGCTCTCTTTTTTGCAATGGTGTGCATACACTCACACACACGCATACACGCACACACACACGAACACGCGGAAGGATAATTCGGTGAGGTTGCACTTGTTCGACCAAGGAATTCGGGACGTGCCGTTCGAATTGCACCTTCGAAATATGGGGAGATTTTTTTTTTCATTTTTTTACACCGCGATTACTTTCGACAGGGGAATGGGTATACGTACGAGGAGCAAGTACCGTGCATACTAATTTTAATCGATATGCTTTCGTAAGAAAAATCCTTTTATTGCGAATCCTGAATATTCAGTATTTAAAACAAATTTTATTCGATAATCATTATGATTTTTCTTTGGTAAATTTGGTTAGCGTCACTCATCGTTTTATAATACACGTTTATTTTTTACTTATGGGTATTAAAAGACTAGGAACAACATTTTAATTTGCGGTACCGCGGTTATCATTTTCTTTTTATTATAAATAATCTTGGTTATCATCGTTTATCGTTTTATAATACACGTGATTTCTGATTCCTTTTTTTGTTGCGAAAAGAAACGTCTCGTCATCTGAGATGCGACGTAAACAAAAAAAAAAGTGAAGTATCATCCGATTTTATGTTCAGTTGGTACATTAAAGTAATGCACGTGAAACATTGAAAATTTGATCTAAATCATCGTACACGTTCACAATTAATTTTTGTTAATCATAGCTATAGAAAATAATGCAATTAACGACAAAACTATAAATATCCCCTTTAATAGCGTCTATAAAATATTAGTATATAACATCAACGTTCTACACTAACTTCATTAATATTATATCAGTGATTCAAAAAAAAAAAAAAGAAGAAGGGTACAGTGCTCGTATTTGCAATTTTCATAGTATGACGATCATACATCCAGGACACGTAATCGGCATGTTCCTTGAGAATTTCATTAAATCTTTTAAAAAAGACAAAATTTTGTTGACGTTCTTTTTTTGGACGCTTTGCAAAGCCACCGAGAAATGCCGATGACTGGGTCGTATAATCTTCATCTTAATCGTCGAAGCCAAAGCAGCCTTACTAGTTCCAAACAAGTTTCATCTTTTTTTTTTCTCTTCGACTCGAGGAATTCCTGCGGATTTGGTGTTCGCGCGTATATATATATTATGTACCAGAGAATGCGTAAATCAAGAATTAGTATTGATATTTGCAATGGAGATTAGCACGAAATATTAGGTCAAAATTATTATGTTTGTCATATGGAAATATTCAAGAATTTATAGCGTTATAGGAAAGTACATAAAATCTATACGTTTTATGTTAAATTTAAAATTTATAATATTTAATTTTTGTTTGTACGTAGAAGGGGGTCTAAAAATCAGATTTTTACCTTTTTTAACCTACCGACGTCGAAATAATTAAAAAAATTGTTGTTATATACGGATATTGTGAGATTTTATTGCTCTTTGTTTATTAATAATATAATGTCCTGTCAGAAATCTTAAAATAAATTTCAATTAATTAAACATAATCTCATATCGTACAAAAATAAGGTAATGGATTTCTTATGAACCAGTGTAAAATTTTAGATTACGAACGATCGAAGAACGTTGAACTTCCTTTTTTACATTTAAAATTGCTATAGTAACGAATATAGTAAGATATAATTGGATTATCGTTTTCTTAAATTAAATTTTAATTTTATGTATTATAATAATTATTAAAGAAATAAATATATATACATAATTTTTAAATATGAATATAATATAATAAAAATTGTAATTAAAGATTTATACGTACATTTAAAACTTTAAATTAAGAAATTTAATGAAATTTATATTAAAAATTACTATAAAACAAAAAGGACGAAAAAAAGGTACGGGTCCAGAATTAATGTTTTCTTTTTCATTCAAAGTGTATTTTAAAATTTTCTTTTTCATTTACAATCGTTGAATATTTTGCTAACTAGGATACCGAATCGATAAGCAAAACACGAAAATTTTTATATCTAAAAAAATGCTATATACATGTAATGCTGAATGTATCCTTAATACATTATAAAAAACGACATAGTAATTATTAACGTAAACAATTAGAAGTTAGAAGAAAAAAGTGTGCATAATTCAATGTATATTAAAAATACTTTGTTTTCTTTTTAAGATTAACGAGGCTCTATATATATACACTCCGTTGTAAAACGAATACGTTAACAAGATCGATAACTTCATCGAACTTCTTTACAATTACGGATTGCACAATATAGCCGGTTAATTTTAACTCCGGGAATGTAAATAATTAATAAACGTGACATAATAATAATTGCCTGCATTTCTTTTACATCGAGGTTAACGCGTTTATATTCTAATTAATTGGAAGGAAAAGTAATACACAGATATCCTCTGAAAGGGTGAATGAATAATTAAAATCGCTTATTAAAAAAAAAACATGCACGATGAATGTTAAGTAATAAATGTATAATGACATTCTTGTATTATTATAAGCGTCGTGGTCGTCTAACGTCGGCGCTCTATACGTAACATCAATTCGCTCGAGTCATTCAACCTACAAGCCACACATACACATATAGATATAGATATACAGAGAGACGTATATAATTGAAAAAAAAGAAGTATACGGGGGTAATAACGTTCATCGGTCTACTTGTGACGCTCGGATATTTTCTGTGTAAAAACCTTTTTGTCGGTGCTATATAGATACGAAGGTACTACGATTATTCATGAGGTGTACTGCTCGGAGACATCGATATATATACGGACCAAAGTGAGTATGAGTATATGTGTGCGAGTGTGTGTGTATACGAAGGCGGTTGTACGTTGCGCAAGTTGTTCGAGGGAGAGAGAGAGGGAGCATTGTTTTGTGCGCTCGCGACCCACACGTATATAAGCTACGATGGGAATTTGTAATGACGACGAGAGAGGATGGCTTTTTACGGTAAGGCCGGAGGTGGGCGACGGAAGAGAGGAAGTCGAATAGCCTCCAACGACTGACTCGTAATGTATGCTCGACACGCGGTGAGTTCGATGCCAGATATTTTGTATCTTTCTCCCTCCCTCCCTCTCCCTACCTCTCTCTCTCTCTCTCTCTCTTGGAACCGATTCACGAAATGTGCGTTCGTTTGCATTTTAATTGCCTTCTAATCTATACCTCGATTCTCATTTCGGATTTGATAATTTTGATCGAGTTTATTTTCTTTTTTTTTCGATGTGGCTGAAATCATGATTTGAATTCATAGTGTTATAAGAAAGTTGTAAACTACGGATGGGTTTCGACTTTTAAATCGAATTTATCGCTATTACTATCAAAATAAGTTTTAGAAAACATTAATGGACTTGATTATTGAAGAAAATAGCATTTAAGGAACTTTTTGACTTACTCAAATTTTACCTTCTCTACATTGCCAATGTAAAATTTCACATTACATTTTTAATAAAATATAAGACATTTATTTAGTTATAAAAGTTCATGGCCCTTCGGTTGTAAGTACTGTATATAAATTTTAAACAGAAGTATTTTTTACTTTGTGAGATATCAAAATTGTTTGTGTACAACATATACCTTGCAAGTACAATGTGCCAGGTAAATCTAAAAGTATTCATTATTAAAACTTTATCAACTTTCGAACAAAAGTTTATAAAGAATTCTTTGAATAATATATGTGTTTATAGGGTAAAATTACGTTCAATGACTTATTTAAAAACTTTCGATAAGAGATTTCTCAAAAGTAATGTATGATTAAAAATTAGCAGAAGGATTGATTATTTATTATGTCCAATGATATTTTTCTTGGGAAGAAATACAATTATAATATTGAGAAATGTAGCGTATGAACTTCTCATTGGAATATTACAAATATTGTACATTTTTAACGAATTTAAAGAGACGTCAGTGCGAATGAAAAATTTTAAATCATCTAAAATTATATATTAATTTTATTCGCAATTTTTAGTCGAATGAAGAGAAAGACATATTTAATTATATTTAAAAATTTGAATTAAATCCGATTCCTTGATGATAAAATTCATTTTTTTATAAATACGTTTACAGGTTAGAATATTTCGAAACAATCGATTTAAACATAATCAATTCTCACTTAGAACACTAAAAACCGACACTGCGCGGTAAATTCGAATTCTCCATGAAAAAAATGAACAAACTAAAAAGAACATGAACCTAAAGAAACTAATGTAAAAATTAGGAATCACTGTTCCCATTGATCGCGCGGAGAGATCTTGAAAGATAAACAATCGTGTATAACGTCTCGAATTGGCGTGTATAAAAAAGAGGAGAGGCGAAAAGGAACGAAGAGATCGAATGTGGATCGTATTAGACACCGAGGTCGAGTAAGTCAATGTCGTAGAAAAAGAAGGAAAAGAAGAAAAGTGCAAGAGAAGAGGCAAAGTTGTTGTTGCGCAACCCATACACAAATGTACACAAGATATCGAAGAATGGAACTCTCTGCAGCTCGATTGTAACGGCGTCAAAACTCGGTGCACCTGCGGTAGGCGGAGAATTACTTTCTTTCACTTCAATGGGAGAGGGCAGAGATCTCAACAGGTCGCGAGAGTTCTCTCGATAAACGAGAAAGAGAGAAAGAGAGATAAACCCGGTTTTTTCGAGACACCTACCATTTTTCTTCCTTGCCGAAAATTTCATTTAAAGGGGACCCTATATAGGTATAGCATATACACACACACACACCTCCTTTGATACCGTTATATTCATCGCAATGTATATACATATATGAGCATTCCACCGCGCCTCATTATAATCTTAAACACATATACCTATACGTATACATGATTTGGTAAAGTGTTTTTCATTTTCTTTTTCTTCCCCTTCGAGTGTCAAATTATGCGCTAGATTTTCAGGCAGTACCTCCTTCCTTTCTCGTGTATGCATATACGCGACCGTTTAACGTGCGACTCGCGTAATAAAATCGTTACGAATGACCTACAATTTTAACGTAAAAGACCATGGCTATATATCCACACGCACACACACACAGACACAGACACGTATATTGGATACTCTCTTAACATAAGAGTCATGTAGGTTATGTACATGCTACGCAATTATCTTACGCATTTTATCGTCGTATAGTTAATTTATAGGATTAACAAAAAAATTTAAAGAAAATTAATAAACTTTATATTCTACTTAGATATATACTTTTATGTAATATCATTCAGAGTTTAGAATGTTATTTACTGCTTGAGTCTTTGATTGCACTCGTAATATTTTATATTTTATATATAAGTATGTAACATATGGGTATATGTGTATAATTTTTAGAGTAAATAGGTTGAAGTTACTCGAGAGTATAGAATATTATGCCTAACGTAATGTTTTTAAGTGGGCTTTAATAAAGTTTGATTGATATTCTTCAAGTTTATCGATTACAAATAATTATTTTCTTCAGATCTTTTGGAGATCGTTGATACAGGCATTTCACAATCATTTGGGTAATTTTTGGTAAAGAGCGTTGCGTTTTACTTTTATAATATCAAAAATTTATTAGATTTTATCCAGAGGGGTCTTGTTTATATTTTCAGATAAATCATGTTTCTTTTCGAAGAAGGAAGTGTTATTTTTTACTTATTACGAACATTCTTCTAGACTTATTTTGCAGTATTATACGATTGGATAGACGACTATTACAAAAATTTTGTAGAATTTTTTTATAAATTTCTCAATTTTTTGGTGAAAATCAGCGTTATTCGTGAAATTTGATCAACAAGTAATGAAAGTTTTAACGGCAAACGTATTCAAATTTTGTACAATTTTAATTATTGGTCAATTAGTTATTATTAAATAATTTCACATTTTTATAATTATTATTATTAAAAAATTGATATAATTATTTGAAAATAAATTAAGACCGAGTGAGCATTAGCGAGCAAAAAAAATTCAAATAGTACTTTTTTTAATATTCAACATTTAACTGTGTTCTCAGATTCTTATAAATAACAGATAACTAATAATTATGAGTTTTTTTATAAATTAAAGTTGATTTGGTAAGTAAATCATTTTTGTTTCAAGTAATACATTATTTACAAAGGAAAATAATGTTTTCAACAAGGATAATTACAGTTTATCAAAAATTTTCATTTTGAATTGATTACTGTAGAACGCATTCATTTATTTAGCATATGCCAATTTGATATTTATTCGTTATTTAAAAATGATTATAAATAATTTGAAAATAAAATTTATAACGTAAGTTATATATATATATATTATAATGTATTTTATGTTATTTAAAACGGTAATAAAAAAGATCACTTTTAATTAAGAGTCGATTAATAATCCGATTCTATATACACATAAATTTCTTTGCTATTATAATTTTTACTTCACGTTACAATTCGATGTAATATATATTTGCCAATACAAGAATTTTTAATTACGTACGTAGCAGCATGTACACTTTAACAAGTTTAAATATTTCTACGTTATTACTATTATTTATTAAAATAAATCCACGTATATATCAAAGGAAAACAATATCCATAAACAACCTTTAAATAATAATTTATCGCGATAATAAACGGGAAGAAATAACAATTTGAACAAACTAATAGGAAACTAAAATTCCAGTAGAGAAACTCGTAGGACAACATATCGCAAGATTAACCCAAAGTCTAACAATGGAGTGTATTACAGTAAATCAAGCGATTAGAGCCTGCTTTCGTTGGAGGAAAAGGAAGAGAGAGAAAAAAAGGAAGTAAGGAAGGGGGAGAAGAAAAAAAGGAAAAACGTAAAGTAATGAAAATGTAACAACAACAAGAGGGTGGGAAAACGTGCGAGTATGCGAAGTCATCTTCGTAAGGTGAACTCGGTGCAACAAAGATCGATGAACGAGAAGGAGGTTGGCACGCGGTTGGAGGCACATTCCAAGCTTGGAGAAAGCCTCTCGCGCGCGAGTCTCGATGGATAAACAACGTTGTAAGCGAACCCTCCTGTTTGACTCTAAGTAGCTGACCGCCGCGTCGTATATACCTCGCCGTTTTTTTTTCCTTTTCTTTTTACCTATAATATACGAAAATAACTTTGTATACGTACACCGAGTGCACTCGGGTAGAAACAAAAGTGACCGAGGGGATTAATTTGAATATCGAGAAATATTCGCTACGGAAACCAGAATTTAATCAGTCACTGGGTTTAATTGCGCGTTATGATAGAGTGCGTGGGCCATACCTACAACTCCTAAAAGATATAAACCGATAAATCTGCCGAACGAATTCCCGCGCGAGACTCGAACTATATAATCGAGTTGAGATTTACACGCGCGATGAAAACTCGAATGTTGTAGTCATTAACCCAAGTTGGGAGGGGAGTTAAAGAATTTTCATTTTTTTTTATGTATCTCTATACTACGGCGAATGAAGGTGTGTGTGTGTGTGTGTATATTTATAGTGGTAGAGCTTGTCTAAAACCAGATCAGGTTTTGCATAGATCATTAGCTTCTTCATTTTTTTTATTTTTATACATGCACCATATATATACATGTATATATCGAAAACAGGTAGACTATGGAGCAATCCGTAATGAGTATTGTTTCGGTATATATACACGTGTTTCTTTTTTTTTGCGTTCTAGATCTTTAATATTCTCACGTTCTTCTGTCTCTCTGTGTATACGTGAAAGGATTTGCGCGTTGCTTTAACTGGGCCGATTCCATGTCTATTATTCCTTAAAATTCCATGTAAACCTTAAGAAACCGACAGTGTTTGCGATTGGTGCAACTATAATCCGATTGTAAAAATCTCATCTTTCAATTGTGTCTGCCTGTGTGTCTGTATGCATTTATGTATAACAAGTTTTTTTTTGGTCTATTAGCGAGCCGAACGTGGGTTATCTTAATCTACGTATTATTTCGTACGATTTATCGATAAGAAATATTTTATGAATAGTGAGAGTAAGTAATCGAATATTAATTTATTTACGAAATGTCGAACCTTGAAATTTGTTATTAATTTTAGTTGTTTTTGTTAAGGGGTTTTTTAAAAAATTATTTCCCATCATTTTCTTTTGCTTAATTGCTACTAAAAAAATATATGATCTAATACAGATTTTTAATTTAACAATTTTAATGTTATTTTACCGTTTATGTTATTATATGTTTAATGCGCAAAAACCAGTGTTCTATTTACTTTTTCTTTATAGAACAATACAGTCTTTTCAAAAACTTGAAGAATATCAGGTTAAGTGTATTCGAAAATTATTTTATACGTTTTTCACACATTTTTAATTTCATATTTTAAATGCATGTTTGGATTGGAAAGATTAGATACCTGTAATTTCATAACGTAAATAATAATAAAAAATTTTAAATTCCCATGCTTAAAATTTTTTGGTTTAAATTACACATTATTGTTTGCCAAAACAAAGAAAGGAAAGTGCGTAACTATTTAACATGGTCTATTTTATTACGCTATGAAGTTTAAATGAATTATATTCATTTATTCGTTATAAATTCATTGTTTTGAAAATTACGTGGTATAGGTTAAATATTTTATAACAATAATAATCTGTGTAATTATCGAATAATAATTCAATAAAATTCGATAGAGTGATAAATTACACGTTATTTTTCATTTCATTGTTGGCTTTGTATTTGCACAATTTGATATACTTTTTTATTGTAATTACACGACATATTTAACGTAAAAAATAATATTTTGTACATAAAATATAAAAATAACATCGTTTTTCGTAAGTTTACTTTTAATCACACGACAGTCCCAGTAATATAAATACAAAAAGGAAACGCGCATGCAATCGCGATATAATAAAAGTGCAGTTGTAAAAAGATGTTAAAATTTGTGAAAGGATAGAATCTCACGAAATTATATCACAGGCAAGTTTAATACCGAGGTCACTGACTTTCAAAATAACCCAATTCACGAGTCACGACGAGCTAGTGTGAAAACTACTCATCATTGTCAATTTCGTAGTTATATATATATACATTTTAAAATCTGCAATTTTCCAAGAAAAGGAAAAGTAAACCTTAAATTATATAAAATAACGGTAAATGTATAAGGAACGCGCGATAACTTTCGAAATTCGGTCGAATGAAACAACGACGACGACGACGACAACAACGTGATAACCTGTTACGGTTAACCCTTATACACAAATCGAACGCCAAAAATTCCGCAGCGTAATGAAAGTGAGTTTGTCGCCAGCGTGTGCAATTTTCCGCGGAACTCGCTTAAAGTTACGTAATAACCAGATTCAAATCGCCCGCGCGCTCACTCGCGCTTTCGTCATTTTATTTTCTTTTGTATACGTGTATACGGCTCTTCTCTAATTACTCGAAAATTTCAACACGTGATCTCGTTTCTTTGATTGCGCAACCTCTTTGCTTCCTTATAACCTTGCGGACGAAAATTCGACGATCGTACACGCGAATATATTGTCTATCGTTTATTATTATTTTTTCATCGGCAAAACAGGTGTAACGTTATTATATTAGAGAGGCTTGTTTAACCTGGAATTAGCGAGCGCTTTCTCTTAAAATATTTGATCGGAATCTGTCTTGTAAGCCTGTACATTATATCGCATACCTTTGATGAATTTTGGTATTATCGATATAAATAAATGACGTTTTTAATAATATATATATATATATATATATATATTTTTTTTACGTATACATATACATATTTTTCTCCTATACCCGTATACATTATGTATGTTTCTCCGGGTCGAATGGGAATGTAATATAAGTATGCAAATAAGAAACTTTCAAAATTTTACGACCTTTTCAATTAAGGTAAACCGGTAGACGGTAGATAAAATATTATTATATACCTAGGAAGTGAAACAAATATTTTAGATATCGAAATTAATTGAGTTTTTCTCCATTCAATTTATAAGGTTTCTATTAACATTTTAGATTTACGATGAATTTGTGACGTCTACTTACACGACGAAAAATAATAATAGATTATTATATGTACGTATAATGTCACTTAGTGAATCGTCGTTGAAAACAATGCACAAGAACATTTTTCAATGCATCAAAAAAAAAATATTTCGCTATCGTTATCAGCCTTTTTATACCTATATACATGTATACACTAAAATTTTATGTACAGAGTCAAGATGATAGTAAGAAAACACTCTGGCGAAACGTGACCAAAACGTACACCTCGATAAATATTGCCATATATATATAAGAGTTGATCGAAGTAGCGAATAGAAAATTTTTTTAGTAAATATATAGGTATTTCAAGGTATAGTTATGTACACCCAAACCTCCTAAGCTACCGATCTGAAATTCCGGGTGAGATTATTCACAGATGTTTCACGTTTCGAAATTAACGAACTGGAAGAGCCGATTACTTTGGATCAATTTAAATAGGAGAAAGCCCGGATCGATAGATCTATTCGACTCCTATATATATATAAATATATACCTATATAACGAAATGTTAAAGTATATAATATTAAGATAAATTCGATATGTATATATTGTACATCGCCGATATTTTTTTTCTTCGCGGCAATGTATGTATATATGTATATACCTGTATATACAGATATAAAGAAAAATCGCAATTGGGGAGAAAGTACTTTGTTCACGGTGAAAAGAAAATGTTGGAGATCGCGCCAGCTCAGCTCTATATAATAGCTCAAGGGGAGTAAATTTTTTACGACTAGGAAATGCTATGGCGTTTACAGTGCAAACAGGTGCGATTTTCTTCTATGTCTTATGTGTGCATGTATATCCATGTATATATATACATTTAGTGCGTGGGAAGGATCACGTTTGCGCTCATCGTTCAGAAAATTTTCTTTATCCACTTTCGCACCTTAGTCGAGGAAAGTTATTTCATGATCAGTTTTTTGGTGTGGTATTGTGTGTTTGCGGGAATGATCAGTTTGTCTTAAATTAATTAATTAAAATTAAAGTAGTCCTAATAAAAAAATTTATGAGACGTTTTTCTTATTAATTACGGTGTTTATTTATTTAACTCAACATACTCGATTTTTATACTTAGAAATTTTTCAATAAGAAAATTGAATAAATTTCATGGTAGAGAATTGGTATTCTAATATTTTGAACGAGATTGCATTGAATAGATTGTATCAGTGTTTATATTTTGATACAATCTTATTTATACGAGATACAAGTCTTTATCGATCTTTCTGAGTTAAGGTGTAGAAAAAGAGGCAACATAGATTTTCTTTTTAGTGACATTTCGATGGTCATTGCTATACACTCTTTAGATTTTTTGACGCTAAAAGTCTATATTATTTTCACATCTTTTTCCTCATTATATTTAAAGAATCGTCAATATCAGCTGTTTACGCAACGAAATTTTTAGTGAAAATTAAGCATTTTGAGGTTAGTTATAAACAATTATTTTATTGGCTAAAAAGAAAACGTTTCATACAATAATGATTCCTACTGCGGTATCGTTAATAAATCGATAAATCGTCAGAATACGGCGCACAATGATCAATAAAAAATTTTATTAATAAAATATAAACAACGTAAAAAAGAAATACATGTTACGTAACAAGGTTAAAGAAAAAAAAACAAGCAAACCGATAAAATCTTTAAGTGCAGGAAGAGGAACTGCAGTACAACTTCCTGCATCTCCTTAACTAATGAATCCGTTCATCTCAAGACAGCGTTGCTCATCGCTGGTTAAATTTCCTTTATATCAACTCTCTTAATCCCACTATAAAATCTGGGAAAGCTAAGGTAGAAAAACTCTTGACTACGAGTGTTCCAATTATTCCGCTAATTAACACTGAGCATTTTGAATATTCACAGTGAGAGAGAATGAGAGAAAGAGAGAGAGAGAGAGAGAGAGAGAGAGAGAGAGAGAAAGGAAGGAAGGTATAAAAACGTGAGAGAAAAAGAAAAGATGACAACTGAAAAGATAAGGAATTATCGGTGTATCGTTTAGTATTGTTGTTTTCAACGAAAGTTTCAATGGTCAGCCGTGATGTCGTTGAGTTTTTACTTATCGGTGACCCGAGGCCTGCTTTTTTGCGCGGATCATTGATTCGAGAGAAAGCGCGAATATCTCGCCGGAGCTCCGAGCACAATACTGTCCCTAATAGGGCTGACTTTCGCCGTTTCCGTTATATTCTTAGTCTCGATATAGAGAGCGCACTTTTCACTTTCGTCTAACAGTTGAAGAAAAGGGAAAACGGAAGCCTAAACGATTTCATCTTGTTCTACATTCAAATATATCTGTCTATGTATATTATATTAGATACCTGCGTACGAAAACTGTTAATCGGTGAAAAAATTCCCACCGTTTCGAGGATCGACTCGAGGATACCAACAGACGTAAAAGGGTTTAACCTCCATTCCGAAGAAAAAATAATCGTAATAATCAGAATTGAAAGTACGAAGGATGGGTTGTGCAAGCGAGCACTTACTGGCGGTAGTGCGAAATATTATTTTCTATTTCACGTCTATATGGTGTATGCTGCAGTCGTACAATTTTGCAGTTACCGGCATTACCGACTGTTGGTAAACCGATTGTTGGTATATATCGAACATTACCATCTACCGATCAAGCGAGAAATAGCTTTACCGACAGACGGATTTTGTTTACCAGCCGTCAAAATAATAATTTTAAAGATAATATTTTATAATTTTTAACGTAATATTAAAAAAGAGAAAAAGTACCTTGTTTAGAAGTAAGTAGGAAAAGTATTAATTAATTTGGTGGTAACTATATTAATGTTTAATTATAATTAAACAATAATTTATACTCTCATCGATTATTTGTAATAGACAAAACGCATTAGATCATTCAAATTTCTATGTAAATAATAAATAAACCAGTCAATTATGCGCGATAAAACCGGGTTGCACAGCTCGCATGGATTTCCATATAATTTCAACGTGTCGTCGGCAAGTTGTATGTGCGCGCACATGCAACACACACCCACACCGGCATCTCCTTTATCCAAATTCACTACTGCGCTACAATGTGCGCGCCTTTGTTGAATTTTAAATTGATCCTGTCAATGACACGGTGTGACCAAAGTGACAGGGGTAAAAAAAATTTAGCCTGGTTAAAAAGTTTTGATAAAACGTTCCGTTAAACGAGCAGCCCCGTTTTATATATTTACAACGCGTCCCCTAGTTTACCCGACAATTAATTAACGATCCGGGTGGAAAATTTCCTCGACTGGACTTTAAAATTAAAATTCTCCACGTATATGTACGTATTTCATTATGTTTATATCCGCAAGAGTAATTACGGTAATATACATCGAATCAATATTATTTCTATTGTCAACCGATGGGAATACCTACGATTTGTAATTTTCCGGGATTTTCTTGGTCTATACGTTTCGTATTGGTTATTCTTCTTCTTCTCTCTCTTTTTTTTTGCCGAGGATGATGAATACAGCCTGTTCGATTGGTAAAAAAAAAGTATAATTTTACGGGACAAGGAATCGAGAGAGGAAATTAATCGTATTAAAATAAAATTAATTAATAAATGATCGTATATGATGTTTCATTTTTATTATATTTCCTTCGAAAATAATGTTGTAGTTTAATTTTTAACAATTAAACATTGTCTTGACTTACATAATTAGTTTTAAGGTATTGGCCTGCTATTTGCAGAACTGACTTTAATATTATTAGATTCCATCGATTATACGTATTCAAAATTTAGTAAATTATACAACTTTAATAAAATTTCATTGCATTTCAATACAATATCCTGTTTAAGCTTTGAATTCATCATTCAAACAATTTGATGATAATGTTTTTTATTATAATGATAGTCAGGATTATCGATAACAGTAAATATTTATAAATTTTTAAGAATATTGATACTCGATTTAAACATTCGACGTATATATTTTCTATATTCCTCAATTTTCTTTAAAATAAAATCGGCTGATCGAACCGATTCCAGAATCGCTGGATAAACAAAATTTACGTGACTCATTCGGATACGAATTTTAAAAAATTTAAATATAAATTCTACCAAAGAAATAAAAATTTTTATTTCGCCTTATAAAGAAATTTTGTATCCTCAAACGGTTGAAATCTTAATTAAAACTGCGATCTCATAACCAACAATGCAAATTCAATGTAATAGTAATTTTTCCTACGAATGAGAAATACGTATAAAAAATAGAAATATAGAAAGAATCGGAAGAAAAAGAGATATATACGCGTATATTTGCGAGATAAGCGAAAAGATATCCGAAGCCTGCTCAGCGGTTTGGTACAGGGGCAAAGATCGACCGAGAGAAAGCAAACGGATGGTAAAGAAAAAAAAAGGAGGATGGTGTATAGGTTGATGCTTCATGGATCAAAGCATACCATATTACGAAACATATTACTTTTATCTTTTCACTGGTTATATTCTGCGAAAGAAAAAAAAATTTTTATGAGATACATTCCGCTTCTCTGTATAAACACATCTTCTTCTTCGCGTTGAACGAAAGAGAGAGAGAGAGAGAGAGAGAATACGAGAGGAAAACGTTTTCGACATTATTACCGTCAGCGCAGTCGGAATTAAATGGGAACCAAGCGTATATTGACTGAGTTTTTAAATGCATAAAAAAACGAAAAATAGAGTAAAGTTCAGACAGGAAAAGTTGTTATATTTAACTGAATAAATAAACAGAGAATGATAGCTTTTGACATCGTAGCGTTTTTCTTATAGTCGTTTGTATAAATTTAAATATGTTATTTTTTTTTTAACAAACAATCTTTTTTTTAAGAGAAAGAATGAAATGGAAATTATTTTATCTCTTTTATATATATACATGGATATTGATTGGGAGGATCGAAACTAGGTCACAGGAAATTATTCCTTGTTTGGTATTACATTTCCGAGTTAAAAAAAATAATAGACGTACGATTCGTATCAAATAAATGTATATAAAGGATCCAACCTTGAAATGATAATTTACCTTTATAAAAACTTGGTAATTGATTGTATTTTTCAGAGATATAAGTATAAATGGTGAGAAGTTGTTGTATTCGATAGTGAAATCAATTTATGAGGGAAAATGTGCGATGTTAATCGATTAGATTTCAAAGCGGGGAAAACTTTGTCATTAACTATAAACAAAGCAACAGCTCTTAGGTTGTTCCATTTATTCAGTTAATGCGAAACTTTTCCAAAAAAAGAATGCAGATCTTTTTGCGAAACAACGAGATTGAATAGGTTAACGGTCCAACACCCGTAGACAAGTAAAATCTTCCTTAAAAAGAGAAACAAAAAAAAAGTGAGTGAGTGAGAGAAAGAGAGAGAGAGAGAAAATTTCCTTGGGAACAAGTTGATAAATTTAGTTGGTATACGAAGAGAAACTCAACGTTTTACTTAAGGGATAGAAACGAGGTAACAGTTTACCAAGACCGAAAGGTTGGAAAGTTTCTGTGTGCAAAGTGTACATTTAAATGTAACGCAAATGCCTCTGGCAGTGGTTCTGAGCTAACGCTGTTATTGCGGTTATGTAAAGGAGCGAAAATTTACGGACGATTGTTTTTGGTGGATCGGTCGTATAAAATTAACGAATACTACGGGTAAAACAGTGTATCGACATAGTGATTTATTAAACGAACATAACGGTAGTTTATACATACGAGTATATCGCGTGTCTTGGATGACCAGATGGTTGCATGTTACGCAGATTATTCGACAGCATCATCGTTCTACGAAAAATCGATTGCTATTTCATTTTCTTCTCCTAAGCCTAAGGAAACCATAATAAGATTATCTTCATCTTCCACGGGGGGCTCTCGAATATCTGATTTTTTTTGTTAAGCTTTACGAGTGCTATTGACAAGATGTAAATTACGTATGGAATTGGCAGAGAGATAAATTTATGGAAATCGGAGGTCTCGTAAGATAGTATTTTCATACGAGAAATTGTTGATTTGTTGAGTTAAAGAAATATTTTATGATGCACTGATAATAGGTAGTAAGTGATAAAAATGTATTTTAATCATTTCGCTCTTCCCCTAGTTAATTAATGAATAAATCAAATTTAATTTAAATCTAAGTTTGTTGATGATAATTACTTTTAATATTTTTATTAACAAAAGATTAATTTATTAATTAGTCACCTTTTCTTTTATGTCAATTTACATATAATAATAATTTTATCTTTTAATTTTAACTTATAATTGATCTCTAAGATTAACAGTAAATTATTATATCATTTATTAATTAGTTTATTCGAGGTTAAACATTAAAAGAAAATCAATGTATTTAAGTAAAAATTAAATTTACGAATGAAATTTTATTTGAATTCTTATTCAATTTCTTGCTATTAATTGGAACCTAAGGTTCATTTGATTATCTAATTTTTTATTAATTTTCACATTTTTACAATTTTTAGATTGAATAATTAATTTACTGATTATATATATGGGGTATTCCACGTGAAGTGGTCCGATCAAAATTTTAAAATGCACCAAATTTTGGGTACACTTTGCAAATGTTTTTCAGAATACAGCAAAAAATTTTTAGGTACTGGAATCTATTTGCTCAAAAGTTATTCTAACCTCAAAAAGTGAATTTTTCCATATTTTTTTTAACACCAGCTGGGTTTACCGCTATATAACTCAAAATCTATCAACTTTTACTATAGAACATTATATGTAACATTCGTTGCTAATTATATCTAGAATTTATTCTTCTGGGTTAGAATTTCTAATCTCAAGGTTAATGACAAATAAAGTACATGTCAATATTCAACTTGAAAAAAATGCAAGTGCGCCACCTTTGATTTTTTCATCCAAAAAACTAAAAGAAAGCTTGGAGCAATACCTTTCAAATGGTCTGTAGCATTTTTATGGCCTCCAATTCTGTAAAAAGTTATGACAATTTAAAGAAACACGAAATTTTTTTAAAAATTTAAATGGGAATTACCATGTTAATTTTTGTGAATTTTTTGTCTTTCTTTAAATTGTCATAACTTTTTACAGAATTGGAGGCCATAAAAATGCTACAGACCATTTGAAAGGTATTGCTCCAAGCTTTCTTTTAGACTTTTGGATGAAAAAATCAAAGGTGGCGCACTTGCATTTTTTTCAAGTTGAATATTGACATGTAGTTTATTTGTCATTAACCTTGAGATTAGAAATTCTAACCCAGAAGAATAAATTCTAGATATAATTAGCAACGAATGTTACATATAATGTTCTATAGTAAAAGTTGATAGATTTTGAGTTATATAGCGGTAAACCCAGCTGGTGTTGAAAAAAATATGGAAAAATTCACTTTTTGAGGTTAGAAATACTTTTGAGCAAATAGATTCCAGTACCTAAAAATTTTTTTCTGTATTCTGAAAAACATTTGCAAAGTGTACCCAAAATTTGGTGCATTTTAAAATTTTGATCGGACCACTTCACGTGGAATACCCCATATATATATATATATATTTAGATAAATTGAAACAATAAATTTGTAAATATAATTAATTTTCTTGTTCACATAATTACTACCTACAAAAAAATATATATAAACTAATAGTACATTATCATCGCATCACAAAAAAGTCGTTCAAATAAAATGTGTATATGGGCACAAACGATTTATTTCAAAGCAAATAGAAAACAAAATTACCTATAGAAAAGAGTATAAATTTCCATTTAACCTTTGTATATCTAGTACAATTGAAATATATGATACAATACTAGTTGTATTTCATTATTAAGTATTTACTTTCATTTTCGAGCAATAATGTCAATTTTATTTGCATCGCTGTAACTTTACAATTTTCCGGTTCACTTGATACTTGCAACTTAACGTGTGTATATATATATATATATAGATACATACACGCGCGTATATATACATATATATATATATATATAAAGGATAAGTTTACTACAACGAAAGTTGGATTTTTACGTAAATCCTGTAACTATTACACTTGAAACGTAAACGTCATAGACGACGGTAAAAAAACGAGAGGAAGAGAACGTTGCAATGTAAACTTCACGTAGGAGAGTTTATTTCCTCTCAGTGACTCTACGTTTTCACTGTGGGGCATTGTAAAATAATACTATTAAACAGTGTAAATTTACGGGAGCATTAGAAACGTTTTAATAGCTCGAACGATAACTTTTACTACGTTCAATAGTGTAAATTTTCTTTCAATTTTATACTTTTCACGAGTTCCACCTCGTTCCTTCGTTTTTTTCCCTCTTTTTTTAATACTTGTTGTTTTACAGAGTAGTTTTGTTTAACGGACTTTTGAAATGAGGGTGGTGATGGTGGAGTCAATTTTTCTTTTTTTTTTTTTATACGATTTCGAGAGACTATGATTTACACGATCGTTCATATATGAATTTTCTGGAGATGCGCGCACAAAGCTTAATGCAACTTAATTATACTTTTACGGGTAGACATTTGAATTTCGAATAGTATAAACAATGTTAATTTATTGTAATAAATTCCAGTTTAATTTTGCATCAATTAGAATTTTATCGAGAAAATGTTATCTCTGTTAAAGTTTGGTAAATCGTCCGGTAACGGAAATTGAAGGTATTTTGTAAACGAATTTTAGTCTTCGATAAATATTTTTGTTTTTATACGTTTAACTAAATTGCAAGTATCTTCGTACCATTTGAATGAAGGTATGTTAACTTTCTTATTTACTTGTAATCAAAAGTAAATTAATAAATAAATGAAAAGAAATACGTACGTAAATAAAATAATTGGACTTCTAGGTAGATAAATAAAAGAAACTTATAAATTACAACAAACATTTAAATATATAAATAAATAACAATAGAAAAAAATAAATATATGTGAACACTATGAAAGATGTATAATTATATTGAGCAACATTCACAGAAGTTATGTAATTAAACAAATTTGTAATTATATTGATAATTAACGTTTGTTACGTATACATACGAGGGTACGTTACGCAACAAACGACGTTTTAGTGTTTTAATAAGCAATAGTTATTCTATTTATGTAATTAAAGAAAATATAAGTTTCACCAACCCCCATCGCACTTCACCCAATAAATCTATTTTACAATATTTGACGACATTTATATACAGGTAGATGAAAGAAAAAAAAAGGATGAATTTCGAATCCATCGTCTGGATTTCAATGGGCGACTAGGGGAGAAAGAGAGAAAGTGCCAGGGAGGCCCATAAAACACGTCGGGAAAACGCGACATATCAATCGGCGTAGACAAAGAAAAGCCTCCGGAAAGAAGACGAAAACGTGCGATGTTCGAGACACCGATAATTACAGTGCGAGAGAAAGGGAAAAAAATGCGACGAAACAGAAGTCTCATCCCATGGTAAAAAAAAGAAGAAAAGAAACACGAAGATGAAAGAAAAGAAGAGGAAGGAACTCTGTCATCGTACCCAATCGATGAAAGGTATTTCTCTCTCTCTCTCTCTGTCTCTCTGGTTTTTTTTTCTAACTACGCGAGGACGCGTATTCAGAGGGTTCCGCAAGCTTCTTACTGCTGAGAATTGAACGTGTCGGGTGCGACGCTAAGGCTTTACCTTCGATTTCGAAACAATGCGCTATGGCAAACGTTTGTAATTAGAGCGTGAATGCAACCCTCTACTACCACTACCTTCCTTTACCAATCTGCTACTTACACCTCTGTTGGTACGAGGTATATACGACCAAGAGAGAGAGAGAGAGAGAGAGAGAGACAGAGAGAAAGAGAAAGAGCGAGAGAGGAAAAAGGTGTCTGAATTCCCGATCGCTTTTTCAAGCGCGCTAATTGTTTTTTCCTATCCGAGCAGTTTCTACGAGCGTGTCTTTGATTGGCTCGTCCTACCGACCTTTACCTCTTTTTCTTATACTTTTTATTTTTCGTTTATAACGTTTCGTAGGTGTCCGGCGCACACGCTCTTTATTTATTTAATTATGACGGATTTATTATTATTTCACGTTGTTAGAAATGAAGGGTAATTACTTTAATTATCTTTGATATTTATTCCTCATAATCGTTTACTTTGTCCTTTATCTATAGGTTAGACAAATTTTAAATAGGATACAGTGTAGAGGGACACGTCATGGGTTACAAACTATATTATTATTTATTATTGTTCAACGTTTTTTACATATCATGATTACTCTAATATTTAAGCATAATGTACTTACCGCAAGAGAGTTACTTTAGGGATTAATTTACCAGATAGGCGAAAATTTTAAGATCATCAATAATATAATACGATTTTAATTCTGGTTATGTGGTATATAATTAAAGAATGTTGCATTAAAGAAAAAACATTTACTAAATTATTGCGAAAAGTTAAAAAATTATAGATAAATCATTTTTCTGATGATTATTTAATGTTTATTGAAAAAAAATTTCTACTCCTAGTGGAATTCTTAAATAAGCGTCAAAAAGAAAATCTCGTTAATTGCTTTTATGTGATTCCTTATCCTTATAATTAAGAGGAATTTTCTTGATTCTAAAATATTAATCTTTTTGAGTAACGTTTTCTCATTTTTTACAAAAAGAAATTCCCCTTGATTATAGAAGAATACGCTTAATTATAAAAGAATCACATTAAAGCAACCAGATTTTCTTTGACGACCACAGTGTACTGGAAAATGCAAAATAAGTTTAATGCAACTTTTATATAAAAATTATATTAAGTATACACAAAAAATGTAAAAAATAAATAATAGTTTGAAAATTTTCAAGTAAAATAAGCCACTAATTGCAAAGTTATACACATTATGAAATTAAAAATATGTAGAAAATAAGTCTATAAAAAGATAATAATTTGAAATAAAAAAGTTAAAATAAAATGTAAACTGAAATAAAAAAAAATATTTGGATACACATTTTGTATAAAGACCGGTTCGAAAAACACTGTTCAATGAAATTGATATTTTAATCATTTTTTATTAGAATATATTTCAGCACTCACTAGCCTTAAAATATATTTAAGAAAAACTTTGCTTAGATAAAAAATCTATTTTTTAATGTTTTTATCGTAATTCTATTTTATTCAAGTAGCTCAAAATTATGTTTAACTGATACTATTAAAACTGTAGGCTATCTAATGAGAAGTAGTTCTTGAGACATCTAGCGGTAAGTACCATAAAATTATTATTTACACTAAACTTTTTAAATCGTTGCATAATAAATAACTGATAAAATATTTGTTTCTTCATTTTTTAACCCAGAATTGTTTCTCTAATTAATAAAATTGTATTGTCATTGACTAGTTCCTACAATATTTTTAGAGAAGAAATTACAAAGTAATTATAGAAAATTTTCTGATAAAAATTATAATACTAGCATAGTAGTAATGTATCAACTATTAAAAAAAAATAATCTAAACAGTCATAATATTTGTAAAGAACCTGACATAATTTTTATTGCACTGTCACGCTAATTATTAGCTTAGTCTCCAAAATGTCCCTGGTTTATTGTAATGACATGGCAAATTTTAAAAGAAAAATTGCTAAGTAATCATACGATTGTTTTTATTATTTTCTATATAAACAATAATTGGAAAATAACTGTTACAAAAATTGTATATGGTAAAAATATTGAAATAGAACACTTGCTCAAAACGCCTCTGATAAGGATAATTTTTGCCTAACATGATAAAAAATTCAATTTTAATTACAATTATAGATGAAATATCATAATTATTTTTAAAATATATGTATAGCAATTTTAAATTCCCATGTAATTTTTTAATTAAAACAGAATTATTTCGGTCTTACAGTCAATTAATTGTAAAAAAAGTAAAGTAACAATAGATAAAGTAAAAAAAATAAATCTGATACTTGCCTGGGTACTGATTTAAAATCACCTCCGTAGATTTATATTGAAAATCTAAAAAACTTTTAATTATTATTAAATAAAGGATCACTTCCATTGATGAAACTGCTCCTTTATAAAGTATTAGACTAATTATTATTTTATTTTATTTAATGTTTTACTATTTTTCTTTCTTACAATTAATGTTTTATTTTTTATACGTAAAAATTAATTATTAAGTTTTAAACTAATCGATTTGCACGCAGCAAAAATTTTCTAGTAAAATTTTACTTGAAATTATGAAAATTAATTAATCAAAAATGTCATATTTATATATAGTAAAATCACCGCAATTGCTAATTTTTAGAAAAAAAAATATTACGAATAAAAATTTGTTTAATACGAATGTTATTTTAAAGTACTACCTCGTATTATTGACCGTCCATTAATTTATTCACCAGGCATACTAGTCAAGTATCCACCAAGAATATTAAAAATATACATAAAATATGTTGCGGATGATATCCATCATCCACTGATGAAATTGAGTATTCCAAGTACAACTCCTCTCGAGCGAAAACTATAAATCACTATTGAAAATGATGATTTGATGTTATTTTTACATTCTCCCAGATGCTGTAAAACCTCAGCGCATTTGTGCGCTCCGTATAATGTACTCGGCACATACACTCCAAGAGTAGACTATTATTTATAACTTAACGCATCGCACGGAAAAAGAAAAAATTTTAAAAACCTAACGACAAACATTTAATTTTCGATTATAATACACCGAAAGTAATAATGAACTTATACACGAAATTTCAATCCAACCCACGTATAATATACATTAAGGAAAAGAGAGCGATGAAATTTGTTTACACTCGTAATCATCGAGCGATTTATCGTGTGTCAAACATAAAGGAGGAAAAAAACATCCACGCTCTCGTTTTATCCCCCTTCTGAATTTTCGAACCCCTCCCCTCCATCCCCCCTCCCATCGAGTCTCTCTTAACAAGAGGATGTGTCACGGGATATTGACTTTTCTTTATTTCGTTACGCAACTAACGCGCGCACACTCGCAGTTCCCATATATACTCACACACATACACACGTGGGTATATACGGGAGAGAAAGAAAATCTGAAATTCTTCCCGAGGGATAATTCGTAACGCATTTAGGGGAGTGGCCGATTACGAGCACTTGAAAATGTCATTCGTTTTCTCTGAGCTTTGCCCGAAAATTATTATTAGTATACAAATTTTACTTTTGGAAAAAAAATTATAGAGAAGAAAAAAATAATACGTGGGTGTATACGTAGCGAGAGGAAATAAATAATGGTCAGGTACTTTTATACTCTCTTGGTTAACAGTTAATCATAAAAAATGACCATAATTCTCAATCTACTACAGTTTTATCATCTCGCGAGTTACATTTTTTTCAGTTATATCCATCCGTATACATATACTTTCATTTTTTTCATTTTCAAATAATAATTATTTGTCGATTAAACAAAACACACGCACACAAATCGATCGATATATGTACAATGCAATTGCGCATATATCGTTTTATAAAAATGTACGTGACATGTTTTTTAACATCTAACGAAATTTGAAGTTTTAATATCGTGAAAATACATCAACATAATTTTAAAAGCGTATAGGTAACGAAAGTTAGTTCGCACAAAAGACTCGTCGTTTATAAGGGAGAGGAGAAGGGAGTATAACGTTGAAATAACTCGTTACAACGCATCGTTCGCCGATTTGCATGTTCGACGTGGTTCATTTGGTATGTTGTAGACTTGATAATTACAGTTAATACATTATGCGATACGAGAGAAATTTTGAGAGTAAACGGACAATTCTGGACGATCGATACGTTTACGTTTATGCAATTACACGTAGTTTACTGTATATTTTCAATTTCATCCGGTATAATCCGATCGAGTGATTTGTAATTATAGACATTAGAAAATGTAATTATTTTTGTTTGATGCGACGGTATAACGTATACCTCAATTCTGATTGGTTGAGTACAATTTTTGATCGCACATTTAAAAACTATATTTAAAAATTATTACTGTAATATATAAAGATACTTCCAAATACTATGAGAGTTGTTTTATTGATCTATTGCTTTATAATATTTTTAAATGTTTTTATATCCAAAATTATTTATTGTTATAATTCATATTGATAAGATGATCAAGAATTTGGATAATGATAAGAAATTAAGTATGATACGGCATGCTCAACTGGATGTACATAATCTAAATCCGAAATATTATACTAGAACCTTTTTCGAGATATCAAAAATTTATTACAAATAGTTTCCTTACAAAAATTAATCTCTACGATATTTAAATTACTAAACAGTTTCACGTTAATTTTATAAAAAACAATTTCTGTCGACGGCAATGTGTATCATCATACGCTCCAAATCGAGAAATCAAAATTATTAATTTTTGTTGCAAAACATATTCCTATAATGTATAAATAATTATCAAAAATTTACCGTTACACATCACTATATTTTCAAAAAAAAAATTACCGTCGACGGCAAAGTATCTCGTAGTGCAATTTACCAATAATTCCGGAACATTATATTCATACAAAAATTACGCGTAATAAACCACGTTATTTTTTTTACGAAGTGTCACAGTAACAAAGTGATACAGTGGTACAAACAAACCGGAGATATGTAAAAATTTTAATCAGGAAAACACGTAAGTAATCATTTATTATCATATTGTGCAAATTTATTGCTATGGTATACATATAGGCAAAGATATTTAAAGTAAACGTTTTTTTAATTTATGTAATTTTTTTTAGCATAAACGTGAGAAACGTATTAAAAATTAAACATTATGAGGTTGTGCGAAACCATAATTACAAACTTATTGGCGATTTTTTTAGTCATGTGACCAATTTATGAGGGAAAAACGTTTTATAAATGGTTTGATTTACAACAGTGATGTACAAACATTCTTAACAGTAGTTAAAAATAATGATTTTTCAAAAAAAATGATTTTTTTTAATTATTCTAATTTTTTGAACTAATATTATTTTTAATATTTGTAACAAGAATTAACAAATTATCTCACTTACTGTGACATTCATAACTTCTTAAAATAAATCATTATAAAAATTGCTATGACTCTGTCATTTCTAAAAAAAAATACGATACCCTAAATCCGTAATAAATCCAACCGCACACGTTGAACAGTAAACGTTAATGCCGAAAAGTCAAAAAGACTTATAAACTGTTTAGCATTTCACTTAGGTAAGGAATTTACGATGTTTTCATTCTAAACCTTAAAGACGAAAAAATCGTTTCTGATAATTTCAAGGTAGATCGTGTCACCGATTAACTAAAGATGAGCCCATCCTTAACCAAGATCACTTAGGTAAGATAAAAAAGACCCTTTTTCCGTTGTCCTTTTATTTCGGGATGCTTGCCACACACACACACCCCTAACAACAGTTTCTAAAGAGATGAAACGCGAGATTAGAAGTGTGAGTCTCGAGTAACGTCTTTCCTCTAACGAGAAATTTATATAAATTTTTTTTCTTCGTGTGTAGAATAAAAAGAGAAAAATAAGCTGTTTTCAAACGTATACAGAGAGGAAATTTTTTCTAATTTTGGTAAGTATATATATAGTTACTTTAACTGTAAGAAAGTTGTCAATTTAACTATAATTTTTGTTTGATTAAAGTAAATAATGAAAATTGCTACCACAGCTAAAATAAAGTTCCATACCGAAATAATCTTTTTAGTATTTATGTAATCATTATGTATAAAATACTTAAATATTTGTGCAGTTACAGTGTTTAAAATAGGCATGTAGTTTCACTTTTTTACGGTTTGTTCATAAATTCAGTTGGGACCTTGTTCGTTATTGTTACACTTCTCCAAATAAAGTGCCAAATGTTACATAATAATAATACTTGTATTTTTACGAAATACTTAATAGCTTAAACAATAAAACAATAACACGGTAAACGAATTATAACACAATATCCAAAAACCTAGTAAGAATATATAAATATATATTAATAATATATTAATATATAAATACAACATAACAATTTAACTATTGCAAAAAAATGTTTAGAATTTTTAAAATTACGTTATTGGGTTAATATGTTACTGCTAGGTTACGATGTTATTAAAACTTATAATTATATTATTCGTTTATTAGATTATTATCATTGATTTCTTTAAAAAATATAAATATTACGTGAAATATTAATCTTATTGAGTAAGTAGATCAATATAATCAAATTGATTCTTTTTTTATATTTAGTGAAATTTTTACACAACAATTTGAGTAACTGCGGTAAAGTTGTTTATGCCCTAAAACCGATGCCGCAACTATTTGAAATAATTGCGCATATAATTGGAAAATATTCGAGAAATTACTTTTTCGTAACTAATATTCCAACAACGGTATCAAAATATTTTCCGTGCAAGATTAACACCAAGTTTCCTCGTCTTTCATTCAAATTTCATCCCTCGAGCTTCGAGAATACATATTTACAAATTACAAACTTTTCTAAAAAGAATGACGATAAAAAAAAAAGAGGAATCGATCGAGGAGATTTGAAAGGTTGCACGATGCACGAGCATCGGTTCGATAAAACTCGGGCGCAAAACGAATCACAGTAATCGCGTTTTCAGCGCTACAGAAGGAAATTACTACTTTTTTCTCGCGAATTACAAACGCGTGGGAGTAAGTAAAATTGAATTCTTTTTTCCTCCTTCAAGAAAAAAAATGTATTATTCAAATTTAATATAAACATATAGGTATATATATATGTATATATATATGTATTATTCGTAATTAATTGCGTAGCATTCGTATAATACGAGTCGGGATAATTAGTCATCGGCGAGCACACGTTTTCTGGTGATTAGGCATGAAATTTAATTACCTTAAATGATTATTATGTATATGCACATAGATGTGTACAAATTGGATTCTGGAATATAAACATATGTTTTTGCATCAATTTACCGCGGGGATAAGATTGCGTTATATGCGGTGTATATCGTTAGTACAACGCGTGGTAAATTTGTTAAAAATAATGGATAGGTTTGAAACTAACTTTACAAGTAATATTTTATTAAGAGCGAACAAATTTTTACTTTATCCAGTTTTGATGAACTAAACGTGATATTTATTTGGTGACGTTTCGATGGACGTTCTCCATCCTCATCAGACTATACCATTATTATAACACATATAATATTCACATATTCACAAACACAGGTGCAAACAATTTATAAACTAGTTACTTACTGTTGCGTCGTATTATTATTAAATATAAAGCTAGGTGAGTACATTTTAATAGCATCTCTGATTTATCGCTCCATAAACTAAAAGCAAGAGTAAAAAACATTGTTTACTTGCACAAAGATTAAAGTTATATGAATAAATTTACCTTTACTTCCTTCCAAATCCCATAATCAACAAATAAATCAATAAATAATTTTAAAAAACCATACAAGAAACATAAAACTGACAATAGGATATATATGAACTTATATATGACAGACGGTTGATTATATAAATTGAAATGTTAACACTGTCAAAAGAGACAGTGTAATTGACAACCGTGACAACCGATACAAGAAAATTTGAAACAACTAAATACTTACTAAATTAAAAAAATGACATTTTTAAGAATGCTCGATAAAATATTTTATAGAATCCCCTAAATTTATTGTCGAACGCAATGTAAATCACGGAAAATGTTGATTCAAAACAATAATTAAAATAGTCTAGACTCGAGGAGTAAGAGGGTATACATGTAGAATTTCCGAGGGAAACAAATCAAAAAAAGAGAATACAAAATCCACATCGATTTTATCGTCCTCGCGGGTCCTCTTCCACACATACGTACACACACACGCGCGCATCGTAAGCCTGAAAAAGTCATTCGTCAAAGTGGCCATTTTCAAAAAAAAAAAAGGGGGGTAATAAGCGTAGAATCGTCAGTCTGTGTGTGTATTCGCGTGAATGAGGTATGTATATAGGAGACGTCCTTTACCACGATTGTAAATGCACGGTTTACTCCGAGAGCGTCCCCTGGATTTAGGAGGATGCGTCGTCCGGTTACCATGGTGACGATTCGTTTCCGAGCCCTATGCCCGTACACTACACCCGTCAGAAGCATATACACACGCACGTTGCGCGTGCCCCGGCGATGTGAGCGAAATCAAGAGTTTCGAAACCGTCTACTACCATCAGAGAGAATAATCAGAAAGATCTTGATTCTACGGATGTAATATTATCTTTCTTCGTTATGTATATGTATGTGTGGATGTAAGGTTATGTATCTTTCCGGGGAGAGTTTTGAATGATTACTGTTTGTTGAAATTATCAAAGTTCCTCTCGAGGTAGTAACGTGAGTTTTGGATTTACGGTTTGATTATATATTCGCTCGAGTTACCATGGAGAAAAATCGTTTGTTTTAAATTTTATGTATTATCATTGATCTATACCGCGAGGTGAAGCAGATTTATTAGAAATTTTAACGCACTTCGTGACGTATTTATAAGAGAGCGGTAAAAAAAGTAACGGCGAAAACTTCTTTGCTAAATGTAAATGGTTACACCAACAAAATTTTTAGTTCTGCAGCAGAATTTTTATAGTTTCTCTTGCGATTTTTTAACGCTATAATATCCAAGAAATTTCAATACGAGATCTTTTTGTTTTGACTAAATACATTCGCTGGTCTTTAACAGATAAGTATGAGCGTATTGATGAGATCGTAAAAAAATAATGAACTATTGATTATACGTTAGTTACATATTGTGAATATTTAAATGCATTGGATAGATTTCATAATACAGATAAACATTTTAATTTTAGATTAAAACTTCTTTAGGCAGCTATAATTTATGAATTGCCCAACAGCTATTTTTGTCATTTAAATTAGCGATATTAACTTGGAATGAAAAATCGCTGTCCTATCTAAGTTTCAGTCAGTTTTAACTTTTTGTTTCTTTTGTAGAGGGTTCGCAACTCAATTTTACCTTTCTTACCTTTATCGACCTACAAAATTCTATAAAATTAGGTATAATTAAAAAAGAACATTAATTAATGCAATTTTAAGAATTGAGTGCTCTTTATGTGCTTGAATTTATGTAGAAATATTCATTAGTTCTGGAAAGAAATCGCTTCGTATCACTTAACATAACCTCAAATTTTACGAAAATTATCGTTGTAAAGGATTTCTCGAAAACTGCTATTGTGCAGATTATTATTAATTAACACTCTTTAAATGACACTCTTTGTCAATCGAGTTGAAAACTTGGTGATATTTCAGGAGAGTAAGCTAAAATGGGTAGATATTGTGTTTAAGACCTCGTTTAAACATTGATTTTAAAACAATAATAGTGTACTAAAAACTTAGGACTTAATAATATTTACGTTATAATGCGTCTTAATTTTAATGCTTACAGAAATTCAATTTGTGTCGTTTATTGTAGTAAATTTAAAGTATTCAATTGTCAGATCGAATAACAGGTTGTATATTATTTAACTTTAAATTAACATGCATTGTATGTACATTTATTAATTTTTATAAAAGAACTCAAAGAGTTGTTATTTCATAAAGATAAAGTTTTGACATGAATTGATGTTCAACGTATAAAAACTTCGAAAGCTCAGATGGTAAAGTGTCCGATTTTCAGGTTCGAATTTCGGTTTAGTCGCATATGGTAAATATATTAAAAAATATTATATTTCGTTGATAATTCTATACATGTTATGTATTATCATTTTGTTTAAATAAAAATAAATTCAAATATAGCGATATCAAAGAAAATTTCGTGGATTCTTTACAAAAACTGTAATAAAAATTATTAAATCAGTGGTGTAGAAAAATTGTTACGTTTCATTGGAATTTTCATTGAAACCTATATATAATTGTCGTAGAGACTAACTCGATTAAAAAAAAGTACTATCATTCCCCACGTGTAAAATGTATCAATCTTGATTGCACATCTTTATAACAATATATCAATGATCGAAAACAACAATTTTTTAAAAATAAAATGAAACGATATTAAACAAATTTGCCTGATTAAACAAACAAACAATATCTCGCTGAACAACAATAGGCAGATTCGAAAAAATATTCCAACCGCAAAAAACTTGCAACCCATAAATACACATATAGGCTCTTCTCTCTCTGTGTATAATCTCTTTCATTGTAAAAGAATCACGCGTCAAACATAACCACGCAAAGAAAAACAAAAATTTTTCCAGCACTCCAAAAGAAAGAAAAACTGAGTTCGCGCAGTGTATAATCAAATTTTAACAAATCGGTAAGATAAAAAAGCGGAAGGAATATATAAGTAAAAAAAAAGTAGGTACATATAGGAATGACAAAGACATCGGGTTTCGAGTTATTAATACCTGTTTTTTTTCCTTCTTATAAACTACTCAATTTCAGTTCCGTATCCACGAAGAAATATTAGGTGTAATAAGGCTGGTGCCGCAACGAAACGCCCTCGTACATCAACCGCCGCTTGAAAATTACAAGCTCGCGTACGATGAAGATGTTAATAACGGCAAACTTCATCACTTCCCGACGGTCACCCATAGCACACCCTGTATATACGTATATACACATAGATATATATACGTATAGAAATTTCTACACACCTGACGAATTTCTCTTCTTTGATCGTGTTATAGCCACACATTCGACCCTTTGTGTTTGTCCAGTACCCTTAGCGCTTTGTTATTTCTACACCGCGCGTAAAAATAGCGGCAAGATTGTTTATGAAAAAAAGGAAGAACGTCAAAGTACTATAGATTACGTTGTAAACGAATTTTCCTTACGTATATATATATATATACATACATTTTAAATTAAAATCACAGAGTTACGACTCGCGAATGTAAAATCTAACTAAATTTTCGTTAATATCGTTAAACGCTTTTAACGCACTTCCTTTAAATTCGCATTCCCTTGCGCGAATTTCGCGCGTATTTATTTTTAATAGCGACCCGTAATATATATTCACACACACACACATTGCGTCTCTACAGTTACGGTAATGTAAAACAGTTTTTGGTTGAATTGTATAATTTTGTAACAGTTGGGAAAACGAGTTTATAAAATTTTCTCAAAAAAACCGTCGTACACGTTTGTCAATAATTGTATATATATTTGACGTAAAAAATGATTTTGTTTCTTAGTTTGACGCGAAACCTTTCCATCGATTTCGCTTAAAAACGATACTTCCTAATTCACCTATTTCAATTTAGTCCGGTCGTCTTAAACTTGGAAAATTACCTCGTATATTGGATAATCGAACTCCGATATATATACACCAAGATTTACCATTCTCCTATACCCCCTTCCTTTTTTTTTACTCTTTCTCTCGCAACGGCATAAAATCTGGGCAGAGGTTGATTCGCGCGCGAGCAAAAGCTTGTTTATATCGCCTCGTAAAACGAAAGAAGCGCCTTGGAAAGAGTCGCGTCGCCAACTTGTGTTGCTCCCTCTCCTTTTTTTCCTCGCGATTGGAAGCGAAAAAATACATTTATGCGTTTCTTCCATATACATAGACGCGAAAGTTATATTTTCTAATTTTTTTTTCTTCGGAAGTGTAGGATGATTAAATTTTGCATTGTTAATCGCGATTAATTGTTATTTTTAATTTGTGCGCGCAGTGTCCGATGGGTATACCCAAAAATTGGAAAATATCGTGACGTATATTTGAAATATCGAAAAAAAGGGAAGAGCGAATTCAAGTTCAATGTATTTGCGATTTCAATTTGTCAATGTCCGATATAAAATTCTTTTAGAGAGTGAAAATACATTTTTTGGTCTATAGGTCGAATACGGTTATCAAGGTGAATTACATTGTGAATTTTCTTGAATATATAATTTGCATGATTAAAGTATTTTTTTCGACAAGATTATACAAATATTTTCTTTCAAAACTTTTTAATTATATACAATTGTCATCTAATTAATGCAATTGTTAATTATAAAGTTTGTTTTGATTTCACAAACTTCAATTTATCAATTTACAGGTGCAATTTTAAGTATGTTTACGATAAGCTTTATTCGTCATTTACTTGAAATTCTCTAAAAATATAATAATGAAGAAAAAAACAGTTAACTGCATCAGGAGCATCACTGCGTGACTTAGAAAGTATTTATGAGAATAGATTCGGCTAATCTAAGTGATGCATTTTACCATCGTTGATGTTATAAAAAACTTGTAACCCAAAGATCCGCAGCTTTTTTCGTTCCTTGCCTTTTCCATACATTCCCAATTGTAAATACATCCACATACGCGCGTCAAAAGATGAAATTGTTGGTTTTAGCAAGCGTTTCAATCGGATTATAAAATGAGTGCCACGATATAATAATTTTGGAAAATTGGACGTATGATAATTAACTGGGTTACGGGTCGATTTATAATTTCGCATCGGATAACAAACATTATCAGAATATTGGTGAGATCGATGACCCTAAAATAACATTATAATTAATAGTAATCGCGTCGTAAGCGAACGTACGTTTGTTCAATCGAAAAAGAAAAAAACAAAACCCAGAAGTAAACTATCAGAGGCTATGAATTATCCGACAAGTAAAATATCGGTTAAAAAGACAATGCGTAGCCGTCGATATTAAAAAGTTTTTGCTTTTGATTTTGGAGTAAACACGATCGTGAAACGGGAACAATATATAATATCCCCGATAAAACTATCAAGTCGAGAAATTCGCAACGCGAGAGGATAGAGCGATGTATATATAACATTCTAAAATACCATCGAGTTACATCTTCCGAAAATTCTTCCAACGAAAAGGCATAAAGATACAGACTGGCATTAAAATATCCTGGGAGGCGGCAAGGTTTGCGCTATAAAATAGGCTTGGTCCTCTCGCTTACGACGTTAAACTCGCTTCGCGGATAAACGCAAGTTTTCCAAAGGATGGTGTGGGTTGTACTAAAATTTGTCGAGAGAGAGAGAGAGAAGGGGGGGAGGGGAGGGGGTGGCCAAGTTTCCTTGAATTGTCTACCGAAAGAGGAAGAAGGGAAGGAGAGAGCCCGATCGTAAATCCATTCGCGAGTGCAGATGGAGGAACGAAGGTGTTCTGTATATATATAGAGGGTAGGGCTATTATACGAGCCGCGGAAAGACGGAGGAGAGAACGGTCCAGGTGTTTCAAGGGGATCGGCCCCAAACATCCGTTGTGCGTGCTGCGTTAACCTTACGATCCCTCCTCTCTCTTTCTCTTTCTCTCTCGCTTTACGTAACGCAGGGAGTACCGTGAAATTGACTCGAGTTGCCTACACCCGAATTAATGCACGGATTTTCGGGAGGGTTTCACGTCTATGTATATACATATACACTGCACTCGAGGGTTCGTGTAAATATTTTTGTTGAGTGTAAGTGACTAGACGATATTTCTCGACGTTGCTTTCGTTAACTACTCCTACCGAGTGATTTAGTTGTGTACCCTTCTTTTTTTATGGCTTTTTCTACTTCATTCATTTTTAATTATATCGCACTTAATGAAACATTTTGATTTTTTGAGGGCACGTCGAAGATTTAATCTCACCATGCTTCTTAGTTTGTTATTGATGTTTATACTTCAAACAAAATTCTAGATCTTGCTTTTCTTAAGTTTTATAACTAACGTATTTTAAATGTACTATTGTTTAGTGTAAAATATATTTTATTCGTATTTTTATAAATATTGTAACACATTATAACTATTATTAGTATTCTTCTTTTTCTCGAAAAGTTGCGTTATCAGGTTCTTTTTTAATCATTTTAAACTGTATTTGTATTCAATGGTTCCCTGGTAGAAAATTGAGCCTATTTCTGGTCAGAATTTCTGGTAAAAATTTTTGAAAATAAGATATTGTTAGAAATCCTTTTCAGAAAATTTGCAAAATTTCTAGATATACACCAATTTAACATGTGTTGACCAGAAATTCTGGTCAGAATCTGCGCTATATTCTACCAGGGTTTAAGCATTTTTAATTCCTAGATCTATACCCTTGTAAGTTTGATCCTAAATCAATGGTCATTGATTTCGATCAGTTTAATTTGAATTAAATCTTCAACTCTCGTTAATAAATTTCTTTTAATACTCTTCATATACTTAATTTACTACTCTTTCGTTTGATAACAACTGAAACCGTCCGTAGTTCTTTTTGTGCAATATTTGTTTTTCAAGCGAGCCTCTCACTTTTAGTTTATTTTTCATACAAAGATGGTGAAAAAACACACTGATTTTATATATATAGGGCACAATCAAATAGCCGAAAAAAAACGTTTCGCTTTCAAACCATCAGTTTTTTATAAAGGAGTTAACAGTAACATTCAAAACTCTATGTGTGATTGTTTACGTATATTTAGTTAATTATAATTTCAAATTTTGTTTTAAATACACTGTACGAGTTGTGTGGATTATAGACACATTGATTAAGCAATTATTATGATATTAAATTGCATGACATTTGATATAGGTATAAAATGTTTAGTTATTCATTTCAAACGCCGGATCTTAATAAGCTTCGGTAATTAATAGTGCAGAATGCGTTCCGAAGTAAAAATGAGGAGAGTTATGAAAAATAAAAATGAATGATTATAAAAACGACTTGAAAATTCGTTTGATAAACTGTGAGCTAATATTTACCTAAAAATAAGTGTGAAAATTATTTTAAAATTGAGTTTCAACCTAGTGTATACTATTTATCAATTTGAACGGCTTTCAAAACCAGCCTATATGCTTTGTGAAATAATTTCAAATGATTTCAAGTAGACATTACGCGATTTTAAACAACGTGATTTTGAAATTATATTGAAAAACAAAAATTTGTTTCGAATTTTTATTTTCGTTATTCGTTATTCTTCTTTGTCCACGCGTGATTGTATTTAAAGGAAGGATTGTACAGAACGAAAAAAAAAGCTTTGTTCTAATTAACCGACGATTCGATGAAAATCCTGTACGATTTTAATGATTTAAATTCCCATAAATTCGATTTCTTAATCGCGTTCGCACACGTTTCTTACGAGCATAATCTTGATTTCACGCGAGGGTGGTTAACGATTTGGTAATAAACTCTTTGCCACCAAAAATCGATCGCATTATTGACACTCTCGTATAAGAAATCAAAAGCTAAATAAGCAACCCCGTGTATATACTCGAATTATATCGAAAGCAAACAATCCACGCCTCCCATAAAAAAATAAATAATTCAAAAAGAAAGGCATATAACGAAGAAGTAGGAGAAGAAGAAGAAGAGTAAGACATCGAAAGGAAAGTGTGCTACTGGTAGTGGCACACGAGGGGTAGCCTCTATAGGACTCGGGGCGAGTTGCAGTGGAGGTCAACGTAGAAAGGAAGATAGGGGAAGGGAGGGGAAACTAGATGGAGAATCAGCGGAGGAGTAGGGTGGGGGGGGGAGGGGGACGGTACATGGCGGCGCGTAGGTGGTGGGCGATGGTACTACTATTATACCGACTCTGGCGCTGCTGATGCTGTCGTCCTCCTAGGTGGTGGGAACCGAGAGAGAATCCCTTGGCAAGCTTGACGCTCTGCTCAGTATACGCCGAATAGCCGAGCGTCGAACCTCCTCGGCGAATTTTACGAGACCGCGTGTTTTATACGTATAACCAACCCTATATATACATAGATACATACACGTACATATATATAGGATACGGTCGATTCGTCGCATACGAGACGAGAGGAGAAGGAGGAGGATACACGGAGTGTGTGAGAGGCACGTGTTTGTTTGTAAAGATACGGGGGGAGGGAGAAGGAGAGAGAGAGAGAGATGGAGTTGAATTTTCCGGTTAACGAGAGACACGAATTTGGTTTTGGTACAGTCTGGTCGATAACGCCGAGAGATAGAAGAGCCCATACGGGTTTTATATCGTCAACGAGATAACTTCTTTGCTCCTCAGTGATTCCGAGCCGTTTATTATTTTCTTTATTTCGAAAACCCGTGTTGTTGTTCGCGATCCTCGATCGAGTAAAATAAACAGCACGTCTGTGCGTCGCGCTACAAAGTAAAACTGAAATACTCTGGCAGATAGAAACAAATAACGAAAACTGGAGTACGCATGATAAATAGTATCTTAAACTTTGTAACCTAATAAACTAAAGAATAAAAAAAAAGCAACTTTCATTGTTCGCACCCTATCGCGCGTACGTGTTTTTAAAAAAACAAGCCTAGTTTCCATATTACTTCCAACCTACTTTACAGAAGTGACAATTTTCGCTATCCGAAACAACAACGAGATAACAAAAAAAAGGAAGAAGTTTGTGTTTACAAAGTAAACGTTACGTCATGTGTTAAGAGCCACTTAGCCAAAAAGCTTCATTTCGGGATACCAGAAATCATCCAAATTCGAGTCTCTGGCTTTCTTTCCTTGTAAGTAAAAGGATAAAGGGCTACCGTTTCCTTCGGCTCTGCAAATATTTGCTATCGAGGGGTAGAACGGGAGGGGTAAAGAACGAAAAACACGCGGACTCTTCTCTCCTTAACGTATAGATATAGATATATAGTTGTCGAAAAGGGTCGCGTTAATCAGTAGGCCAACTTTCTTGTTTCTTTTTCGATAACTTTCGATACACAGTTTGTTTTATACTTTCCGGATAAACAATGTATATACCCAAGATTTAATTACGTTTATCGACGGGTTTGCTATTCGATTAAAAAATTTCTCATCACTCCGGAATAATTCATTTAAAACCGTGAGCGCGGACGAAGACGAAGAAGATGAAGAGGAACAACGTATAGCGAAGTTTTATTTTTTTGCAAAATGATTCTAGGGGATTTAGGATTGGAGAAAACGGTTAAAAGATAAGCGGCTCGTGTGCCAGTCTTCGGAGACCTAAAATAATCAACGAGACTCGATCCCAAGAGAATCATTCGTGTGGATATAAAAAAAAGAAGAGAGCAAGAGAGCAATTTCAAATGCTCTTTTAAATCACGTGTACAGCAAATACTGGTACAACAGTTTTATAGTTTTCTTTTTAAAGACGCGTAAGAAAATTAAATCATTAAACGAAAGTACTAAAAGCGTCGTCATTTAAATTTATAAAAAGATGCGCCGAAACGTTTGTAATTTAAATTAAAAAACGCAATCGTCGAGTATCAAAGTAAAGTGCAAAGGTCGCGTAATACGTGCATTGAAAAAAAAAAAGAAAACACTACACAAGATATGAAAAGGAGGGTGAGAGTACGAGAGGAAATCCGGTATCGAAATTGCGTTATTATTCGATAAACATTGTCGAGTGCTTGACGAGCCGAAACTCGGACAAATTATATAAGTGCGATAACGAACAGTAGCGTGTGTTATATACACATATATATACACACACATAAACATCCATCCGTACATATGTATATACAAAACGATATCAATGTGTCTCTGTGTGTTTCACCAATCGTTTCCCACGCTCTTTTTACCTACCGCGTTTCTCGCGATTTATCTCGTCGGTCCCTCTCGAGCCATTAATTCGCGAGCATCGCAAGTGTAATCAATTTAAAACGCGTCGCGGGGGAGGCAGGGGGGCGGAGGAGAGCGAGACCACCACCTCGATGATGATTTATGCGTGTACGGCTGCGTGTGTATATTTTGAAAATGCGACTAGTTTTGATTCCGGCACGCGCGCGAGTTGTGCTCCACACGTCTATAGTGATTCGATCGTGTTTATTTCGATTTCCCTTCTTTTTTACGAGTTGTGTTTGTTGGTTTGTCATAGGGATTAAATTTTTTTGAGGCATTTAGGTTTACGATTATTATATTTATATGGGAATTATGTGCTTAAGCTTTGTGGGCATTGAAGGAGGGATAATGGTTTGGAAATTTAAATAAAGGGTATAGACACTAATTATACTGATGAAACGTTTTTTTTCGTATATCCATATGTAGTGCTCTTTTGTTGGAATAATCCTAACCTCGAAATATTACACGTGAATGATACGACTTCTGCAAAAATAGTCGAGGTTCTTATGAAATGAAATCGTATCTTAAATTGTATAAATATTTACCGTATTAATAAATTCATCGATGCAAATATGTTATATTTTACATTATTAGTGAAAATTTAAGTAGAAAGTAATATTTTAAGAATAAATAAAAAAATTGTATTATAACCTAGAAAATATATACTTTTAACCTCGAAATATTGCAATTAATCGAGTACGTTTCACAGTTTCAATATAAAATTTTTGGTAAAAAAAGCGTTCCGTAATTTTTTTTAGCTCATTTTGTTCTAAATTACCTAGCTACTACTCTAGTATGAATTTCGCCAAAATTTACCCAATTTCTGATAAAAAAGCATCATATTTCGCCCAAAAAATGGTAAGATTTCCATCGAGATAATACAAAAATTTTACACAGGATAGTATCGTACAGTATTTAACGAAAGTGGAACATATGATTTTCTTGTAATTCATAAAGATTTTCCTAAAATTAAAGATAATAGAGTAATCTTCAAAATTGAGAAATCATACACCTGTTGTTCGTAACAATTAATGTTAAGAAGATGTAAACGTTTTACTTAAATCAATACTATCAACACAATTTCTAAGAGAAATGTAATTAGAAAACTAGAATAAGAACATAATTTAAATGGCGAAACAAGACGAACTTAACAGTTTAACTCAAAATGATTTTTTAAAACTCGCAACAATTTGTTTAATCAATTAGAGAATGAAATAGCCTAACACCATTTCTAAACTACATAGGAAAAAAGAAATCGCGAGACTCCAACAAAGTTGTAAAACGTAATCCTCGTACTGGCTGAACTAATTTCAATTCGTATGTTAAATTTCTACTGTTTCATTAAAACTATCCCTTTATTAACTCGTGGGTGAAACGCTGTTCCAAGTAAAATACGAACGTTTATGCAAAACTTGACGTTTAATAATAATATCAACTTTAATATACAGTAACGAAAGTGCACTACTACAGTGCCCTACTAATTTAAATTCAAAATTTTGATTGCAATTTCTGGAATATATAATAATTCCATAAAACGAGTGGAGGAACGGAAAAAAAAGATCGGAAGAAACTAAAGGAAAACAAGTTTTAATTGTTAAAGATCGATTCGACAGTTTTTAACAGATAATTTTATAACGTCTCTCACTATTTTTTTTTAATAGTCGATGAATAATCTTGATAGGAAAGTTTCCAAGACGCGCCTTGGCGCCGAATCTTATCTCAGTTCGGAAAAGCGAATTTCCAGAGAGAAGATCAGATTTTCTTCGACTATAGGAGGAGGAGTCGAACTTTTCATCAAAACACGTCCCCTCGATGTATATACACACACCTACACACACCTACACACACGACGAAATAAAGCATATTTATCAAATTGATTCTTGAAAAGAATCTCGTTATTGTATATCAACTAGACGCTAAGAAATGCCACATGAATAAATGTATGCGCATGAAATTTGTATAGAGCAATCTGGTGTGCAAAGAAATATTAATTCTTAGCAACTAGATTAGATTTTCTTTTTCCTCTATAATTTTTAAATTACACGTTTTATTTAAAACGTTATAGACTTTTTCGTACTCAATCTTATACCTGAATAAACAAACAATTATTAGAAAATTTTTAATCCGTCTCGTAAAATAAGTATTTTTTAATTACACGCGACTTTCAAAGTAATAAAAAGCTACGATTACACCATATATACAGTAAAATGTGTGTGTATATATATATATTTTACGCAGTTGAATTTCGTAATCTGCATTTTCAAAAATAAAAGAATGCTAAAGCTTTTTAATAATAAAATATTTCTTTATTATGCACAGAAATTTTTTAATATCAAAAGTATAATAAAATTAATACACAATCCAACTATGTCATTATGAAATAGTTGGTAGTTTATTAAATTGAGTGTAATAAAAAATTAATTTTTTGAAATCGTTATTTATGTTTCTTTTTTCTCGAAGTGACATACATTTGAAATAATCGTTTTATTTGAGTATTTGCATTAGATAGTAGTATGTTAATGTAAGTATTTTTACTTTAAAAAAAATTGTGAATGTAATTTATATACCAAATAATCAGAAATTAATAAAAGCCATTTTAAAATTTAAACAATTGAACATTCTTTATGTATGCTGAAAAAAGTGAATATTTACGAGAATTTAATATTTTTTTTAATTATTAAAAATATGTTATACATACAAACATTCATTGTACTTAATGTTTAACAAATATTTATTTGTCGCAAATATTCATTAAAAAAGTTGAACCTTATTCATAGGCAATTTTCTCTTGGTCCATGCAATTTTAAATTTGAAAGGAAAAAACGATAGAAAATGAATTATTTTGGTGATGTATATCGATGGTTAATCACCTTTCTCATTAAAATTAACAAAAAGTAAGAAAAGTTGGCCAAAAACGCGACCCGTTTCGACCAAACCTCCTTCTCCCTCTCGAAGAATAATAAAAAAAATAACACGTGTGTTTTCGCGTATAGAAAATAGGTGTCGTGCTCTCCCCATGCTATGAAACAGTGTTCGTGACCAAAAAAGAAGAAGAGAAAGAAAAGAAAAAGAAAAAAAAAGGTAAAGAGTAAAAATAATTCGTCAAAGTGATGAGCGTGTTGTGTTGTTGCAACGTAGAAAACAAGTGAAGGATGCTCATCGAGGGATCGAATCGATGTTACACCGGATGACGAGTTGAACGGACTGTGAGACGCCGCCACGCGTGATGGGGCGTAGGTCCTTCTTCTTCTTCATAATCCTGGTAGGGACTGTCCTGCTGTTCCTGCTGTTCGGGACATCTGGAGCCACGCGTAAGTTGATACCAGAACCCACCATTCTTTGTACTCAATACACATGTATATATACATAGCTGCTCTGTTGGTGGTTGTCCTATTCACCGCGCGTTTAACGCTCGATACCTGTGTTTTCAAATATTCAGGATCGCCGCGCGCTCCGGGCGGTGGTAGAGATTCCTTTTTTCCTCTCTCTCTCTCTCTTTTTCTCGAATGCTCTTTTCTACCGTTGGGATTTTTCGTTGTGACGTTTCGCCTTGGCACGGATTTTCACTTCTTTTTTTTTGTTTACGTGGGAAACATTATTTTATTACGGTTTCACTATACTGCGAATTTTCCTTTTTTTCTTTTGTTTCGAAAGTTTACTTTTTGTTGTTAACTAATTTTCCTTTTTCTTTTTACTCGAAGTTTAACTTGATTAATCGTCGTTCTAGTTTCCGTTCGATAATTTTAGTTGGGTCATCAAAATTATAGATGTGCGTATATATATAACGCAAATTTATTAATTTACGTTCTAAACACTCATATAATTTGCATATAAATCATCCGACGCTCTTAGCAAATAAAATGCTAAATGTCATTATTCAATAATATTTATGTGCATGAAAACGAGCACGTAATTGTATGTATTATATTAATAAAGTCATCAGAATTCCAATAAAATAAGGTTAATGATTTTAAAAAAAATAATAATAATAAATAATTCACTCGCATTATTAAAATACCCGTTGATATTCATAATTCAATGTTAATATAAATGTATACCAACGTAACGCTAATATATACACGTTCAATGCGCAAATTTAATAAAAATTAAAATAATTCCATTTTAACGAATAAAATACTAAATTTTCAACGGTATACAGATAATCCCCACACCCGCGTGTATCCAATTGATCGAAAATTTAATTTCCAAAGTTTAAAAAAAATATGTATTTTTCTTTGTAATTAAATTTAATCAATGTTATTCTGTTTGTAATCAAACGTTTATACTCGCTAATGTTCAAAGGATTACTAAATTTAACAAGAATTAAATTACATTTGTTGCGCCAGGTTTTTTGTCTTTTTTCCAATTGCATTGTATTCTTAATCTTTTTTTTTTTAATATTTCATAACACCAATTTTGTAGTTATTCGTTTGAATGAGAAAAAAGGGAAGAGAAGTAAATACAATTTTGTACATTGTTTTTTTGGAAGATGAAAACTTTTGTTTTCCACCATGTGGTAATTGTGTACAACGAGAACTAACAATTTATTTGTGTAAAGGAACTTATGTAAACGTATTTGTTTACCATTAATAAACACGTAAAACACAAATATATCTTTTTCTCTTTCACTGTACGTGTAGGAGGAAATATACGTGTGCTTATGCAAACAGGAGTATAAATACACATTTATTTATCGATTCAGTATTATATGTATATTTAATGTGCCGAAATTTAAAGAAAATCAAAACGAATTTCATTGCGTATATATACCGATGTGTATACTATGTCCATATTTCGGGGTTTTCGATTCTTTGTTTTCTCCCATTCTCCATATACACAGTTTTTGCACGTGATTAACCTTTTATAAAAAAAACAGTTATATTTTTTTGTCCAATTTCGCACTGGAACAACGAGATTCATTCGTTTTCTCTTAAGAACGATGTACCTGAAGAAGGTGCACTCGGTTAATCGACGTGCACGACCTACAAAGTTTAAAAGGACACGACCTTCAAAAAAATAAAAGAGAGACACAGTATTTGAATGGCAAAGTACGCCAATTCACAAGCTCAAAAAAAAAGACTGTCTGAATACGTTGTACGAACAAAGTGTTACAGTCGTGTGCGAAAAAAAAAAAAAATATGCACTTTAGTGCAGTCAAGTTTATGGACTTACTCACGGGTCACGAAGCTTTACTAAATTTAAAAAGAGCCAATACGTTGTGTGCTTGTTCCTTTTTTTTTGCTCTCTTCCTACCGAGAACTTTTTTACTATAGTACAATATAACGTTCTAAAATATTAAATGAAACTTTTGTTTAATCCACTTTCAATGCTTCTACAAAGTTGAGGATGAAAAAAAAACATACCGTAAGTTAATTAACTATATAAAGTAGATTTTTTTTACAAGAAGAAGAAGTAACATTTAAATTTTACGGTGATATATACATTAATTATGTAATGTACTTGGGTAATAAAAGATTTATACATCTATACACGGTTGACGCAAACGAGATTTACGTTTTTTTTTTATTATTTTTTGGTTGAATGTGTAAAGTAATTTTTTCGGCTAGGAGAATGCGATAAAACTAATTTTTTGTATTTATCTTATAGAAATTTTTTTTATTTATCTATACCGTAATCAAAGTCGTTGACAGTTATATTTTATTAGTATGAGATTGTACTTTATTTTTATACTTGATTTATAAGCTTTTTTTTTTTAAATACGCGTCACTTTCACTTATCATGTAGTCTAAACCACTCTACTAAAAATTGAGCATATCGATGTTAGCGTGGGTTTAGATTATCGACTTAATGATCATTTTTATAATAACATGTGTTTTTTCTACTCAAAAGAAAAACATTTTATAAAATTCTTAAATTTCCACTTGGATAGTGATTAATATTTACACTTAAATTTTCCTTCATACCATGTTTAAAAATGAAAAAAAAATTCCATTCACCCGTTCCAACATAAAACACATATAAAACGTAAAATTAGCCTAATCCAATTACTTCTATTATGCATTAAAGACTAGAACTAAAAGAAATAGGTTACTACATGCTCATATTTAAAAAGGAAAAAAAAACGACGTTGAATAGTAACTCTCATTGTTAGAGACTTGTACACTCGTGCTTTCACGGTACTCGAGGAGATTTGCCAAAAAAAATGAAAGAATCGGGTAGTCGCGTGCAGAGTTTAAGTTAGCCCCTTGACTGGCAGAAACTTTTTTAGCAAGCTCTTTACGTAAGAAGAGGGAGAGAGAGAGAGAGAGAGAGTCTTGCAAAACACGAGGTAGTGATAATTTTATGCACGAAGAGGTGAGAAAATGAAATAAGAAAAACAAAAGATGTATATTATACATATAGTATATCGAGGAAAATGAGGTATCTAAAAGTTTTATTGGATCGGTCCTTCCGTTATCTCATTCGCGAGACAAGTATTTTCGAAGTAAATACAAAATTTCTGTCTACTATACTTACAACGTAATTATTAAACTTGCATTTTGAACGCGTGCGCTCAACGTGAAATGACGATGACAATTACACGCGTAAAATTTTTACTTAAAATTATACATACGTAAATAGTAGTTTGTACGTAAAATAAAAAAAAAGATACTGTTTTTATAGGGGGATACGTGCAGCGCGATTAATTTTAAAACCCCGCAACAAGTTTGAAATTATGTCGCTAGTCGTTTTATATACGCGCATAACATTATGCTTTACAAATAATAAAACACGCGTACGAATTATTAAACATTGAAGGTGTACTCGTCTATGTTCTTTTTTTTTCATTGTACTCTCGTTTAAAAATCACCGCAAACTTTCATTTGAATGCTTTAAAAAATTACGCGATGCAACATTAAAAATGTATATTTATATCATATACGCGCACTCGAATCAATTATGATGTTTAAAGTCGTAAACACGTGATTCACCTCGTTATTTAATACTATCTTGTTCAAGTGCATAGATAAAGATTCGTTTCTGAAAAAATGCTTCAACAATTGCGATTTACATACGCGAGAAATAGCATTTCACAAGTAAAAAAGAAACATTAAAAATCGATTTTTTTTTACTCGAGAATGTTTATCACGTCGTTTGTAATAAGGTGATAAATTGCCCCGCCGGTCGTTTATTAAATGACAATTACATCTCGTTATCGTGGGCTCGCGGGAACAACAATGAGGTAGAGCGCGTAGCATAGCAATACTCTTCTTAATAACAAAAAAAAGGAGAGATAGAGATAAAAGGGGAGAATCTCTTGTAATGTCATATTCCCGGTGCTATTCTCATTTCCCCCTTTTGAGGATCGCGACCGCGAGGCTTTAAAAAACTCTCGCCTCTTTTGACACGTAACCCGTTCGCGACATTAACAACCCTTTTTTTCGAGAGGAATATATATATATATATATATTTTAATAAAACGTCTTCATTATTTTATTTATAATTATATGCAAATTATAAATATTTAAGGAATATTAATTATCAAAAAATTCGTCGTTAATATTAAACAATAGGAGACAGTGAAAATAAAGTTTATAGACTATATAAGTTATCCAATGAAGTATATAAAATTTAGTATCAAAATATATAATCCGGTACAAGATATTTTTATTTCTTAATTCTTTGCGATGAAACGCTTTTTTCGACTGTGCTTGCTCATTTATTGGAATGAAAATAGCTTTCCCATCGTACTTGTCAATTTATAAACTAGTTTTAATCTTTCAAAAGTGGCTTTTTCGAATAAGTCAAAACCAAAAGAACGAGCTATTAAAATGGCATTCAAAATGTTTTTAGTAATTTATTCCCGATATCAGAAAATCATAGATATATTTAGAAAAATGTTCTAAAGGCGAAAACAATAAGAAATTTACGTTAATGATCGAGTAGAATTCAGAATATACAGAGCCATAGGTATTGGAAAGCTAATTAAAATAAATTCGAGGTTATGTTTAATTGATAAAATGAGAGATCACTCGGAAAAAAACTATTTTATTCTAAGGTAACAAACTATTTTTTATAGCTATACTACCTTACATGGAGAAACATGTTTGATTACTATTTACTTTACATCAACTGGGAGTTATACTGTGTGGTAAAATCGAATATTTGTGTATTAATTTTTACTATACATCTTCTATTAAATATTACTATATAGTATACGAATTTCATTTTCCGACAGATTTATACCCCCATAGTAATTTTTAATGAAAAATTTCCTTCGTGTAGCCATACCACTATTTTTTTAATAGATTCATTTATATATACTAAGGAATAAAATAAAAAAATAAGATATTTAATTAATTTTGTTCGATATCTTAAAAATATCATGAATAATGAAATTTCGAATAATTATTGCATATACTACGAAAAAATTGTAGATTTATTAATTAAATGTATATACATTAACGATAAGGATAATTTTAACGTTATTAAAGTGTCTGGTGGTTATCGTGTAACTTTTCTTCATTAAATATTAATGAAATTAATTAAAACGATAATAAAACCAGTGTGTCGGGAGTTGATTTTAAAAGGTCTATTATAGATGGTCCTTTGTTCTCCAAAAATAATTGAAAGAATAATGCGGTATACGCGTATTATCCTAAAATGTTGTACCTCGTAATCGATGATCGGATCGTTTAATTCTTCAATTTTCTAATTAATTACGAAAACTCTTTACGTTTTCATATAGATATATAGTACATATTCATATAGTAATAAAAAAAGTAGTATTATAGCGTTAAGTAACGAGAATAAACATAAGTATAACTTTGCTGAAAAGAAAAGAAGACAAATTTAAGACGCACTTTATATACACTTTCATTAAGACCCCTCGACGTTCTTCTTCTGCTTTATATATATGTATGTGTATATATAAATATACACGCGTACACGAAGTAGCTTAATTCACGGAAGACAGGATAAAATGTGAAAAATGTTAATTTGAAATAATTATCCTAATTCGCACTTTACGAACGTCGGTTATATAACCGTTATTTATAATCTATTTAACGAAATAACGGTGTACAAACGCACGACTGCTTTAATAAAAAAAAATAATGATTTTTGAAGGAAAAGCTCGTAGTTCGAAATGAAGAAGAAAAAAATCGTTGGTATAAAGTAGCCGAGGTATCCTTACGAGAGTAAGAGAGAGAGGGAATTGTGAAAGGGGGATGGGAAACGAGGCTTTTCGAGGACTGACGAAGTTTGCGGTGTAGGTACGCTCGGCTGGTTGGAAACGTTTTAAACTCGTCCTCGTGGTAGTAGTGTACGTGTATATGTACGGGTGGATGCGTGTGGACGTGTGTATACGCGTATGTGCATTTGCTTCGCCGTTCCCAGGGCCCCTTACATCATTTAGATCCCATTTAACACGGGCCTCCTGCGCGTCTGGATCTGTGTCGCATTATACGAAACATATGTTACGCTCAACGCGTGCATTCGCGTACAATGAGATCTACCTGTGAGTCTCGTACTCTCGTTATTACAAAGGGTATTGCACCCGCGAAGTGATACAAAAATTATAATGTGATATTCTCGCGCTGCATACCGGTTTGACCAGTTTACGAGGGTTTCGAAATATGGGGTTGTTCGAACTTTGATTTTTTTAATATACTGATATCTACACGCGGATGTATTTATGTATTTTTCATTGGTATTTCAGTATTTCGATTGCAATACTAAAGTATTTTTAATTAATGTGCATTTATGACAATTTCAAATCAAACTATTTATTGTAAAAGAGTATTTGAATTATTTTTTCAATTAATATGCAAAACACTTACGTATTCAAGTACTTTTCCAAAATACTAATTTTACTACATGGAGAGAAATTTTGTATTAAAAATTCAAATAGTTCCTACAAAAGAAATCACAGACTGACAGACGCAGGATAAACACTACAGTTTATATTAAAATGTATATAAAATTTTTTTAATAAATATTACAAGAATCATAATAACAACAACCAATTTTACTGGAAACTATAGTAATTTTCTTCAGTTTGATTTCTTTACTAAAAATTTTATAATTTTTAATCTAAACTTTTTCTCAGTGTTTTAGTATTTAAAATACATTTTATTTTAAAACTGAATTGTCTAAAAACTCTAGTATTTATAAATATATTATAGGTTTAAAATACGTACTTACGGTTTACGAGCTTTAAATAAAAATATTTTTATTAATTCGAAAATACCAGTATTTTGTAAGATTAAATACTCAAAGTTACTTAAAGTATTGAGGTATAGAGAAGTGGCTTAGATACTAATATTTTGAGTATCAAATATTTTAAGTAAAGCACTGTTATTTAAAATACAGTAAAATACTGAATATCCGAGGTGGATACACAATATATGACAACAAAAAGTTACATTTAAAATCTTAATAATCACAACTTTATTTCCAATACTCTGTCGCACACAAAAAAAAACATTAGCCTAACGAAAAAAAAATCTCAAAATTTCTAACTACACGGAAGTTCGTTAAAAAAAATTTTTGTTTTCAATTTCATCCAATCCAGACTAACCAATATCAGACTAGTGTATCAACGCCAACATCAGTCTCTCTCCTCCCCCGCCCCTCAGTCACTCTTTTTTTTTACCACCGTTTTAGTTTACTTTTATCGCATCCAGTGGCGTATTAGTTGGGTTATCGAGCCTCGTTTCCCCAGTTCAAATTAATGGATTTATACCAATTTTCGTTAATTCTTTTTTTTTCTTTTTTGGCCTATACGCACTCGTCTATGTATATATATAAATTCCCCGATGTCGTTCGAATTGTCGTCACGTGCGTGTACGAGCTTTTATAAAATAACGAACACACTGCGTATATACGCGTGCGCACATATATGCATGTATATACATATATATTTTTTTTCGTTATCCGATCGAGATGCAAATGTAACCATGGCTGCATAAAAATTTTATAACAAATCGTTCTTTGAGAGTCAAACCTATATACATATAAAAATTCGTTGAAAGAGAAATCCCCAACGTCGAGTACGTATATATATATATATACATATATCTATATAGCTACATAGGTACATCTATAGTTTATCGCATTGTCAGAGCGTTTTTTACTCAGTATCCACCCCTTCGATATCGAGTGTAAAAATCGGCTATTTGTTTTGGCAGTCACCTAACGCCAATCTTTATTTTGGAACAAAGTCAAAGCACATATAACGACCTGCATCTACGTATATATACGTATAATAACCATGGGATATACCTTTCATTTCGAAAAATAAAAATTCTCCGTATTTAAAAGTGCAAGGATATAAAAGTTCTATACCATATATATATATCATATATATGTATATATCATATATCAATTGAAACATTAAAATGCACGATATACGAAAAAATCGGTTTGCGCGGTAATCCGTTAAACTCGACTAAGAAAAAGTCATTAATACAAAGCGTCACGCTGATTAGCTCGGTAAAGAAAGTCCAACAAGGAGGTTTATACACACATAAAGCTCTTTCTGCGCTATATATATTATTGTTTACCGCGTATGTTTTTATCCTTCCGCGCTCGCCCTGGAGAAAACTAAGTTTTCGGTCACTCGTTTACTCGTGTTTTACCTCGTTCCCTTTTTCCTACAGTTTCCTGCCTCGTTTACTACTTCGTGCACTCCCTATACTTGTGTGTATGTACTCGTGAGTGTGTGTGTGAGTGTGCTTTTTTTTTACATCGTTGCGAATCTTAGTTTTAGCGTTGTTGTCAGTTGCACGATAAAACGAAACAATTTAGTTGGGTACGTGCGAAATGTCCTATTAAAATCGCGAAATACTGGTGATTTAATGGGTTTGAATTAATGGCCGATATACATACATATATATATTTCTATGCTAGTGTAAATTAGTGTTGTGTTTGTATATATATACATGTAGGAATGGAAACTAATGCGAAATGAATGTACGTGCGGCGCTTTTTTTTCGTTTGAAACTCATTTACGTTTTTATGCATACGCTGATTCGAGTGTAAAATTTCATGAATATTTTTACGGCGAGGAAGGGAAAAAAACAAAACAATGTAATTGCGGATGACATTTTAAATATAAATATTTGCGACTCGTCTATTTGACAGAAGCTTTTCCCATGATGGTGGAAGCGTATACGCGGCTATTATTATTATTATATTATTATATTATTTTCCTTGCTAATGTGCATTTTATGTCGTTAATCATTTATTTTCAAATGTGCAAATGTGTATGAAATTTTTGTTTTAACGCGCGAGCAGTTATTAACATATTTTAAACAATATTTATGTCATAACCTCGAATTAGAATAATTCATGTGTGTTGTAGTTTGATTAGGATTGTGGGTAAACTTGATTATAATTAGGCTAGTTTAAGCTGGTAATGATCTTGTTTAAGTAACGTGCGTATTATGAACACATTTTAATTTGTTTTGATTCAAGTTACTTTATTTTTAATTTATGATAATTATTAAAATTCTAGAAGTATTTGTATTGTACACATATATATCGTGAATGCAATATATCCCATACTGCATTGAAACTTGCAGAAAGCTTTCTTACGTCGAATTTCATTCCCCGAATCTCCTGCAAGCTTTCATAGTGCATGGGATGTAATTAAAAAATATCAATATTTAGATGTAATGATTTTTTAATAGTGTGTATATAAACATCTCCATCTATAGATCACAACACCGTATAAAGGAAGAAGCTTTGAGAACGCACGTTATACGGGACTCACACGTCAATTATGATTATTTAACTAATTTGCACTCGGCTCAATTAATATTGCGTCGAAATCGGCGGTGCAAAAAATATATAATCGTAAAGAATTTATTAATTCCACTACAAACACTGTATAAATCATTCGTTCGACACTGTTCGTTAAACAAAAATTTCGAAATTGTTATTATTATTATACGATTCTTAAAAAAAAATCAAATATTAGAGGTAAAAAAATAAATGTAAATAAAAGGGTAAAGGACAAACAAAAAGGGGTATAAAAGTATAGGTTAAAACGTGTTTTCGTTGGCGAGAATGAACGGATTAATGCACCATGAGAGAGAGAAATATCAACCCGTTGGCGTCTACCCTGGAATGCACACACATATATGTTCATATGTATATATACATATAATTGATGCACTCATGGCGCGCATATGTGCGTGGTTATATTGTGCGCAAAATTTTCGCGTACACGCTTATATTCTATCATTACCTCTATATAGTGTGATTTTTTTCGGTGGTTTGTGCGAATGGTAGACAAATATGTGATGCTTTTGTGTGACGTTATTCTCGATAAGCATAGTTTTGCGCAGTTCTCCATCTATTATAGTAGATTATTAATAAAGAAAAATTTGTATTTTAGAAAATTAAGTGTAAATAAAAAATTTTCTTTAAAGCAATACCCGCGCACATTGTAAGTATTAAAAAGTAACCGAGAAATATTAAATATTTCTTGGAGAAAAGACGTTTGCAATATTGAAACTTTCTTATTGTTGAGAAAAGTTGCATGTCATATTTGTTTATCATAAAATATTACGTAATATGACGTTTAATCGATCCTCTACGTTTCTGCATCTGCGAGTCACAATTTTATACATATATATATATTTTTTTTTTACAAAAGTAACCTCCTTTTCCCTTTGTTTCACATCTTGACTTTGAGCCGCACAATTTTACGTATAACTTTGCGAAAAGTGAATACTGCCAACTTTGCGAATCTTGCATTTCTTTATAAAATTTTTCCTCGGATTATCCGGGGAGCATCGGATATTTAACAACGGGCGCGCGTTTTCACACTTGCAACTCGGGCGTAAAAATCATTCGACGATATTAACAAAAAGAAAGAAATAAAACAGTGTGTGTATAATTATAATCTGGTGGAAAAACTCTCGTTTTCTTTGTTGTATATATGTATATATACATATATAAAAAGATTAAAAATAATGTAACAAACAGGAAGTTGCCGAAAATATGCATCAAGGGCGCAGGACTATAATAAGATACACACACAGACACACACGAGTGGTCGAGATTCGCGCTTCTTTTTTTTAGCCACGAAACGAGAGAACTGTGTATATATATACATATATACATTATGCTGTGTTTGAAGGGGGAGGCGCCGGCGTCGAGTGGTGGGCTCGAAGATTTATGTATTTACGAGGACAGCAACAGAGAAAGAGAGAGAGAGAGAGAGAGGTAGAGAGTTGCGGTATCTGCTTTACGACTCGGCAGATGAGCGAAATGGTTCTTCTCTCTTTTGCGCCGAGTCCTCCCGGGAGATTTTCTCCTATAATATGTATGCGATCGTCGTCACGGCTTCCATGTGTGTATGCGTGCGAGGATCATTGTTTTCTATATACGTTTGTTCTTTTTTTTTCTCTCTTCTACACGATTTTATATTATACAAACGCGAAGAAGAAGAAACTTTTGAAAATTATACTCGGTACACACATTTCCTTTTTATACATCGCGCGAATGATCTTTCGTACTTTTAATTAACAACGTATATGTAATCATTGGAATTTCCGGAAAAGGTCGTAGAATATGCAAAAGTAGATAAAATGTAAGAGTAGATTATATACGTTTTCCTTTTAAACACGAGCCCATATAATTACATTTGGGTTTTTTTGAATAAAATGAGATTTCCCCGGCGTTTCGCTTTTTCCTCCCTCCTTCGGTTTGCCGCGCCTGTTGACGCTTTATTATGCGAGTCAGATTATGCGTAACCACCAAGCATCTGTCGCGTTCAACATTTAAACTGCTTTATTTTCCGCTCTTCCCTCTCTCTTTCTCTTTCCTTTTTTTTTAGTCCAACCACCCCTATGTTTAGGGAGATAAAACTCTTGTAAATCCTGTCGTTATTACACTGTCGCAATCGTTGTTTAAGAAAAATGAAAAGAAAATGCGACATGTTTCTGACGATGTTGACGTAAACAAGATATTCGGGTATTAAGCCTATATATATACACCTCCTTGACATTTATAACGAAGAGCGCGCGCGCGCGCGTGTGTGTGTGTGTACGTATATATATAAAGCGCCGAACTTATTGTTAACTAAAGAAGTAGTATACCGAGAGAGAGGTAGATAGGTAGAGAGGTTCGAAGTTTCATTTGCAAGTTTATTAATGTACGAGTTTTGATCGCGGAACAGAACCGAGAAGCAAGCATCTACTATATACTTGGTCGCGTGAGTTTCGAGGGCCATAGGAGTTTCTATCTACGCTTTCACCAAGTATAACGACTAAATTGAAGTACGAAATTGTTGGCATAGGTTTCTACGTCAAATGGCACGATGTTACCAAGACTCCGATGTGTATATGTGTATCACCCCTCCCCCCCCCCCACCCGCCCCTCTCAATCTCGCAGTATACGCGTATATACGTGTGTCAAGGTGGCATATATATATATATATATTTCTCCGATCCAACATTTCTACTGCGCTAATTGGTATCTCGCTTTTGTTTACCTTTTCATCATGAACAAACATGTATTAGTTTTCTTTGTCACTACGTTGCGTGTGGTTTTCTTTGATCGAGGAGGAACAAAAGGAAGGTCCAGAGAATTATTTTTTACTTCGGGTTTGTATTGGTTTGAACGTATGGGGATATTTTTGACTGACGAAGTAATCATTTTACGTGCTTACTGATAAGGAGAGGTTATCCAGGAAGGTTTTCAGGTTTTGACGTGGAAGGAAAGAGGGTGGTCCGCAAACGAGAATAATATGGATGCTAAATAATCATCTGTAACAAACAAATGAAAAGATTATGTTAACTGCTTCAATAGAAACTTTAATTCGGTGTAATAGCTAATAAAGCATTCGAAATTTATGTACACTTGAAAAATATAGTTACAAATTTACACTATTACACTCTAGTTTTTTTCTGATAATTAAAAATTAATGCAACAAGTAGAAAACTTGCAAGTTTCACTTTTGAAGAAGTATGCTTTCCAAAATTTGTATTTTACAAATATAAAATGCATTTGGAAGGTATATAAAAGGATGTTTATACGGTCGATAAGAGTAAAGTTCCAAATATCTGTTTATAAACATGTAAAATTTCGTTTTAACATTTGAAAGTTATAAAAAAAACTTTTTTGCTTTTGAAAAGTGTAAAAGTCGATATTTTTGTATCACAAAAAATGTAAACTATTGTAAAAAAGGAAACGGAAATTTCCTTTCTCAAAATTTTTGTATTAATTTTATCGTTTGAATATATTGAACGATTAATGTTATTGTAACGAATAAATGTTCGAGTTTTTAGCTTTTGTTTTTTTCTTATTTTTAATAGCGATTGAAAGCTTATTAAAACTGCAGTGCTTAAAACCGTTTTCTCTAAATTTTAAAAAAATTCGTACATCTTTACCGGTAATATCCATCATGAATTCCTTTTTCAACGTTCGAAACTCTCTTCCTAAGAAAAACTCCGAAATTCCGAATAATCTACAAAATTGACCAAATACATGGGAAATATTTGTTTATTTTTTTAATCAGATCTTTGGTTATTCAAATGACGTCACCTCTCGTTCCTCCCCACATCTCTTTGAAAATCGATGCATTTCGGACGGTCATATTATCGTTATGTTTACGCTCGACCGATCGTGTATGTGCAATCGGTCGTCCGCGTCAGGAATTTCGCGTGGCTGGTTCACGTTATAAAACGCCCACGCGTATGGGCCAACGTTTTATTCGGTCACGCATTTGAATCCCAAACTCCTCTCTCTCTCTCTCTCTCTCTCTCTCTATGAATCGCATCGGAATTCCGCTTGGTTGTTGATCGCTTTGCCAGCTGCGAATCTCTCCTTCCACCTTGCGTATTAACCAATTTTTTTTTTTCGTTCAGATAGTCTCGTCGAATTCTCCATCTGTCGATCATATTTTTTTTTAATCCACTCGCTTCACAGGTCAAGTGAACGAGTTATTGTAAACAACGCTTCGGTAACTACGCGATTCGATCTTTTTTTTTCGTCGAATTTACTTAATTTTTTTTTCGGGTAGGTTCGATTATGTACCGAACGCGAGATACAATCTTGTTATATCTTTATTTAAATGCAATTTTCTTTCCTTATACAGCGAAACACGCCATACAACTAAGCAAACTTCTTTACGATTTTAATTAACCTAAAACGAAACAATGTCCAATTATAATAAAACAAAGTAACTTTTGATTCATCGACACGATACTCAATTTTTAATGAAATATATCGCATTACAAAAGTTTGTTAAAAAATAATCACGTTTCCTTATCTAAGAACCCGTATTCCTTTTTTTTTTGTTAAATAAAGTGCGCGTATAACCAAACTAAATTATCTTAAGCTAAGTTTGTAATTGAAAACTGTAATTTAAGTAAACAACTATAAACTTCGATTCTTAATTAAGCCGGGTTTCACAGTACCGGTAATTCATTCAAAACTGTTGTTTGTTGCTTGTTTAGTTTATTTCTCTCTCTTTCTCTCTCCTTTTTTTTTGTTCTCTCTTTTGTTCAACAAAGTTGTACATTATTAATCTTTTAACGAATCTCTCGTACCCTCTCGGTTATACGAAACTGAAGCACGTGATATTTGAGTTAAATCAATGAAAGTATAGAGGTAAAACGAACTCTTCGAAAAGGATTTTCGTGTTTTTAAAGTCATTTATATTTAAATGCAAGCCGCAATTAAGTCGAGTGTCGCGGTGGCTTTTACGTCAGCTAATTTATGATATTCTCTCCCTACCGAGTACTCGAGACTGACCTTTTTAATTTATGGATAATTTTATTTCGAACGTATCGTTTCAACGAATGTCAATCGAGAGAGGGAGAGAAATATATCTACTTAACAAACTTAACGGGGATAATTTCATTGTTTTTTCGAATGCTTTTGAAATGTCGAGTGTTGCGATTATGTTTAAATTTAATTAATTATCGTAATACGCCGGTGTTTGTTTATCGACATCGTAAATAGATCGTTTTAGAATCGAGGTTTCAAATTACGATTTGGGGATGATTCGTATTAAATTGCAAAACACACTCAAAGGGTTTGTTGGATCCAAATTACAGAGACCTACTTTTATAAATCCAAAGAGAGTGTTTCAACTGTTAAATCGAAAATTTGAAAAAATCCGTGTATATAGTTTTGAAATTCATAAAGGAAATTTAGAACATATTACGAAAGAATTTGAAAAAAATGTTATTCTATTAAAAATTAAATAAACACGCAAGTTGCTTATTTTTAGTAAAGAAACGATAGTTATTCACGATAAATCTAAAGAAAATTGAGGTACATATTATAGTCAATTTTTAAAAAACTTACTTACTTCATTTATAAAAAAATAAGTATACACTCAAACAACATTCGTCGAAATCTTAAATAGAATATTTTATTCAAGTTTACCTCAAATGGTTTATGCCAAAAAATTGATGAAATTACCATTTCAAACACACCTTACCTCTTAACCCTAAATTAAAATTGTATTTAATACAACTCCTACCGTATAACATCTTGAATAAAAAAAAAAGTTTCTTAAAAAGTGTTAAAAGATTTTGATGCTAGCCGTAGGTTATTACGTTAATCTAAAGCGCAATTCGTCATAGGTATATACATATACATACATACACACACACACACACACATATATACATATACATATATATATGAAAGCTTTCGAACCTGGGAAAATCCGAGTGACATTTAATATTAGACCTTTGACAGTTGAGCTATTCGCTCGCAAGATAAATTTGATTACCGAATGACGCGACCACTCTCGAGCCCCCCTTCTCTTTGAAGCCAGACGTAATTAAAGTGATTCCTACGTATACGCCCGGAAATGACCGATCATGAAATTTCTTCTCTGTATATCTTTTACGCACACTTCGGCTTGTCACTTAAATCCTTACATCGTAATACACTCACCATTTTCTATAACGCATTATTCCTACTGTATTAATCATCATTATTATCGTTACTTCTTTTATTTTTTTTGTCACTTCACGTGTATGTTTTAAATCCGAGTAGGAAAATGTAATATTACATTGTTATTTAAAAAATAATTCTCGAATTTTCATTAACCTCGTTTGCAAAGTGAAAAGTTTATTACTATATTATAACGAATTACATTAAAGCTTATTAATTTAACAACTTTAACATTATGATTATAATAATTAAAATAATAATATCAACTTTTAATGCATAACTTTTGAATTAATACTTCTTCTTTTCGTTAATTAAATAATCAGCGTTTTTAAACTTTATAATGCAGGAAAATATATTATTGAAATATCGAACCTACATTAACATAAAATGTGTTTTTGTAGATTTTAAGAAAATTCATATTTTTTACAATATTTCGATGATAGTAAACTGCAACGGTAGTATAACGAATGGTATCGGATGAATCGTTAAAAAAATTAAAAACAGTGGATATAATATAAAAAAATTACGTTCAACTAAAGTAAAAGTAAGTGTACATCCAGGGTCATCGGAAAGTCGCGATAGGATATCACTTTTCATTATCATTCAGCTCGCCTCTTTTTAATCTGCAAAAGCTAGCGAAAGAGAAAAAAAAATAAAAGAACGTACCGAATGAAAGGGAAGGACATACGAACAGGGGATCAAGTAAGGGGATATAGCATCATCCACGGGAATGCAGGAAGTACACGAGAGAGGGGTGAAGGAGGAGGAGAAAAAAAATTGTAGCTCGTTGAAAGTCGATAAGGTTCGAAGAGGGTTGAAATGAAAGGGGTGAGAGAGAAAAAGGGAGAGAGGTTGAGTTGGGCGAGGTCGATCAGCGTTTGAGGGTATTTATCCTAATTGTAATTGCGGACCTAGTACTCAACTTTCCCTTTACTTTTTGGTATAGCGACCGAGCGTTTATTCAACATTCTTTGAGGACCGAAAGAAGTACGCTGATTGAGAGGAGAGACCCGAAATGAAAAACAGGAAAAGAACGAGCTTGTAATCAGAAGTAGCCAAGATATATAATAAATCTATCTCCGTATCGCGCTGAGGAGGCAAAAATTTATTGGAAACACTTTTATTTAAAGCAATTTATTTTCTGGAATAACAACAACAAAAAAATCGTATGAATGTAAAATATATGGGGTATTCCACGTGAAGTGGTCCGATCAAAATTTTAAAATGCGCCAAATTTTGGGTACACATTGCAAATGTTTTTAAGAATACATAAAAAAATTTTTAGGTACTGGTATTTATTAGTTCAAAAGTTATTCTAACCTCAAAAAGTGAACTTTTTCCAGTTTTTTTCAACACCAGCTGGGTTCATCGCTATTTAACTCAAAATCTATCAACTTTTACTATAGAACATTATATGTAACATTTGTTGCTAATTATGTCTAGAATTTATCCTTCTGGGTTAGAATTTCTAATTTCAAGGTAAATGTTAGATAAACTACATGTCAATATTCAACTTGAAAAAAGTCTAACTTCGCCACAATTGATTTTTTTATCCAAAAGTCCAAAAGAAAGCTTGGAGCAATACCTTTCAAATGGTCTGTAGCATTTTTATGGCCTCCAATTCTGTAAAAAGTTATGATAATTTAAAGAAAGACGAAATTTTTTTAAAAATTTAAATGGGAAATACCATGTTAATTTTTGTGAATTTTTTGTCTTTCTTTAAATTATCATAACTTTTTACAGAATTGAAGGCCATAAAAATGCTACAGAACATTTGAAAGGTATTGCTCCAAGCTTTCTTTTGGACTTTTGAATAAAAAAATCAATTGTGGCGAAGTTAGATTTTTTTCAAGTTGAATATTGACATGTAGTTTATCTAACATTTACCTTGAAATTAGAAATTCTTACCCAGAAGGATAAATTCTAGACATAATTAGCAACGAATGTTACATATAATGTTCTATGGTAAAAGTTGATAGATTTTGAGTTAAATAGCGATAAACCCAGCTGGTGTTGAAAAAAACTGGAAAAAGTTCACTTTTTGAGGTTAGAATAACTTTTGAACTAATAAATACCAGTACCTAAAAATTTTTTTCTGTATTCTTAAAAACATTTGCAATGTGTACCCAAAATTTGGCGCATTGTAAAATTTTGATCGGACCACTTCACGTGGAATACCCCATATATATATATACGAGGAGGATCGTTCGCGAAACTGGGAAACGGTCCGAACAGTTTTACAAGAACAAAAAAAAATTTGTACCACTGGAAATTATTTAATCAACTTGGGAATCTAATCCGCTGCGAATAAAATTTAAATTAAACTATATACGCGTATGTAAAATTGTTGCGAATGCGTAATTGCGCAAAAAGTTGCAGCGCTATTTTCATTAAAATGTTCGTCCATTAATTTCGAAAAATCTCTTTGGAAAAAATATTTCATAATTTGGTTTAGTTACCGTTGGTTATAAAATTTCTAAAATAAAAACCGGGACGTTCATGAAAAACAAAAAGGTAAATAAAAAGTGTGATCCGACACGGTGTAATCCAAAAAGAAAGAGATCTAGGATATAACGAAATGAGAGAAGAGAGATAATGAAACAGTTCGAATCCTTTCCTAATGAAGCTGTATAAAATGGCGTAATATCATTTGAAATTTGCAAGATACCGCGAGGCTTGCAAGTTTTCCAACGTTTAAAAGGCAGGATAATTGGCCACTCCTCCGTGTCCCTTCGTCTCCTCCCCCGTTAAAAAGAAATGAAACGCGAGTTTGAAAGTCGCGAAACAAAATCGTCGACGAATGTAAAAGTGGTAGTGACGCGCCGACCGCGATTCTGAAACGAAGAAAATCGTACTCGGAAATAATTGCATTGTCATTAATGAGAGGTTTATGGAAATTCCGTTGGTCGTACCGAGAAGGGAGGGGTTGGACGGACCTCTTTTGCGATAGATTGCCTGCGCGGATAACGAGCCGACGCCACCGCTGATGTTGCGCGACAAATTGTCGAGCTCGAACCGTATACACGCGGCTCTTAAACTCCCTGCGGATTTGCATTTAGAGGAAGCTACGTCACTCCATCTTTCCCTATCTCTTCCTATCCCTATACCCTTCTCTTCTACCTCGTCTACCTCTCTTTCTAATTTTCGTTTTATTTTAACTTACGTATACGTATACATACTTCTCGTTCTCTTTCTCCCTTTTTTTATATTTCTATTTTGTTTATTCATTTCTACTTGCGGTTTGGGGCTTCTGTTTATTCATGTGGCACTTTTACATTTTAATTTCCTTTTTTTTCAAACCCTATTTAACTTTTACCGTGTATGCACGGCGAATTTTTTATGCGAATGTTTTATTTCTAACAAAAACAATTGCAACCGGTGCAACATTTGTTTCATTTTCTTTTTTCTATCATCAGTTGCATTGTTAATTTTTCTCGTTTTTTTTAATTTACGTAACTTTTGCGATTGAGATATTTTTTGGTGCAAATATTTTTTGGGTTGTTAGACTCGTGTACAATTATTCGTCAAGTTTTAAATGTTTATTTACTGTAGTTCAATGGATCCTTCAAATATATCTGAGATTTGGACAGCACAGGTGGCACCAGTGTAGTTTCTATTAAGATTCTAAGTTTTATTTTACCCGTGGGTATTTTAAAATATTAGCGCAAAATTTCAGAAGATAGTTGTCAATGTCGATGGTCAAACTAAATAAATACAACACTTGGAAAAATTAAGTATTTTTCGTTTATAAACTTATTTTTGGCCATTTTTGGTTAATTGACCAGTTTTTCACCAAGAAAAAATTCGTCATTGCTTTGATTTTTTATTAAGAAATATTTGTTTAAATAAATGCGCAACGTTTTGGATTCTTGAATCTTAGATACACTGACGTAGAGTGGCAATCGAATCCAAATATGCATCGTTATTCAAATAATAATTAAATATTGCATTTATTTAATTTGAAAAATATCGTCCTCGATAAACAGTAGCGAATGAATTCAACGATTGTTAGTCATATTTGTCTCAAGCTCTGATTTTTTATCTTATTAAAAATTAAGCTCCAAGGAACCACTTGACGATCTTAAGCAAATGTATATATATACCTATATACATATACATAGCGGTTGCAGCTTACGAGGTCCTTCTCAAATTGAAGGGAAGAAATTGGAGCTAGTAATTTGATTTTATTGCAAGCACTAGTAAATTTGACGTAATTATAGGCGCACCGAAGTTTCCCTCAGAAAGTCAGAGATTTTCATTAGATACAATATAAAGGAATCTCTCTCTCTCTCTTACTCTGGCCGGTATAGAATTTCACGCAAATTGCGCAAGCACTAACGATAGAGAGTGAGAGAGAAGGAGAGAGAGGGAGAGAGTGAAAGAGAGAGGGTATACACGTACACAGATATCTCCGAATCTTAGGAACGAGACTTTAATTCGTTTATATTCGGAGGTGCGGCGTTGTTATCGGTTATATACCATGGACTTTGCTAATACCTTTCCGATGACCAAGTTTCGAATTTCCCTCGAAAGTTTCGTTAATTGCGCTAAGGCACTATCGTCGTATGATCTCGCGCCGCGAAATTTAATTACCCGCGGTGTAAACTTCCAACAACTAAACAGAGTGAGCGAGAGAGAGAGAGAGAGGGGCTGGTGTTTCTGACAGGTAGGATAATAAAAAAAAATGTCGCTCGAGAACATTCACCGCAATTACGGATTTACTTCCTTCCGCGAGTAAGAGAGAGAGAGAGAGAGAGAGAAAGACGTAGGTATAAGGGGTAAGGGGTATATATATACCGATAACGAGGTAGCCGAAAAAGCCGTAACGGATGTTGGGTACCGCGCTATCTTTATCACCAAGTCACAAGAGAGAAAGAGAAAGATAGAGATACGAAGAGCATTTTCTCGTCGACGCAGCATCTTCCCTATCTTTTCTGCCTCCGATTCCTTAGACCTGGATTTTACCTCCGATCCTTTACTCTCGTGAATATATATCTTTAGTGGAACTCGCGTTGCTGGCGTGGCCTTTTGTCAAAATCGCAGTCGCTGCTGCGAAACCTTCCTTTCTTTCTTTCTTTCTTTCCTTCGTCTCTTACTTTTTTCCTCTCCTACTTTCTTACTTTCCTACTACGAAGTTAACCCTAGACAGATTGTGCTTGAATATGCTCCCGCTCCCAAGATATTAGTCTCGTATAATTTTTCCATTGAATCTGCTTAGACGAAAGTAACCTATTCCCCTCCCCCCCCCCCACCGCTTATTTTTTAACTTGAGTGTTTTATGTTTGATTGTAAACAGTATCTATATCGTCCCATAATTTTAATAATCTTTCCAGAGCTTAGGGTCTTTGTATACGTGGATTTAAAAATGTCAACAATTATAATGTATCATTTCGATTATATAAATGTAATTGCTTACTTGTCGTCGAAGTAGTTTTCGATGTATGTGGTATTGACACGATTTTCAATATAATTTTTTAATGACTTTTAAATTCTCTATGGGACACGAATATACTTTACAAAATATGGATTAAAATTCAAACTTTAATAATTGTTAACTATTCAATTAGGGACGATTACTGCTTGTGTACCGAAAACACGATTCTTGACAAAAATAATTAGGTAAAGTAAGAGAAAAAATTCATTCCGGATGAGTTGAATATCTTTAAATCGTTGAACTCGATTTGTTAGTTGTTACGTATAGTGGTGGTAGGCAGATGGGTTTTTCATTTGGTAGAACACTATGTGTGCTGCAAGCACGGTACAAGTAAAAACAATCCTCCAATCAACATTATTACTTGGAGTCGAGCACTTTTCGGTTAAAAAAAACCCTTTTCAATCAAAATAATCGCAACTGAAAATTCGCGTTCTCTTTGATTCACAAGTGTAATTGTTGAGTTAACCTCACGCACGCGCGGAAAAATGTTTTTGTTCACGGGCGACAAATTCACTTAGCACGGTGGTACGCGAGCAAATATGTGTACCAAATGATGAAAACAAATAAATGAATATACGCGGCGAGGAAAAAAAAGAGAGAAGGAAAACGAGTAATCTGAAATTCGAATGAATATTATAGATAAATGTAAATAAATCAACCTGTGCAGAAAAGTAAAGACGCGATGATTCAACGGTATTCTGATATTCAATCTAATTGTGCATGCGCGCCACACACAACCACACACATCCATCATTTCGATTGTACAAACAAAAAAGTCACTACATTCATCATCGGTATATGCGCAATCCCACAATGGCCGAGCGTTGTCTACTTCCGGAATTCAAGCGTTTTACAATTTTTCTCAACTGCTGCTGGTTATATCAACGGAAATTTTTTTACCACCGATTTGGGTCAATTGTTTATAAATAAAGTCACTTCGTTCTGGAGCAACTTGGTTGTATACCATCTTTTTTTTTCATGCTCGAAGGAAGAAAAGACTAGGAGGTTGACGGGAGAAAGTCTCTTGGCGAGGTTGATTAGTTCATCAATCAATGACCGAGTGTTTATTTCTTCGCCGTCCGATCAATTACCAGTTGATCCGGTGCGAGAGCAACCCTTCGTACAACTTTACCCACCTTCTCCTTCTCTTCGGTTACCGAGAACCGCGCACAAGAGCGAGAGAGAGAGAGTGAGAGAGACTTCCATAGCAATTTTTCGACGTCGCAGCCTCCGTTGATCGATTTACGAGTTTTCGAAGCGCTAAGCTTTTTCTTTTTTTTTCTACCTCGTAGATGCGGTGAACCGTGAGAGGGAAAGGCGTGGAAAATGTTGGTTTATCTGACCGTTATATTTAATTCTCCGGAATAAATGATACATTTATTTGTCTTGAAAATTCAACCTACTTTTTTTCTCCTCACTTTCTCACTTATGTAGTAATGGTTAATCGATAACTTGGGATTCGAATACTTTATAGCGGTAAATCGGCATGAAAACCGAATCCTCTGTTTAATCATTCCTTTTGGAAACTCCGAGCTTAGTTTTCGAGTAAATACTCGAGCGCAAATCCTCTTCCTTTCTTTTTTTTTGCAAGTGACTTTATCTCTACCTATACGTTACTACACTATACAGTTTAGCCTTCAAAGCGGACTCACTCCGAGTTTTCTATCTCTCTCACTCTCTCTCTTTCTCTGTACAAGCCAGGAAAAGTCAAGTCATTTGCCTTCATGCCAAGCAAAAAAAGCTCGAGATCCTCATGGTATAAAATTTTACCTTTTTTTTCTCCTCCTCTACTCGAATTAGTTCATTTTATATCTTTCTCTTCCGCGAGTAAAATCGAAATCCTCCGATAAAATAGCACAACGAAACAAGTAAATAATAAAAAGGTATATTTAAACTTAATTGCCTTAGTCTCTTAAAATGAAAACTCTGTTTTCCTTGTCTTCGAACGAGTGTATATTTTGAACGCTAATTTACGGACGTTATATTATGGACGTATATACCGCTTTTTCCCTCGTCGGATCCGAAACGAACGTGAAATTCAGGATCGTCGCACCGGTTAAGTATTTAAATAGGATCTCTCATCTTTCGTCACCACCAGATAGAGTAAGGTAAAACTTTACCATTTCACGTTAAATAGTATCAGTAAGAATTTCACATTTTATAAAATAAAAAATTATATTTCTATAAAACAAATAATCCTATATATCGTTCGTATATAAAAATAAAAATAATTAATTTTACTTTTCCATATATTTACGATACATTGACTATTTATGTATATATAAAATAAGTTTTCGTAATTATCGTGTTAATTAAAAGTTTCTTCTTTCATTAATATGCAAGAGTGAAGAATAATGTTTCAAAGTTAGATTATAGTCAATTGCAAGAGGCAAATTTTCTTGTTATACATTCCGTAATAATTGAAATTCAAATAACGTTTCGAATGCGTAAATTAACGGTGTGATCCCATCCCTAAAATGCAACACTTTTTTTCAATACTATGCATAGGTGTCGCAATAAAATGTATACGTCATCGCTGATAGGGTGCAAAATACGCGCAAAATTTGATTTTACACTATATAAAGATGAAAACTACTAGCTTTAGTATTTTTTCCAAATTGATAATATTGCCTGAATTCAAATTATAATAAAATAGAATTTTACTTGTATCCCATAACTTATATATTACATCTCGTAGACACGTGTAGAACTCCGTTTAACCTGCTAACCAGCACAAACCACAATTTTTCGAAATTTATATTTAATTTTGAAATCCATAACAACATTCTGCATAAGCGTATATACAGATTTTATTAAAAAAAAGAAAAACTTGTGTGTATATATATATATATATCGGGCGAAGTAAAAAGTGAATATAGGTCAGAAAGTAGAGGTATAAGATCAAACTATAAGAGATACAAAAGAATCCTGTAACAGAACCAAAAGCAATATATTAAAATTCTTTCTATCTTCCCGTCCATTATACGTACATATAACCCTCCATACGAACTAGGTGCGTCCATCGACCCACTTGATACGGGGATGCAAAAGCGGATAAGGAGAAAAGAAGAGCAAACTCGGGATGAGCTCAAAGTCGTCTTCTTTCTTCGAAAACCCACACCCACGCGTATGGTATGTATGTATGTAGCTAACGTCGCGTCATTCATGCGAAATAAAATTGACCCGCGGCTTCGAGCGCGGAAAAAGACGAAGCTTATAAAATTTAAAAAGGAGTGAACGTCGTTGTATATAACTCCTCTCACGTGTGTGTGTGTGTGTGTGCGATAGCTTTTTACAAGGTAAAAAGTGGGAGGGTGCAAAGGATAGTGTGTAATAGTTCCAGCTATAACGATTACGCTCAACGGTGAATATATTTTCACCAGGAGGGAAATAACCGGTGTGATACCCAAATTACCGGTTTAGTACCTTCCCGCGCTTACGAATTTTACACGCGGCAATAGCTATTTACCGCCATTTTGTTTTATCTTCCAAAAATTTTCCGCGAATTTAATCTAATGGTTCGCGAGAGCGCGCGCGCCTGTGTGTATGCAACATTTATCTCAAAGGACTTCAACTGTGGATTTGCATGAACAAAACGCTCAATCTCATTTTATCGAGTCGCAATGCCGAAACATTTTCTCTCCCTTCCGCAAAAAGAAAAAGGGAAGGAAGAAAGAACGAAAGATGGCTATATAACGCGAAAATTGCCAGACGATCGTGCGCGCGCGCAACACACTAACATGTCGCACTGCGTCTTGCCTTCTTTTACTTTCATTCGGTTTTCTCTCTCACTCTCTTTTTTACTACACCTTCCAGCATTCTTTTTCCACCGCGGGGGCGCGTAAAACCTCCGCTTCCTCTTCTATTCCTCTTACCCAACGATGTTCGAGCCCTTTTCTCTTTCTCGTTTACTTCCTAGATATTCCCTTTTAAATGCGCACCATCTCCCTCTCATTTTTATTCCTGCGATCCTCTCTCTCTCTCTCTTCCTCTCTCTTGCAGCGGCATCGCGCTAAGACTCATTTGTATTCATCGCGTTTGCGAGTACGCGTACCCCCGAGAGAGTGAGGTAGGGGTGGGGAGCTGGGAGGGAGGGAGACTACCTTCTCGATTTATATGATCGCGGTAACGTTGGCTAGTAATTAAAAAATCAATTCTAATACGTGACGAGCTATGAGACTTTGACTCCTAAGTTAGATCGAATTATATGTGCGGAGGTGATAATTTATGAATATAAATAAAGTACGTGGAGAATAAGTATTTTGAATTTTGAAGGGAAATATTGTGAGGAGCGTTGTCAAATAAATAAGCTTTGGCGGGAAAATTCTGTATGTTTTGGCGAAAATTTTCTCGCAATGTTTCTCAAGTCGCAAAATTATCATTTTCTGGCTAAAATATATTTTTTACCACAAATTGGATTAATTACACTGTAATTTCTATTACGTTAACCATTTTAGACCTGAATTAATTCAGAATTTTTTCATATTTTTATTTATAATGTTATCATTACGATTGTTTTTAAATATCTTATTAATCTAAAAATACTAATGAAACATTTTTTACTATACTTTTAATAGTTTACGTTATAATTTTTTAATTCGAATGTTTCGTCTATACGTACATTACAATGTACAATGGGTCTGAAAGGATTAAGGGACCACTTTATTCATTATCAAGATATTTGTTGTTACTACAACACATAACTTTATGAAATATCAACAAATATCTTAATATATTAAATTAATTCTTTTTTTAATATGTATGAATTAATGTAGGATTAAATGTCGTTCATTATTTCGTTCTAGTATTAATTTTCTTCTATTTTCCATTTGTCACGTACATCTAAATTACCAGCGTATTCAAATTACTATTATTATATTTTTATTTCTACACAAGTATAGTAAAAATGATAAAAATTGTAGGAATATTCGAACTTGTGCAAAATTACACGTTTACCAAAGTTTTCATATTTTTCTGTTTACTCAGCGTTACGAAAAATATTTCAATAAATGATAAGTCCTTTTAAATGAAAATTTGCTGTATACGTATACATACAATAGAAGTTATATATGTAAATTTATTACAAAGTTTTTAGCCTGTTATTGCTCATTTTTTACCATATTTATAACACTGCATCAAGATATTTGACCACTTGTTAACATTCTCGCATAATATAATTTAAAACATGCAAGTGCACGATAATTTTTTAATCAAAATCATTATACAAATATTATCGCACATAGTAATGTTTATTAATTTTTAACAAGACTCATTTTCACAAATATTTTTCACATATTTTCATAACAGGCACTGTAATATACAAATTCATCTACAACGATTATTACAAATTCCTCGCTTTATCTTTTTTCCATTTATTCTAAATATTGCAAATAAAATATTTTATTAAAAGCTCCGTGTAATCGATTTCTGATAGCCCTATTTAGATAAATACATAAAAAAAATTTTTATTTACCCATTTAATAAAATATCTTAATGAAAGGCAGCGTTGTTAATCTGTTATAATCGTAATAAAATAAAAATTACAAACAAACAAAAAAAAACACATGGAGTACGCAGGAGAGAGATCCATAAATTTTACATCGAACATTCCCCCGATTTCACAGCCCTAAACTATCGGTTTGTAATATCGAACGTATAACGCTTCCAGATGATTACTCAACAAACAAAAAATTGCTTCTATCCATCAAAATCGTAAAACCGCAACGATAAACATTCTCGAGTACTGTATATAAATACTCTCTCACACTCACACACACGCATGCATATATACGTATAGAGAAAAAATTTTGGTATCAATGACGATGATCGGATCGTCTCTTCCTTTCGCTAGTTCGGTCACGTATCAATTTAGTCGGAAGTACATTACATATAGGTATATAGACTATTCTAGAGGAAGAGAAGAAACAAATAGACGGCCATATCTCGACACTGTCTCTCTACCCTCCTTATTTCGTAAAATACTTTATTTCCCTGAGTAGCAGATTGTACCTATTGAAATAAATCGCGCGAGCAGATATAGATGCCCTGCGATATATAACTTAACCTTACTTTTTTCAGGAATTATATATAAATACAGGAATTAAATACTCGTTGCGTTCGAGAATACTTTTTTGTCTTCTGTCTCTTCGGGTCAATAATAATTCACATTGTGGAAATGTGTGCTTTACGTTATATGTATACGCGAATGTATAAGCATTAACTATATATGTATATATATATATATATATACACGTACGGGTGCCCGTGTTTATATTTTCAAATAAAATAAATACGATTTATTTGTTGCGAAGATAAATAATTTAATTAAATGAACCTGTATATTATTAAGCGCGGGAAATTAATCATCAGTTATTCTTTTTTAATCGATATAAACGTGGAAATTATATTATGCCTCGCATATGTAGGTCAAATTTATGGGATTTCACTAAAAAAAAAGAACATTATCATTCTATATACGAAACGTTTTATCAGTGTGATCGAGTATCGCGTGTCTTAGAAATTTAGGATTTTAATAATAATCGTGTATTTTATCTTGCACAGATGGCGCCACTGCAGTTTTCAATACCGTAAACTCCCGCGTATACGCCGGTTTTGAATAATTTAAACAGGGTCGAATTAAATAAATACAATTTATTTATTTAAATAGTTGCCCAACGTTTCGCGAACGGGATAAAGATATACGAAATGGAAACTAAAATGATGATGCATGTATATATACGAAATTTATTTAGAACTCGTTCGTATTTGGTTATATTCCCAAGGAATATAACAATTTTATAAAAGTAAAATTGAACTATTTTATGCAAACCGTCGCGAGGCAAATTCAATCTCCTTTACAGTTCTAATATTGCAAATGCGACCGAGTTATATATATATATATATAGAAGGAGAGAGAGAGAGAGAGAGAGAGTAAAGAGAGAAGTTACAAAAGTTTACCCTCGCTAAACTCTCTCATAAAGGACGCTCGAGGCAAACCAAGAAACGTATATACACTAAAAATAAGAAGAAGGCGTATTTTTTTTCTTCTAGAAGAATAATGAAATTTTCATCGAGTTGTGTGGGACAAGTAGTTAGCGATAAAATGCGACAAATACACGAGGTTACATTTTTCTTCGTTCGATATTTCCGTGCCGTGGACGCCGTCTTCGAGGATTTGGAAAATCGACGACATTTTTCCTTGAGGTTACTACCGTTATAGTTATACCTTTCGTAAAACGTACCCTCATTTATTACCCATCCATTGGATTTCACCGTTAAATAAAGATATATATACACGGAGAGAAATATCTCATAAAAATTGTAAGTAATTTCAGGGGAAATTTTACCATGAAGTCTTGTAAACGTGGGACGTCTTGACGTTTCAGTAATTTTTACCAGGAACTTCCTGGTAAAAATTACCTAACCGAAAAAATTAAAGCGAAACATAATCTACATCAATAGCGTTAAGAGTTATAACATTTACTTCAAATTAATAAACAAGTATAGATATAATAAATATTTATATTGTTTCATTACGTACATATATATTAATAACAAATACTTTGAGGCAATAAAAAATTTTAATTAATCAAATTTATAATGAATAGATTTATTAAAAATTATAGATTTATTTTAAAATAGTAAATGGGTGTAGAAATAATTCACATTGATGAAGTATTATTTATTGAATATATATATTTATATACTGCTTCAAAATTGATTTGCCATCCGCACTTTGCATCAACAAATTGTAAATATCCTGAACATAAACAATGCAGCATTGAAATGGTACAAATTATAGGTTAGAAATGTATCGCTGTAGAAATATTCGACACTTACATTTTAATGACCGATCGGCCAAGCTCTCCTTTCCTATAAAATTAAAGTTTTACGTATTAATGTTGCAGCTCTTTGTAAAACGTATTTTCTCACCATATTGATTTGTGTATAATTTATTTATATCAATGTAACTTTTGAATAGAAAGTTTAACTGAAGTGTACATTACTTACTCCTTACTGTACATTACTTCAATTTTCTCATGAATATAAAATACTTACATATCTGTAAAAAGTTGTTAGAAATATGCAGCAAGGTTTTACACAGAACTGGATTTCGTTGAATATAACCGCATCGAATAGACACTGTATACGTACACCGGCCGGCGATCGGTTCGGCGTATACATTTAACCTCTGCATTCTAAGTCACATGCGCGCGCGTTATCTTGAGAGGGAGAAACTTAGAAGAGTCGGTACGAACAAATTTTTTCTTACGGTCCAAGCGCTACTTTTGCCTATACTAAGATATCGGGGGAAAAATTACAAGAAGTTCATGGTAAAAATTGCAATGAATGCAGAACGTCCCACGTTTACAAGACTTCATGGTAAAATTTCCCCTGAAATTACTTACAATTTTTATGAGATATTTCTCTCCGTGTAAGTATATATAAAGCGAAACTTACTTTTTCTTTTTATATCCACAATAAGTGGCGATTGAAAATGTGCGTTTTCTTCCTAACGCCGGTTTTCGTTAAGGTAACGCGAGTATACAAAAGTTTTCATTGGAAAAAAAATCGAGTACTTGTATTTTTTTTTTGACGAGTGGCGTATCAATTAACCGGCTATAACGGAATTCGTATCGGTGAGTATAAAAATTGAGAGTTCGGAATATCGAGTAGTTCTGGTGATTTTAGTTTCGGTGTGTATATGTATGTATATGTGAAGTTGAGAGTACTGTATGCGGCAGCTTGGTGACATATATTTTTCAAATTTTTCCGACCTCCGTAGCTATTGACCGCAGGCGTTCGAATGTTACGGCACCGTCTTTTTCGGGTGAGAATTTTATGCTGCGATGCTGTGGATTATTTCTTCAACAAGACGACGACTTTCTTTTTATTTATACGACATAAGTTTTCAAGAGAATGTCGCCTCGGAATTTTTTATTATTTAAATATATAGTCGTCGACACTTTGAATATTGGAATATTGTTGGTAGAATTTGATGACTTGCAAACAATTTTATCATTTTAATTATTGGTATAAATTTAACGATAATAAATGGATTGGAAATTAGATCTGACTGGTAACAAAACGTTTTTTGGAACAATTTTGGTGTTGATTTAGTTCGTAAATATCGATCATGAAATAAATTTTGAATTTGTATCAATTATTAATACTAATTTTTTATTATTTAATTAGTCAGATTCCTTACATTAGTTCAATTATTATCAAAAATTCTTTCTTATGATCAAATGTAGTTTGCACAAATTTTTCTGCAAAAAAAATTAATTATTATTAAAGTAATTTAAATATAAAAATGTTCATTTTTAATATATAAGAAATTTAAAATATTATTGAAACATATAATATTTTTATAAAATAAAAAATTATTAGATTTAGTGGATACATCATCAACCCATTTTTGTCTAAAGTACCGAGTTATAGTTTAATAAATGTTACAATCTTTACTAGAGGATTTAAGGGTATTTGGAGGTCGACCTATATATCAATATTTTTTTGTAGTATAATAATTAATTATTAAAATCGTTAATACATCATTACACATATTTATTTAAATTTAAAATTGTAAGTAAAGCTCAAAATTCGGCTTAAATATTCTAATATGAAAAAGAGTATGCATGCGAAATTAATGCCAATCCCATATTCCACGTATGGAAACTTGCAAGATTTTCTGAAAAAATTATTTAAATTTATTTCGAAATATCGATGATAGAAAACTAGTATTGAGCGATACGATATTTTATAATATTTTTCTATTTCGTAAAAATACACGAAAATTGTTATATAAAAGAAGAAAAAACAAAAATGGTATATAAACCATTTTTCTCGTGATATAACAAAATAGTTTAGTAAAATCAAGGATGAAAGATCGTACGGGATAAAAAATAGAAAAAAAAGAAAGCAAGAAAGAAAGAAGGGGTTGGGTACAGGATAATGCAGTAGTAAAAGAAAGGTGGGCGGAGCGATGTGAGAGAGGTGCCGAATCTAAATTCAAATGAGAAGCGACACGGGTGTGCACACACGGAAGGCAATCTCGGTTGGTGTAGAGCTTCACCCCCCCCTTCCCCCTCCTCTTTGCCCCCCTCTCGACTGGAACCGATAGCAGTATGTCAATGTCAACGGGACTGGCTGCATCCCTTTCTCTCTTGCACACGTGGAAATCTTAATACGGTATATCGACGGGCGAGGTTACTTAGACGCGCTTATCCTCGCGAGGCCTTGTATATATACGGGATGCGTCCTATTTACCCTAAACATACGATGAGGATATATATACGATCGATTCGATGCAGATGTTGCTCTTACGAAAATTCAAATTTTTTAAAAAGGTTAATCATTTCTCTTACCCTTCGGATGATTGTTATGGTTATTTTTTTATTATTATCATTCGCTGGCTTAATTCATACTTAATATTTCGAATGTATGTATGTATATATATATAAATAGGTATAAATATATAACGCGTGGAAAATTATCGAGTCGCGGAGATTCATCGAGTTACAAAGTTTTATAATTACACACTTTCTGGTCTTTCGGAAAAGTTTGCTTGATTGTTGAACTGTATTCTTGAAAAGCTCTCTTGCGACGAGCTTTTTATACCCCGAAAGGGTAAAATCATGAAGTAATTTTATAAAGGATAGTTTAATGAAGATTTCTTAATTTTTATGATAATTTTAAGAGTAGATCATTATTTCGCTTTTAACGGAGACGCAAAACCGGAATGATTACTAACGTTAGCCAACTCAAACTTTGCAAAGTGAATTTTTTTTTTACATTTTTCACGTCGTCACCGCTAACTTTTATCAAAATTCAGAACGGAGAACTCATACAATATTTATAAAATGATGTTTCGTTTTATGAATGTCGGTAAGAAGACCGATTGAGGAACTAAAATTACAGGAATATATTCTTACCAATCCAAAAGAGAAAATGTATATAAAAACTTAAAAATATGGAAAAACTTATAATAATAATTTTAAAACACCGCTTACGAGGAGTCTATCTGACCTTTGGGAAACGAACTTATTTGTAACCGTGGGTCACGATTCTTTAGTTTAATCGAAAAGACATGTGTCTCGAGGTTGTGACCAGTAAGCTTTTAAATATATTTGATTTTTTGGAAAGATCTAAGGAAAAGAAGTACAACGTAAATTAAAATCACTATAATTATCAATTGAAAAATAAGAAGCAACAAATATTCATAGTTATTATATCTCAAACTTAAATTGTTCAGATACAGTAACGGTTCGAAAGTTACGTATGATTATATACTGCAAAAAAGTTACACTTTTACGTTAATTTTTAATCAGATGTTTCTATTAATCTCCTAACATAAATTTTCAGATTTTGAAAATCAAGCAAAATTTATGAACCATTTAAATTATTTTATCGAATCAAAATTAAAATTAAAGCTTTAGATTCATTTTTGTCGATCTTTAATTGAGGATTAAAAGTGGTTTAGATTCATGTTATTTTAATTTTTGTTAGGTATGTTTCCCTAAGTTTGACGAAAATGTGAAATACCTTTGATCCTAGGGCTTATCGGTCAAAACTCCAGATAGTGGTTCTTTTACGGTTGCATACAAATTCGTATCGCGTAGATCAAGTACTCTACTTGATTCTCGGTGAATTTTGAGTTAAAAATCGAGCTTTAATGGTGACCATATACTGGTAATTTAAAAATTTTTTAATCATAATAAAAGTTAAACGTCCTTTATTATGCCGTTGCCACGAGTGATCTATTATTATTTTTAAGGATTATTGAAAATTGCTCGAAGAAAGTTGGAGAACTATAGCAGATCTCTACTTACCCAACTTATGGACCATTAAGTGACAATTTTAAACGTATAATTGTTTTCTCACGTACTTGATATCAAAGATATCGATAAATATGGCACGATTTAATCTGAAAATAGTCGGTTCCACAATTACATACAAAGCAATATCATTATCATCCGAAAGCAGTTTGTAGAAAAGCACTTTGAAAATATACAGACTTGGTATAGCATCACTAGGAAAAGTACCCATCCTCGAGATAAAAGTGGGCCGTACGTTCGAGGATCGAATGGAATCTATTTCGAAGTAGTCTGATTTGATCGTCGATTTGGTTGATTTAAAACGTACATCAAGGAGGACAAGTACCGATTTCAAATACACTTTGTACACACACGTAGACGCACGCGTCAGGGTAAGTAAAACAACTAAAGGGTTTAATATATAGGTCATTTTCCAAGACTTATGTGATATCGCGAGGCGCATTCGCACTAGCACAGCTGTCGATAGTGGCTTTAATAGAGCGCGAACTCGAGGAGTACAACAAAACTTTTCCATTTTCTCACTTTAACTTTCGTATTTCGATTTCTCTCTTTCTTTATTCCATTCTTTCTCGCGCGCACGCGGGGGCTTTTTCATTTTATCTTGGCGTCCTACTTATTACGACATGAACGCCCAAGCGAAATTAAAATAGCTGAACGTAAATTATTTTCCAACTCATTTTTCAACGAACAACACAGTGAGAAAGAGGGGGGAGGGAGGGGGGGACGACGACTTTCCACGTTTATGCCTGGTTTAATTAAATTCTATGTTTCCAACTCGTTCTGATATTTTCTTCATTTTTTTTTCGCGAAATGTATATACGTCAAACATCAGTTTATATTCTTATTGTGATCTGCGCGACCTGCGCGATTCAATTTATTCAGAGTTTCATTTTCAATCTCGCGTATATAAGCGGGATTTAACAAGCCGCGGTAATCAATTTTTCGAAACGAGTACCCGCGCATTTTCCGAATTCGAACAATGCTACGTCGTTTTCCTTTTATCACGAGCGAGATATATATACGAACGAATCGCAATTACTAAGGAGCACCGGGCAATAATTCCTTGGCCCTATAAAACAAAAAAAAATACAATAATAATAATAAAAAAAAACATGGTCGGTCCCGTGTTTTACGAGGTATATGGTAAATTTTATCGGTAAATATCCAACGGGATTATTAAACAAATGATTTACGAGGACTAACTTTTCAACTGGAGAATTCTCGGGTAAAACTTCCAAAAGAATGAATTTGCTGTATTTCGCCTCTGTGTCTCTCTCACTAAGGGTATTATTATCCACACACGTATCTGACGAAGACACCAAAGAGTACCACAATTAGGCAAAATACGGTCGTTTGGTGTGGATTCATAGGAAGTGCCTTTTCCTATACCTAATATAAAATATCTCCCAGTTTTCTCTACCTCTCGGTGATACAATCCTTTCACTTAGGGACGAGCTTTAATTCGCTATTTTTCAATTTTTATTACTACTTTATTTTCTCAGTTAATTAATACACTTTGTTTTTATCGTACAAAAAAAATTGTTTTACATTGCGCACGTACGAAATTATTAATACTCGATGAATATTTGATAAAGGAAATTTGAATATTTTCTTTGGGGTTGGTCGCACAATGAAACTGGTTAAACAATGTAATCAATATTTTCGTTTAATGGAATGCCGCAATTGATTTATTTGAATTTTATCGGTACAAATTTATATATTTTGTCAGAAAACGAATTTTTGTTTTTTCTTCTTGTTTTACGTCGCGAGTCGGTGGTTATTAATTAATAATTAATTAATTGAAAACAATGACGAAAGCTCATTATCGTTATAACTATTTGCTTACAATCAACGTATCAAATAGCGATTATAGTGATTCGATTGAAAAGATCAATATTAATTGACTTGTGATATAACGGATTAAGCACAGATATGTACAATATTGTTGTAGTATTACTAAATTTAGATATAATTTAATATTATGATCGTATTAGCGTAATTAGTATGTGACTTGCGCGAATCTGAAAAAAAATTGCTGTAAGGTTTTCGAGACTATAAATCTGCGTAAATAGCTTGTAGATATCATGATAACATATAGTAATTATTTATTATTAGTTAGCTAAATGTTTTGTTAGACATATTCGATTAAAAATTTTTTTCTAAGATTGTAAATGGAAAAGGATATAGGTATATCTCAAAAATGGCACTTTTTAAAAGAGATTTAAAAATAAAATCTATAATTAATTGTAGTTGGTTTAGATAAAATTAAGTGATATTGAGATTTAAATTTTACATTTGCACGGATTTTTTAAGGTGATATCAATATTGTTTTTAAATTTATTGTTTTAAAATAAAGTAAAGAAAAATTCATTATTTACTGTATTTAAATATTCAGTTAATGAATTTATTGTTCTGGAAATAATTTCTAAACAGTGTACAAATTATTAAAACATTTTGTTTAAAAATATGTTAAAATGTGTCATTTTTAAGACAGATCGTTTTAAAATCTTAAAAAATTTGATTTCTTTTACGCAGGTATTCATTATAAATTTAATCAATTTCTTCCAGCGTACACGTCACTCTCATGCACATGCCATTTCGACATTGCCACAGAGAAATTTGCAATTAAAAAATGACTTTGAAAAATAATTTGTACAAAAGAAATATTCTCGGAGGTACTAGATACAACATTGCAAAGATATAAATCGCATTCGCGATATTTTGAAGCTCTTAATCGTATAAATCGTTCGTCCAGCCGTAAAAGTGGTGGGTATATACCGATGCCGGTAGGAAATCGGCACCCTACACACAGTCTTCGAACTGACCCCCCTCCGTCCGGCCGTCGCGCCCCCACCCCTTCCGGCAGCGTACAAGTCATAAATTTAGCAATGAAAATAGATTTTACGCAGCGATGGGTATTTGCATTCCGATTTGCGTGGAAATTAATTTGCCTTACGGATTGAATTTTCGAAAGCTCGCTTGGGTTTCCCCATATACGTGAGTTGCCGCAGGTATGGGGAGGGTATAGGTAGATCACGTTCAGGATCCTTTACGATGCCGCGATAGGCTGTCGATAAATGAATCTCGTATTAACCGGTTATCGCTAACCACGTCGAATATTTATCGACGATATGTAAAGCTCCTCGTTTGATGAGCTTTCGATGCACTGTCGTTCGGGTTTATATATACATATGCGCGAATATATACGTATATATGTATATCGAACTTAAAAACACCCTCTTTCACCCATCCTCATTATTATGTATTTGCATTTATTATTCTCTCTTTATCTCATTATTTATCGCGTCGTTTTCATTACGCTATTGACTGTTTTTTATATATATATATATATATACGTACGTACGTGATGTACACGTGAGTTATGGCGCTTTTACGCGAGCTTGCAAAAAGCTCGGGGCGAATATCATTTTACGTAGTAAACAATATTTTGTAATTAGTAATATTTTTTTTTCGTTCGTAATGGATTTTCGGTAGGTATTTTGTTTATGAAAATGTAATTTTTTTTATTTATTCATGGGATACACCGTATCATTATGTATCACGTTGCGTCGTAAAAAAAGAGTGGGTACCGACGCGCAAAACGCATAAGTCTATTCAAGTTATTAACCTTTCGAGTGTATACTGACCAGTAACACAAGACAATATAACTCGCATATAAAGTTCGATATAATAGCTATTTCACGATGTATTTATGTCCGCGTATAATGCATTTATACAGAATACATAAGTTACTTTCTTTATTTTATTACATATCGTCACTGTAGATTACCACTATAATTTCTTTTTCACTTTTTATAAAACATACCTGTACATATTTTCCTCGAAAATGTTTTGATATGAAATTTAAATTATACGCCGAGTTTGAAATTCATTTTGAAAACTATTCGCAATAATAAATGTATACATAAGTTCATTGTCAAGGTTCTTTCAACTGTCGTGAAGTGCTGTATTATATATACGTATATATGAAAAGTCGTGGAAAGGTAAATTTACATGTCAGATAGTTCGCATCTACTTTAACTTTTCGTCGTAACAAATGTAACTTTACTTCTATGTAGTGTGCGAAAGTAAACAATATGCATAAAATAAGTAAAACAGACAATAATTATTACCCTTGTTGAAATCGTCCGACGTTTATTGATGAATTTATCGCAAATTTTTGTTAAAGTCGTTGCTGTGAACTAGTGTGAGAAATGCATAGCTATAATACAGTACTTCACATTTATGAAAATTATAGATTACTTAAATTTATGTGAGTAGTATTAGGTTGTGGTATAAATTCGTGTATTTTTTAGGAAAATAATTTAAATTTAGGTTTTCTTATATAGGTATCAATTATACACGATCTTGAAGATACTTTCAGGAACTTAGACTATTTCTTTTTTTATAATATTTATATGGCAACTACACAATGGTCAAGTATAATAGACAGTTTTTATGCAACATTTTTATGAACGAACGTAACCTCGAAACATGGAACGTGAATGGTTCTTCGTAGGGTTGTATACATAAAAATTTGCTCTATATATTATGCATTTAAATGTTAATTAAATTAAAGTACTTTAATAATATTATTCAATAGTAATATTGAATTATTTTATACATCTCATAAAATTATATAAATTTATTGGAAAATTTGTGAATAACAATTTTAACACCAATAATATCGTATAACTAGTCAAATTTCTTAGCTTGATTAACGTTAAGATTTGTTAATTCAAATAAAACTATAAAATTTTAGTTAAAATAAGTTGTTTAAAGAAAAAAAACACAAATCGTTTTGTTACAATATTATAGATACAGAATATTTTAAGAATCTTCTTCTTTTAAGGATGAATCAACATGTGGTTAAATTTATAAAGTTTAATTTGATTTAAGAATTATATATTTCTCCTTTATAGATTTATAAATTGTTATGTATTAACTACCGGACCAATAAAACGTTACTTTTACCCTCCATATTATACATATATAATTGGTGTTTTGTTTTTAAAATTCCCCTTATCCAGATCACAAAAACAACACGAATTATCACTCAAATATATTCTCTTTTCAGATGCATTATGTAATATACTGATTACAATGAATATATAATTAAATTAACTAAATAATTAATTATTCATTATAAAATTAATCAATTGATTATAAGAAAAAAGAAGCAACAAACTAATCGATAAATCATTTCAGTATCTATATACTAGTATACCGTCGATCGAAAAATTTGTAAACCATAAGGATCTTTTCCATACAATAATAATCGTTTGTTCTTTTGAACCGCATAGAAAGAATAATAAGTTTCCTTAGTCTACGAGAAAGGGCAGTAGATATCACGTACCGATATCCAAAAGATAGTAAGAAACCCATATACGTTGTCGTCTTCAACCGGAAAAAGACGGAGAGAAAAAGGTACACACACACATATATATATATATATATATATATATATATATAAATGTGAAAAAAGAGGGGGAGAAGGAGGAGGGTATAGGTATAGAAAGAAAACTATAACGGAGCCAAATAAACCTGAAAATGCGAAAACAAATCTGCTTCGAAGTCGGGGCACGCCGACTCGGCGGCAGATATTAACTTTTTTAGATTCTCCGCGTGAGCGACATACACAACGTACATAAAGTTATATACACACGTATAAAACATATGTGTATGCATGTATGTATGTATCTTGTACGTAAGAACAATCATGCAAACTTTCCATTTTCTTAATATGCATGAAAAATCAATGATCCTTATACGCATATGTGAAAAGTATATATATATATAAAAATTGAATTTTAGTTAGTTAGTGGATAGCCACACTATTTATACACTTTCGATGAGTTGGCCCGATACAGAGGAGGCTTTGTCTTGGCATTCCTCGCGCTGGTTGGTATAAAGATAGACACGCCGTACTCTTTCTTGCGAATGTTACTCTCTTTCCTTCTTCTTCTTCTTCTGCTTCTTCTCCTTTTTTTTTATTCCTTTCAGACGCGTTATAAAAGCCAAAGTGACGGCGACGACGAGACAAACCGTCAGCTCGAATACGACTCTGTTTGAGGTTATATTGTGCGTAAGCGAGTTCTACGAACTCGAACGAATGAGACAAACCCCTTTATATATTGTGTATATATATATATTTATATATAAATATATTCTCTTGACTGTCAACGGTATTCATTCTCTTTTCTTACCATCTTAGATGGTCCATATATTTAAAGGAAATTCCTTTGTTTCCTCTTTTTTGTTTAACAATAACTTTTCGGTATACGCTCAGTCATCTTTCGGAGCTTGAGTCTTTTAACGTCGTTTATGACAATAATGAGTCTATTTAAGGGGCTGGTTAAATCTTTTTAAACAATTGGACTTATCAATTAACACGGCTCGCACCGTAACACAGTGAAATGTTTTCTTAAAATTTAATATAAAATATTAATTTTTACAAAAGCTACTGTTTTTCCTCGTAAATATATACCATATATATATTTATTATAACTTATAGGATAATCATATAATTCATAACGTTTCGTGACCTATGGTACATACACGAAGCGTATACGATAAACCATAAAAAGTATACAAACGTATATTTTTCTTAAAAAAAAAAAATAATCAACAATTTTTCTTAAAATCCATACGGCAATATACGAAAAACTGTGGTCTACATACGTACGCGTATACATATAAAATCGAGACGTACGTCGTAAACAAGAATACGCCATATAACGAAAGGAAGAAGTAAAATGTGCAAATCAGCAGTCCTAGAAAAGCCCCTTGTATATAACGAACAAAAAAAAATGACCAATCGCGACAAGCGGTCAGTCGATATGAAACGTTCATTTATATATATCTATGTATATATGTATATATGTATGTATATATAGATCCGTCAGTCATAAAGTCCTGCGTCAGCTAGAAAGCGATATATACACGTGTGGGTGTGGGTGTGTGCGTGCGTATACGCAGAACCCGCATAGATTTATTCCGTTATCTCGAATCCGAGCCAATTTGTCCGACTGACTTTTCGATCGCGATCAACCGGTCAGATAGACGACTCGGACGTATATACCTATCTCTTTCTGTACGTGTACCTTGCGCCGCGCACATCGCGAGATAGCCACGAGAATTCGACGGACGCGAATTTCGCGAGCGCAGCTGTGTGGATACAGAGGGAGAGAGAGAGATTCCGTTTGCGATAAAACCAGATGAGATTCGGTTATCCTATGCTCTCGCGAATAGCCTCTAGTCAATAATGCATGGATAGAGAGAGAGAGAGAGAGAAAGAGGGTTAGAGAGACGGAGATAGAATTTGTACTGTATATACATATATACGTATACATATACGCAGAGTATCAAGTTTTAAGAAAATATCGCAGTTTTAAGATTGTCTGGGTTATTTGTTAGGTGTTGCATATTAAATTATTCGGCGATGCTATCTGTCCACCCAAGTAAATTCGTTGTGAACAATCTATCGTATATATTTACATTCCCAATTGATATATTAGATGCATTTATAATTAAATTTTCAAATTTCTATTATTCTCTTAAAATAAAGTATACATAACTGAAGCTTAATACTTTATTTAATATGCAAAATTTGTATATAATCTTCGATTATTTTTATAATGTGTTTTTTATTATTGTTAAAATTATAAACGGTATATATATTAGACATTGGTTATTGAAATTCTTATCGAGACTCGGTGCATTATTTTGATGATGCTAGAGGTTATATATTCCATACATATTGCATTTATACCGTTTAATATGCTTTCATTTCACATTTATAACGACATGCATATGGAACACAGTAGATTCAAAATAATTTAAAAAGAAAACGACAATGTAGCCAAATATATTTGTGTGGATAAGGTACAATATGCATATAATTAAATAATTCTTTACGATGTAAGTATATCTTTACATTTACTCTGTGAAAAATATATGATAGCAAAAATTACTATATTTTTTGTAGAAGAAACAGTAATTTTTAGCACTATTTTAATACGAATTATTATTTCTACATTTTAATGTTGGCTATAAAAAATAGTGAAAATGGCAGTAATCGAAGTATGTCCTTATGCTGTTATAAATTATAATAGTAATTTTAAATATACCATGTTTTTGAGTGTGTACAAATGACAAAAAACGTTTAAGTTTATTTATTAACATAACATACTAACTAACAAATAATAATTATGGAAAAAATTAAAACTCAAATTTATAAATTTTTTCAAAACTTTCATAAAAGATTCTGAAAATTTAGTTAGTTTTACGCCAAATTTGCTTGTTGAGCAATTTTTTTACAATCCTTTTTTTTACAAAAAATACAATTGATGAAAATTGCAGATAAATCTTGCTAGCTTTAGAGCTGATGGGTTAATAAGTAAAAATAGTAGTGTACTTACAATTGTTTTCTAAGTATCCTTTAGTAAATCTTTCTTTCAATATCTTTAATTCCCTAATGTCAAAATTCTAATAATTCATTAGAATAATCTTTAAGAAATATGTTAAAAATTCAAATAAAAATATCGATCTATACTTGCTTAATATAAAATAAAAATATGTAACTCCATTATTTTATTAAATTTTAAATTCGTATATACATGTTTATTAACATTAACGTAACGAAACGAGTATTTTAAGGAAGAGATTTTGAGGGTACGTTTTCTCGAAACACTTTAAATTTCGTACTAATGCATGCAGTTTTTCAATGAAAAATCGCAACGAAAGTTTAAAAATTCAGATATTCATCGTCTTGTATTACATAGTCCACCATCCTCATCGACTAGGTGTCTATATATGTATATATATGTATACAACGAAGCGTATATACCGAACCTCTCTCCTTATGTTTATCCATATGTTAATCCAAGGAAGGTATAGCGATGCACTCAACGTACACACAACCTTGTCGCTTGCATAATCGAGATATCGCTACAACACATTCTCGGTTTATTTACTCGTTACGCAAAGTTAAGTTTACTTAACCACTCGGGTTATTTCATTAACGGTGAATACATCGACTTGATTTACTTCCTATCTTTTTACTTTTTTTTTATCAAAATCTATGCATTTATATATATATGGTTAATCTAAAACGCGTTTGGATTTTGCCACGTGGATTTATTTTTGGAGGCTCTTGAAGGGATTGTTCTGAAGGGATTCCGCTTGTATTCTCTCTCTTCTCGAGATGGGAAATCCCATTACCGTATATGCACCTTACCTAGATAAACTTGATACCGCGGCTATAGAGAAGACGTAAACGCTAAATTTGATTAATTCAGGGATTTCGAGTTAAACAGTATGTGGTTAGCAAACTCAACTATTTCCTTTTACTTTTCTTTTCTTTTCTTTTCGCTAAATTATTCACGGTTAATTACGCGGGGTTTAAGCACAATTGATATACACGTTTCTCGGAGTAGTTCAGTTGTTTTCGACGTTATATTTATAGGCATTTCTTAGGTTTCGAGAATATTAGGAGCAGCTATTTTATAAGTTATTCGCTCTATACATACAGCAAAAAAATGCCGGATATAGTATTTTTTCCCAGGTTACTTTCGGAATCTTTACCACACATGACGCTGCAATTTTTGTTCATATAGCATTTACGTGCTTTTTTGAACAAATTTTCTATCCGCATTGAATAAAAATCGATTTGGTAACGTAATAATATTTAACAAAGCCCTCTAACCTATCCTACATAAAAACATCCAAAGCTGCCATTGTTCTGCAAAACACTCAATTTCGTATCATTTCTTCAATCACACAGGTGGCAAATAATATATATATATATCTCAATTTTTTTTAACGTTTTCAAACAAATATGTCATATTGAGTTACAGCCACTTGAAACCGAGGCGTGCATACTTTTAATTGAAAAAAAAAATAAACAATTTACAAAATAGATTGCAAACAATTTAGCTTCGAATAATCTAGACGCGTTGTTTAAAATCCGAATACGAAGCTATATGTACTCGTTGCATATTGATGCAATGCGATTGATTTTGTTTTGCAGTATGTACAAATTCATCGTTGGAACACCGGTAATATATTTGATAAGTTATATGTATATAAATTATATTAAATTCTAAATTGATAGAAATAATCAAAAGATTATCAATAATACAAAATTAATCTGTTAATGCATTTAAATTTGAAGGAAGCTTTCGCGTCAGACATTTCGATGCCGATGTTTCGAGTTTTCATATTTTTTTCTTCACACCCTGTACTCGGACTCGACTATGTATTATGCATTGAATTTCATTAATGTATTAAAATAACGGGAGAAGCCTCTCGATCAAGCGAGAAATTGATAATCGCTATATTGAATCCTCAAACATTAGCTACTACATTATTCTACTATTTACTATTTGTGGTGAGTTTAAAATACAAATTGAACTGCAATTAATTTGCGTAAACATTTCTTAACACTATAATAGTATAGAAAAAAAAGTTCCTATATAGATATTTAAAAGACGAAAGAAATAAATTCTATTTGGACAACGAGAATATAAATTTGTCAATCATTATCATCTTATCGAGTCTTGATAAATCACGATAAACCACACCTTAATTAAGAAAGTTGTCAAAAAATAAAATATCCCGATAGATTTACGACGTTAAATGACAGAGGATCGGGTTTAGGTGCGATTAAGTGTCCATTCGAACCAAACGAAGTATTGGATGCGCGACACGCCCGGTTCGTAACTTTTCCATTATAATAACAGAGTCCTACATCAAATTCTATTTTGTATACGTAAAACGATACGCGATAAATTCACGATAGAGAGGCATCAGGGCAACTTGTTTTACTTACTTCTAATCCAAGCGCGAATTGTTTAAAATATTTATCGAGACTTTTCTTTCCCTTTTTTTTTGTTTTTACGCGAACAAACGATTTAATCCATTCTAATGGGAATCCAAGTTCTTGAGATCCTTCTCGTTCGTTATTTATTAACTCGCCGATGCCTGGGTAAGAATTTGTTTAAAAATTTAACAACGACTCCGGTTGAGCGTTTAATCCATTACTTAAGAAGTACGACTTACGAAAATTAATTATGTACCAACGAGGTGTTTTATTTTAAACGAGATTAACTAATTTGAGGGATATAAATAAATACGGTTCTAATGTGCGTTTGTCGACTATAGGTCGTTTAACTAATTTTATGTTGTTTTAATTGTCATTCGTTAATTTGTTAATTATTCTTCAACGAATATGTCATTGTTTCATTATTGTTATTCGCAGAATTTTTATTCATCGTTAGTTTAATTTACTAAAGTGAGTGAGCTGAAGAAGTTGAAACTTATATATATATATATATATATATATATATCATTAGACTGTATTAATAATTATTTAATTATGATTATTTAAAGATTACTTTTTTAAATACGAAACCTATAATTATTTATGTATATTCAAATGTATTCGTTTTTTATAAATAAAGCTATAGCTTGAAGAGAATGACAAAAGGTCATCGAAACGTCGCCATCTAATTAAAAGTATAGTTTATTCACCAAGATCGAGAAATATTCCTTTAAAATAAAATTATGCGTAGATGATAAAGATACATCTATATTAAAGAATTTTTATTTACTTATTTACTTATTTACTTATTTACTCATTCATATATTTATTTTTTCATTTATTTACTTAAGTTTTTATTTACGTATCATCAGTTAAATTTTCGAGGCATAAATGCAGCAAAAAAAACGTAATATTAATCTTAAAAACTATATTAACGTGATAGTTAATATTTTTTTGGGAACACGTACATGTTATTTCATCGAGAAAAAAAAATTATTATCATACAAGCCTTATTTAAATTGCAATAACGTCATAATAACCAGAGCATATTGAAGGTAAGCTCATAAAATTTATTCTTCAAGAGTTTCCTCGAAGGTTATATTTTTCCTTATTATTATTAAAATCCCGAGTTTTCTTTATTTTTTTTTAATACACTAATATTGGGTGATGCAGTTGGTACTCGAGAAGTAACAGGTTGATACTCTTGTATGTAGAATGAAGTGGTGACCCTCTTATACTCCGAGTTCGTATAGATTATACGAGAGCACTAGCTTCTTCTTCGCGATATGTATAAGAAAAAAAGAGCCGAATTGACCCGGAAGCAGATTTCAGTTAATAAATTATTTCTTCTCATTTCAATCAACTAACGTTTATCGAGTAAGAAAAATGCAAGTGCAACGTATCTATTATTTTTATTTTCTTACTCAGCTAACGAAAAAAAACAAATGTTTAAAACGCAATAATTAAAAGAATATTATACGTATTCAATTCTGTTCTACGTATATATATCTCAATTACCGATTATTAATAATATACCTTTAAATGTTTCGATATCACGTGTACTTCCTCAATTATTCAAATTGCATATAACGTTTTCGGTAAATTTGATAGGAACGCATTGATCATATTTCACTGATTTACGCTTTCATTATTAAATTCGAATGTTAAACATTGTTTATAAACTTTCCCATTAAAAGATAACAAAAATTTCATAAGAATATAGAAGGTCGGCGCCCTTTAATTTTAAAGCTCGTGCACTTTTGATAACTTTAGCAGTCGTGAATTATTCATTAATGTTATCGTCGAACGCACATATATACATATATATATATACATTAATTAAATTTTAAATTAAATTTAAATTTAATAACCGCATGCTCACTGCATTCGAAAAGGTAGGTCAAATTGTATTCGACGTTTTGCGCGGGTTAATATATAATAATAATACTTTTCCATTTGGAAAGAAGGAGGAGGAGGAGGAGGAGAAGGGTAGAGAGAAGAAGAGAGAAAATTGGAAATATTTATAAAATTGTGTTTGGTACACCGTGTTAATTTAATCGAGAGTTTCGCTATACCTAATAAACCGAACCAATGAGTATAATAATATTTATAAGTTTGCCTTCCGGATCGACGCGGTGCACGCCAAGTATTCGATATTATAATTATACTTAAAACTCGGTTCTTAGCGTCACGGAACTCGAGACGCGTATGAGAAATTTATGAATTTACCCGAGATATAAAGTGTCAAAAAAGATTGAACGTAACGTTATATTACACGTACCTAAAGATTTCGATATATAGGTATGTGTATATGTATATATGTACACGTTATTCGCTGTTCGTATTACAAGGATGCAATGTTTGACGTAAAGAGCTTTGGCGAGAAACTTTAAATTTCAAACCCGTATCAAGTATGCACGTGGCGAAAGAGAGAAGAAGAAGAAGAAGAAGAAGAAAAGGAAGAAGAAGAAAAAAATATAGAGGGTTCATTTATACGTCAGAAAGGAAAGCTTAAGTCGACAATCCGAGCTTACACAGTTAGTACGCAATTTACTATGGCAGAGGTAGCAAGTGTTTATTAATTGATTTTAAGTAGAAAAGTTGGCTCGTTTTTGATCTCCACTAGAGCGAGAGCTGAGATTATGTATACGGGAATTGTTTATGAGGACGTTTTGAGCATGTGCGCCTGGGTATATCGATCAAACCGGCCTCAAAAGTTTATCCATACCCAGGTGTTCCCTCTTCCTCTCTCTCTCTCTCTCTCTCTCTCTCTCTTGTTTGTCCCAGTAGCAAGGATTTTCACGTGTATATATGTAGAGAGAGAGAGAGAGAGAGAGAGGGAGTACAGTTGGCTTCGAGAGAACCCCGTCTTGTTTCCGGACGGCGTTGTAAACGCCCGAGGAGGGAAGGAGGTGACGCCAAGTATATTTGTTTAACGATCCTTCCCTTCTCTCTTGCTCGCTCTCCCTCTCTCTCTCTCTCTCTCTTCTCTTCTGATCCCATGGGTTTGCCTCGAGCATTTGCCAACGATTATGTTCGGCATATACGCGACGGCTCTTTAGATTTGGCTTTGTGTGCGAGGGTAAAATCAGGGAGTGAGATCTCGAAAGTGGCTACGCACCAAAATCAATGCAAACCAGCTGGACCGGTTGTACTGGCTGCTTATGTGCAATCGACAACCTCGGGTTAGAGAAAGAGAGAGAGAGAGAGAGTGGGTGCTCTTTCTTCTGTGTTTCTCTAGACGTTTCGATAGTGAATGAGTGCTCTTATTTCATTTTTAATAGCTTTATTTTGACCATTTTCAATTACCCTACTATTTAAAATCACTCGAAGCTTTCGTTAAAACTTACTAGTCCTTACATTTTGTTGATCGTAGAATTGTTAGCTTTATAAATAAGTTTGATATTTAACTTTATTTGAATATGATTGTGTACCGATTCACTCACGTTCCTTTCTATAGGAATCATTTACTCGAAGGGAATTTGAAGAGTATATGTTTGGAATATACGCACTTTTTAATTGTAAAGATAATTATTCAACGTTATGGAACTGTGGTTCTTTCTGTAATTAAAACAAAACAAAGATATTTAATAGAATTAATCTCTCTAATTTTTCACTATAACATAATTACTCCTTTAGAGGTCATGTTGTGAATCAATCGAATCGATTCAGAATTTCATTTTCATAGTCAAATTGTGAACTTAAACATGATCACAATTTTCTTTTTCAAATGAAAAATGAGTTAATCTAGGGAAAAATTCCTCATTACGAGTGAAATTTTCACTTTAAAAAAAATATTTCGGTGACTTTCCTTCACTCTAACAAGTTTAGAGAATTATGATAATGAACCCTACAGTTGAAATTAAAAATTGATCGTCCGGTCTGGACACGAGTCATATAATGCTTTTAATTTTGAGGGTACAGATTTTAGTTCCGTTAATTTCAAATTCTCTTAAGAATCAAATTTTACTAGTGTTTACTTATTAATTTCTAATATAAAAAATGTATGACTAATTCTGAACCTAAAGGATACAGTTTCAATTGCAGCTTTAATCCATTATTTTTTCTTTACAAAATTAGAATGTTGAAAACTATATTTATAACTATCCCAAATATTACCAAAGTAAAAGTAGAATATTAAAAAAAATAACAAATTTTCGGTAATGAGGAGAACCAGATCAGGACCGGACTAGAATTATCCGTACACTCGAACCCAGGTCAAATAATCACAATCGGTTAATTCCTCTTCGGGAATAATTAAAATCACTTAATTGCAAACTTTAAAATTACTCCTCCGAATAATAATGCAGATATTGCACGTATATATCGATCTAAAGACTGTATTGAAATAAAGTATATTTAGGTATTGACTGTATAACATTAACCGTAGCATTACGTTCACAACAAAAGATATAGTGTAATCAATTGCATCGTCCCTGAGACGTGGTATCGATAAAGCGCAACAAAATTAAGTTTCGTGTACACCCTCGGTCTCTTCCTCTCTTTTCTCGGTCCATACACTTCCCGCAAAATTTATAGGTCCTTGTTGATTGATCAAACTAAAGCACGGAGAAGGGGATACCTTTTCTATTTCCAACGAGCGTTGGCAGAGAAGAACTCCGTTACGAAAAATTTGCATTCGAATCGTAAGTATATACTCGAGTTCGTGTTTATTCGGAAATCCAGGAGGTTAATCAGCATGGGTTGCTTGAAAATTAGGTAAAATTCTGTTCGTCGCCTATAGCCACATCGCCTCTTTTCCGAAGAAGGCTATCGAGTTCCGCTGATTAAACCGACCGACGTTAGGAATACGAGAACGTTGTGAGAGAGATAGAGGGAACTGTATAAGCGCATGTGTGTGTGTAGAAGTTTGCAGGGGAGAGAGAAGAAAGGCAGCGTTGAATCGCAAGTGGTAACTGGGTACCCCTCCTTATATTCCTCGCTTCTCTCTCTCTCTCTACTCTCCACTTCTCGGCTAGTGCACTTCGCGCTCTTTGATTCTTTGGTGTAGAAGTGGGTAGGTTCTCTCGGCATAACTCGCGCGCATTTCGTATGGTCGACGGGCCTTCAAACTTTGAACCGGCGGGCTTCGTGCTATGACTAGGCATAGGAATGACCTGCTTTATTTCATTGCGATACTCTTGGATAACGATGAGTTTACCCTGCGCTTTCTATATATATATACATCTCATCATTTGCCTGATCCTGCGAGATAGGAAAACTTCCTTATTTTTTTTTCTTTTAGGTTGTTGGGTAGCCAATGTCTTGAGTACGTTTTGTCGGGATGGTCCTTCGTGTAAAATTATGTACGGATTCGTTGGGAATAGAATTCGTGGTTTGATATAATCAGGTTATTGCGTTCTATTTCTATTTTAAATTTAATGGCTTTCCAGGATATTATAAAATCTTAAGTACGATCCGTAATTTATGGTAATTCTTTTGTTGTACAAAATCTTAGATCGCTTCATCTCACTAACAAGGAGAGCACTTCAAATTTGAGAAACGAATTCAGTTGAAATCGTGGGATGTATGAAGTTTTGACCCAAAATGTTGACTCGTGCCTTGAGGTTCGTCCGTCTCGAAAAATTGAGGAAAATAAACCTTTATGCAAATTGAAATATCTTCAATTTTGAAAAAGTCTAATCACTTCCTACAAATGTAAAAAAGCTTAAATCAAGAGCTTTTATTTTATCTTTATTTTGTTACAATCGCTTGAACAATACGAAAGTCGCGTTTGCCCAAGTAGAAAATCCGATACGAATGAGGTGTAAGTGTAATCTTTTATACGATAAAATGTAGAAAACACCATAAAAATATTCACAATATAGCGAAATTATGTTATTGGTCAAAATTCTTAAATCTCACTACGATTATTAAAATATATCGTATCAATTTGTTAATTTTTTAACGAATCATTTTAATTAACTTTTTGGAGTTTTCAAGACCAAATATAATTTTTAAACCATTTGTAAACCTTTTTTTAATGAACGAAATGTCAAATTAAAGCTCTTGATCTGATGTATTTATTTCATTTCGCGTAAACCCTTTTTCCCCTATAAATAAATATAGATAAATCCTCGTACACTGAGAAATAAGTTCTGGTAAAAGATTGCAATACTGTCTAGTAATAAAATAACAGACTGTCAAAATTCGAAAAAATACTATACTGTACAGTAAAATTTATGCAGCATATAGTAAATATTACATATTAGTAAAATTTAATAGACTTTTAGTAAATGTTACTATGCAGTATAGTAATTTTTCGAGTTTTGACAGTCTGAAATTTCATTAATAGAAAGTATTTTCATTTTTACTACAACTTCTTTCTCACGTATACGTTCGTTTTCTAAAATTCAAGTACTCTCAAATTGCCAGCATATTTTTTACAATTCTTTCCAGAAACAATGCGAATAAAATAAACGAACCTTAAAGTCTTAAACATTTAATTTTAATCTCTCTCTTTTCCAAGAGATTTAAATAATTCATGAGTATGCATACATTTACTTATCATCTCTATACGTATAATATACAAAAAGTAAAACAGAAAACACAAAATTCGAGACATTTAAACAATAAAAGTAATTGTACTGGTTAATTAACCTTAAGGAATAAATCGACTTTTAACTGAAACTAAATGAAATTACGAGGGATTACTTCCTTCCTTACATACTATCAAATTAAAAGTAAAGGGGAATAATGTACTTGATAATAACCCATAAAAATTGAGTGGTTCGTTAAATGAAGTATCGTGGATTTCAAATTGAAGTTTCATCAAACTCTTTGATTTCGATAAATATAACCATCGTTTAATAATTATCCAAGGATGGGAGATGTAATTACACGTGCTCAATAATTACTCACAAATGGATCCTTTTGAAGGTAAAATTTTCTACGTACGTTACCGAAGTAAATGGAATAACTGAATATTCCGGGGTTTATGAAGTATTCACGCGATATTATAGTCACTCTTTAGAAAAGGATGCACGCGCGTGTTATTGCACGACGATAAGACTGTCAGACACTCTTTCTCGAGTAACGACCCGACGTTTGCTCCGTTTATTTTTAAAACTGCGGACGTTTCGGTACTTGAGAGTCTGACGAAGGGGACGGAAATATGTGCACTCATCGTCCGGTATGCCAATGTAAATTTCGAGTTAATTTTAAGTTGTACGAGCTAAGACGCGATCGATCCTACCGGTGATTAAACATTTTATTTCACGAGGTTTACGAGTTTTCGCGACTCTCGAGATGAAGCGCAATATGAATGAAAAGAAAGTAAGAAGAAAAGAAATTATAAATACCATCTCGAAATTGATCATCTTGATGAAGAGGAGTTAACATGAAAGGCACGATTCCTTGGAAAAGGGAGAGTGGTAAGACTTTGACTGTCACGATGCTGCCTTCCCGGTTGACGTGAAATTAACCGGGAGAAGATAAAGCGAGTGAGCTTCTTGGCTTGAGAATTATTCATTGGAAGATTTGTTTGCTTCCTTCCTCTTAACATCGTTACCCGCGCTCTCTTCTCTCTTCTCTCTTCTCTCTTCTCTCTCTCTCTCTCTCTCTCTCTCTTTCTCTCTTTATTTTCCTTTTATCGGAGGGGGATTCCCGAATATGAAACGGGTGATAAATCCACCGTTAGTGTATAAGACTCGACGGTTTTACGAGTTGAATTGTCGGTATGTTTCGGTTTTAGTGAGGGATCCTTTGTACTATACGAATATAAATATTGTACCTACGATTGTTTTTCTTTCGAGATGCGTGACACTTAATGATTTTAGGAAAGTTTAGGAAGATTGATGGGAATCTATTTTTATGATACCTCGTAGGGAGATTACTATTTTTTGGTCGAAATTTCACGTTTTTGTTGAAATTTCTTTTGCAAGTGATAAGGTTTTGGGTATTTTTTTACGTTTTAATTAAGGCGTCAACTATACCCGAAAATGATAAGAGATGAATTAAGAAAACAAAAATCTGGTTCATAAAAAAGATTTCTCAGCACAATTTTCGACATAATTAAATTAAATTAATTAAAGAATAAATAATTACTTTTCATTGGTGACAATTCATATATAGTGTTTAATAATAGAGAGTGTTTTTAAAAAAAGTTAATTAATAAATTTTTAATAGAATCACGCCAGGAATCATCACGGGATATCAAAGTCAATATATAAAATTTGAATTTCCAGCGCTTAAAGTTACTGGCCGAGAAGTACATTTTTTTTAAAAAATTAATATTTTATATTAATATTAAGGAAATTTAGGAAAAATTGTTTTAAGATTCGTCGAAATCTGCTATTATCAAAAAATTTTAAAATAATTAAATTCAGCAAATACTTTGTCAATCACCTTGAAACTTTGCATAATTATAGATTGCATCATACTGAAGAGCAGTGTTCTCCTGAATTTTTATAACTTTAATATAAAATATTAATTTTTGCGATAATTGCACTGCCTAGTCGTCGACTTTAAGCGCGGGAAATTTAAATTTTTCTATTGACTGACATCCTCTTTAGTGTTAAATATAATTTGTGTTATAATTGTACAATAAATAAAAGTATAAATAAATAAAAAAAATTACTATACAATCGTTGCAGTTAAAAATGAGAATTAGTTATATATATATACTTAAAAGTGAAAAAAGACCAATAGAGTATTCACCCTTAGAATATTACAGAGTAGGTATGTTTGAAATGTTAGTTATTCAAAATGTTCCGACCGAAAAGAAGTTTGATAGTATCAACCAAGCGTTTAAATGGGTTAAGGACATCCACGTGCTCATAAAATTCCATTTCTACTAAACCAAAATGAGAAAGAGGTTCTCGAGGAAGAAGGTGGAGAAGAAAAAAGGGTAGGAAAACCAAGGAAGGAAGTACGAGAACAATGGAAAGAAAGGAGGCCGTTTGAAAAGTTTGCCTCCTTTAGAGGTTCCTTCCTCGAGAATCGTCGTCGGTCTTCTCCAACTCTCAGGGCTTGGCCATTCGTAATCTGACGGCGTGCGTTGCAAACGAGGTAATTGGAGCATAAACTTACCCTCGAAAGGGAGAGAATCATTTTTGGTCTTTCTCTTAATTTCTGAGGCGCGTGCGGCTTACTACGGTAACTCGTTAGCAAATACTGTCTATGCACGGATCCTCGACTACTTCGTGGTCTAATTTTTACCTCTATTTTTCAAGCTTGATATGCGTACCTTTTCCTTACCTAATTTTTTTTTACTTTACACAGTTTTTCGGTTGGATTCCGGGGAACTATATATGAAGACGCGTTACAAGCTAATTCTCTTCTCGTTGACATTATTTTAGTAAGTCAATTTTTTGGCTAATTGCCATATACTTTCTTTATTTGTGATATAAATATGTATATCGATAAGTACATTTTATTGTATAAATTTTACAAGAACAAATTTTTATATCGAATAAAAATGATTTAATTTACAATTTCATTTATGAAAATGTATATTGTACAATGCCGATCGCACGTTAAAAACAAAATGTACCGCAGTTATTCAACATTCTGAATTACAAAATGCATTTAGTTTTAAGTAAGGATTCATTTCATTAAACGTAATTAATTGTTAACGAACAAATATTTGTATATCGTGAATGATGTATCGGTAACATAATTTATTCAGATGAACTATACAGTGAAAGAAAATTTGTACTTGTATATCGATTACATTTGACCTAATATTAAGAAATGTTTAATATAAAAAATTAACATTTATCTTGCTTGATAAAATTTATCTCAACCTGCACTTATCGACACATCTCATTATATATTTCGGTTGATTTATTTAATTAATTTATAATACGTAAATTACAAATTTATTGTCATCGTGATAGCGTCGCTGAATTTGACACTTCAATATTCACGACTATTCAGGTTTTCTGCACTTTTAGGATTGTGTATATATATATGTGTGTGTGTGTGTGTATACGTTCGATCAGATCTCTCCCTCTCTCTTCTGCAGCTGTCGCTCGTACGAATTTAAACGTGCGCAATTCATGCTGCAGATACGCCTTTTGTCTGTTTTTACTCTACTGAAGGGGCCAATGAATGGCGATTTTTCTCACTTTTACAAAAATTTGCGACGTTGCGCTCGATGCTCGACAGATATTTTTTAACGCCGAGCGAGAAGCAAAAAGAGAACATACATCAGAATTGACGATTTTTATGAAGCGTTCTCGTTCTTACGTTCGCTACTTGATTGTAATTGCGATTTTTATTCAGTTTATTATGGATGATTATTTTTTTCTCTTACGGGTAAATAATATTAATCGCAATTTTATCAATTGATTTTTAATGTGAAATTACCTCGTGTACGGGTTTTATTTAACAAACGTACGTTACCGTAATGCCAATCATTCAATTTCATCTTAAACTGACGTTTGATGAACAGTAAAGAGATCCAGTTAGACGCGCAATAAAAAAATCATCTCTGTTAATACATCATTATTTTTACATCAATCTATATTTGGAATTCGATAGAATTGAAAAAAAAATGTATCGACAAAAGTACAATTAAATTATTTTATTTTAATGTATTAAATAACACTTTTTTTAACAACGACTTTTATAATATAATATGAAAAGATAATATCTTATTTTACAATATTTGCGTTTTAAATTTAAATCCAAATATTATTTCTTAATTAATTTAAAATATTTGTTAGGTATCCGCGTGTTTTCACGAAATATCATGGTGTACGTATACGAGTAAATTGTATATTTTTTACTTTAAAACCAATTAGTTAAAAATGTATATACTCGTACATAAAGGCATTATTCGACCGAGTGGGCGTTGAAATTTTGAAGGGTCTGAGAAATTCTGAAAGATGCGAATCTTTTGTGCTCGTTCCCCAATATTTAGCCCTCGAACACAATACAAGGGACCAGGTAAAGAGGAAATACCAAAGCGAGAAAAGCGATTTTTCTCCTCATTAAAAAAATGACAACAAGGCGTATGACCTCGTTCCAGTTAATCTAGTTCACCGTTAAGGAGCTTTGCTTTCAGCATTCGATTTGCTTAATTGCAATAAATGTCGATCGGGTTAATGCGCATTACCTCGTTATACCTATTTTAAAAAAAGAAAGTTAGATTCCCTTCGAGATATTTCTATAACGATGGGTCGCTTATTAAAATCGTCGAGTGCAACAAAAAAGCTCTTTTTTGTGTATATCCACGGTAAAAAGCTCGGCCGGTGTCCTTTTGTTAATTTATCATTAAGTCCGGTAATTATCCGACGGTTTGACGAATACTATTTTTTTGCCTCGTCAGTCAACTGGTACACCAAAGAGCGAAATCTAAAAGAAGCAAGAAAAAAAAGCTATTCTTACGCAATCTAAAAGTTTTAATGACGTCGCAGCTCAGAGGTAGCCAATATTCACTTGGTGTTCCGTCCTCGGTGTCTATTTCTTTTTTCCTCTCGCTGATTTCTTCCTCTTTTTACTTTTTATCCTTCTCACTTCTTTCGTCTCCCTCATTTATCCACTTCCTTTTCTCAATTTGCTAAACGAGCCAATGTCCTTCTTGTTCAGTCGGTTGTTTGACAATTACACTGCACAGGCTTGGGTGTATCATACTTAAGTGCCCAGCTCGTTGACATAGATCCTTTTTTTTTGTTCAACTCAACTTTCTTTTCTTTTTCGCGCTTAATCGTACCGAAATTAAAAGTATATAAGAGAAATAGTTATTACTGCTCCTCGATTAAAATTTACTTTAAATCTCTCGTTTATTAAGGAATAGTTTTAACTCGGGCAGTAATACATATAACGACAATTTAATGTTTAATTTAATCAATTTAAATTTGTCTGTTTTTATTATACTTTTTTACTCCGTACACTTCAAAAAATTCAACTCTTAGGTAAAGAGGGGGTTGATTACTATTTTTACATTAACGGCTACGTGAATACCGGGACTAAAAAGTGAGTATGGGGCTGAAAGGTGTATGTCGGGATTTAAAAGTACTCTTAACTCCCTAGGAAATAAACTACCATTTTATTTCCCCATTTGTTGAACTTTTTCGGTGGTTTCATGCAAAAGAAATTTGTTCAACCAAACTCTGCGAAGATTATTTTTTCCAAACCCGAATTTTACCCTCTTCGCACGTTATCCATTTAAAAATGATATAATCAAAAATTGGTATTATACGCGAAGATAGAAGTGATAGTAAAAACTACTATTTTTAAATTACTAAAACTAATGAAAAGAATTTTTATTACAGTTTTTTCCGTGAATTATATAATTTTAAAAAATTATTACCTATCACTTATTAATAATTTATCCATTTGCTAAATTATCGTAAAAAATATTTATTAGTTTTAGAGAATCCTATTACCAAAATTCACATCTTTCGGTACAATTTGAGGTTATACATTCAAAATGAATGATAAACATAAGTAAAGCATTTTTGCAAAAGTAATAAATATGTTTTCTAAAATTTTATACGCGAATAGATTTTTTATTAAACAAAGAACAACAGACTCTTGAAACTTTATAAATTAACATCTTTTTTATCATATCCAAATTTATACAAATTTTTAGGTTGATAAACTATAAGGTAGGGCAAAAATTGGATTTGGGACTCCCTTAATCATGAAAGAAGATTATACGGATTTAGAAAAAATTGTTATATTTTGATTGCCGTTTATTACACGCGTATCAAAACAATTTTTTTCGGAAATTTACTTAATTATCGCGAATACATTTATTAATTATTTTTTAATCCAAATGGTTTTAATTAAAAAAAGAGAGAGAGAGGAAGACAGAGTAGAGGGACCACTGGTAATGAAAAAATGTAATTGCATTCAAGCTTCACAACCAAGCCCACACATACTTTTAATTAAGTTTATGAATGTACACATACTATTCATTATTTCCAAATAATTATTCGTGCAATAAATTTTATTCCAATTTTTTTTCTGTTACAGGTGAGTATACGACCAGAATATTTCCAGTAGCGTACAGTAAGTTTATAAATCGTGCATACTTTTAGTTATTCGAGACTGGATCTTTTTAATTTATTTTTTCTATATCTGTATCGACCAATTAAGTGAGTGCAACTAATTTTTACGTTCGAGTGTACGAGCGAATTAGCGAAATTAATAAATCTTGGAGATACAAAAGGAAGGTATAAAACGACAAAGCTGGAAAAACCGCTTACTTTAATTTCAAACCGAATATTCTTTAATTAAATGGCGTCGGATGGATATGTATATATATATATATATATATATATATATATATATATATATATATATATATATATATGTATATGTATAAATGTATGTATAAGGTATATCGTTCATCGTCGCGGCTCTCCTGCATTCGAAAGAAACTTTACAAGTCGAGCGATTTCTCTTCGCGAAATTGAAATACTCGAGGAAACTCGGTCAGTCTGGTGTAAGAGCCTCACGACGTGATACAAATCTACATTGAGTTTAAATAAAGTTGTCTGGGCAAAGTCTGACGAAATTTTGAAAATGTCTACGTTTTGAATTATCGCTATTTTAATCAAGCTTTAATACAATCTATAACCCGGCGTATAAAAATATCAAATTGTACGTGTACAAAAAAACGTTATTCTTTTTGTATCGTAGCATAGAAATTAAAAAAAATGTTAATAATCAAAAAATAATAAATTTATATAAAACAATACAAAAAAATTATTTTAATATACTTTTTAATAGAATGCAGTCATTTTTTTAAAGTTTAACATTCTATTCACGAAGCAAGAACTCTAATGTCTTTTATATATTTTAGACGCATAATTCTTACTGTGTGCAGTATATTTGCATAATAACATGCCATGTACCATAATTTATATAATGGCGCGTTTGGATTTCGTTTTATAATGTCGAGTGATAAAACAATGTTAAACAGCAATATCTCATGCAAAGAAAAATTTTAACAAATCTTGGTACAAAACATAATGTTATATACTGCTAAATTTATCTAAACGTGCAAGATTGAATATTTTGGAAGTTTGTATATATGTACTGAGACAATATTTCAAAGTATTAATATAGGTAGAAGAATACAATAAGATATTATAAATTCTTTTGAAAATGTTGATGTTGATATGTTGAAAATTTAAAACAGAAATTTAAATTTCCCGCGCTTAAAATTTGTGAATTTTTATTCTAATAAAAAATGTATTATTTTCTGACCAAGTAAGAACGATTTTGCCCTATCTATGCAATTTATCACTCATACAATTTACAACGATTTATATTCATTTATTTTTTAAGAAATTGCCAAGTACATATAGTATAAGTTAGAATATTTTAAAATAATTAATCGAACGAATATTAATTATTGAAATAAATTTAAATGTTATAGAGTGACAGTTTGTATCTTTTCGAAGAAACCAATGTTCTTCTCATTTTTTGAAATATTTCTACAGCAAAACAACAAGTGCGAGAAATTTGAATGTTTGATAGTGTTTGTCATTTATTTAAAAACTGAAAAATTAATTAAATAAATATTAATCAAAGATAATTAATTTTTAAAAAAACAGGTGCAAGCGCGTCTAACCCAAAATTAATATTAACAAAACCTCTTGTAAATCCTCGATACTTCCAACCTCCAGGTTGATTTATACAGTACACAAACATTTTTCAACACTCTTGTTTATATATAAATATTTGTGTGTATGTGTGTGTATAGTAAATCGAAAGATCGAGAGCGCAATATTGTACGAAATTCAGGTTCCCTAGGACATAAATACTAGTTCGGAAGGGCAAGAAGTCAAAGAGGCACGATTGCAGTGTGAGTGGGTTGAACGCGCACGGCACGGAGTCGCGCTCTCCGCGGCGGAAGTTACCCGTACTGCGCGTTTGTTCATTTCAGGAGTAAGGTGGTGCACAACCGAGAGACCGAGAGGGAGAGAGAGAGAGAGAGAGAGAGAGAGAGAGAAAGCGCTCGCCGTAATCTCGCAATCCCGTCAGCTACACACGGATTAATTCGGGAAAGGGAAGTTTGGCCCAACTGTATAAGGCCTTATACGACGAAGAAACTTAAATTACGCAGGCCCTCTTGGCAAGTAAACGCGAGGGATTTCCCTCGATTATCGGTTATATCTTATCCATGTAAGTCGCGCCAAAGAACATTTCAATTAGTGAACCTCACTCACTTTCGTATACGTACGCTACCCATACACACAAACACCACCTACATATATACGTATACATGTGTGTGTGTGTGTGCGTGTGTGTGAATACATACATATACGGGCGATACAGATACATCTGCGTGTATCATTGTAGGTCTATATGCAACGCGTCTACGAGAAGAACAGTCGTAAAGCTTTCGAAGCTTTTCCCAAGCAATTTCCTGCATGGAAACTTACAAAAGCTCCTCCTAAGCGAGCTTTTAAGCTATAACTGCTTTTCGTCCTCCCGACGCTCCATCCCTCCTACCCCTGTCCCTCTCCTCTTTTCTTGAAACTTTGAGCGCTGTTGGGAAGGCCCTACGGCTACAAAAAGACCGATACGGATAAAACTGACAAATAAAACGTGATGTTTCTTTTCCCTCTCTCCCCCTCTCCCCCCCCCCCTCTCTCTTTTTATCCTCCTCTTGTCGTTGAGCCGCTGTTGTTGTTGTTGTTGTTGTTGTTATTGTTGTTGTCGTTTTTCTTGCGATACCGCACACGCACGTACGTTCTCCCCGAGATTCTCCGAGAAATTAGATATCTCTCGCTTTTCTTTTCTTTAAACGATATTGTCCCTCGGTCAAGTGTAGATTCTTTGAGCACTCTTTACTGAAATATGTCCAGTCGTTACCAGTATGAGGACGGGGGACGAGGAGGATGGGGGATATACTTTGATAACGAGCTTAAGTACGGACGGTTACCGAATCACAAGTAGGATAGATTCGAGTGTGCGGTAATAATCTCCAATAAATTAATATAATCGAATTATTGTATGCCCCCCACCCCTCCCGCCCTCTTCTACCCCGCACTCCGAGTATTATTACCGAACGTATTCATATGGATTTTCGTGTTTAGAAAAATTTGGAAGTTCTTCACGATTATAGTAATCCTATATTGGAGATTTCATCATTCGTAAATTTAACCGGAAAACGTATTAACTTATTTATTTTCGAGCATAAAATTATAAACATATTATATGAATATATTTATATTTTTCACTTTGAATATCTTGGAAGTGAGCGCGCTATATGGAAATAATCTTAAAATCGATGACAACTTTTACTTTAATTTGATACATAAATTAGATTTTTATTTACCCGTTTAAGAGAATTTAAACTTTTAAGATGATTTTTATATCGAGATTTATTTTAAATTTATTTTAGACGTAATTAAAGTACTTTGAAATTTCTTATAGGTGAATTAGGGACGTCGAAAACTACATTTTAATCATAAAAAATATTTGAGTAAATAAGCTTAAAAAAATATTGTATTTATCGTCATTTTATCGTAACTTTCTAGTTCATGTAAAAAAACCTAATTTTCAGTATCTCAATTTAAAATAAAGATGCTAATAATTGTTGTGATAAAGATGCAATTATTATTGCGTAAAAGATTATTAGAAGTGATAAACCACGCATAAACCGATACAAAAAGTGAACATTATCGATACGATTTCGGTTGGTGTTGTTACGAAAAGAGGGCACTCTTAATACTCGGAAAAGGGATTAAATCTCCGGTAGATTCAATTTTGTAAACGGTCTCCCGCGGCACTTGACATTAATTTAGCCACGGCGATACGCACACACACACATACAAATACACAGCTCGAGAGATTACGAGGAGAGGGTTTAATCAGGTAGTTAAGAGGTAATTCATCGTAGAGGTAATCGCCAACAAGGTAGAAAGAGAAAGGGACACATGCGTGAGGTAAACCTCTATATAGACAGGTATGCGTGCACGTATATGTATATACAGGATTTTCGAAAATTTGCATCGGACACGGTTTAGGTATATAGGTATATATATATATATATTATACGAGTCACTCCGGTACGTCCGAGCTAGGCTGTTTCAATCGGTTGCGTCTCGCTCGAGGGGGTAGGGAAGACCAGCCAGCTTAATCCGTCCGTTCGAATGGGACTATTAAAGTTATTGATCGAACCGGCTTTACTCGGGGAAAGGGCGCTAATTCGTGGCTTATGTACGCGCCGGCTAACCCTCGCGCGACAGGGATTAAGATACCATGCCCTCTCTCGCTCGCTCTCACTCTCTCTCTTTCTCTCTCGTTGACGAATAAGAAATGTAATTTTCTCTTAACCAGTCGAGGATGTAAGCGCGTATGCGACTCTATGTATATACATTTGCACGTATAGGGTGAAAGACTCTGCGTAATTGGTATGCCATTCACTTCTGCTCGATTAAACGCATTTTATTACTTGGGGTGACAATGGCGATTCGTTTTTAATTAAAAGGCAAAAAATAAGAAAAAAACACGCGTATAGCTATCCGTAGGAATATTTTGAATCAAACGTGAATTTCAGAGGTCTTATAGACGCATAATATTCGAGGGGAGTTTCTAATGTGGATTAGGAAAGTCTGATCGATATTCTGATTTAATTGCGAGGATAGTAGATTGTAACGTTTTAACGCCGGATAGACAGTTGTTTAGGATCGAGAGCAATATACTTTGGGGAACGATGGAAACTGAAGAGCGACATGAATATTATTAGTTGCAGTAGGTAGCTGACAGGTTTGAGGTGTATATGTAGGAGGTAGAAGGGAGAGCCAAAAGCTCGATGGTAGAACATTTGAGTGAAGCTTGCAGTGGTGGGCTAGCCGTATCTGCATGCCGAAGGCTTGAATATAGATAACGGCGCGTAAGCGTCTTGATAACGGCATCCTAAACAGGAAGCTGGGCGTCTAATGGTAAAGCTTCCAGAGTGTGGTTCGGTGTGGGTGCACTGGGTGCAGTACACGTGTGTCTCTACGTGTGTCTGTGCGTCTATGCACTTACGACGTTGGGCTGGTGGTGCTACTGCATCCTACGCGAACGAGACCATAACCGAATGCTGTTATGGCCATGTTCTCGTGTCAAACCACAACCTAACGACCTTGCAAGGGTTAATGGCGGGGCGGTGTTACCATTGCCCGCAACGACGAGGTGATAAATTGCCGTTAATGAAGCGGCAAGCTCGCGCACACTTTCAACACCTCGGATTGCCGGGTACCAGCCAACGACGCGCCGCCTTACCGACGACGCCTAACTAATGCACTCCGGCTCGCTCTTCGATCCTGTATATCTACGATCCACATCCACCCTCCCTATCTTCGCGAATGGAGTCTCTCCTAACAAAACCGATCTGGACCTAGACTCCTCCGATTACAAATTGCTTGACTCGACGATTATGGAATACCTTGACTACGCGATCTTCCACGGACCGATCGTTTAACAAATCTCTTGGACCATCAGAATTTCAAATTGTGACAGTTTACCTTCTCTTTTTTACCTCATGTGACGGCGACATCTTTTTTGGAAAGTTGTTTATTACTTGGGTACTGGGAAACTACGGAGGAGCATTCAAGTTATATTTCTAATATAATTTTAATTAAAATCAACCGTAATTCAAATGGATTTAAATTTGACGAGGGTCTACAGCTATCCGTATTACGAAAAGTTCGTTCAAATAATGAATTAAGAGTCGACTGCAAATCATTATCGACAACCGATAAATATACGACTTGTTGTTTACCAGAACATTTATTTAATAATTAACTAATTTGACTTCTAACGATTACTTAAATTATATACAATTTTGGAAAATTAAACAAAAAATAAATGAATAATTTTAATTTATATTGAATGTTTACTTAATTATATATTGTTGTCAATCATAAATTTAATAAAACGGAGAAAAGAGTTGCTGAATTATCGATTAAAAGTACGACAAGATCTTAATACAAATATAATAAAATTTTACCCACATTTGTTCCATACTTACGATATAATTACCTAAAACTATTTTAATGTATTCAAACTTCATCTTAAATTTAAACATTTGCAAACACACTCAAAATATGTAAAACATCAATTTTAAAGTTAAGTAAAGTATTGTCGAAATTTTCAGATTTTTACGTTTTGACGATATTTTATAAAAAAAAAAAAAAAAAAAAAACACCGGTCCTGAATTGTACGAACCATTGTGTATCCCTTTACGCCCCACTTTAAAGGAGTAGTTTCCACAGTCCAGAATCATCCGTAGCGAGTAGCCTTTTTTTTGCTGGACACACCCTCTGCCTCTCTTTCTCTTTCTCTCTTGCGGAAATATTCATTTTCTCGCGTGACAATGGGAGGGAGCGAGGTCCCGGCGATTAGAAGAAAAACCAGCCGAGTCTCCAACTGCGCGAGCGGGGAAAAAGCTCGACGGGCAAGCGCGACCTAAGTGATTGCCGGAAGTGACAGCGCCGGACGAGTAAACGCTTTATCGCGGGGCTAACGAGGCATTCCGCAACTCTACTCGCACGTTTTTCTCTTCCTCTCCAACGGTAGAATGAGAGAAAGAGAGGTTTACTCGTCCGCTTCAATGAAAACGGGATCGAGGGAGCTGGAGAAAAGGGTCCCACCCCCAAATAAATCCTCTTTTTACGACGGAGATTTATGAAAGTCATTTTCCCCAGTCTCGCACGCCCGCTTGTAACGCGTCGCTCACGGCCACATAAACCTCGCGGCATTGTCTTTTCGGCTTCTTTTCTTTGCTCCATCCCTCTCCCCTGCACCCCCGCCCCCTCTCCCTCTCGCTTTTACTCTTAACGCGTTAAATTATTAGTTTCCTTAGAGTCTCTGGGTCAAGTGTGCCCGGACAAGATTCTTAACAAATAAAATCTTCCTAAAGAGGATCTCCCTGGACTTTTCAACTGTTTATGTCGCAATACCGTTCATTCCAAACGATTTTTTTTCAGTATACGTTATCCGTTTTAAAAAATTTGCTCACATATTGCATCATACCCAATTTCAGTGGAGTCTATATAATATTTCTAAATAATAGATTACATTTTTCAATTGATCAACTTCATAAGGTTATTTAAATGTTTTTAAAACCAAAATAGTTCATTGTCGATATTTATATCACCAAAATTATCAATAATTGGATACTCATCAGATATTGTATACGACGCGGTACACGAGAAAAAAAATATGATCGGTAACTATTACCGTCGGTTATAAAATTATAAAAATATGTTTTATATCCATAAAAATTCCTAAAATAGAATAAAACCTAAATTATTTTAGTTCGTAAAGTAAATATTTACAAAACTTTCTCGATGTCATTTTTATGTTAGGTGTAAGACGGTCTTACTAGGGACGGCAATGAACATCTCGTGTTCATCTTTTTTAATAAATAAATTTTAAATCGTTTAACAAAGATCTACTTACCTTTCAGAAATTACGAGTGAAAAAGTATCGTCATTACAAATCGAGTAATTTTGTATCATAACACTTCTAATGAGTTCGCCTCTTTATTTATTCGCCTCCAAGTAATTACATTTCTTTTGCACCTCTCTTCAGCCCTTAACGTTCTTTACGATTCTTGCCAGAGCTTATTCTTCATTAATAATTGCTGCTCCACTTTCGCGCGCCACCGCCGCGGACAAAAGCCCATTATTATCACCGGTTTCCGGTGTGTCTCTCCTATCTGCATCGGGTCTTCCTCTAACCATTTTTTCCTCCTCTCTCTCTCTCTCGCTCTAGCAGTATCTCGTTCTTGCGAAGATATTATTCCTAGGTAGGAGGAAGATTTCACGGCGGGCTCGTAAAGCCTCTGGTCTCGGGCTCGACTAAATGAAGTAATTAGGATGCAGAGGATGGCCGAGCCGATTTCTCCGACGTAGCCACGCTAAATCAAAAGCAAGACCGCGCGGTTTCCCCTCCCTCTCACATGCTAATGGCTATCTCGAGGTTTTTTTTTTTCCAACACCCAGCTTTCCATGAAAATGCGGAATAGGAGGAGGAGAATAAGAAGAAGAAGAAGAATCATCGAGTCGTGCTGGGTTCTGTCTTCTTCTTAACCAGCTCCGCAAATGAGAGCAATATGGAGGCTTTCACTTCTTGCGCGATGGGGAGTATACCGAACGATCCTGGAATCGAGCCAGTCGGAAGAGGAAAACGAGCTAGCACTGCCTCCAGGGATTATGCAATAAGGCGGCTGTTATTGCTCCTCGCGATGCGCTGATCTGTTTTTATTAATGGCCGACAATTTCTCTTTTTAACAGCTCAACGAGAGAATTGTTTGATGAGAATTACTGCGATATTCACTCTCTCCTGTACCGACGTTCGTGAAATTTAACAAGAACTCGAGGACGATGACGACACCAAGACAACGACGAGAGTCTCTTGGTGCTAGTTCTCCTATTATTAATGGGCATTCACCGTGAATTCACTTGTTACCTTCTAAGATTATGGATTTAAAAAATTAATTTTCTAATCATCATTTGTGGTAGATAAACGACAATGATTAATATCAATATCATGATGAGAATTCTTTATTATCATTCCCGAGCGCTATCACTCGAAACCGTCTCATCAAATTACAAAAATTTCTCTTCTAAATGTTAATTTATTCATAAGGCTCTACCATTTGAGAGTCTGAATAATCCAAGTTTAATTGCTTCATTTATACTATTTGACGTTATTGAAGGGATAACATAAAACTTGAATAAGATTGTGCTCAACTGAATATTTTGATTCGAAGAAAGTTAAAGCGAGCATGTAGAGATAGAGAGAGAGAGGGGGGGGGGGGAGAGGGAAAGAAGTTGCATTAAGCTGTAGCTGAATCACGGGAACTATATATATTATTTTCCCTCAATTCGCATTCGCGAGTTTCTTCTGGTTGAAATAAAAGAATATCTGTATACATTCCTCTGTATCTAGTTGGGAATGACATTGATTTCGAGTAAAAGCTCTGTGAAAAGAATCTTTTTTGATCGAAATGGTACTATTCGTTTTCGTGTAATTGAATTCCGCGCACTGCTCGCTAAAAGATATAGATTTTCAGGAACATGTTCCTCCGGTTTCAATTTGTTATAGTGAATAAAAATGTAATAAACCCTTTCAGAAATTTCATCTCTCTCTCTCTGTCTCTTTGCCTCTCTCTCTCTCTTTTTCTAGCTTTGCACAACGCGAAATGAACAAACAGTCTTGAAAATGTTGAGTTACATAAAATTAGGTATGTACCCAAAGATATGTAACGATCGGTGATTTATTCCTGAAATTTCACCCGTTCGACACGTCGTTAGCGTTCGCGGTGTGCCAAACGCTCGGTGGATTTTCCTGTCAGAGGGATGAACGTATAGGTGGCCATTGGTATTTCTTCTACCGCGAGTATGACTGAGCACGCTCGTTGAAAATTCTCCGGACGGTCTCTCGTTTGGCGTCTCTTCACCCAGTGGTTAGAGAGAAAAGGAGAAGTCGGTTACATCTTCCGAATCTTTCCATCCTGCAATTCGGACTTTCATCTCTCCTACGATTCGTATACCCTTTTAGCTAACCGTCATTCTTGATCTTTTGCCTTTTATCACGCAATCCCTCCTTCTCCCTTTATTTTTCTCACAGTTAAAATTCAATTTACGATGCACGAGGGAAAAGGATACCGTACAACAGCTTCTGGTGAGAGAAGGATACGTTTTTTGTAAAAAAAAATATACCTTTGGAGTGTAAATTACGTGACTAAAAATTCTAGTTTGTAATCACTCTTTCTTTCTGAATTTCTTCCAGTGAAAAATTACTACTTTAGAGAGCGATTCAATTCAAGTTAAACGTCGAATATATAGAATATATAGAATGAAATTTAGAATATCAGTATTTTACGTTGAAATTACGATACAATTATAATAAAATAAATAACTCAATTCGAGTGACATGTTTACTAAAAAAAAAATACAGTCCCGAGTGACCGTTCACTCTAACGAATTTCGAGAGTTCATAAAAATAATTAAACTGCGATAATTTCTCACTCGTTAAATTTTTCATAGGACTTTGAAAAAAGAAAGTCACATAAAACGTCGTGAAAAGAGTAAAAAGAAAAAAAAAGGTCTCTAAACTCTCTGGTCGTCAATAAAAGAGTGCGCGAGCAGTAAAGTTTGGCCAGAGCAACGAGCATAAAAGTTCGAAACAAGCAGGAGGGTGGTAAAAAAAAAGAGTGAGAGAAAAAGAGAGGGAGAGAGAGAGAGACCGGTTGGTAAAAGGTAAAGGTTGGATCTTCTAAATAAGCGGCGTTTGAAGGTCCACGGAGGAATGGACCTCTACTCTATCCGAGTGTCAAGGGACAGGAGGAAACGAGATTTAACGGATCGACCAAGAAAAGCACACACGCACGTCTTGAATTATCCAAGTCAGTTGCATCCGACGAAGGCAGCATATACAAAACACACTGTACATTGTACGAACTTAGTCGTCCCTTGGGAATAGTCGTGATTTTCGAAATACACATGCAGTCCACACTTTTTATGAACAACCCAAGAGAAAGTACTTTTCCATTTTTTTTTCTCTTAAATAACTCCCCGGGTTGCAGGAAACTCTCTGCGTTCCTAATTCGATTTCGAGCTTTTTGTACATCATCGCCGGGAAATGAACTAGTAATCCGATTTTTTTTTCTCTTACGCTCGTACGCACACATACGTACACACAATATCCAGAAGAATGTTGAGCCAATCATGGATATACCGCGCTTGACCCTTCACTCGGAAATTTCCGAGAGAGCAAACGAAATAGGCTCGAGACCCTCAACTGAAATCGGATGGATTTTCGTCTGCGAAAGGGAGATACCGAGTTGGCTCTGTGTATGCAGAAACTGGATGGCTGCCAACCGCCCGTGAGAGTGCCTCCACTTACCAAGTTATACGCACACATGCACACACTCTTTCCGCAACTCCAAGTTGACTTACTCGTTCCGATGAAAATACGTTTGGAATTTTTTGGAATTTTTCCTTCTTCCCGTACATCTTTTTGTTTCCGATGCGAAAATAGTGGTTGATACGAGTTTCGTTAAACTCGAGTCTTAGCTGGCCAAGTCATCTTCGCAAAAACAAAAATTATACGTGAAATTAGATACAAGAAAATAAATAAAATTTAAAGAGCACATGGTATATTAAGAGTTACTGTATTTTGTATTAATTTAAGAATAGATACTTACATTATCGTAATTTTTCTATGTTTTATATTCATTTTTGTTATCATTTTCAGAATCATTACATTTTTATTCATATTATATATTACAAGGTACAAAAAATTACGGCAATCCTAGTAAAAAAAAATTCTGATAAAATTTATAAATACCTGGTTAAAATTTGGTAAATTAAAGAGACACTTGATTTATAATAAGTATCACAAAATCTTAATTCAATTAGACGGAGAAAAAGGTTTCAATAAAAATGACAATTATAATAGTTACTATTTTTTATAAGAATATTATCAGACATATATATATAGTAAATATAAATAAGTTAACTAACGGCAAACATTCTTGATACTTTTTAAAATGTTGCTATAGTAAAACATATCTCAAAGCTACGATCTAAAATTTTTTTTACGTGCAAAATGTAGTAATTTATAATACACCATGTTTTTCTCAGTGATAGTATTATTTTTGTTTAAGTACACGTACACTTGATGTATTTGTATTTAAAGTTGAACCGAATGAATGTAAAGGTAAAGTTAATAAAGCTAATATTAATGACTTCTATCTTAATTCAAATAATCCTAAGGTATTTACATCTTGAATATCAAAGGGGAAGGTTCCTCTCAACCTTCTCATTCGAAAGTTACCGAGGAGTAGATTATACGATAAAACTCTTTCATCAAATAAATTACAAATTACTCTTAACTTTTGTATATATATATGCATAACTTTGCGTGTACGGTATATCAAATAGTTAATAATCTTAAATGTCGTTAAGCGAGAATCCAAATCTATACGTAAATCAGAAGAATGTATTCAAATTGATGAGAAATTTAGGTCGCGAAGTCTTAAAAAATAGCGGAATTGTAGTCGAATAGACTTTCATCCAAATACACAATGAAAGAGAGAGATAGAGGGAGAGAGTTGTGCTTTGTTTGAAATTGTCTTTACCAAGGTACAAATTGGCGGATTCGACGTTTAATTTAAGTGGCTGTACACAAAAGCGGATACGTAAAAGAAATAACAAACGAAGGATACGAGTTTTGCAACTCAACGATAATTCAGCAGACGCTTTCGAGTCTCTTCTTCTTCTTCTTCTTCTTCTTCTTCTCCTTCTCCTTCTCCTTCTGATTTGCATCGCGTGAAAGTCGAGAGGTTTCCGCGCGTTGTCTCTAAAATGTATATATATATATATATAAAGTGGAACGATCAATTATTCGTAAGTCCGTAAGAACTAGTCGTCTCGTTTTCCGTGAAATCTCTTGGCCAGTGTACGTATACATCTCTCTCTCTCTCTCTCTCTCTTTCATTTTATTCACTCTCTCGCGAGTCGAGCTTGTTCATCTCCCCTGCTATGGTTTTGTTTTCGCATCTCGCTACCTTTAATTAGCCCCCCCGCCCTTTCTGTCTTTCTCTCTCTCTCTCTCTGTCTTACTCTTTATTATTTCATTCTAGTCAAGAGGGCGCGAATTTACGTGCCGTTTATTACGACGATATACGCGCAAGTTAATAATTCAGCTTTTCAAACCCTCTCCTTATTTCTCGAATGTGTTTTTTTATTTTTTTTTATCATCACCCGGCTGCTCGGAGTTCTGATATATACGTGCAAACCACAAACAGTACACTTCTTCTTCTTTTCTTTTTAATTGTCTATGTATATATTTTCTTGGATTTTAATAAAACCGAGGAGTATTCATTAGGAAAATTGATGCACTCGTTAACGAAAATCTATTTTACATTCTGGTTATCGAGTAAAGTCGGCAATTAAAATTAATGTACTGACTTTATAATTATGGGTTGCATCCTCATCCCCTTTTTTTCGGATCAAACTTTGCTTGCGAAAAGAGAATTTACATGTGAAAGCCAGGTAAATTTTAGTCTTAAATTTGTACACTTGACACAATTTCGGGCGGTGGGCTACTTTTTTTTTAGACGTAAACTTTCTCGTATGTATAAAATTTTATTTCACGACGTAGAAGATGCGAAATCGAACATTACAGTCAATTCGTCAATTCCGATACAAAAATTTCGTTTAAAAAAATGCTAGTTTATCGATACAAAAAAGACAAAAGCGACAATTCTAATATAGATTACAATAATCTCGAGGGTGTGAAAACGCTATATATGTATATTTTATAACGTGTATATCTAAGCAAACGAAATAAAGCGCTGCGGACTCCCAATTAAGGTTGAGAGAGATAGAGAAAAAAGGCTCTCTCGCTCTCTTTGTTTCGAGCGGCTTTTTCTTTAAACTCACCCCCCAATGAGGTCGAAGCTCCGTCTCTGACTCACCCCCACCCCCTCCCGTCCCCTTCCTAAGCGGGGTAGATTTAACGAAGCTGCAAACTTGGCAGGCGCCGAGCCAAGCATCGAGACGTTAACGAAACTAATTTCGAAAATCACTCACTTTCGCCTTTTCTACGGTAGATGTTTTCCAGGGTGATGAGAGAAGCTGATCGTTAACAGTTATACGAGCATCTTCCTTTTATTATTTTCAAAGTGCGATATGTTTCTTTCTCGTTAGTTCTCTTATCGCGTCCTCCCCGTTTATAAAAAAAAATCCGCGTTTGCATTCGTCGATAAGAACTTTCTTATACGGCAATTTCTCTTTCACCTTCTGGAAATCATAAACGACGTATATATACGTGCCTCGAGAATGACGAAAGTTTCTTCACTTTCCATCAGATTATGTATTAGTGTAAGGACAGTCGGACGATAAGCAGGACTCTCGCATTCCAGATAAACTGGAATTCCCCTCCTAGCAATATTCATAAAAATCCTGATCGTGGTCTTGAAAATTGTAAAGGGGGAGTGAGGGGCAAGATGGGTGGCCGGGTAGAATATAGGTATAAACTGTAATTACCTTACCTTATTCGATCTAGATGCGTTAACATATAGAGAGAAATGGAATATCTTCAACTTTTACTTAAGATAATCTATACCTTCTTCCCGAACTGCGCATCTTTAACAAGCTGAGTGGAAACTCGACTCGAATTCACACACAAAGTAAGGAAAACTTTTCCTCCGTCTCAGTCCTCGGTCTAATGAAAACAGAAAGGTAAAATAATCATAATGTTATTACTAAAATTTTTATTTCATTAAAATTTTGCGTTAGCCCGTTCGTATATTTTTACACGAGCAATCGTTCGTCGGGCCATTAGATAGATTAAAATTAATCATACACGTCTAGAACTGTGTCAATATATCAATGCCTCGCCGAGAACGTTGATATAAAGAAAATTTCGTTTTCTTCCTTTATTTTTTGAGAAGTAGTCTGGATTTTACCTTGGCACTCGAGGATTAATCTCGAGTTTCGCGTCAACCATTTTCTAGAATGAACAGAAGCAGCAAATTCAATTAGAAGAAAATTAAAGAAACCGGGAGGTCTCTTTTCTTTCAGACGGCTCGAGGAGTAGAAGGGGGGGTGGTAAACCGATTTTTCATCGTCGCGTAAGTTTCTTCTTCTACGTGCCCTATGTTAAAGCTTGGCCTGTTAATAATCATTTCAAGGGCGGATTAAGCTCTCTCCGTAGGAGTGCACTCGCGATTAAAATTAACGTCTCCTCTACGAAATTGCCGCTTCGTTTGCAAATTCCTGCAAAATATACGAGAGAGAGAGAGAGAGAGAGAGAGAGCGAGAAAGCGGTGGTTTAAATTTCTACGGTTTGCACTTACCTTCCTTTGTCCAATGTTAAAGGTTTGTTTGCCCGCTTTGATTGCACGATGATTATGTGTAATTAACTTCAATCCTAATGGTTTTTCCGTGTGTTTCATCTCGTATATTTACGTTCGGACGTACAGGAGAAAGAGAGGGGGGAAAAACGAAAGATTGCGCAATTTCTAATCTACATAAACTGAGTAAACCGTTACGAGTTACCGGAACCGCGCGGTCAGTTAACTTATGATTTCATTAAAAAGTGTTATTCACTTCAAACGTGAGGATATACTTTTTTTTCCCTTGAATTTACGATTTCATTTACATGGATTTGGGAATATATTTTTACCGTTATTACGTGAACAATTGAAAGGAATAAATTGCTTCTGTGATATTTATAAATTGTATTAAAATGATTAAATGTCGTCGTAAACTAAGTAATTAATTTTAAATAGATTTCAAGATCAAATAAAATTTAAATTTACCGCGTTTTGGGATCTTTAACTGTATACAATCGAGATATATGCTATAACTTTGGTCAAAAAAAAACACCGATTCTTTTTTTTTTTTTTTCATTTATTTATTTTTAGTCGCGTCCCCCTTTCGGGTATTGGCGACTGTTCATACAAATATTTTTCCTTAGTCACTAGATACAATTTTATAAATATGTTACAATATATACATCAGTGTAAATTACATCTAGATATAATAATTTATACATTGTTTGTTATTGTTATTATTGTTTTATTTTTATATATAGTTTCTAAGATTAATATCGTCTATAAATTTTATCAATTGAGAGCACTGAATGTAGTTGGTTAGTATGTCGCTCATATTATTTTTTAATTTGTGGTTTTTCCGTTCCTCCTGGTATTTGGGGCAGTGAAGAATTACATGATCTATGTTTATTGGAATTTGGCAAGTATCGCATACAGTTCGATTATCTTTTTTCATTAGGTATTCATGGGTAAATTTTGTATGGCCTATTCGTATCCTTGTTAATATTACTTGATCTCGGCGGTCGAAAATTGTAGCTGGGTTCGTATCTAGTACGTTTTTTTTAATCCCTTTTAGTTTATTCTTGTTTGATTTACTATTCCATATTGTATTCCATCTTTTGTTTATTTTCATGTTTATTAAGTTGTATATATCTTCTTTGTTGAATTTATTTGGGGTGTCGGCGTATTTTAGTCGTTTTGCTAAATTAATAATATTGTGTGTGTCATTGTTTAGGGTCCTTTTTGTATGGGATGCACATATAAAAACTTGGTTTTTTAGTTGAGATAGAGTATTTAATATATGTTGATTTATTTCGCTGATATAGTTGTTTTTTTGAAGTCCTTTTATTAGTGTTTTATTGTCTGTATATATTATAATTTTTTCTTCGCTGCGTCTATTTTCCAGTATTTTTAAAATGAGTATTTGCATGGCTGTATCCGATTTAATCCAAATAGGTAATTTTAATATTATGCATTCGCTCTCATTGATAGTAGCTATTGCTATTTTTGTAGCCTTTGTTGTGGAGATTGTGGTGAGAATGTGATTGAAGTCTGGGTCCATGTTTCTTATTTCGTGTGCTTCTTGTTCTTCTATTATTTGGTTAGGAGGGTTATGTTTCCAGTAATTGATAGTAGATGTATTGGTTGTATATATTATTGGTAATTGTATTTTTAGTTCTTCAAAATATTTTATTGATCGTATATGGAATGGAGTATGTTTTGTGTTTATGTCGTCTTTAACATTTTTTTTGAATAGTAGATAGGCTTGGTTATTGGGAGTGCTGAATAGTTTTGTAGCATATCTAAGGGTTATTTTTTTCCTTCTTAGCTCCAGAGGTAGTAAATTTGCTTCTGATAGAATACTGTCGGTTGGGCTGGTTCTATAAGCTCCTGTGGCGATTCGAGCTGCCGAATTCAGAATTGGGTCCAGTTTTTTTAGAATATATTTTTTAGCAGTAGAATAAACCATGCAGCCATAATCTAGTTTAGATTGAATAATAGCTTTGTATGTGTTAGTGAGTAATTTTTGGTTGGTTCCCCAATTTTTAGCTGCTAGTATTTTTAGAATGTTTAGTCTGTTGATACATTGGTTTTTCAGGTCGTTTATATGGTGTTTCCATGAAAGTTTATTGTCGAAAGTGATGCCGAGGATTTTTGTTTCGTTAACTATTTTGATTTTTTTATTTCTGAGTTTTAGTTTTAGGTTATCCTTGAGTTTTCGATTTTTATTGAATATAATAGCAACGGATTTAGTTTCAGAGATTTTGAATCCAGTTGTGTCCGAAAAAATTTGAAGATCATTTAATGTTTGTTGTAGTAGTTTTTGATTAGTTTTTAGATTTTTTCCTTTTATAAATAATGTTACGTCGTCTGCAAATATTGTGCATTCGACTGGTTGTTTTATATGTTTTGTAATGTCGTTGATTGCTAATAGAAATATGGTAACACTTATTACCGAACCTTGGGGTACGCCGTTGGTTATGATTTGTTTATCGGAAAGAGTATTGTTAATTCTTACTTGAATACTTCTGTTTTCAAGAAAGTTTTTGATGAAGTAAAAAGAATTTCCTGTTATTTTGTTTTGTATTAAAATTTTTAATATTCTTTGTCGCCAGATTAAGTCGTACGCTTTTTCCATGTCTAAGCATAGTGCTATCATATGTTGGTTGTTCGCGAAAGCTTCTTGGATATTTGATTCGAGTGTAACAAGGCAATCAGCTGTTGAGCAGTTTGCTCGAAAACCGCTTTGTCTTTTGTTGATTAAATTGTTTTTTTCAATGTGCCAACGAAGTCGTTTATTGATAATTTTTTCCATTATTTTGCATATAGAGCATGTTAATGCTATTGGTCGGTAGCTATTTTTATCGTGTTTGTTTTTTCCGGGTTTGATTATAGGGACCACTATAGCTTCTCTCCATACATCTGGAAAGAGTTTTTTTGTCCAAATTATATTAAAAATTTTTAAAAGACATTCGATGGCCGTGTCTGGTAGATTTTTTATAAACATATTGGGTATATTGTCCGGTCCTGGGCTCGAGTTGTTTGTTGAGTTTAGTATTTTTTTTAGTTCTTCTATTGTGATGTCTTCGTTGAGTGGATTAGCTTGATTGTCTTCGGATATGTTGTCAATGTTATAGTTGATTTCGTTGTTTATTTTGTAATTTAAAAATTCTTTGTTGTAGTTGTTATCACTTGAGTTATTTGCAAAATTCTCTGCGAATATATTTGCTATAGTATACGGTTCGGATATAATGTCATTTTCCTCTTTTAACGTAGTTATAGATTCATATTTTTTACCATCTATTGCGTGTATTTTTTGCCATATTTTTTTTGTTGGTACTTGGTGGTTTAATGAATTGAGAAATTCTAGCCAAGATAATTGTTTATTTTTTTTTACAGTTCTTTTGGCGATGGCTTTTTCACGTTGATGTTTTATTTTGTTTTCCAAGGTTTTATTTTTAAGATATTGGTTGAGAGCTTTTTTTGATTTTTTTATTGCCTCTTCGCATTCATTATTCCACCAAACGGTTTTGTTTTTTTGGCGGTGGCCTTTGGTTTTAGGAATGCTAGTGTTGGCTGCATCTAGTATTGTATTAGTAAAATTAGTGAGTATGTTGTTGATGTTGATCTGGGCGTAGTGTGCCGAGTTATTGATTAGTTCGTAAGTTCTGTTTATATTATTGTTAATTGTTAGACGAAATTGATTCCAATCTGCCTTATGGAATTTCCATCTTGGTGAATGAGAGCTATGTGAGGTGCTGTCATAATTTAGGTTTATAAATATAGGGAAATGATCGCTGCCGTAAAGATAGTCGGATGTTTGCCATTCTAGTTTCGCTGCAATATTTGTGCTACACAGCGTTAAATCTATAGCGCTTAGTGTACCATTTGAGGCATTAAAATGAGTTGGTGATAAATCATTTATTATTATTAAGTCGTCGTTATCATTAATAATCTTTTCAATCGTTTTTCCTCTTCCATCTGTTTTGTATGAGCCCCACATAGAATTATGGCTGTTGAAGTCACCTAGCAGTATTATAGGTCGTGGTAGTTGATTTATCAAATTATTTATATCGTTATAGTCGAATGTATATTTATTGCTCAAATAAATGTTACATATGGTGAATTTGTAGTTTTTGTTTGTTATTATTGTAGCTACGGCTTCTAGGTTAGTGTTTAATAATACTTCTTGCGAAAATAAGTAGTTTTTAATTAATATACTTACACCTCCACTTGCAGATTTGCAATCTGTTCGATTTTTGTTATAGCTTGTGTAGTTTTTCAACTTAATTGTTTGGTTATTTTTTAGGTTTGTTTCCTGTAAACAAATTATGTCTGCCTGTTCGTTTGTTGATATTTGTTGCAATAGTTCGTATTGGCCTTTTAGACCATTAATGTTCCACTGGATGATTTTAGGCATTATTTAATCACTATCGGAGCACAAGGGGGTAATGTTTTGGTCACTTTCACTACTGTTGTTGATTTTATTAAGTAATTTAGTGCAAGATGATTTAATGCTTGAGTTACGTACGTTTGCGTATATGTCTTCTTTGATGAATTTGTTAAATTTTTCTAAATCGTCAGTATATTGTAGTACAACGTTTAGTGGGTTTTTTACTCCTTTTGTATTTTCCAGTACACTTTTGAATTGGTCATAGTTTAGTAATGTATTGCTATTGTTTAGGTAGTCTTTGATAGAGATCAGTTTTTTATCTAGTTTATCGGGAGGTGGTTCTGCTTTTGAGGTTAATATGTTGGTGTCGTCGGTTTGTCCCTCTTGACTAGTTATTTTACCTTTTTTCTTATTATTCATGACTAATATATGTTCTTCTTTATCGGTGGTTTTTATTTCATTCTGTGAGGAGGTAGAGCTAATTTCGGAGTGTGTTCGTTTATTGTTATGTATGGTTTCGGTATACATGTCAATTTGATTTATTAGTTCGTTGTCGGATTTTGATATAATCGTAGTAATTTCGGGACTGTTTATGTTTATTTCTTGCGTATAACTGCTGGGTGCTTTCTTGTTTGTATTATTGTTTGAGTTACTGAGGTTAATTAAGTGGTCATCTGGTAATATATTACTATTTTGAGAGTTTTGTGAAAAATTAGTTGCGTTTGAGTTGATGCAATTTTTAGCTAAATGACCCTCTGAGTTGCATATAAAGCATTTAAGAAATTCGGTCCCAGCAAAAATAAAATAGTCTATATCGTTGTAATTAATTTTGAATAGCTCGGGGATTTTTGAGATTTCTTCCGGTTTGATAAACACTTGTCTTCTGAAGCTGGAGACATGGTTATATCCGTCTTTTGTTATAGTGGCTTTTAGTGTAGTTACTGCTGAAGCTCTGGTAACGTTTAATTGTTCGAGGATGTTTTCAAGCGTGTAGTTAGGAATGTCCGGAGAAACATTTGAAAAAATTATTCTTTTATTTTTTGATATGAGTGGTCTGATTGTGACGTTTTTATTGTTAATTGTTATAAACTTGTGTTTATCTGTTAGGTCATTAACAAGCTTTTTAGTATTAAGGTAGATACATATACGATTTTTTGAGATTCTAGATGCATAAAGGATATTATTAGGTTGCACTATGTCACCGATGGCACACACATAATCTGTAAGATTTAATCCGTCAATGCAGTCGATGATTAATCCTTGGTCTCGTTTCGGTTGAGCTATATCAGCATAACTGTTGGTATTTTTAATAACAAAGGTTGGTATGTTCTTTGGTTCAAGTTGAGACGTATCTCTTTGATCCATTGTGGATGATGGTTGTTGTTATATTTTGATTGTCCACTCGCGTTTCGCGATTGTGGGAGGGACTGGGTCCCTTAACACGATTATAATTTTCGTAGTATACGGAGCGTTTGTAAACACGTGTGATCACTTCGAGCTCTCTACGAAGACTGACCGATTCTTGTTTATACATAATTTTTAATTACTTTATAAAAATATTCATCAATTATTATCGTTCTGTTATACTCATTCAATCAATTGTATAATTAGTAAATGTAATGCTGAAAACAGTTGATTAAATGGATTAATGAATATAATTATTTCATACTTCACAAAGTATACAGACTGTGTCTATGCTCAAAATATTATAATTATCCTTAATTATACAGTTAATATTTGTATATATGTTATCCTGCGATTAAAAAAAAAAATTGTAAAGTTATAACCGCGGGAAATTTGAATTTTTTATTAGCTTTAACATCCCCTCAAAAGTTCCGCGCGCGTAACTCATTTATCGAGGTTTTATATATATATATATAAAAATGGTAAATGAAATTTCCCGTAAACTTCGATAAACATATAATTGGTAAAAGACCCTCTCTGTACCAAAGAATTCTCAGCACTTTTTAATCTTAATCGAATAATTGCGCGCAATCCAATTGCGTCTAGACGGTTAACCCCTCCCCTCCACCCCCCCCTCCACCTTTTTTTGTTAATCTCCCTCCTTCGCGCCAAGGGATTAAGTTATATTATATAGAAAAGAGAGAAAGCGAGTAAGGGTTGGCGGTGTGGTGTGGGAAGAGAAAAAAAATCCAATTTTCGGGCATCCCCGAACGTGAAATTACAGGGTGGCAAGCAACCGCGCGGTGGCGCTAAATCATGCAGACACCGAATAATCCCGAACGTTCCGGGGGCGAAGGGAGATGAAGGGCGGGGGCGGGGGGAGGGGTTAAAATGAAATTCGAGAGGCGCGGGTAACTGTACACACAAAGGGAACTACGGAAAAGAAACTGGCCTCGGGTGTAGATAGAGAGAGATAGATGTACACGGAGATATATAGAACGGTTCGACTACCCTTCGACATATCCCCCTTTTCGCGACCAGCAATTCGAGACTCGCGGTAGTTACTTCACTAAATTAATTATTATGGATCGTTTCGACTAAAGCTGAATAACAAGCGTCTGAGTGGTCTTGACAAAATATTTTTACCTTTTAATTTACTTTGACTTTGAGTACCTCGTGTCCGATTTAACGTATTTACGTTAATTTGCATTTAAACCTGTCTGTACATCCATTTCTTCTTTTTTTCGGATTACTTTTCAGTTTCGCGTTATATTGATTAATTTATTTGGAAATTGAACAGATGGTAATCTAACGGTAGATTACGTTTTGAAATGAAATTGTATTTCCGGCATGTGTGTATACATACGATAAATTGTTGCACTATACCAACAAATACCGATGCTATAAATATCGAAAAATCGATGATCGCTGATTTGATTTGGTTTGCCAAGGTTCCATGTAATCCGTCACCAGTCAAGTGAAAATGCTTCATTTCACGGAAAATCTATGCTGTTAAATTTCCCGTATCAATATAACTTGTATTGTAACCTATTTATTTATCGTCGCTAAATTATATACCCTAAAAATATGTAATTTAAATAGAATTAAAATGTTATTGTAGAAATAAATATATAACGGGATATTTGGTTAAAAATAGGTGGGTTTAACATCGAATAGTGGAGATCAAATATTGTAAGAATATTCTTTTATAAAAATACAAGATTATTAATGTTTATTTTACTTTTATATCTAACCTATTATTATACAGTCGTTGAATCGATATAACAGTTTACTTCCTGAATGCAATTTCCTTTCATATTCCACTTTTAAAAGTGGAATGTTTTCTTTGTTCGACAGTGGTGCGGAGAAGGAGGAGAAAATTTGACTAGTTACAATTCAATTTTGGACATTTTCGTCGAAAAGTAAAAAAAAAAATTTTATTTCCTACGATTTCTAAGAGAAACTATACGCGCCCTCGTATTCTAATTTCATGATATCGAATGAACGACATAAAGGGGAGACACTTTTAATAAATATAAATTTAATGGTACTCCTACATTCTTTATAACTTACGTCTTTGAATAAGATTCAAAAATCCACGTGAAAATTGTTGAATTTTTACTACGTCGAAAAATAGTGGAACATTTTTTGGAATAACTTTGACCCCATTTCGTAGGGGAGGGGGCTCAGAAAATTATACTTTTCACGTGCGATGCAAAAATGCACGAAAAATAATTCAGCCGACGTACGCGGGTAGAGGTAAAAAAAAGAGGTATATATATATACACATATATAGCGACCTCCATTCGAAATACCTCGGAAACGCTATTAAACAATATCTCGTTTATTTCTACAGAATAAAGGTCGCAAGGTTTCTTTTTACACCGCGAAAATAACAAATCCAGTCCACGTTCCTCTTGCACGGAAAAGCGCTCGAGCACGTCGTGTACCCAAGTCTCTCTCTATCTCTATCTCTCTTTCTCCCTCGTGTTTGCTGCGACTTTCTTGAAGAAAAAGTACAACTCCCTCTTGGAATTAAATATCTACCTCGTTCGGCAGATAAGGTAATACATGAGGGACAGTAACCGTGAATACATATATACTCTTTTTTTTTCGTTGAGTTATGCATATGTCGTTAAAAAGTATGTACGCGATTGTATAAGATATATTGACTTTGTATTAAGCGAGATGTCAAAGCTAATACAAATATTCAAATTTCCCGCGCTTCGAATTTTTTGATATTTAAGTATGTATAACAATAAATAAAATAAGGTAAACGTTTAATATTAATACGTAATCTATTTTTTGGTCAAGTGTAATATTAATTAATTATTAATTGTTTATTAATTAGATTTGTTTTTATTCTAATTTAACGAGCGAATAAACGCAATTAATCCAGATTTGAAAAAGTGATAGATTATGTTAATAATATTCAGTGTTCTTCTATTTACGTATTATAATTAAGAATCCAGTAGCCGCGGGAAATTTAAACATTTTATTATACTTTTGGTTACGTAATGAAATGAATTATATTAATTAATACCCTCATTTAATCAATGTTTCCTTTTTATCTCCTATATATATATATATATAGTTGTAACAGAATTTGCCGATTGATACAAAACGAAATTATCCGAACGAGCAATTTCCATCTAGGATTTCTAAATTTTCATAATTAATAGTCATTAAACGCATGAGCGAGATTATTATCATGTTTACTAAAATAATCGAATTTACCTTAATTTAGTAATACCGCAGATACACAAAGTTGAAACGTTATATATACATATAGATATTCAAACGCGTTAGCGTTGTACATATATATATATATAGATACAGACGTTCGTATATATTATAAAGTCAATTATACCCAAGTCGGTCGTGCGATTTTTCATCGGAAAATGGAAAGCGTGACGCGATAATTACTCGAGTTGTAGATATGTCCGGTGTATCGTCGGTAAACGGGAGGCAGTATCAATTTTGGTTGATTAGCCTCCAAGAGAATTTCACCCTCGACGCGGTGCTTTGAAGTCTTCTCTCTCTCTTCTTGATAATATAGTTACAAGGTGCGCCTTACACCGAAGATAGGTATACGCCAGGGGGGAGGGAGGGAGGGGGAGGTTGCCCCCGATCGAAACACCATCTGTTGGCTAGCTTGAGATCAATTACCCCGATATCGGCCAAATTGCCCGGATTCTCTGGAAACTGTAGCCTCTCGGTCTCGCTCTCTCTCTCTCTCTCTCTGTTGCCCGCATAAAAGGCTTCATCGGATCCTTCTCGTTTAAGGAAGCCGGATCACGATAAGGACTATTCAGACAATCGTGGTGCATATACTCCCGTAACTCTCTCTCTCTCTCACGCTCCGTCTGCGTTGTCGGTTGACTTTTAGTAGCGGCGTTGATTGCGAGGCTATTGTGTGTGCTTGCGTGCTCGCCCGTGTGTGTGTGTATGGGTGTGGGAGGGAGGGAGGGAGAGAGCGGCACCTTTGGTAATCTATACAGCGTAACGGGGGTACTGCATGCGCCGATCGTATATCAAACGTGTGTGTCCGAAGCACGTCGGCACCAGCCTGTGGTGCACCACCGCTAGCCCTATACCTCCGGAAAGTCATGTGAATTTCGATCCTACGGCTCGTTGCCCACGTATCTCGATACTCCTAGCTTTCTCTCCTTCTCTCTTCTCCTCCTCCTCCTTCATCTTCTTCTTCTTCTTCTTCCTCTTCTTCTTCCTCTTCTTGACTCTGGTTCCACACTATCGTATATACTCTTTATTTATGGTCGTTTGATGCTCCTTACCTGATTTTTCCATCGAGGTTCGAGAGCACGTGCCTCCTGTAGATTCGCATTCACTCCGACCTAAGTCTCTTCTTGCCTACCGTATCACTGATTTTTCCTTTCTTACTTACTTACCGCTGGACGTATATTTTTCCGAGACTCCGGGAGTATTTTTGAGGTGCTAAATGTCTATTGAATCTTATCCTAAGATTGATGTTTCTTACTCCCATTTATTTAGGATTTCGTTGACACTACTCAATTATTATATATTATTTATTGATTTGTCGCAACACGTGTTTGGTGGACATAGCTAATGAAGACTTATTAGCAAAATGAAAAGAGCACAATTTTTAATATTATCTTGTCTCGTAACGAAAAATTTAACAACCTTGGAAGAAATTTTGTACATTTTTTATCAATTTAGATATGGTCATTAAATCGTTAAATTTCTTCGAGATGGAGAAGAATGTTCTAGTAAAAATCATAATATCATTGTTTAAATGAGGATAGTCTTGATAAATTATGAAAATTACTTTATCCCTAATGGAAATTGTAGCATTTATATCAAACCTTTTTAGCCATAAAAATTTTTTTTTTAATTATGGTTAATATCTCTGCAATTAACGTACAAAATCTGGTTTTTAACTAACGTGAAAATTATTTGATTCCTACTAGAGATTATAAAATTTATCACAAGTTTTGCAGAATTTAATAGATATTTAGTAAGATTTCTTATAAAATACAGCCATTTTTGATTTGTTAATTATGTCCCTCGACTACTTAATAATTAAATAATCTTAACTAGAACCTTTTTCTCCGTGTAAGAACATTTATCTAACAGTATAAAAATTAAAATTAAAATACTTCATTATTATATTATAATTTTAATAAATTCGAACTGACAGTGTGAAATAAATATGAGGAATACACCGATAACATTACGTGATCTTTTGAGGAAATTCGATATTGAAATGATAATAGTGAGATGCTACTGAAAATTTAATAGGTAAATATACGGAGAACGAAGAACTGTCGCGGGTATGAAATTTTAAAATTGAAGTCAACACCGATTCGGAGAACCATAGTAAAAACGTAAATAAATACGATATCTTGTCAGTCGCGTATAGGAAGAGACGGACTCTCTTTTTTTGCACCGCGATACTGAGAGAGAGTTATCGAACCTTCATAAATAGTTTAAAATTTCAACATTACGTAAATGATACAAATAAAACAATATACTTACACGGAGAGGAAAATTTGATAAAAAGTATCTTAAGCGATGTCATACTGAATTGTTGCCGACTGAGTAAGTCGAAATTGAGATGAAAAAAACTATTCTAACTACCGTCACATACCCAATTGTTGATCAATTAAGGCAAATCTGTACGTTCATAGAATAATTTTATGTTAAAAAGGCTAATAATTGTATATATTTTGACGCATGCAGAAAGTATAAGTATTAAACTCCCTTTTAGCCATCTCAGAAAAACAAAATAGCTGACATTATTAAAGTAAGCAACAATCTAAGAAAAAAAAGCGGGAAGTACCAATTTCTGATCAGTAAATTTTCGATACATATACCACTTTCTATTTAAGTCTACTAACCAATTATTGATTGTTTAACCTTCAAATTGTGCGTAGCAACGTTTAGATTTATGTAAATCTTATTATTTTATTGAAATAATACACTGATCAGAAATTGGTTCATGATCAACAATTGGGTACCTTACGGTAAATAAAAGTGGTTAATTGTAAAAATCAATTAATATTTATTTGATAATTTTTATCACACTTTCTTCTTAGGGTATTTAATTAGAATACAGTTAGCATGAGAATAAACATTAGTTTCTAAATAAATTTGACTCCGTTGTATAGTATGATTTATCCTCGCGTCTATGTAAATGTTATTAGGATAGTGTAGAAATTTTTCCAGAAAAATAGTTAATCTTACTACTATAAATTATAGAGTGAATGTTGTTAGAAAATTTTTTTCCAATGTTATTACGATTTTGATCGCGATTATGAGATCGCTACCCTATCGACCGACCTAGAATTACATAGAATTATTAGCTATATAATAAATAATGGCATTATTTTATAGAATATGAAGGACTCATAATCAATTGTTTATTTTGATTGTCAGTTATTTATTTTATTTTATTTGTTAATTTATTTATATTCGTTTCTTATGCACGAAGACAAAATTACCGTAAAACGTAACTTGAATGATAGATGAAAATTGTTATACCAGCATGGTAAAATGTCAATACGATTCTCAATTTTTATTACAATAATGGACACAAAAATTAGTTGTAAACAAATGAACGTCAGTACTTTTTCCTGAAAACTTGGGTATTTTTATTTATTTATTATATGCTAAATTTCAATAAAAAAATATGCCTTATTTTTAAAGAAAATCCCATGCAAAATAATTTCGCAAAAATACCGTAAATTGTTGATTATTTATAAACAAAGAGGAATGGATTGTTAGAATTGTATAAATTATTAAATTCTATGGTTAGGCATGAGTTGAAACCCTCCGAATCAGACGCGTATTATTTATTTGGGTAACTTGGATTTCTTCCGCTAGAAAGGGAGAGAGATAGAGATAGAGATATAGAGAGAGAGAGAGAGAGATAGATGGAGGATGGTATCAACGTAACAATTTGTTCATCGAGTTGGACACTCGACGCTCGTCGCATCGGTCAAAGATGCATCCGGAGTAGGCTCGGAGCGCAGTGAATGTGTGTGCGAACGCGTCGTACATCAAGGTGTCCAAGTCGGAAGCGCTCGATCTATCTGGTTCTGCGTCGAGCCGTCGTGTGTGTATATATAAAGTGAGGGCGTCGCGAGGCGACGTCGAAAGGGTTCGGTGGATTCCGGGATTCCGGTGCACTGGCCAATCCCTAATCCCGCACCGTATAAATTCACGACGTCCTCGGTTCTTCCCTTCCTCGATTCCAAAGACGACGTGCGACACGCGCATAGGATACTCGAGCTTTTCCTTACACGCGACTCGGAATAACAAACGCGCTCCTGATACCCACACGCACCCACGCATCCCGCGTTCAATTTTACTTTTTACCTTTTTTACCGATTTATTTATTCATTTTCTTTTTTCCTCGAGACGAAGGGAGGTGCGCAGGAAAAGGTATATCGACCGGAATGGGATGTATATATACCGGGGACCGCTGAACTTGGCTTATTTTCAACTGAGTTTGCGAAATTTTTCCTCGAGAGAACTAAAAATCTTTCGCCAGCCAGAAACTAACGTCGAAACTTTATTCATCCAAGTAAATCTCGACACTTTCTTTTTTTAACTCTTCCATTTATTTATTTATTTAGTTTTTTTTTCTCCCACTTCCGTTCAAGGCACACTTTGTATCTTCAACAATTTGATCGTTTACAATTCATTCGATTAGCTCGGGAGAAGTAGGAGAACGTAAATAAATACACATTTACATAATATAAGTGAATGAATTTTATTGATAACTAAAATTGCTTTTATCGCTACGTATACGTATACGACAAACAAAATAGAATTATAACTCCATGTTATTTTCGCGATCGAGTTTGCATTATATGTATATAATTCCGGAGCTGAATATTAAATCAGAATGTGAATCACATTTTCCAAAATATGTTTATTGAAATGTATGTTAATCTAGTTAGTTAGAGATTGAATCTGCACATTTTAACGTCCTCGCAAACATACTTTTCGGAATATTATTTACGTATATATATAGTCACGTGAGTATATTGCAATTTCATTTCGCGTATATATATAGACGTACATTTAGATACATGTAGATATAGATATAGAACTTCATTCCATTTAATATCTTTTACACGAGTAATTATTTTCAAGACTCTTTATTTATGGGACAATTTTCCTTCTCTCGCGATACACTTTCCTATATTTATTTGCTTTCTGAGACTTTACTTCTTTCCCCATGGTTGCTTGTTTGGTTATTTTTTTTCGACTTGGTGGTTATTCGTTTAATTTTTATCTCTCATTTTCCTAGGAGCTGCGATCTTGGTTTCTCTCTCTCTCTTATTCGGAATTTATGTAGCCTCAGGTTGAATAATTAACTTCTGCGCAAGTTGCGAAACAACGCGAAAGCCCCCCTTTCCCGCCTCGTTCCTATCCTTGAAGAACTGGATACTATAATTGCATCGTTATCTTAGGAAACAGTCGACTCCTTTTGCCGAATGAATAACGTAGTAAGTGATTCGGTAAATTTTCCACCGAGGAGGAGAATTTTCAAAGGTAATTTAATAGTCGAAACTTTAACCTTTATCATTCGTGCTGTAACCCCTAACGATCTTTTATGTACACTGAAAAATGGCGTATTAAAAATTACTATATTGTTATGGGAACGTAGGGATATACTTGATTTATCAGAATATATATAGTAACTTTCTTTACAATTTTTTCTAATAAAGAATACGATGTACATGTTTAGTTTTACTGTAAAATATAGTAGAAATTATGATAATCCACGTATATTCTTACGTTATACTATAAAATATTGGAATTTTTAATATACTACTTTTTTCAGTGTAAGAAGTACACATACACACACACACATACACAAATAGATATATACACCGCACATTAGTAGATTGAAAGATCGACAGCGTCTGGAAATAATTGGAATTTGTAAGGCAAAGATATTAGGGGCCAGTTGTGCGATGATCGAGCCACTTTACGCGCAATATAACAACGCGTAACAGAAGATAATTGTGCACTGGTTCTATAGGGTCAAGTGGGTATATATAGACACTCTGTCTGAAAGACAAAGAGATGCAGGAGGGAAGCTGTACACACTGAGAGAAGCCGATTAATGCAAATGTCTATACCTCGTTGCTAAGGATCGTATAGACCAGATGCTTTAGATGGGTTCTAAACTTTTTATTAATCTAATCTATAAAAATAAACGTACCGACGATAGACATAATATAATTACGGTATTTCTGGAATTTCTTTTAACAACAAATGTACGTTAAGATATTTTATATTTACCTTTTCTATTATTATTATTAATACATTTAATCGAATTACTTTGAGATCTGACCGACTTATTTTAATGTAGTGGCGAAACGCGATGTTAATTATGCATACATATCTGTAGAATTATTAATGTTTATTTGAAATTTAGATTTGATTGTGTGGATGGTGCTAAAAATGGAACACTTTACATTGTTTAATTTAACGTTATTGTATAACCGGTTGATCGGTTGTTCTTAAGAGTAAAATAGAACTGCCTCGTGAATATAAATAATCCTACAAAACGCAGTTAACCTGCATTATATTAATGCGAGCGAGTATCGTTTCTTTTATTATTTATGAATATTGTCGATATAATCTCGATAGAGTTGTAACCGTTACAATCCCATAAGTTAATACCGTATAATATATTTCCGACGAGATATAAGTACGTAAAAAATAGTAGATACATACAAGAGGTAACACAGTTTCCAAAAGGTGAATGAGAAAAGTTTTGTTTGCAACAACGATACGTAAATGCGTTGGATGGACCTGGAATAAGAAGAAGAAGAAGACGAAGAAGGATAAGTAAGATCGAAGAAAAGAGATGAGGGTCGTGTTGAAAATTAGCCCGCGGCAACTCTCTCCGGAGGCTGACCGCAACGGTTCAATTTAGAATGCTAATCAAGCCCCCCTCCCTTCTTCCCTCTCTCTCTCACTCTTGGTTTCTCTTCGTATACGGAACGTTTAATGTCTATACGTGTATTCATCCCTTAATCCAACGGCGTAGGCTAGTGTTCTCTCTCTCTCGTGTAACTGAAGAGGGAGAGAGAAAGGAGAGACAGGGGTGCTACGTCAGTGTCGTCTCGCTACGCTGAAAGGAGTTTAACTTGCTCGTCAGTGCTGAACCGTCCACCAAAGACGAACGGACCACTGCCCCCTAGCTATACACTGCACTGCACCTACACCTTCCTCGCATACACCGACAAATTGTATGCTATTCTATGTACCCACACTAAAGGTTACAGTATTCTATATATACCTTCGGTTTAATCAATTTTTCAATGGACATTGCCAAACGCAACTTTTATTATTCCGATAAATTATCAACCGAGCTTAACAAATTATTCATTTATAATTTACGAAATTTGATAGGATTTGATGAACGGAGGAGTAGTGGGCAGAAAAATCAATTTGTTGTATTTGAAAAAATATTAAAATATTTCTTTGGCTATGGCGGAAAAAATGTTCACTTACAATAAATACATATTTTGTAGATTTAAATAAAGTCTATTTAAAACAAATAAATATTTATTTATTCAAATACAATAAATTAATATTTCTGTGTATGTTTTACGTACATTTTGAGATATTTCTTATAACAAAAAAATGTTGATTATATTACACCCGCTTCACATGTTTGATAAAGGGTTGAATCTCTTTTAGTCTCAATTTTTGCACATACATCAAACAAAGGCGCACCTTCTCTTAATTATAAAATAATAATTCAATTCTTTGATGAATTTGGTTGATAAGGTAGGAAGGATTAAAATTGACTTTGGAACTCCTGATGAAAAAAAAATCTATGGTCCATGATAAGAATATTACGTCAATTTTTTTAATGTCGTTCGATATAGATTATTTTTAACAGGTTTTTATCGTCTATGTAAGATTCTACGGTAAATACGGGAATTTTGGATACGCGTGTACTTCAACAAAAGTCCCGGGAGTCTACTTGCTTAGGCTGCTCAACGGGTAACTGGACTCCAGAGACCTTTATTAAGGCTACATGCTTGTTCAAAATTTTACAATTTACAGAAATTATCATTCGACTTTTTGTTTTGTTACGGCAATTGTAATTTCTATTTTTTATTTAAAACTTAATAAAGTCGTTCTTATTAATAATCATAGAACCTAAAATATTAATTTTCTTGAAATAAATATATACGCAGATTTTTTTTATTACGGTGAAAGTTACTATATTATTACATGAAATTTCGGTAATTTTTAAAAAATTTTAACGGTAATTTTTACTATATATCCTTACAAAATAAACGGACGATCGACAATTTATAAAAAATAATATATGCAGAAAAAATTATGTTTCATGGATTTTTAAGAAATTTGAATCTATGAAAATAAATTAAACCAATTGTCTTCAAAAATAGAGGCGACTCTTAATTTTCTTTTATTCAATCTTTTGAGAAGGATAATTATATTTTTATTATAGTATTGAATATATAAAAGTTTGTGAGGAGTGTGTATAGGTCTTACCTATATAACACTATATAAAAGTATATACCAATGTAATTTTTGTAATTAACCTGAGGATAATAATTATTATAAAACTCTCTTCGTACTATTATCCTAAAAATGTTGAATTAAAAATTTGTTGAATGTTTTTGAAAGAAAAACCTTTTTCTTGTTAAGTTATTTTATTAAAATTCATTATATAATTTCAACTATATTAATAAAAATAAATAGTGAATGTACATCTTGATATTAAGAAGGATTCGAAAATTTCCCATGAAAATTAAATTTGATATCTCTTACGGAAATAGGAAGTAGAGAGAAGGTCCGTTCACTGGGCACAAGTGTCTTCTTTATGTCGAGCTCTCTCGACTTCTGTTGAATGTCCGGACTCTTTGCTCGAGTAAAAGGCGAGGGGTAAAAGAAGAAGCCTACGCGAATGAAACTATGACATCATAGTGTATTTTCTTTCTCTATGTCTCTTTTGCGAAGAAAAGCCAACGTCGACTGTCTTTCCACGACGGCTGACAAATGATCCAGTGTACTGGAAAAAAAAAGATTATATTTTTCTTACTATCGTATTCAGTATCTTTTCTCTCTCTGTCTTTCTCTCTGTCACTCTCGATGTTTCTCGTATATCGGTAATTTAATCTCGGTTTTATTTGCCATATATCCACGGTTAAGTTCTCGGGAAGAGTCATTGTTTCATTGCGTTATAGTTCTTACGGGCAATTAGCTCTTACGGTGGCTATTAGTTTTCTCATCAGCAGGTACGATATTTCGAGGGAATTCCGCAGTCGCCAAGCGTACATGATTACAGTTGGTACTCGCGAACGCTAAAGCCTCCCTTAATTAACGCAGGCTTCAGCCATTCTCTTCTCGTAGTGTAGCCACCGTGTACGCACGTGAAGCCCACCCGGTGCTCAACTTTCAAACTTATATTCTCCTGGACGAAATCAAAAAGGCTTTATTGGATAGTTTACTTTGGCCAATGAGACAACAACCAACAGTTTCGTCCTCTACCAAAAGGTTTCTTCTTCTACCACAGAATTTCGTAACGATAATACAATAACTTTATACTCCCTAAATTCGTTGTTCACGGAAAAAACTGACTCACTGCATTGTTTCACTGAAAATTTCACTCGAATACGAAAATTGAGGTTATGTTTGTCGCTAGTTTAAATTCGATATTTAACTTGATTAGAATAAAATTCTGATTTTTATTTAGATTTTCGTCTCTGAAGGAGTAGTTTTTCATTCGAATAATTTAGAGAGAAACTCTATCAGAATGATTAAATTCTGACTGGCTATCGATGCACTCAGTTTTACCTCTAATCGACTAATTTTAGAGTGTAGTTAAATATCATTAAAGCTAAAAAAAAGTAATTTTAACGCATAGGTGATAGGACCATAGTTCGTAATACGCACACTTGATTACAGAGATTTCAAGTTGTAATTTCCCTCGGTCATATATATATACGAGATATATCCCGATCTCTCCTCTCGAAATTCCAATTGTATATCGGGTACAACCAGCTCGACGTACCTGTCCTAGTGTTGTATACACCTCCTACCTCCGATTGCCCATTGCTATTTGCATATGCAGTTTCGGCTGATGAACAGGAGTAGAATGAAACGCGAAGGCGCATTAACGTGAATCCCTCCCCCCTATGGGTCTCGTGTACTCGAGCGTTTAGACACGCGCCGATGTAAATAACGACACCGAACCCCTGTCATTTTGGATCGAGACACCCCACCGACAGAGAAAATGGACGTTCCGTGATACGAGATACGTTCTTAAATTCATTCGTTTGCATTAACTTTATCTGTATGTAAACGCGTGAATCATCATGAGTAAAGTGACAACTTTGGAGATAACGGTCGATCAAAGGAACTCTGCTTCTCGTTGTTAACGTCGGGCAGACATGAAGGTGAGATCGTTCGTTCGTTACTAATTCGGTTCGAAAAACATTATTACATGTAGAAGAGAATTTTATAAAAATATGTTTGGGTAAATGTTGTAATAAAAATTTGGGAAAAATGTCTATTAAAAACTTTGATGTAATTATCAATTTTTATAGAAAATTCTAAACAGATAAGTATCGTGCAAACAAACGATCGTCAGCATTTTATCCATAATATTCCGATTATTTTTATTCTGCAAGCTTTTTTTTCGTGTGTATTGTTCACGCGTATGATATTTCGATCTTTCAATGACGTAATTACATGAATTGGTGGATATATCCCCTTAGGTTCATCACTGTCTGTTCGTAAATAGACATTAAATTACTAACCTCGGGGAACCTTTTAATTATCGTACTTCCCGAGCGGATATTTCAATGACGTTCCGTGTTTTACTTTGAAAAACATTTGCCCGCTTTTACAATTATACCTTGGAATTAAACAAACCCTATCGCGTCGAAAGAGAAGTGATTTATACATTTTTTGACAATCAGTCGAGTACACTGTTTGCTTTGACTCAACGAGGACACTCGGAATCTGCAATTAAATTTTTGTATTATTACTATTACGAGCACTCTTGACGTTATATGGTCATTGAAAGTATTTTGCGGGTATGGAATAAAATGCGATAATCGCGAGGAAAAGAAAATCAGCGTGACAAGTAATACACGATGGCCTATCTAGATAAATTAATGCACGGTGGTAAACCTACATCAACCTTGTCGAGTCGAAAATCCCCGTAATTGCCAGGGAAAGTACACAGAAACACGTAGACACACACACGCGCGAGAGGAGTGTTTCGTCGGAGCATTAGCAGTTGAATTTGTAACTGGGAATTCTCTCCCTTTTTGCACATCCATCACGTGGATCGCGTGATCGTAATCAGTACGCGAATCGTATTAAGCCACCATTTTCATTTTTTTTTTTTTTAAAAAGCCAAGCCTTGCGTCCGGTTTATGAATGCATGGATTCCTTCGGAGGAGGTGTCGTGAACAAACCGTATATAGCTTGTAACCGGTAGGTTTATAGTCGCGTAGCGCAAGTGTGGATGAGAGAACCTCGAAAGCAAAACTCAGGGGCTGACTTGCGGTTCTATAAACCGAAGCAGTTTATGGTTTCTTGCGGCATGTCGAAGCACCCTGTTTTGGTTAGTTTAGGGAAGTATCGCCCGCCCGCGTACCAATAAACCTTGACGCACGCGTTATGTGCCACCACCCAGATTCCAATATATTTCAAATAATCTCTATCCCTTCTCTTCTCTCACTTCTCTTCTCATCTCTCGTCTTCTCGCTCGACATACGATATCTTTTCGGAGGAGATTCGACCAGCCGTTACGTCTTTTACTCTCCTTTGATACTTGACACGCCGTTCGTTATTTTTCCAGCTTGTGTTTTTCGATACGGAATACTCCTTTAACTATTTTGTCTCTCGGAATTTTTAATGATTCCTTCTTTAAATTGATCCTATTTGTGGAACATTTCAACCTTTCTTTCAATCTTCCCCTGGTAAACAATGTCTGGTATTGTTATGCGTCAAGAAAAAAATAGTCCAGGATTAACTTTTTATCTGTAAAAAGTCTATGAAACAGAATTTTATGTGTAATCTTTCAACTATCTGGTAATCCATTTTTATTATTTCGTGAATAAAAATCTAAGAACTGAACTACTTTTTTCGAGACAATTTACATTTTATTCGTTAAAGTCTTCGAGAAATTCCAGACTTTCCCTAGCTCAAGTGTTTCATTTTTGTATTATTTTTTATTTTATTAGTGCTCACGTGATTAGTTTTTTTATTATATTCAATCGTGCTGAATTACGAACATTAAAATTTAATACACGAAACAAAATTTTCAAGTTATATAGTTCCAAAATATTAATTTATCATCGATAATGTTTGTGAATAGATACATTAATTTAGTGTTAAGTTGCATGACTAAAATAATGTAAATAAATTACCGATATATAACCTGCAATACAAGTTAGACTCAATATGCTTTGTAGGGATATTTTTTCAAAATACATCTTTTGTTATTGTGATTTTGTTACGACGTATACAGTTTCGTATACAAATATGTAGAATATTGTTGATGTACAAGAAAAAACATTTTTTTCCATGTATAACTATCAAATTTAATGTGTAGAACAATGAAACAACAGTCTGTAAAAGTAATTAAAAGTATATTGAGAATGTTTTAAACAAGTTATAAATTTTTTTTTCAAAGTGTTTTAAAGAAGAAATAGTTGGGAAAAATGTAGGATTTTTTAACGACTTGATAAATGAAAGATTGATAGTCTTGAAAAAAGTATATTAAACAGCCTAGGAATTTCAAAAGACTATGTAAAGAATACATTAGCAGTATAGAAAAGAGCCTAAATTTTCCAAGATTTTTCTAATAAAACTCGTATTGTTTAGGATACAGTGCGATTTTTCCGGGATGTGTAAAAGGAAAGTCAAATTGTCTCGGAAATATTCCAGGAGATAATCTGTGGCTTTTCTCAAACTTGCATTGCCAGGCTTTTGCAAGACTATTACTCGACTTCTGCGCTGGTCCCAGACGAATTAATCCAACTACTTCTGTACACTACTTAAAATTATTTTAGAGTCTAATTATCTAATACTCTTTTCCCGCGGTAGTCGCAAACGTCTACCTCAGTTTAATCACAGTACATCCATTAACAGAGCGCGTATTAAAAGAAAACTAGGAAACTCTATACATTTATTAAATTAAACTCGTTTAATCGAACTTTCTGGCAAACTAATATTTCTTAATTAAAATTCTTAAAATTCTTCCGCGCGCGACGGGAAACGCGTGGATGATTTATTTCCATATACGTCACTTACCTAAATTATTTTCTCTATCCGGACTTATTTACCGAGTATCTCTAGCTCTTTCTCTACGTATATGTATATGTATATTTATAAAAAATTAAAGTAAAAAAAAAGATAGTAACATTTCATCAGTGTAAGGAAAAAAGAGTAAGAAAAAAAAATATGTCATATTAAAAGTGAGGGATATTTTCGTACGCGCTCAGACGGTCACATTTTAGGCGGATTAAGGAATGGAGAGATAGAGGTAGGGAGCGAGGTAGGAAGTCGACGACGTGAACGGTGCTAATGTGAAGTTAGAATCAACAAATTTCAAGTTTTAAGTACGAAAGTACACACACAGACACACACACATGTGTGTGCAGGTGAGTCGCGTCGCGAGATGTGGTAGCATCGTTCGCGGCGCGAGATATTAAGGCAAGGTTTATCCAAGCTACACACTCAACTGCGGCCGCAGCTCACGGGTTTTCCAGAGGAGTATCCTACAGAACCGAAAGAGATACAGAAAGCGAAAATCAACTCTACTCTTACTCTGCAACCGTAGAGGTTTGACCCTTGGAAAATTATACTTAGCGGTTGCAGAAAATGATGCTTTTTGTTTCATCCCTGCTATGTCACTTTATAATTTACATTCTGATATTTGGGTTAACACTCGACCGTCTCGGTAATACACTTCTCTGTTATATTTTAATAGAATCAGTTTTATTTCAACGACGCTTTACTTTAAACACTTTTATTTTCGGGATTACTGAAATTTCCTCGAAATTATAACGTGAAACATTTTCATCATTCTTTTTTTCCGAGTGTACATATAGGACGGAGGAGATGTATATAAATATGTGTAACTGTACGGGGGATATACTTGACGGACTATTTTACATGCACGACCAGTTGGCAAATTGTAGAACTGGAGCGGCAGGCTTTTGTTATCTCGTCGCAACAGCGAGCCTGTACGCAAATCTTGTTGAAAGTATATGGAGGGGACCTCATTGTGTAAACTAATACACTCGGTGTGGGCGAACATAATCCGTGTTTGTTTGCGCGGAAAGTCGCTAGTTTACAGAATCAAAGTACACTTTTGAAAAACAACAGCAACAACAAAAAGAACCGAGTGCGCGAGACACTCAAGACTCCGGATTGTTTCATTCGCACAATGAAAATTGGATTATTCTAATTCTAATTCTACTGCTTCATAAAGAATTTACCTTTTTTACTTTCATAGCAAATGTTGATTCTTCCTATGTGAAAAATTAGTTAATGAAAAATTACTAAAGTCGCTATAGTACATTATTTTTCAAGTGTCATGACTAAATTGCGATGGTATAGCCTATTTTACGGGAGTATAACTATAGAAAAATTGATCGAACTAAAGCTTCTAATTTCCCTAAACTAAGTAAATGTTTCTAAATCGTAAACATCTTATAAAAAAACTGAACTGATTTAATTAGCAAATATACATTGATATAGGTATATATTTATATATGGATCATTCCATATCATATCTGCAGATTTTTTTCTTGCCTAGAATAATTAAAAAAAATTTTAGATCCGTAACTTGGATTTATAAAGAATAATTAATAACCAAAAAACATTCATTTTATATTAATGTGCCCAATTTTCATGACCTTATAACTCAAAATATGTAGATCGTACAGAAAAAATTATAGATACTTTGTATATTGAGAATTACTTGAAGGTTATAATGATATTTCAAGTATAACTAATAATTCAATTCTTATGAGAATTTTCACTGACCTACATCTATTAAAAAATTATTTTGATTTTTAACACTGTACGACATGATGCACAGCAGTAAGATAAATCACAGATACTGCTAATTATATGTATTAATTGTGAACAAGTGTCATAGTGACAAAATTAACAAACTAAGAGACATACATTTTTGAATATTAAATAATAGTTTTAATAAAATCTAAATTTTTTAATACTAACAATATATTCTGATGCTTTCTTCTTTTGCAGCAATGATAAGGGAATGGAAATCTCAAACTTAAAGTAATTATAAAGTACTATCAAAAACATAATAAATTAGGTGAACTAAAATTGACTAAAATTTTAATAAATAAAAATAATTATTATTAAATTGTTTAGTAATATTCATATGAACACGATAGAATGAACACTCAAGTAAATTTTACGCTGTACTGTTTGCACTGATTTTTAGTTGAATTTTTTGCCCGTATAACTAAAAATGTAAAACAGAACAAGTGTTTCTCTGAAATGTACCGGAAGTAAACAATAATTCATCCAGTAACAGACAGCTCGGTCAGGATTTCTCTTTCTAGGTTGACACTCAGCACGGAATCTTTGGTCAAAACCTCGTGGAGATATCGAGTAAAAGAGAAAGAGAGAAAGAGAAGGAGAAAAAAAAGGCGGAGATGCGCGCTATTTATCAAGCCTAATACACTATTTTTACGTTTGTCGCTCAGGAGCGTCGTATGATTTATCGTTAAACGCGAGTCGAGAAGCTAAGGCGCGAGAACGACGAACCACACGCTACTTATCGTTAGTTAGAGGGAGGCTCTCTTCTTCATAGGGTGCTGGTGAAATCCTCGCACAATGTCCGCACCCAAGCGGAAATGAAAAATTGCGACCAACGAAGAAGGAGAAGCACATATACAGTCTATTACCAAGAGATATACCCTCTACTTTTCCTTTCGTAACGAAGATCGACGGTTGCGTAACGCACTTGAATTATGAATTATCGACGCGAACTCTAGGTTCTTTTAAAAAAAAGGAAGGAAAGAGAAAAGCTTTTCTTCGACGTTACGTAAAGCCAGATTTTTTTTTCTTTTTCGTACCATGGTGTGAGAAACGGGAAATAAGTAATAAGCTAACTTATTCAATTTAACAAAGAGGGACTTCTGACTTCCGAGTTGAAGCCACTTCTTGAATCGTATTTTCTCGAGTTTTTTTACTCACTCTCTCTCTCTCTCTTTCTCTACCCCTTTCGCGGTCTTGAATTAAAAGAGATTCTTTCTAAGAATGTTAGTCTGCTGAAAATGTGGCTTAATTCTGGATAAAATATTCTGGATTAAGTTTACAGAGGCTTTCCAACCTTCTTGTATACTTTGTTTTTAAATCTTTAATCTAAGATGCATTGTTCAAACTTTTTTTTAGACATTTTATGTTTTTTTTTACGATTACCTTGCGCACATAAATTGGGATAAATAAATTTTTTTAAATTATTATTTATGAAGTTTTAAATATAATTGGAAAACTGTTTTATCTTTTATTTGAGAAGTGAACCTTAGCTGAAATTGAGGATTTAGAGTTTAGATGAAAACGCTTTTCGGCCATTAATTATGGACTTATTGGCTATTTTTCGTCAAGCGGCTAAATTTTAGATAAATAAAAAACATTTCTTAAATGCCTCGATTTCTACTAGAGAAATTTGTATACATAAATATTAAATATTTTGCGATTACGGAATTACTGTCCGAGTTTTTTGCAATACGGTGTCACGTCGTAAAATTCGAAAATAACAGTACCACTAGACTAGTCAAATTATCGGAATTAGGCATCAACCAGCTTGATAATGAGCTTACATCCTAATTACACAATTTTGTAAATCCACACGATTACCATTTCGTTGCGCAAACGAGGTTACAGCGACGAGCTCGCATATAAATTAACCTCTGACCAAGTTATTTGATCAGGGAGAGGTCAAAAAGAAAGAAAAAACAGACGATCGAGGCTTAAATTAATACTGTGAGTGAGAGAGTGAGAGAGAGAGAGGAAAAATTGACCTCGTTCGAAGTTTCCTCGAGGAAGATTATCGATAGAAAATCGGAATTGAAATGTTTGATCAGGACTGCTCGTCCTTCATCCAAGTTATTGTAGTTCACGTCGTTAAGAGATGGAAAAGAGGAGGAAGGAGGTGCTTTTCGAGTGGTAAAAGGAAGGCGTCATCGAGCACAGTCTCAATGATAAACGAGATTCGAATCATTAATTAAAAGGGAATGCTCGAGCTACCGGGGTTTCTTGTTTTCTCTCGTTGATAGCTGTCGCAGCATCGAGGGAGAGAACGATAACAATCCTCTCTCTCTCTCTCTCTCTCTCTCTCTCCTCTGCACTCTTGTCTTCGTAAATTCGCGCGGGCTGTTCATTTGCGCTTCGTTATTTACGTCCACTTGTGTGTATGTACCATCCAACCGAGCTACCGACAAAAAAGTAAAGCTGCGCTACTATTCGAAAAAAGGATCATTTAAAATTTCCATCTACGACCGACAAAAAGAGTTTCTTCGCCTTTTTTTATTTTGCTACGACCGTTGTGTCGTGCTGTGTTTCCCTCGAACTAAGCATTTTCGATCACAAAAATGTCGGAAAAAAAGTAGAAAATATAAATACGCGTTACTTCATCGTTTTACGGATCTCCAAAAAAATTTCGGGCCCGGATTATTTTTCGCGTCGACGTCCGGGCTCGCGTTAAAGGAATCGAGGAGAGGTGGGGGGATGAGGAGAAGGTAAATCGAATCATTGTGCACGCTTGAATAATTGTTATGTAAATTGAATTAAGCTCGAGCGAACACACGTGCAGCGCTCGCACACGCACATACGTATAGATGGGACCTTCGGTACTCCGAAGAGTGGTATAGCATTACCAATTTCAAAGCGAGCCTCTAGTTAATGCATTTAGTTGAAAATTTTTCCTCTTTTTTCCCCTCCGTTTCCATCCGCGCGGAAGAAGAAACGCGCGTTTGTTACGTAAAATCTAATTCATCCGAATCGATCCGGGTAATTGAACGTACACACATTCGCGATTAATTATCCTCGAGGATCGGCGAATTCGCGTCCTCGTATGCATATGTATCTCGTACGAGTGGAGAGGCGAAAAACACGAGTTGAAACGTTTGACGCGAATCGGTTTGGGTTAAACAAGTCAAATTCCAACAGCGAGATAGGAGAGAGAGAGAGAGAGAGGGAGAGAGAGAGAGGGAAAGGAGGGATGAGGAATGAGAAGTAAGTTAGGGGAGAACGCTCGATCTCTTATCTTAACCGAAGAGTAGCGAGTCTACCCACGTTCACCTTATCTTCTTCGCCCTTCATCTTCGAACTTACGATCGCGTAGCGTATAAATGTGCTTTATAGGAGGGAGGTTATATCGTATATACCGGTATGATTGCTCGAACGAGGGAAAGAGCACGGGTACATTCAATTTTAATTACTTGGAATTTTCATAACCGCGCGCTCGGTATTACCGCGGGATAAAGAAAAATAAAAGATTATTTTGTTGTTTAAACATTTCTAAAAGTACTACCTACTTTTCTTCCCCTATTCGTCCAATTTGTACTTTACACTGGGTAAGTTTAATGCCTTTAACGCGACTGTATGCATTACCATATTTTAGTTTCGGGATGTATGAAGGAATACTCGAGTTCAACGTAAAAATGTTTACTCCCTACCCTTCTGACATGAGTTTCCGTCGAGTCATTTTACTAGAGTTTATTACACCCTCGCTCTGCGTAACCACCGTGTTTCCCGAGATACTACGACTAACATCCTTTCTTTTTCCTTTTCCAAATTTAGACATATATATAGGTATATCTATGTGTCTAAATGTATATATATTCAGATTGAGTGTTATAAATATTTTAATTAATATATCAATTTTAAGGTATAAATATTTTTTGTTTTTTCCATTGCTGAAACAGTCATGTTTATGTTGTAATTACCATTGTAAAGTTTGTTAAATAATTGACCTAGATACACTTGTAATCGAAGAAAATAGTAAATCCGAATACGCAGGACTCTTATACTAATAGATATTTTAGTTTGTTCATAGATTATTAGATTATTGGATATATCCAGACGTTTTTAAAAATTAACTAAAAATCGAGAAATTTAACTAAATTAATCTAATAAACCAGTGTTCATATATATATAAACTCGAAATTTTTCAAAAGAAATGTAATTTTAAGTAATAAAATATTTAATGAAAACCAATAGTCCAAATATACTCAATGGAACCATGTCAATTTTTAGATGATATACCATTCACAATTATAAAAATGTAATTGACGAGAGAGAATGTTTGTTTACACCCTGCACAAAATAATGTTTAATGAATATTTCTATATTTTATAGCAAATGTTCACGTGTTTATGAAAATTTTTCAGCACAATTTATAATTTAATTTATTATACACGTTTGCTGTAAAATATAGTCAAAATTATGATAATCCAAGTATATCCCCACCTTGCTATAAAATGTAGGAATTTTTATCATTCCAATTTTCTCGGTGTAAAAATACTTAGTAAAATATTTTTATAACAAATATCGGAGTAACAATTATACATTGTATTGTTTTTTTAGTCATCCTCTTAAAAATAAATTAATAAATTGGTATTAAATTAAAAGTTAAGTCTTGTGAATTTCTTTTATTTTTAACTTTGATAGATTGCTATCACTTTAAATTAACGATCTGTACGAAAAAACTAAAAAATTAAAATTTTAATCGATACGTTCAAAAGATTATACAGGTTTTACAATCCAGAGCAAATAAATCGATAGAAACGAAACTATTTAAAAAATTAATCGTCTTCCCGCGATATCAATTAAAAATGGAGATGTGCCAAATTGATATTAGAGAAATACATACATACACACACATATATTATATGTAAGTTCGAGTAGAATGAAAGTTCCATCCGAAAACAAATATGATATTATGCAAACGAAAATATCATCAACGAGAATGTTTCCATAATTCCTTTGTCAGACTTAATCAAAACTTACAAAAGACTGTTATTTTTCATGAAAATAGAGATGGAGCAACAGTAAATTGAATTACGCGATATCGCAACACGGTGTCGTTGTCAAAATAAGTTTGTTTTAACAAAAGCTCACTATTACAACGAAGGCTTTTCATCAGTTCTAATTAAAATTTCGTTGAGCAAACTGTAAGGACATTTCCAGTCTTTGAGAGTTACGGTTCGTTGTGCATTCAGAAATGAATAGCACGAGCTGCATTTATAAATTTCCCATCGAAACTTCTTTCTATTTTTTTTTTTCTCTTTTTTTATAAGATGCGATTCCCACATTTTCTGGGCTACTTCGTACGACTTCTTCTCTCCCGTTCCTTTTCATTTTCCTTATCCTCTTCCTTATTTTTCGGGAGACGACGTAATAACCAGGATATTCACGCGAAACGATTGTACCTCTCGATAATATAATCAACGAAGGCTGTTAACAGGTTTTATTAATAATAATTTAATAATAAAATGTGTTCATTTAGATTCATCGGTGGATCGTAGGTGGGTGGAAAACGTCGTCTCGAGTAGTTTTGATATTGTGCTCGCTGGTATGCGGAACGATAAAAGCTTGTAAGGCAGGATATTACCTGGAAATATTATTAGAGGCGGGTATTATACATAGAAGCCACATACTCGTATTAAGTTTGCATTAAACCGGTGAAATGCTTCACGTCCTATGGAAAAGACGATAGCGTAAGCTTTCAATTTGCAAATATTTTGAAATATTATTCGACGTAATAGCCCGTCGTCAGAAATTAGCATAGCAACCCCCAACCAAGAATTTATATACAGACCGACCGAATGAAAATAAAATTTTCATGTTTACATGCATATATATCTATACACATGTACGTGTTGTCATTCCAATACGACTATACATACATAAATTTCTCTCTTTTTTTTCATCCGACATTCAAATCGATATTGTCATTTTAATTTTAATTATTACTTTTTGTTGTAGGTTCGAAACAACGTGGTTCCACCGAATCTCCAAGAGCAAGTGAGTTTTTCTCTTTTAAAAATAGTTTAATATATTGTTGTACATATGCACCTTCGACGAGTGCAAGCGCAAGGAAGGGAAAGAAACTTGAGGCGTGTAGTTGTATGTCCTATTTTTCGCTTGATAAATTTTCATCGTGGGGCATCGATCACCGTTTGACAAGAGCTGCGAATTGCTTCCTCAACGTGTATTCTTATTTAATCCGCATTTTATCGCATAGATAAGAAATTCAATTTACTCCATCGAAATGAATATACGATAAGCTCGCGTCGTTTCACATTTGTGTGCGTATATGTATACGTCTCCGCGGAGAAAAATTTAGTTGGAATAGAGGTCGAAAAAAACTAGAAAGAAGTTTTTTTTCTCTTACTAATTTAGTTTTACCCTCGAATCTGAATTACAGGGATCTACACTCTTTTCGATTCAAAAATTGTTTTAGAAAAATTGTACTGAAAGTATAAGAATAAAATGACAATAATTAATTACAATTTACGGAAAAAGTTTAAGGATTGGTTTTTAATTTGACAAATAAGATATGAATGGTAATGTCGAAAAATAGGTAATTTAAAAATTCTGTAAATGTTATTGATTTAAAAGTCTTAAAAAATATTGGTAACTATTGGTGCGATATATTAGATTTTTCAAAATTATAATTTTGAATATAATAGTGTTTTTATAATATTACCAATTTTTTACATTTTGTACACATAAATTAAAATTAATTTTTTGAATAACTCAATCATCATAATATAATAAAAAGAATTTTTATTAGCTATTAAAAAACTCTCATAGTATCACTTGAATTTTCACTATAATCATTATCCACTTGAATGTCGAATCTTGAAAAATGTAAAAGGAAAACGAGGAAGAAAAATCGAAACGACCGACACAATTAAAGAAGTATGCCCATATTAGCCAGCAGATCTGTCAAACTCTCCCGTGAAAGGAAAATTGAGAAACTGGACAGACAGCGAACGGGTTCGGTTCGTCGAGTCGAAAAGATACACACGTGTCTGTGCGCCTGTCTGTACGTTCGTATATATACATATATATATGTATTTATACATAGGAGGAAACGCTGCAGGTGCGCGGGACGAAAATCGCAGCTCGTTACGGGCGGGTTAACGTCGGTCCGGCCGTCGGCGACACCCACCCGCCGCCTGGCAGTTGGCAGTGACGAATATCTAAATTTTCGGGTAGCGCATACCGTATAATACGGTCGCGGGTTTTTAAAGCCACTCATGCATCACAATTTGGTAGTCGAGCTTGCGAAAACAGAGAAAGAGGAGGAAGGGGGGGGGTGTAGAGCAACGGGTGTAGCGGGAACGAGGGTAAAAAGCTCGGTATGGTATTCGTGAATTTCGCCCGATGGCACATAAATCTGTCCGATACGAGACGAGCGAAGGTCGATATTATGTACACCCGGAGAGAGCGAAAGAGAGAGGAGAGTGAGGGGAGGGGGGGGGGGGGGGGACGCTGCTTTTATATAAACTCGCTGACGTTTCCAGCCAAACGAGAATTTATGCCTATTTGCTCCGGGGTTTGGAAAAATTTTGCCAATGTAGAATAATTATTATAACTCGCGATGACGATCGTCATGACGATTGTGTTGGATTTTCACGGGCACGTTGCCCCTGACATTTTTCACGTGGTTGACCGCTAATTGATCATATTTCTCAACGTTAATCATTATCATCACCGTCATCACGGTATTATCAAATATAATTATAACAATATGGACTCTCAAAAATATAGTATATTAAAAATTACTACAATTCGAGCCGCGCATTCGGATATCCGCAATTATCGTTACGTTTCCCAGTAATTATTTTTATTACAATATATATACGAATAACGTTACTGCAATTCGTGGTAATTTTGTACTATACTGCAGCACTTATACCCAGTGTACAAAAATTATCGAAATGCGAATTAAGTGTGACAGGTGACTATCGAAAGGAGAAAGGTTGCATTCGTGTCAGCCAGTCATCAATTTACATACTTGGCTTTCAAATGAGCTGATATAGATATACACCCGTAAACGCGCCCGTAGTATATACATGAAGAGGTAGGTTATCGATTAGCACTTCAAATCAACAGGCGGAAATAAAAAAAAAAGAGTCGTCGTCACGTTCGTGTTTGAAAGTTCGTTCGGTAAATGAACACTTAATTAAAGCGGAACGCGTACACGACCGAATTAAGGTCGTTTAATCGACAAATTTTCCTATTCCATTGAAACTATCTATTTTTCTTTACTTTTTATTTTTCGCGTTTTGTTTTAAAAAAATGTGTAGCCTCGTTAACGAAAAGCGACAAATTGGATGTTAACCAAAAGTACAATAGAATTCTAAGTAACAATGCAACCCCAGTTATAAACGTTTATGTCTGCGTGATTATGTACAAATATATAGGTATATATATAAGTATGTATATGTATATGGAAAGACGTTTGTAGTTGTCTAGCTTTTAAATTCGACTTGTATTGTAACTAGAAATTCTCTCGAAGAGAAAGAGAGAAAAGAGAGGGAGAGACATTTCAAGCTCTCGCGACGCATTAAATTCCGCGAGAAGGTAAAGAAAAGGCCAACTACGGAAAAGAGATTCTGAAGCGCAAATGTGGTTTACGACGCAACTCAACCCCTCTCCCTCTCTGCTTTAGTACCAACCACTATACGTATATGCAGTTCGTTTGTACTTTTGACGGGCGAGTTTTCCGAGTGAGAAAAGGAAACTTCTTCTTTTGGGGAGGGAGATGGTAGTATATATATATATATCCCTGCCTCTCGCTTGCTTTTGTGGTCGGCAGCATTCTTTTAGTACGCGAAAGAGAGAGCTCTCTACAAATTGCTAAATTTATGAAGCGAGAGTAACGAGCTCGCAAAGCGAATACTTTCATCTTCAATTATCGCGCCTGAGCGTCTATATATGTATATACCATTCGTTTTAAGACCGAGCTACTGTGATTTTTATTTTATTTTTTTCTTCTTCTTCTACTTCTTCGTCTTCTCCTTTTTCTTCTTTACCCTTTATCCGATCGTAATAAAAATTAAGCTCGAGTGTTGATTGAGAGGTACGTACAGACATTTGATTACCTTTGATATACTCTTGATAAACCGAGTGAATTATTGTTTGTTTACGGGGATTTTTCGATAGGCGAAGCTAGGCGTGATAATGAGGAGAACGTCGAACGGTCCTATGCGATCGTGATTTTTGAACGAAGCGATTTCGTGAATCGAGTTTAGTTTATTAGAACAAAGGTAAATATAACTTTAATGCACTTTTATTTGAGACACAATTAATAAATTTGTCTTCCTTCGCTTTCTGCGAATTCTTTTTTTTTCTCCTACTTCGTGGGTTATTACGTTTTCTTCAAGTATATTACCTCGTATATTACTCTTATCTGGAACAAGCATTTATTATAACAAGGAAAACAGAAAATTTTCTAGATTAAAAAAAGGAAAGAAGTTAGTAGATGAAATAGTGTATTTTTTTTTCTCAAGATTAATTCCGTTTGTTTAAAAGAAGCGAATTAGCTGGATCCTCCGATTGTATCATCAGTACCGAAAAAAAAACGAAAGAAATAGACCGATGCTTACGACAGGTCATAATTCAGAAGGTAAGATAAAAAGTAGAAGAACAAATGTATAGAAGTTTGAAAAAAAAATTTTTTTTCTGAAGGATAAAAATTTTTAAGAAACTTTTTATTTGTGCTATCGTTCCAACAGTTTCTGAAATAGTTACTCAAAGACGAGAGTTTCTTTGGAAATGATGGTAGGACAGTTATGAAAAGAAATTGGGAGAATCAGGAAAAATGTATGAGAATTGTTGATGGATACGAGTTATAAGTCGATTTAAAAACTAATTTTCTTATCTGGACGATTCTAAGAGAATTTGTACGTATTAAAAAACAATAAAATAATAAAAAAAACAGAAAAATACAATCGTTGCTTTCATAGGTCGGTTTGTCATATAGGTTTGAATGTAATAAAGTAATTTTCATTAAACGTAAACGGTTAGACCGATTCGAGTTTGGAATACGTTAAAATACATAGGTACGAACGGGCTCGGGAATCTTACAATTATATATCTCTTTCTCAGCTGTTATAATAATTAATTAACTAATACCAATGCTTGTTTTCTCTACTTTATCTGGGGATTTCTAATGCCGGTATTTTTCATTTTAATAAATATTCTATTTATATTTTATTAGTTTTACTTGCAGTGATTTTATTCTAGATATATAATTCCTTTTTTTCTTAGTGTACTTTGCTCAATAATTAATTAAAACAATGATTAAAAATCAAATAAAATCCTAGACTAGTCACGAAGACGCAGTCAAATCTCCTTGTTGACAGACTGCGAAAAGGTGTTATACGCGGTGACAAATGTGCTAGTAAAACGATAAAGTATCGTATCCCTCCAGTGTAATAAATAAACCGTAACATGAATTGGAAAAAAAAATTTTTTTTTGGAACACTAAAAAAAGGTATATATGTATACATTGATAATGAACGATTCGTGGGAAGAGTCTCGATAACCAATCCGGCATCGTCGTCCAATTTTTTCTCTGCCCCTTCTCCCCCCCTCCCCGTGATGCAGTTATCCGTATAATACGCCGGGTGCGAAGATTATCCGACGATAGGATTATCGTCAAGAGAGGCTTGCGCATGCATCGAGGGGTGGAGTATAGTCCACTCATTCCCCTCCCTTCCCCTTTAGAACCGCAAAGGCGATACCTAGAAGCCCCTGTCAGTTCGCTTAGATTCTCCCCGAGAGTGTCGTTGCCGAAACTGTCGCCTCTCGATTCTAATTATGGGATCGTCTGGCGAAGTTTGAATTATTCCGAGGGGATGATAAAAAGAGAGGGAGAGAGAGAGAGAGGGGGGGGGGAGGAACGGGAAAAAAGAAAGTATATACGCGTGCGTTACGATCGCGAGAATGCAAATCGCGTTATCGTGTTGCCGAATGAAGTCTGCACGTCAAATCTCATTTAAAAGGGGGTGGAATCCAGAGATAGGAGAGGGAGAGGAGGATGAGGAGGTAGTACGAGGAGAAAACTCGGGAATCGAGGGAAGGGGCTAGGTTGATTTGAAGTAGATACGCCGTTGCGGCGAAAGTTTAAATTATCTTGTCCGGTGAGCGAGAATCCCACGGGAATAACGCGGATTGGTCGAGTCTGATTAGTTTGGCGGTCCCTCGGTTTTATCTCCGATACGTTGTGCCTGCTTCAAACCTCCACCTCCCCTACCCCGAACACTTTTCGTCCTGCGAGGTATATCTCTACACGATAGAGATAGTTTTCGAACAATAGGAACGACGACGAAAAATAAAAGAAGTGTAACAAGGGTAAGAAACAAAGGTTGCTCTAGGCCAAGAATTTCTTTGACTCCACTGTGAACTGTCTCTTTCTCACTCAGCTCAGATTTACCAGCGGCCAGTGAACCTCAACGCTAACACGTCCACGGAATGGGATGTTTCTTTCGTCCTCCTCCTCCTCTCTCCTCTCTCCTCTCTCCTCTCGCCTCTTCTTCTTCTTATTTTCAACCTCCCAATTTGTGCTCCGGAACAAAACTCCGCACTTTCCACTGCAGAAATATATTTCTCAGCAACAAATGTCCGTAATAAACGTCACGTCTACACATTTTTTTAATCTCGTGGGGTACGAGGTTAAGCTTGTTCTTACTTAAAATGAAAACTAAGTGCTTCCACCACGGTTAAGGAGAACTTGACCGAACGATAGTTTCAACTCTTCCATTGATATTGATTCGGGTAGTATCCTTCTTTTCTTTTTTCCTTTACACTTTATCCATTTTGTAGCTTCAAATGTCTCTTTTTTAACTGCATCATAAATTTCACGGGATTTTACAGCTTCGACTCAAACTTTTCGTATATATCTTTGTTTAACGAAAAAAAAGGAGTGCGCGCCCATAATCATATTTGACGATGTAATTAAAATAAAACTATAGAATATCAATCGTAGAAAAATATACCATTTTCTTCGTACGCGTTAAAGGATAAACTAAAATATATATTTGTACACGTGTTATTTATATACGGGGTGTGTGTGTGTGTGTGTGTGTGTGTGTATGTATGCATCAGCGGCTCGTTTCGACCGCAACGAATATAGTTAATGCACTTATCTTTGTTTCTTCAGAGAGTGAACCTCGAAGCTCAGGGTGTTGGCTTTTACCGTCTATTGCGTAAAAGGGGAAAACCACGCCGACGGGAAAAGCAAAGTCGTGGTAATCTTATTTGTGGACGAAAAGCTCCACACACGTATATATACACGTACATACACCACTATCTCTTTGCTCGCGTGCCCTGACGTGTTTTTGTCATCTTCTCTTTTTACACTAGCTACAAATACAATTTTCTTTTACTATTTCGTGTATTTTTTTCCTCTCGTTATAATCGATATGTATACCCTGCTGTTTTTGTTGTTGTTGTTGTTGTTGTTGTCGATATTATTCAGTCGAAAAGGATCAGGTGTGGAGATAGCGTTTCTTTAACGACTTGGAATGGTTTAAAAGTAAAATTAGGGTTTGAAAAAAAACGAAGGGAACGCCCGCGTGTTCAGATGTTACGTTTCACCGAATGAAAAAGTTTACCACTCCGTTGTGAATTTTCGCGTATTCCTTCCCGGGTGAGATATAGGTTTAACTTTATCGTTTCTAATACCGCTGTAAGCAAATTCATCAAAATTGTACGCGCTTTCGTAGTACCGGTGTTGAAGTAGTAAAAATTCAAATTATAATTCTAAGAAACAAATTTAATTATCACTTGAACTTTTCTTACGTTTAAGTTACCACTTTTTAAAAGTAATTGCAGTCTTATAAAGTCAAATTACACTGCGAGCTTATCCTCTTAAACTAATTAAACTAAGAATCTCTTTCTTAAACAATTTGTTACCTTTTCTTTTACTATTGTAAAACTGTTGTAATCCAGTTACACTTTTCAAATTACTTTTTAAATGGTTGTGTAGATATACCCAATAACCACTGGTATTTCTTTTGAAAATTACGCGAGTATTCTGAACGAGCTCTTAATGAATATATTTTGTGAACATTTGAAACTAAAATTGATTGTACAACCTATAGGATTTATTTTTTATTATCTAACGAAGACATATGTAAGAATTCATTAATGTAGTAAGTTATAACAAACATTTAAAGTATTTAAAAGAAATTATTTTTTTTATTATTACTAATTTAACGTCGCTCTTTTTGTGCTTTCAAACTGGTGCTAATCAGCGACGGAGGTCATACGATGTCTTTGTTAAGAAAGCACTTGTTGAAAATACATTCCCCAGTGGAGCTTGTGTCAAGAAATTATTTTGATTCAAGAACGAAAATAATACTTTTCATATAAAGAAGCAATTGACGATAAAAATATTAATCATAATAAATAGTTACTCTCTCGTAATATATTGTATTTAAGATTGCAAATGGTTCAAACTAAAAATACGTAGAAGTTATTTTAATTGCGCGAACGATAAAATTCCGAGTACACGCACATGATTCGATCAATACTATTTCCATTTTACAATTACACGTATATGCTAGGATCATTCAATTTTAGTGAATCAATGCGGCATTGTTTATTACTAATTACTGTGAATTTACAGGGATAGAAACTGGTATTATTTACAATACATTCGATGTAAAACACATTCGCGATATCTAAAAGCATATAGTTCTATTTTGCGTGTTGGAAATCGCATAAAGGATGAAAAAGTGTTTTAATATACCTTTTGTTGTTCATGGGTACGATCGGTCATTGGATTTCAGTATAATTGTAAATACGTTGAAATAAATGTATGAACCGATCGATCGATATTTAGAAATAGCGGTTCGTTTAATTGCAAAAGCAAAAGGAAGAAAAATACGACGAAGATGATGAAGAAGAAGGAGAGATAAAAACGAATGAAACGGTTTAACGTTACGTTGTTACGCAGGCGTGTCCAATTAGTATGAAAATTTCTTAGTAATTCTAGTACTGAAATGCAAACGTTTTTCCATTATAAAGTTACCTACGTCGGCCGGTAACACGATGATTTACATACATCAGAAACTTTCCCGCGTATGAAATACACACGATACGTATAGTGTACCTGGGAGCGCGCGCGCGAGTGTGTGCGTGTGTATATACGTGTATACACATGTACACATAAAATAACCACGTTTACGTAAGTAAACGCCCGTAAATCATACATGCACTTTTGTCATGATAATCAGCTTTCGTTGGAGATTATGCTTAAGCACGTCAAAATAAATTTACTTCTCTCATAAATAGTAAACTCGCACGGTGCCCCTTTTCGAAAATGCGGTTTCACCACCAAAACCATTTTCCAAACTTTCAATAAAATTGACCCGATTCGCGACAGTAGTTTAGACATTATTGAGATAATACCAATTCTTCATTTTCTATGCAATTTCATTCTCGCGCACAAGTATCTTACGTCAATCCGATTTTGGAAGTTTTCATCGCAAGGTCCTGGTTTGGTTTGGGGTAGATGCGTGGTATGGAACTTATCATGGTTAGGATTCTATTGTACTGAATATTTTGCCGAATAATACATTGAAAATCAGAAATATTTGTAAAAGACAACATGTCATATATTAAACGTAAAGTAGTCATCAGAAATTGGTCTTGAGTGATCAAGAATTGGATATGTGACGGTAGCTGTTGCAAAAAATTTCTGTCTGTATAAAATTTGAATCTCAAGAATCATTAAATCATGGTAGATATCCAATCATTGTTTGGCCAAGAATTTACTAAGTTCGATCCGTTTCATCAGAAATTGACCAAATTATCATAAAATCTTTCTTCTGATGTGAAGTCGAACAGCAATTTCACTTACGCTTAAAAAGAATTATAGTAACTGTCACTAATTTAATGGTAAAATAAGCACAGACTAGTCTTTCGAAATAGAGGCAACTTCTACCATCCGCTCATAGTAATTTTTCTATAAATTTAGCATCATATGTATTACAGCATATCCAGTTTAGATCTCCACTATTTTATTCCACAAATTCAAGTGGAATAGATAACCAGTTACAATAATTCAAAGGATAGTAAATTACCAATACCCAGGATAAGATAGATGAATCGGACGTATCGACACATCTGTTTACATCGTTCGCGCGCGGACATTGACATTGGGTGTGCCGTAAGAAATATGTCGTTTTAGCTGGTTGTAAAAGTACGCGATACGCAGATATACACACCGTAACATCGGAAAGATATCAAGTGCCTTTAGTACTTTCCCCTTTGCTAAAGCTTTCGATCCAATCTGTGCTTCCGGTTGGCGGTCGCCCACTACACACAACTCAAGCTACGGCGTATCCGGAGAGAGCGAGAGAGAAAGAGAGAGAGGGAGGATGGGGCAGTTTTAACGAGAGTTGTTTCGACTTGCTTCAGTAATTACGCGGAAATTACACCGGGCATTCCGCACGAACGATCATCGACCCCCGGCGTGTGGTTTGTTCACGTGCACCGCTCGCGAAATCGACTCCTCTTTTTACTCGACTCGTCCCTCCCTCCCTCCCACCCCCGTTCACTATCTTTCGTTTGGAATACATGTGTACTCTCTTAATTTGAATCAGTAAAATACTATCCGATTCGAATGAAACATTCGCCGGTTTTATATATAGGTGATGCACACACGATCGTCGATCGATCTGTATAAATATAGACCTCGGTGTGAGAAAATCGTTGACCTGGTTCTCATCTTGATTAGGATTTGGAGTTTAAGTAACTTATGAAACGCAAGATAAACCTCTGTACCCGGGCGTTCGAGTGTAACCACAATTTACATTCCTCGAGGGGAAATTTCAATTACCGGATGGTTAATTAAGAAATCAATCAAGTGTACATAACCGATAAGAGAAAATGACACTTGTTCTGAGTAAACCGCCGGTATTATTGCACCAATCAAAGGAAAATCCAAACGAATAGAACCTCCATTCGAATCACATACTGTAAAATTAAACCGAATAAACAAGTCGCCCCGCGGTGTATCGAATTATTTTTAACCAGGTGCATAACGGAAACAACATCACCTACAACAACAACAAGAACAACAACAACAGTAACAACAACTAAAAAAGGGGAGAACAAAAAGCAACAAAAGTTATATCGTCCGAGTGTATACGTGCTCGAGAGTATTTATTCATTAATTGTTCGGCAACAATAACGCGTTGTATCGACTGCGCGGCATTGTACCACGTGGAATCGAATAAACCGACTCGTTCTTTCGCTCTCGGGTATTGTTTATCGGTAATTTTTTCTTTTCTTTCTTCCACTTTTTTTTTCCTCCTTTTTACATTTCCCTTTTACATTCGCACGCGCGGCACGCCGGACCCGGTTATGTCCGCTCGCGAAAACGTAAGCCATGAAATTGCCTCGGGAATGATCGCATCCGAAAGAGAGGGAGCGAACGATGCTCGCACAAAGCTCAGGGTGTCGAGAGAAGTTCACCCAGGGAGCACAATGCGAATCTCACTGGCTTCACACGTCTATATATATATATATATATATATCTATATATACAATATAGAGAGAGAGGGAGAGCTATACCGAGAGGAGTTGAATGCATCGACCGATCGAGGCAGGTCCTTTTATAGCTCCTCTCTCACTCCCAACACGCCAATCGGAATGCTATCCCACGCCTTCGCAATCGTCAAGATAAAATCCATCCATCATTTTTTCGTTTTAAACGGAATGCCCGGCTACTACGTTTGACAACCTCGGTGTGTCCTAGATATTTCGACGGTTCCGTCGATGCTTAGGACGCACCTATATACCAAGGACATTTAATAACTGTTCAACATGTGTGACGATACCGGATAATAAGATGTTAAGCCTCCTGTAAATGTTGACGTAGATTAATCGGTTTTACGCATTTAATCGATACACACGCGTCGAACCTAAGCGTCTATCGAACATTTAAATTTAATTTGTCACTTTATCATTATTTATAATTGTTTAAGAGTTTTTTAGTCACAAACATTAAATTAGACTCGAGCTTCGTAAAAAATTCTAAAATATTAATCGTATTGCAATCTTCAAATATTCTTTCTACTGGTAAACGTTCGATTTTAAAAGTAATTTAACGTGATCAAGAGCGGGAAGCGTTAGCGAAAAATGAAGTTGAACGAAGGTAAGAAAGTAAAATCGTAATAAAAGAGAAACATTGGAAGAAGGAGGTAAAAATTGGAAAATCGATACAGCATTCACACGAATGGTGTTTATCCAGTTTGATCGTGCCCCCGGGACAACAAATAGAACGCCGATAAAAATTGTCAAATAGACCCGTGTAGTAACGAAAAATCAGGAGAAAGGATATTAGGAGTATCGGAAAAGGCCGAACGGTGAAATGAGGGTGAACTCAGCTAGGGCACCCTAGCGCAACGTTATCGAAACGAAAGCATCGAGAGAAAGCCTCCGGGGGTTGAAGGGAAGGTAAGGGAAGGGAAGGGAAGGGAAGCGAGAGAGAGAGCAGAGAGAGCAGAGAGAAGTTTCTTGTCCTTGGCGCTTGCGATATATCGCCACCGAGTGCCGAAAGAAATTCCGAGCTATAGAACACGCAGCTGGTGCTGCGAACGACAGTATATCACGCGCGGCGGCTGTAGAATAAGAAGACCGACAACGACGCAAAATGTTGATAAATTTGCAAGGCAGGTGCCGTGACAGCGAAACAACTCCAACCCCGCTACGTCTTCGACGACCATTGTGAACGCGAGAGATGCGGTACGCGCCCTTTCCCAAATTTTACAATGGTAATCATATTTTTACAAAAAATATACCGCACGCTTTTACTTTTTCTCAGAGGTTCATTTTTATTCACTCACTCTTCTTCTTCTTTTTTTTCTATACCACTCGTCAAACATATCTTACACAGAGAAGAACGACTAGCAGTCAGCCTGTTCATAAAATTTAACGAGCAGGTTAGAGGTCGTGACGGCGATATAGGCGCGCTTATCGAATCGAAAGAAAAAGGGAATTAACAGTCCCGCTCGAAGGACGTCTGCATAATTAATAAATCCATTCGAAACAGAAAGCGAAACTCTGGATAAAGTGTTTTTCATTATTTTAATCGGCTTTTAGTTTTATTATTACTTACAGGGAGAGCAGCTAGTCAAATTAACTGCGATGAAAGCCCCCTCTAACACCTTTATCCAGTGGCATGGATTCGGGAGGCACTTTGCATTTTTGGGGGATGAAGCAGTGCTCCGCGTGTCTCGGGAGGAAGCCAGGGGGAAAAAAACGAGAGGAGTAGAAGAAGAAAGAAGGAAAAAAAAGAACGCTACGGACCCGAGTGGGAGTCTTGTTTTTTACTATCCCTCTTTATCCCTGCGATAAATCTCGCAGGGCTCTTCTTGCCCTGGCAGATTTAACGGAAAAAAGAATCTGCGATGCTTAACGAGGAACACTTTTCCCCTCCCTCCTATCCAGAAATTCTCCATGTACCGGGTGGCCAAGGAAGAAGGATGAAAAAAAACCGCGGGAAGAAGAAGTTTAGGTACATTGATACTTCCAATGATTCAGCTTATCGACGCGTTTGAAAATATATAATGGTACTTTAGATCCTCTATCTTCTCGTAATTGATAATATTTTACAAGATGATATTCCCTACGTTGTGTACAACCTTCGATTTGTAATTGTTAACAATTATCGTTCTTGTTCGTGAAATACGATTTATTTTTTTATTTTCTTCACGTCGCGCGTAATAAAGAAGAGACATCTATTTGAAACGAGCTTTAAAAACTTTAAGAAATATGTCCTACGGTTTATACTTCCAAGATTTCGTAAAGCTTTCGTTTTTTTTTTCTGCCTCGGTCTAGTGCACTCAACAAGAGCACATTGTCGTGAGAGTACCGAGTATACGCCGCGGTTGTTTGTCGTGTGGTAAGCAGCTCATGACTGACAAAGTTTCTGCGTTACTTGCTTTGACTCACTTCGATGACAATTAATGTTTGCTTCTTCCCACAGGGGGAACCAATTTCACTCGAGTTATTAATGTACCGATAAAAATGATTCGTGCATCGGCGATATAATACCTGTAACTGTGGGCTCGATTTACGACACTGATTTTCCGCGTGGAAACTTAGATAATTAAGGGGACGTTGAACTCGGAAAATGGTCATTTTTTATAAACAAATGAATAAATTAAAAAAAAAACCCTGAGCGTCAGGCACTTAGGCATGTTTTAAATAATATACTCAAATTTTTACAGATTTTTAAATTCATGATTTGATTACAATGTTTGTATTGAAAGTTTATGCCTTTTTTTACTAATAATTACCGAGCAAAATTGTTTAGTCAATTATTATTTAAAAATTTTTTTTTTTAAATCAAAACTTCAAGCTCTTCTTTATGTTTCAAACTATATATGTTTTAAACTCGGATCCAAATTACAGAAATCTACACCAATCAACCCAAAAGTTAAATCTAAAATGTTGAATTAAAAATCTTATAACATTCATACGGATAATTAAAATCACAAGGAAATCATTTTCATATTTAAGAAAAAATAGCATTTTTAATAATATAATTGAATAAAGAATTTTTGGTCGGTATGTATCAAAACATCTTAATTATATTGACAGTTTAAAAATCTGGAAAACATTGGATATATTGTTTAAAACATCCTAAAAGCTTGACGTTCAGGAATATTGTCAAAATTAATTATTTTGTTTATAAAAATAAATATACAGAAAAATACCATTTTCTGAATCTGACAAGCCCTTAACCTGGACAGCCACTGTAGAAAAGGGAAAAATGATGTTTTAGTAAAAGTCAAGACAGTGGATTACCGAGTAAAGTTAATTGCACGCATACCCCGCGAACCCTAGAGAAGTCCCGTCGTATACACGACAAGAGTGCGTATATCTCACTCGTTAAACTCGACGAGTGGGCGCGAACGCGAAGGTTTTCCAAGAGATCGAAAGAAGAAGCCGACGTCGAGAACAAGAGAGGAGCCGTCATCGCGCATCTGCCGTTAGAGAGAGAGCGTAGAGGAGAAGCTCGCGCGCGAACGCGCAAGTTATAATTACGCCGGAAGATAACTACCCACTCGTTTCCTCGGTACTTGTTTCCTCGCGGGAGGACCGCGCACTCCCTCTCTCTCTCTCTCTCTTCACCTTTGGATTTGGGTTTCGCAATACTTGACGAAATTCGTTGCCACACCGATACGAAACTTTTCGAGGCAAACTCATTTAGTTCCAACCTGAGAAGACCGAGGAAAGTTTCTTCGACACTGTATACAATCGTATACCACCTCTCTCCCTCTCCTCCTCTTTCTCTCTACTTCTAGGCATTTATAATTAAAATAGCTTTATGAGATGTTTGACGAGGATAATGGATATTCGATCGGACTTTTCTAGGCTCTTTTCAAAGTCAGATTATCGGATCACCGATAACAACCCAGGCAACGCAAAATTTTTAACGAACTCGGTTTATCCGATGATGGTATAATACAAGCCTCCTGTATTATATACCGATTGATAGAGTTAACGCCTCGAGTGAGACATCTTTGTTTCTTTACTTTCTTTCCTTACCCCCCCCCCCCCCCTCTTCCTCTTCCTTTCGGGAAAGATTGGCTTATCACGATTCACTTAACATTTAATCTAGACTACATCTCACCGGCATTAAAACGAATTAAATCGTTATATATATATATATAGATGTGTACGCGATTTTGATCACGTATCTATACCTAGATCGGTTTATTTTATTACTTAAGATTAATCAGCTCTTCCTTTATGACGTTTTAGGACACCCTTAAGACTTATATTATTTAACAATTGTTGAAAATCAGTATAAAATCGTTGGAAAATAGCCGATTGTTATACTATTGTGAAAAATACGCCACGAAATTCAATGATTCGATGAATAGTGCTATAAGTCATTTTACTCGTTCAAAAAAGTGTGTAAATACAAATTCTACATATTGGACTTTATACTTATTGGAAAATAGTAGTTTTCATCCCTTGGGAGTAAAGTCAAATTTCACACATACTTTACAATCCATGCTTTCCGATGAGCGACGTTGCATTTTATTGTATTATCTTTTATTAGGTTTTTCAATTTCTAATTTTATGCAAACGATGGTGATAAAAATTATTGTAACAATTGTATACCATATTTGTAAAAAAAAATATTTTTTATAAAATTTTACGACTCTTGATTTGTAACAAACGTTATGATTCGTAAATCAACTGTACAAAAGTAGGTTTTTGGTATTTTTTAGTTTTAGATATTTTCTAATACGACCTGTGTAATGTATAAAATGACTTGTATAATGTATATATTAATTTAAATAATAGCGAATCACTGTAAATACTAATTTTTAAGGTTTCCTAATTACTCGAAAGGTCATTAAAATAACTAAATCGCGTTAAAATCCATAACGCAAAAATTTATGATCCATTATGGTTTTTTAACCCATTCTTTTTAACTGCTTTTATATGTGCATCAGACAAAATTAAATTTAATGTTTGACATTCAATATAGAAATAATTTAATTACAAATATTACGTGATATATAGCTATTCCCTTAAATATATCAATTATTTAAAAGGAATGCTTGCATCCGGCGAAATTTTCATTAAAACATCAGGTATAGATATATATATATTGTATTAATTTATAAGAGAAATAATAAGGTAATATTCAATAACAGAATCTATAGGTATAAGTTTCGTGAACAAGTTAATGCTAATTTATTTCGATGCTTGATTAACAATTTAAAAAACAAAAGAAAATTTTGTATTTTTATTTATTTTCTTTTGTACTCGAATTTATATTTTTGAATGAGATAAATAAATTTATTTTTAATAATTTACGTACTTTGTAAAAAATATCAATATCTGAACGGGAGGTTTTCAATGGTATGAGACAGTCTAGAGGGAAAGAAGAGTAGCTAATTTTTCTCGAAACGAATTTTGTCGAGTTGGTTTTTTGCCCGATAGAAGAGATCGTGATAAACAATGGGAGAAAACGACAGCTGGTTGGAACGACGTTGGAAGAGAGCGAAACAAGCGAAGAATCATGTTCACCTCGGGTAGCATCAAAGATGTCTACGGCCGCTGTGATAAAAAGATATTGGGACCCGTCGATATCTGTCTCTCTGCAGCTCGAAGGCAGTTTCCGTCTCCCCTTCTTAAATTCTCTTGGGAGAATTGGGTGGGGAACGCGCGTCCTCGAGCTTCGGAATGATTGCAAAGATTGAATGTACGACGATAAGGTTCTGAAGTAAGAGAGCTTTCTTTCTTTCTTCATACTTCGCTTCTTCTCCTTCTTATTTTTCTTTTCTCGAGTGTGTACGCGATTGCCCGTGTAAATTCTTCTTCTTCTTCTTCTTCTTCTTCTTTTTAATACAAGAATTGAATAATAAGCTGTCTCAATATTTTCTTTTTCGACGTAAAATCACAACATTTTCTTTCGGTTATACATGTACCTCTCCCACACTCTCTCTCTCTCTCTCTTTCTTTTTTTTCTGTCGTTGTTGTTGCAATTTACACGACCGTGCACAAATTTACTTATATTTTTTTTTCATGCATGCCCGTGACGTTTATAGCCGTTAAACTGGCCGTATCAGCATTTTTTTATTCGCTGACTTTATGCGAATGTTATTTGAATAAATGCACTTGGAAAACATATATTAGGCGTGATAGATGAGCTTTTCCGTTTTGTTTCTACATGCCTTTTCTCCTTTACGCGTTAACCCTCACACACACACATACACACACGTGCGTACTACGTTCAATATAAAAGCATTGTTCGTTTCCTTTTTTTTCTCACTTTCTTCAAAGAGAATTCATTGCCGTCGCACAATTTTATCACACATTGTTCTCGATGATTATGAAAATGAATATATTTCTCGAAATAAAATCTCGAGGTATTTATAGTAATTACCCTCCAAAAAAAAGAACGTATTGATATTACACGATTCGTACTAATTTCGTAATATCGATCTTACCATAATTACGGAGGTCGAAATGTCAGATTATTGGAATACGAGTGTACTCGAATGATTCGTTAAAAAAAAGGGGGGTAGTTCGAAAACTCGATAAGTTTCCAAGTGTTAAGAAACCGTAAAATTGATTTAAAAAAATGAAATACTAGCGGTTTCCGGCAATGCATTTATTATAAACTCGTTGAGGGGTAGGGAAAAAAAGGAAAGTTATCGATGGGATATAGTTTCGAGGTAAAATCAAGTTGGAAAAATAAAGTTTCTTGCTCCGCGTAAAAATTGCACCGGATAACGGGGGAGCAAGAGAAAAGTTACAAAAAAAAATTTTTTTTTACCGACTTTCAAAGAATCAAAATTCTGGAAGGAAATATCGTCGATGTATTCAAGAGGAGGAGGTGGAGAGTTAGGCTTTCCTTGCCCGAGTTTATACTCGGAGCTTTGTTATTCGAGAACCGTTGGACTTTTACTTTGGTTAAACTTTACGTTTTGTTGCGCCGAAAAGCAACGAGTCAAAGGGGCGGTGGCTGTAAAAACGCGGACGCCGATCGCAGATGCGTCGCAACCACCACCTCCTCGGGCTTTTGTACTAGTCGATCGATGATGCTATGCGAATCCGCGCGTGATTCTCACCTTTTGACCTGTCGTACTTTACAAAGCTTTCTTATTCAGTTTAAACTGTTGTCAACAATTTTCTTTTTATGAACCTTGCAAATACAATAATTAAATCTAACCAATTCTAGATAGATACTGGAAATGCAATTTTTACCTGGAAACGGGGGAGAGATTTCAAAGTAGAGAAAAAGCAATCGTTGAAAAATATAAATGTCTTTAAATGTTTTATTGCGTATAACTGCTGTATTGATGAAAAAGAAAAATTAAATTGAACCCGGTCTCGTATATCAAACTCATTCAAAATTAAAGCTATCGTTACGTATCGAAATAAGTAATGTCAAAATCAAATATAAAAATTTATAAATTTTCATGTCATTTTTTTGAAAGAAATATAATGTATATTTAAAATAGTTATTTTAATATAATTTTTAAATGCAAATATTTTGTACTATTATGTAAATATATATTAATGTAAAAAAAGTTTCAGTAAGTTTAAGAAAATTGATGAATAATATGTTTAGTATTATTAATACAAATAAAAATATGAATTTATTATAATCAATTTAACTAACGAATCATTACAATTAGTTTAAATTTCACATAGTGGTGGATTCTAATAAATCTTAATATTCCATCGATTTCATAAATATTTGCATTATAATTACAATCTGAAATTTGTAAGCGATGAAAATGTGAATATTTGATTAGAATTCACATCTCCTTAATCAAGAAAAAAATGACAAAAATCCGTTTATTCAAAGTGATGTAATAAAAGTCAAATCGAAAGTGTAACACGAGGCCAACACTTCATTCCCCTGCCTCATCAACTAAAATATAAATATATAGGTCATGCGCGTCAATAATCCTAAAATCGTGAAAGTGCAACGGTAGCGAAAGGAAAATATTCTTCCCAGTGGCGGGAGTATTCGATTTTCAGGCGGATTCACCCTTACCGACGCATCCCGTCCATCTTTCTCCCCGCAATCTCCTCTACGCGCACCATAAAACGAAGAAGAGAGTTTTGCGTGAGATGGTGGAATATTATATGAGGGCAAGAGGCGTCGACGTAACTCGGTATGCGCGAACCGGTGTCTAACCTACGTCGATATGCAGACGCTGTCCGTCTGCGTGATCCCCTATCCCTTACTTCTTCTATATATATTTTTTTTGCTCCTCTCCTTTTTATTCACCCCTCTTCGTACGACACGTGCAACCGAGCTCCTGCGAATTCTACCAAGAAAATTTAAAATTCCTCGCGACTACGTAGCCTTAACCCTCCGGTGGCTCTTTTCGCGCGGATCCTCCGTCATTTCCGAGGGCTTAAACGGATTTCGATCGACGTATACTCTCGTTTCCCTTCTTACAATGTCTTTCCCTTTCAACCCCCACCTTATTCCTTTTCGCGAATCGTCATCCTTCTCCTACGAAGGCTAATCGCTATTTCCGATATGAAGCCTCTTCAACTTTTCGCTTCCTTACTTTCTTTTTGGGAACACATCGGTGTTACGAAACGACGTTTTACAATACACGGGAAAAAAATTGATTTTTTTTATTTAGGCGGAATTCTTCTTAAATAAGCCTAAACATATCTGGTTGATCCAATGTGATTTCTTTAGAATAAGAAGGAATCTGCACATTGATCTTTTATAGTCATATTTACTCATTTTTTACAAATTCCGCTCGATTATAGAAAATTCACATTCAAGATGAATACCGATTAGATCCAAAATCTATTTTTTTCAGTATACATGCAGCTACATTTTCAGAAAATAATTACATTATTGTCCATACATAAATAATAAACTTTCTTATAAACTAAACTAAAGAAAATCATCTTAATTTACGATAATTATATTACTCTATAAAATGTAAATATTTTGATCTCTAATGGCTCGGTGAATCATTGATGTACTAATTAAACTTTAAAATATCCGATAGCACCATCTAAAAGCTGAAAATTTATTTTAATATTTACCGTCAATCGATAAAAACGAACTGTTAAATTTACAACGTGTTACGGAAGGTGGGAAATGACTATATTCTTTATTAAATGTCAGTTTTCTTGTAACTTACCTTAAAAAAAGAGACGAAGAAGAAGAAGAAAGAAACTTTAAGGTAGCATGAAAAAAACATACCCCCAAGGCTATGAAAACTAAACGAGGAATATCGATAAAAGTATAATGTCAAAAAATTCTTGCCGATTGAATCAAATATGTAAAATCATAACGCAGTGTAGCGCACCTCGAGAATAGATAAAATAAAATTTTTTTTATGACGCGTACGATTTAAATGTAACTAATAAATTCGTTCGAACGTAAGGTTCACGATGATGCGAGAAAAAATTGAGGTAAAACGCCTTGGATACTGAAATTTAAAAGAAAAGCTTAATTTCCATTGAAATATTGAATGACGCAAAAGAAAATGTAACAGAAGGACTCTTAATCTTCGCGTAAAACGATAAATTTAATATTTTTTTATTGACGACTAGTGGACCTTTGGCTTCGCGCGTGTTCATACTTACAGTATCATAAAGAATACAGGATCTCTCTCTCTCTCTCGTTTTTTTTTCGTTGCCTGGTTGAATGACGTTTCTTTCCTTTATGGGCACTTGATATCGCCGATATGTGCGCTTCTACGCGTCATTGAACAAAGTACGTAAATCCGCGGCTCGGAGGATGTGCTTCGACTCGCCCTCTCCGATCCCTTTAACTCGGGAGAGAAAATCCCATGCTTTTGCCTATATACTCGTCATTGATGACGCGACGTTTTTACCTTCCATAAAGAGCTTTCCTTCTCCCTACTACCCCACCCTCCGTTGGATTTCCTTCTTTATGACCAGATTTTTATTCCTAAGCGTTTACTCGACATTTTCATTACTCAACCTTCTTTTCAATATATATTTTTTTTGTTATATATTTACGCTACACCGAAAGATAAATAAATTAAGTAAGCATATACTGTGGGTTAAAAGTATTTTTCAATATTTATCTTTATCAACAAATGCGATTTTTACTTTAAAAATATGTAACTTTTTATCGTAGTTACTCGCACGGAAAGAGAAATATTTTTAGATATATTCACAAAGCCATAATTCGAACATTACTCTCGATTTATTTTTGAACGTTGTTGCACGTCGTTTTATATAATATAAATGTGTGGGTGTGTGCGTGCGTGTGCGCGCATTGCTATTATTTGGAAAATGGGACATGGTTCGATCAAATCGTGATTACCGAGCCGTAATGCATTTACCATGCAATGTAATTTAAACTGAATGAATTACGTACTTTTCATTATTCGTTTGTAAATTCCCATTGAATTCAGCACTATAAACTTCGCCGAAATTAATTATATATAAGCTACTCTCTGACAGTCTCTTGTATTATTAAATACAAATCGGAGGAACTCCATTAATTTTTAAGTTAATTAATTCATCGATTATTAATACTAATCTTACGATGATTGCTTTTTGTGTGTATGTCTCTCTCTCTCTCTCTCTCTCTCTCTCTCTCTCTCTCTCTCTCTCTCTCTCACTCTCTCTCTTTTTCTCTTGGATATTGGAAAGCAAATCTGAAACTCTTTGTTCCTACACTAGGTTTTTTTCTCTTTTCTTTTAGCTACTTTCCCCCTTTTTTATTTTTTAAATTTCCTTAGAAACTAAATGGCATTTCTCACGAATCCCACCTCGAGGTTTCCCCCGGAGGCTTCTTTGTTCCTTTAAGAGGTATCAAGGGAAACGGGCGACGATCAGTGCTAGGGGGCACAACGTTGTAACTGAAGTTTCGCCTAGATGGAAACTAACACTTGTAAAAGACACTGCAAAGGAAATGATAAAAAAAATGTTTTTGAGAAAGGACAGCTAGAGGTTTATAATCTTCTTTATCAAAACTTTCTTAAACTTCGATTCATTCGGTTGAGATGGAGATGCGATCTGTAAATAATGTTGAGGTCCTGTCGTTTGGAAATAAGCTCTCCAAAATGTTTGCATTTGCTTCTAACTATGTACCTAAATTTTTATAGATTATTAGGTTAATGATTTAAATATTTATGTGTAAAAAATACAACATTTTCTTTTATTATTTATTACATGTTTATTAAAAAAAAAGTTGGTTCCTTAAATGTTGATGCAAAACATTCTAACATGCAAACTGATTTTCTCACTTTTTTACTTTTTTAATTCGGTATTTTTAACGTAGTTTTTAGAATAGAAGGTGTTGATTCTTGTAATTTAATTAAAACTCTCTCGAGGATCAATTAGGTTAGACAAATAGGAATCTATTGAGTTTTTCCAAAATTTTTAAATCAGAAAATTTTTTAGTTTAAATTGAATTTATAGATACATTGGTATTTAGTGCAAGAGAAAATAATTATAAATTTAAAAATGGTTTCTTAAGATCGGTTGTTTTATTTTTTTAAATGATACTTTGCTAATTTTGAGAATATTACTAAAAAGGTTACTTAATTTTCTACAAATAATAGGTAGAAATCTATCTATAGATTTTAAAAAGTTTTCCACCCAATTTTAAAAAATTATTAAAAAACGGTAGTTGGGTACGTCGCGTAATAATATGATGAAGTGCGCTTACCTTCTTTTTATTATTATTCAAAATTAATCGGAAAAAGTTAGAAAAGCTCAACTTACCGACCTAGTGTATTTACAGTAATATCTGAATGGAATCTTAATATGCGTTCAATTATTCAATAAAATCAAAGTAAATGCCGATATCGATATAAGTAAAAAATTAAAAATGTAAAACAGATGTACCTTGTATAAAAGTGTTCAATAATAAATTGTCCATACATCTGTAAAGATATTTTAATTGAGAAATATAAAATGCTGATTAATCTAAAATAAAGATATCCTTAGTTGAATATTAGATTAGTAAGGACTTAATCTAAATTTACATAAAAAGATAGTCGACAAATATTTGCAAGGCGTTGTGCAGTGCCAATATTATTAGAACAAATATTTTCCAAGTTACGAAACGCATTCAATATGTACATACATAATGATGTTCGAAATAATAATAAAAAGAAAAAGAAAGAAAGTCGTAGAGGATCACAAAGAAAAATGTAAGGAGAAATTTATTCCTCGATGTTTTTCGGTGAATAGTAACGACGTAACGTACGCGAAAGCGTGCAGCAAAAAAAAAGGGGTTGATACATAGAGAAAAAGAGATATATGAAAAAGCTCGGTACTGGTAAAGGATACATATTTTACGGGGTAATCACCACAAGCTCTTATCTACAGTTTGCTCAGCTCTCTCGCGGTGACATTCAAAAGCGCGCCGGCTCGTAAAATACGCGTCCCGATTAATGAATCGTTGGAAAGGAGGGAGGGAGAGAGAGAGAGAAGCGAAAGTGCGTTAAAAATTTCATTTCTTTTCCTGTACAAGCCTTGATATTTTACGCGGTTCCAAAGTGTACTTAAAAAAGAGGAAGGGGGTGAGGGCTTTTTTTTCCTTGCATAATGGAATTGCTGCGGGAAGTACCAGTGACAAGATAGATATTTTTTTTGTTCTCTGTTCTTTCAGGGAATAGACAGGTAGTTTCAATCGAGTACGAATATTGACATTTTTTCCGAATAATTTAATAAAAAGATTCTTTTGTTTTAACGGTGAAGGATCTGACAATAATATTGTAATGGATTAATTGTGGGGAAAGATTGAAGTTGAGCTTTATTGCGTATTGACTGTAAAAGCCGATGGATTATAGAATAAACATACCGTTTCAACTGGTGACTTAAATATAGCCAGACACAACTTTTTTCTCGCGCAGCTACCTGTTTGATTTTAACGGGACGTATTTTTCTTTCTAAATTGTAATGTACGAAAAATTAATCATTGGAACCAAAGTTATTTCTATAACAAGTTTAATTAGAAAAAATCGGAACTTTACGAAATGTTTGCCACCACCGAGAATTTTCTTTTTTTTTTTTTACAATTTTAAGGGGAAAAAAAGAAAAACTCGCTGAAGCGCAAACTTAATCTTGACTTTAAAAATTTTCCTATTTCTTTCAGAAACTTGAAAGCCACTTCAGCGAGTATGAATTGCACGTTAATGCTCAGTAAAGAATTTGAAAGAAAATTTTAAGGTTTAAAATCACGTTTACCAGTACTTGCGATCAACTTAGTCAGTATTCTAAAATAAAGGATAAGAATTTTTTTCTTCCTCTTCGTGTGCTTTTTTTTCTTCCCTCCGAACGGTAATGTCGTTTTTCATCTTGATAGCACTAAAAATTTGCATATAAAGTTGGTCGAAACTTTTAGTGTAAAAGTTTCGTTATAAACTAAATAAAAAACTCTTTAAATTACTTATCGCTACCAATAAAATGTATCCTGCATCGACCTTTTTTTTATTTTTATTAAAAAGTTATTCGGAACTGTTTATTTTTGTATAATTGAATTTTAATTAGAATGGCAAATTATGTTCAATTATTTTCGTGCGTCGGCGCACAAAACAATGCAGATGTATTTCTCTCGTCGTTTAACATTTCCGACGATTTTAATAAATTTCATTAGGATAGTATTTTTCGTTTGATTTAATGAGCCGTATGAACGTTAAATTGCAATTTTGCCTTCTTCGAGCGCTAAAATTTATTAAATCAATATTCGTTACGACAAACTAACGTGATAAACAATAGTTTCTAGTACATGTATTACAAGAATAGTTTTTTTTAACCTTTATATAACGAGTATTATAAACAGACAAGGTAATTTTATAATTTAATATTCTGCAACCATTAAATCATTATATGTTATTACTTAATTAAATTACTTAAATAATTAATTTTCTATTTTTCCATGTTCAAATAAATTTAATAATTAATTAAATAAATGAATAACTGAAAAAATGAAACCACGCTTACAAATTGTGTCTTTAAACAGTGTGTATAGGTTCTGACAACGCCCACAAAGTGAAATAGTGAAAATTCCCCTATTTCAAGTAGCAAAACCATACCTTACTGAAGATGACTAGTAAATTCTACTTTTACTTTAAAAATTTAACAATCATCGCAAGTTGAAATCGGTATACTTCTTCGAAATATGATTTCTGTACTATAAATACCAAAAACATGAATAGTCACTATTTTAGAGTAATTGATTTTCAGAAAATACAATTAATAAATATTGGCTTGTAGAAATAATTAATTTTACTACTTTACTTAAAAAAGAGTAAACCTCACAGATGTATAATGACTAGAAATTTTACACTGGATTGCAAGAAACGATTAAAATATCATAATCGCGATCGACAAGATAAATTTAATCTAAATGATTATATTAAATTATCGACAGAGTAATAAGGTTATAGAAACTACTATTATCGTTTACTACCTAGGCTAGTTATCATTATTTATTTTTTATCAATTTATTTTATATGTTTGTTCATTAGTTATTAGCCTAGTGTAAAGAATATGCAAATTGTATGAATGATCTTTTTGTTAACAATATATTTTTTTACGAGTATCTTGTGAGAATTTAATAACAAAAATTGTAACCGAGTTATCCAACATATTAATTAAGGTTTGATTATTTGCCATCGAATAGGTCTAATCACTTACCACGGAATGCGTATGATAAATAAACCATTACGAACATTCATTCAAAGAAACAATGAAAAGAGAGAAAAGCCGTGTGTTGAAACATTCATTGAGGCATAAGTTACCAAACGCAAAGTTGTTTACTTCGCATTAGCGGATACCGTCGGGTGGCTCGGCCAGAATACCAGCGTCAATTTCATTAGAGCTCGTTCATTTAAATCAAACCAATCTCATAATGAACGCGGCACTTTCATATACACCCAGTATTCCAGGCAATGTTATCTATTCAAATTAGTTCCGCCGCTGGAAATCAAAGTTTCGTACATTTTCCTCGAAAGTGAAAGACAAGAGCCGCAAAATTCGAAGGCTCGTCGATACTTAATTTCACCGAGCGTTAATCACTCGTTTAATTATTTAGCGCGAAATCGTTTCTTCTATCCCTTCCTATACTTCCAGACGACTTTTAATTAATCTTTCTCGTGTACACTGTCGTTGTCTTATCTCCAACCTAGAACTTTTCCAGGAGAGATGAAAAAAAAGAAAAAAAGAAAGAAAGTAAGAGTAACTACGAGAGAGAGAGAGAGGGAAAGAGAGGGAAAAGGACCAGTTCTTTGATAAATCGTTAATGAGTCGAGATTTTTAATTAGCTTAGCATCCGCGGCGAAGTAGTTTGCGAAGCTTTCGAGAATGCGCTTCCTTCGGTCTGATTGATGGAGCGTTAGCGGGTGAACTGCCAGGAGAAAAGAGTACTATACGCGGGAATTAAATTTCGATTTTGCAGCTTCGAATTAGGAAAGGGGTCCAAAGCTTTAGCCTCCCGCGGTGATGAATTATTATTAATGAACGTTCGGTTAACGTGGCTTCGTCCTTGTTATTGCTCTTGCTTGGAGATTGATGCTTGTTTGCGCTATCCTATACATTCACTTTCTTTTTTACCTTATACGGATACGGATGACAGCTTATTCTTACATTTTTTTTTCAACAATATTGGAAAAGACTCAAAAGTTATGATTAATTTGTAGTACTTATTATGCTAAATCATAATGAATCGCGTTCGATCGATAATCATATGTTTTATATATACTACTCGAGCGATTGGGTTTTCTTCAAGTTACCTAACGCATAATACATAACTCAAATTGTTCTTTTAAAACGCTGTAATTATTAATAAACGTCGAGTTATCGCAAATGGGATTACAGTCTATTCTAAAGGGTTGGTAAATATTTGAGTGTGTCAAAGTCAAAGTTAAACACGAACCAGATGTAAATTAGATAAGGCCAGTGTATATGAAGTAATTTATCAATTTTCAGTACAGATAAATCACGGTTTGATCAGCCGGTGTTCGACCGATTTCGTTAATTATTTTTTACGAATTTTTGAAACTTCTAGAGTTCCAGATTAATTAAATAAATTGTATCGATCAGAAGAAACTTGGCGCGGTGTAGTACAAAGGGAAATGTAGCAAGCCGGTTTGGCGGATAGGTAACCCCTTGGGTTTTTAAAGTTCCAACTACTTTTTTTGTTTCCTCATCGCTTAAAGCTCGAGTGGAAGAAGGGAAGGTTGGCGCGCCTTTACAGTGAAAAGCTCGAGCGTCGCTTCTGTAGGTGTTGACCATGTAAAATGCATGAAAGTCGGCTTCTCCTCTGAATACGAGAATTAAAACGCAATTTCCCGCACAAAGGGGGACAGTTTACGTGGAACTTGGGGTGTTGTGCTTAATGAAGCTTTTCCACGAGGAAAGTTACTTTTACTTTTTTTTTATAGAATTATACCTATATATATATATATATATATATATTTAAGACCAGCGATGGTTTTTAACTACTAGGTACTATTAGCCAATCGTCTAGTATACCGAAAATAAATCAAGCGGAAATGGAGAGAGGTTAAAATGGGAAAAGCTCCCGCATTGTCTTAGTATAAGGGTTGTCGTCTCGCGGAATAAGTTCTAAGGTTCTTGTGTGTGCATGCACGTGTGTGGGCGTGGGTCTGTGTGTGTGTGTGTGTCAGACGACGCGTTTTCGCGAGGCTGCGCTTGCTTTTCTCTCGGTCTATCTGCGGCCGTAAAGGCAAGCGACGCTAGCGTAAATCTCTTCTCGACATAAATTCCTTTATCGCCGCGCGCATTTTTCCTTCGGTCCCTCGAATTTCCAGATTTCTCGGGGCGCCAACCGGAAGATCGAGGGGGAGCGTCGAAAGAACAGAAGAAGAAGAGAGGAAAAAAAACAACAAAGGACGAGCTTGCGAAAGGGAGGGGGAATAAAAAAGGAAGGAAGAAAGGAAGAAAGAAAGAATCGACCTTAACGTTTCAACAGAGGTATAGGAACGAGTGCAGATGGAGGAAAATTTTATTTGAAATTAATTCGATAAGGACGTGATATATATTTCTCGTGTTCTCGATCCCCCCTGCGTGTCTGTGCGAATGGATATTCTCACTCTGACCTTAGATATCGCGTTACAACGTTTCCTTTTTTTTGCATATCGATTATTAATTTGTATACAACGTTTCCTTCTCTTACCTTTTTTTCCACATATCGAGCATACGAATATTCCAAATATTATATCGTCAAGATTACGTTCGGACGGCAATTGACGTGAAATCCTTGTATATACCGGGAAATCTGAACAATTCGGTAACGTCGGCGACTAAAACGAATTTTCACTATATACGAGAAAGAAGAAGAGGAAGAAGAGGGAGAGGGAGAGAGAGAGGGAGAAGAAAAAAGGTGAAAGGAGAGAAGGTAGGAGTGTAACATCTGCATACCAACTGCATCCAAGCCTTTAATTTCGCATCTCCATCCAGCTTCAATATATCTTGGAAAAAATGTCCGCCGTAAAAAGGTGGAAGACCGTAGGAAAACCTCGGGAAAAAGTGGTAGGAGGAGGGAGGGAGGGAGGGAGGGAGGGAGGGAGGGAGGGGGTTTACAAAGAGAAAATCGAGGGGTAGGTATGACCCCTTCCGTTTAAAGAGGCAAAAAGACGATTTCATATAAAACGTTTCGCAGCGAGAGAGGGAGAGTCGGACGTAGAGAAAGAGAGAAATCATAGAAGCGTAGGAAAGATCTGGATTCTACCGTGGGTTTCCTCTCACAATGGCTCGCGTAAAACAGGTACGACGCCGAGGCGGGACAAAATTCTGGCGCTCGGCCGGCGTTGATACGGGAAGGAATTTATGGGGACCATGGGGTTGTAAGAATAGAACCTCTCTCCCTTTCTCTCTCCCTCTTGCATTTACGGACGCGCTGTACTTCCTTCCGATTTGCATAACGGGCTACGGCTAACCGCTTTGCTTCTCTCCCTCTCTCGCTTTCGCGTACGAGGCTTCGCAAACAATGTGTCAACGCTCGGCAAATAAAACGATATTGCGACAAGTGGTATATACGGTACCAAAAGAATTTTCTTATACTGGATGCTCTCTGCAAAAATTATTAGTTTGCTGTCTCAGATGGATATAGTTTGAATAAAATTGTTTTCGGCTGCCATGCGCATTTTAGTTTTTTTCTCCCTCCTTTTCACTTTTGTTAAATTATTCACTCGGTTATTTCGATGGATATACGTCGACGCGATGATACAATTTTTACTTTATCGTCGATTTTCACCGAATAAAATCGTAATCTGTATATGTGCTTCATCGATCAATGGCGCAAAATTCGTGTTTGGTTAATTATACATTATTAAAAATTCATTAAAAAATGCAGATGATAATTACGTAAATAACGTTATTGTTTCAGTAATTGTTGTTACAAGTATTGATGAATAAACGAATTGATCAGTAATAATGGCAAAATTCACATTTTCGAATGTAATTTATTATTTTGTAAAAATAATCTAAAAATTGTTTTGCGATATTATACGTGGAAACAACTCAATATAATAATTTCCATTCATTTGTAGTATTTTTAGTTTATTTATATAATATTATGTACTAATTAAATAACAAATACCTTATAGATGAATAATTTATACAAATTGAGATATCTGCAGGGAACGATACAAGAAATAAATCAATGCTTTTACGTGTATATTTTAAAATCTATTTAATTTAAAACTCTCACATAATATAAAATCGGCATCATACATGTTCTAAAAATTTATAAAATCAAAATTTTTGAGCCTTTATATTATCTTGTACTTTCAAATTCTATTTTAAATTAAATAAATAAACCTTGCTTTAAGTTTTATAAACAATGTAATTACAATAAAGTCGGAAGATTTCGGTCGATTTATATGATACAAGAAAGAGGTAAAACTTATCTTAAATTTCGTACTCTCAGCTGAGACCCTATCGCATCCGTTGCAATCGCAATCACCTCCAAATGGTTTAGTCAATAAATCACATTGGTTTCCATTTGGTATAGCTTAACAACTGCTTTTCTGCATAGTAAAATGACCAGTGTTCTTCTATTCGGTACTTGAATAGTCGTCACGATACGCAGATTTAATTTAGCTCGCCAGACATTGTGAATTAATCTCGGTCAAAGGAGAGAGATTTTGCGCTATCAGAAATTGTATAAAACGAACCTTTTTTTCCTTTCGCGAAAAAGGATCACTCTCTATGATCACACAAGTCATCCTTACTTTGTTTCTTAAGCAGTTAAAACAGTAACACATTATTACTAAATTCTAAAGTTATTTTCTGATACAGGGTGCGTAAAATGCGTTAGTACGCACTATCTTTCTTAAAAATTGCATTTTCACACTATATTATCGAAAAGTACTACTACGTACTCTATCCCGACGAAGAAAGTAAATGTACGTTAACATTTATGTAAACAAATACTTTTCTTAAAAAAAAAAAAAATCCAGACTCACGCAAGTCAGATTAATATTTTTACACGTAGAAAGAGAGATAGAGCTAGCGAAAGAGGAAAATTCAAAGGTTACGTTGACTTTTTTACGAGAAGGGAAGAAGAAGGGTAGAGTTTTATTCGACGGAGCGTAGTAACGCGAGTTGCGTGGATATTGCCGCGAAATATGAAACGATGCATCCTGCAACCGTAGGGTTGAAAGAAGAATACACGTATATGTTTTTTTTTTCTTCCACAGCCCCAGGTTCGTACGAACAAATCAGATTGAAGATCTCTACCGAATTAGAATCTGAATGCCATCCTAAATGCGAAAAAGGGGCTTGGTAATTGAATGGAAAAAGTAAGAAGCGAGTTCTTCGAAAATAGCAAACAGAGAAAAGAGAAGGAGGAGAAGGCCAGCTGCGAAGATTGTTAGTGGACATTCAGAACTTCCTACTCGCGGGTATTGCTTCCTCCTCCAAGTTTTCCCGTGGAAAACCAACCCTTCGATGCTACTCACTTTCTATGGTATCTCTCTCTCTCTCTCTCTCTCTCTCTCTCTCTCTCTCTCTCTCTCTCTCTCTCTCTCCCTCTCTCTCACTCTTTCTTTACGTTCGAGGAACTTCCTCTTTTCCACTATCGAATCTTCTCGTCTTAAACACACTCGCTTCCTTCAATTTTCCTTTTCCTACGTACGAACTCGAACCTTCTGCCTCTTCTTTGTCCCGGTTTCTTATTTTTTTTTACCTACGCTGACAGACTATTCCGAGTAAAAGTATTTGCTCCCGAAGGTCCGTACTCTCTAACTGTTATCTTCCACACACATATATACGAGAAGAGCCTCGAAGCGTGAATAAGTTGTAACGAATTTTACAAACTATATAGGTATATACATATACAGCTCGATAAGTAAGTTGTCTTATCGCGTATAAAAAAAATTCACACGCAACACTTTCACACTGTGATACAAACTTCAAATCGTATCATTCCAATCGAAGGAAAAATTTGATGTAAATAAAATATTAAACTACAAGCCAAAAATCCCATGGCGTATATTTAATACAAAATTAATTTAAATTGTTAATTGGCAATTGAAAATCGGATTTCTCAATTAAAAATCTGATTTATCCAAACAGTGTGTAACGATACATAGTTCGAATGGAATATTTTAGTGTATATTAGAAATTTAAAAGATTCGCATACCATTTATCATTACAGAAAAACAAAAAAACATAAAAATATGATTTATTTATTTTTACTATGGAAAGTAAAATAAAACATCAACGTTGCTTTTTATTTATTTTATTGTATTAAACCATCTACTTTTACTACGAAACTATAAAATTACATTGTCCGCTCTATTGAGTAAAATTAATAAAATAATAAATTTAATTAAAAAAAATTGACTAATCGATGGATTACAATCCTAATGATAAGTAGATCCAAAGTCTTCTAACGAGATAAAAAAAAAAGGAAAATTTAATAAGTCTTTAAGTTAGTATACGTGCTTACTAAGAAGTTGGGTATATCCGTAAAATCTTAAACTGTGCTGTTTTATATAAAACTTTGGAAAATAGCTATTGGAGAACGTAGTGCAATTTCTCGTCTAAGTTACCGTTATGTTTATCAAAAACTTTGGCTTATTGTAAGAATGTAAAAACTTGCGATGCACCGTAAAAACTCGACTGTATTATACTTGGATATTACCGTGTGTTTTACTTTTTAGAAAAATAAAAATTTTTCGTGATATTGCTTAAACATGTGTGTGTATTACTTGTTGAAATGAAGAAAAATACTTGATTTGAAATCCTTAATGGACGTACCTTTAGCTTCTCAAAGAAAAGAAAATCATAATTTTTCAGTATATTACACAGGTCCGCTATATATTTATCATGTAATGTGAGTGATGTTACGAAAAGGTTAACACGTGAGAAAACTTCCTAGATTTTATGATATAAGTTTGCATAAATTTACAGGAATCTACAGATTACATTTTCTTCCTTCTTATTTACTCGTCAGCGTCAAATTATTAATTGATATTTCAACAAAGATTTCAGCGTAATTAAATAATAAACGTACATTTTAGGATATTCGAAATATTAATAAACGCTTTAATTTCGACCAAGAGATAAATATTATCATTACAAGTGCAGGTCATTTATAAATAATATTCATAAAAATATCTTACGTAATATCTCGTTTAAAATAATTGATAATACAAGATTCAATAATCGTGTACCGAAATAAAGATCATTTAGTGAATATAAAAATATCGTAATTTGATCAAGAAAGATAATAAAAAATGTTTGTATATGAATATTATTTCAATTTGTGCTTAATGTAATATAAATATCTGATTAACCATTTGAATATGTATTTAAATTTCTCCTTTTAACATACCTATATCAATTTGTAATATATTCTGACTTATAAATAGAAAAATTGCAATACCTAATTTCGAAAATATAAATTAAATAAAAAATGTCAATCTGTATAAGCGATAATCCGTATATATTCATTATTATCAAGATCCTAAAGAGTGAAATATTTTATATAAATTTCACAGCAGTTCTATAAATCACAGCATCCTCAAAGTAAAATTTTATATTTCGATCTATATAAGTTTTATTTTTTATAAAACTCAATACAATTTAATATTTTATCACGAAATTATAATAAAATTTTCCCTCTTACCGTTAACGAATCATTCTGAATCCTTTTATACATTTTTATACTCTGTTCCGTAAAATATATAATGGGTTTAGAAATAATTTTTTTTTTGATTTCAAAAAATAAAGAAGGTATATTCACACACGTCAGCGTGGAAACAATTGCACAAAATGCATGAAAGAAGGAGAAAAAAAATTTTTTTTGTTCTAAAAGAAAATTCATTAAAGTATAAAATAACGAGGCTATAAAAATCTTTATTCTGCATCTTGATTGTCGTAGGAACGCTTGGGTGTTTTATCTCTCGGTACGTAAGAACCTCTAGAATGAGAGAGAGAGAGAGAGAGAGAGGAGAGGATGATACACGTCCTCGTATTACTCTTTTCGTCCGTACCCGCGATTAGGTAGCCCAGAAGAAAAGAGTGTGTGTGTGTGTGTGTGTGTGTGTGTGTCCGGGACTGGTGCGATAAGCAGATTATCCATCATGCGGCTGTCGCGTTCATTTTCCATGTATATATATACATATACCACTAGAAAAGGAAGAGAGGAAAAAAGGTATATCTGGTAGTGAAGCGAGCAACTTGTCGCGATATTAATGCGGCTATTTATGCTCGAATATCTTATTTCCTTAGGATCGAAAGATGAATGTACTCCCAGGGAATAAGATCTGATCTTTTGCGCGCACCTTCTCCTTTTTTTCCCTAAAGTTCTTCTTCTTCTTCTTCTTCTTCTTTCATTCGTTCATAGCCATTTGTCGATGGTGCACTCGAGAAATTTATATAGACACACAGAGAGACACATACGTGTAAGAGATACCTCGAAATAGTTTTGCGACAATTTGTTCGGTAGGTGCCCTGGAATTCGCTTTGGCATTCTTGCATGTGGTGATAAATTACGAGTAATTCAATTGTTTTAGGGACGTGAGAAGTTACGTGCCCCAGGAAGAGAGAGAGTGAGAGAGTCACTCGCGAAAAATATGGCCTCGCGATGGTTTTCTAGTCGGCCAACTTTTCAAGAGCCTATTTCAATTCTCACCCTTCTCTCTCTCTCTCGCTTCTTTTTTTTATCATCTGGATTACAAATCGAATTTATATGTTTTTCCGCACCTACCTCGCCAAAAAACAAAGGATGATTACGTATACGTTTTTCTTCTCCTTTCCTTCTTTTTTTTTTAAACGAAACGAAACATAAATTTTCACGAGCTCGAAAGGTTATAGGGAAAAAACTGAAAGTTTATTATGATTCCCTTATACGAGGTCATAAATCGAGCAGTAGGTTGAAATGATGCATCTACTTTAATACAAAAGTGAATGCCGTCGGCTATACGTAAGTTACGTAAAGCGTATTTAACGTCGATATACGTACACTTTAATAGCCTGTCTAGAACGAATGATCTGTTGTTACTACTTTGAATACGAAAAAAAAACAACAACAACAACAACGACAACGCGAGCTTTTACTGGAATTTTTTTACATATATTATCATTCAATTACAAATATATTCCTTTTGTTTTAACGCTCTATAAAACGTACGTATATTCTTTTTTTTACCTCGACTGCACTGTTTCGAGAGTAAAAGTTTCTCTTACCTTCGGTTAATTAAAACAACAAAAGAAGTTAGCATTTTTGAACTTGGCTTTCTCCGAATGAAATTATTCATAAAAGATACGTATATATATTCGAGCGAGAAGGGAAAAATCGATAAAAAATAAGAGCTCGCGCCGAGAAAATCTACTGCTTGAATAACCAGATAATAATGTTTACAATTATTATTATTATTATTATAACTTCTTTGAATATTTTTTACAACTTCTCGTTTTACATTGTGCGTTGTTATTTCTGTTTTGTAGAGTTCCCCACTGTGTAATTATGCGAAAAATGTTTATCTTGCAACGTTATATTGGATAGCGGTATAACGAGATGTAGGTTTAGTAATAGGATAGTCCTTATTTATTATTAACAATGGTATAAAATTAGAGTTTGTAAAATAACGATATTATCGTGATAATACACTTTTGTATTAGTATTTTATATAAATAATAACGATGTAACAAATAAGTTATTGTAATTATTATAATTATGTTTATTTGTTGTAATAATATTAGTTGATATAATAAAAGGCATACATTGAGTATGTAGCATAAAATCTACGAGGCGATGGTTTCAGAGGTGTAACAAATTTAAATCCAAATATTTGCGGATTGACAAGTACAATAAAAAAATAATATAAAAATAATAAAAATTGTTTGTAACAAATTTAGCTAAAACAATACGGTGAGAGATAAAGTATTTTAAATAAAAATTGTAACGCCAGCATGGTACGAAATTTTTGAAACAAAACACGTACTCAAAGCATGGTCAGGGAAAAATTACTATTCGGCATGGCTAAAAATTTCGATCCGATTTTCACCTTTTATCTCAAATTCTTAACGAAAATGGTATAACCTCCTACACGCCAGTTTTTACCCTGAACATTTTCTGTTTTTTATTCATTTATTTTCTTCGTACAGGTACAAAGATGGTCTACTTCTTTAAAAAAAATCTAGACAAAGAGATGCTTTATGATAATTAATCGAAAGTGCTAAGAAATCGATATTAAATAGTCAAAGGGAAGTTTCGATCATGAGCTTTTATTTCGATTTTGGTTTGTTACAATAGCTTGAGTAATGCTTAAATTGTGTTTGATTAAAAAATAATTACAAAATAATGTTAATTTATAATGAATAAAGTATTGTTAGCGATTTTGTTACCTTGTACATTGTACATATATGTAACTTTGGAACCGTTTAAGCTATTATAATAAAATTAAAGCTCTTGGTTTTGATTTTTTTTAGTTTAACTAATATCTATTTTTCTCTAATATCTTTTTTTCAAAAAAAAACTAGCACATCTTTGTCCCTAGACCCTAGTGAACAAAACCTCGAGACACGCATCAATTGTTTTCGAATCAAATAATCCTATTCCACGTTTTCATAAAAATTCATTTTCCATTGCTAAAGTACACGTATAACTTTCACGATCGTATAATAAATATCCTCTTTTTATTAGAGTCCGCGCTTACATAAAAAGGAAGAGATAAAAATAGGAAAAAGTAAATGGAGAGGTCCGAAAGAGTGGGTAAAAAATAATTAGAGGATATAAGGTATCGAAATTTCAGCTCATGAGATTTTGATAGATTCTTCGCCTAAGGGGAGTATACAGACTGCCAGCGGCTTATTTCATTAATGCAGCAAGAGCACCATCAGCATCAGCACTAGGAGGAGTAGAAGCAGCAGCAGCAGCAGCAGCGGCAGCAGCAGGGATTCCTTGAAAAGTTTATGAGCATTTCGCTTGATATGGCTCTCGAGCAATTAAGATCCCAGGGTTAAGGGATGTGGCTCCAGGATCCAAGCGAGCTAGCAGACGGGTAGCCGACGGTGTACCCCCTGGTCTACACTGGCCCAGGAAGTCGTAGGAAAGCGTTAGGCGGCATTTGCGAATTACTTGAAATCCTGACGCTTCCGACTCGGCGCTTCGGGAATGCTCGACCGCATGCTGGAATTTTCAATATTGTGCCTTGAGATTGCCCTGATTAACGAGTCGATTCTCTCTATATACATACACATACGTATATGTATATACATATATACCTACCCACCAACGCTTCTCCGTTATTTAAATATAAATATTTCGTGAGTGAGCAAAACCTTACAAACACACATACATACACATTGCAATGGTTTGCATTAACTAATATAGAATATTCCTATACATTTTTACCCTTATCCCCGGTTGGAAAAAAGATATTGGATCACCGGGCATCGAATCAACGTTAGAATTGAACTGGAAATTTGTTAAACGCGTTTCGTTAAAAAAAAAGAAAAAAAACTGAATTTTCTCCAATGAAACTATGACTTTTTTTCTCTCTCTCCGAAAAAAATGTTTGCGCCATCGGGTAAATTCGTAGAGTCAACAACAGGTATTACATCGTCGCGTTCATCGTCTCGCACATCCATACACACAACCACCCACACACACACACACATAGACGTGTCCTACAAAACCACGTCGCTGTTTCGTTCCGATAAAGTGATTCGATGAAATTCCCAAACTATATGAGCCAGCAGAAATTGAAAGGTGTTCCAGTTCGAGTTGAATTTTCCATTTTTCCGACAATCTATCAGCGGAATGCTTCCCAACATCAACATTATTTATTTTGCAATGCAAAATAAAGAAAAATTATCCAGTTTTAAAAGGGAGGGAGGGAAGGAGAAAGTTGAAAATCGCGCGAAAACTCTACATTCGAGGCAAGTTAATTAGGAGCAGTGAAAACAGTCGTCGTCGTCGAGAAAGAGAAGCTTTCTCAGAGAATTCTGAAGTACTCTTGATATGAAAACACCCGTTCAGGTTTGCTTGGGTAACTTTCTTACCCTTCCAAAGTCAAGCGAGAAAAAAAAACAGAAAAATATACATATATATAAAGAACGTCTACGGAAACGTACGAGATAATTAAACGTGCCGACACTTACGAAATACCAAGCAATTTCAAACTTTTCCGACACCACTCTGATAATTAATGCATCCTCGATGCATTTCTTTGACCAAACTGTTGCGTTATTAACAAATCATTAAGATTCCAAATACACAAAAGTTCCTCAACTCTCGCGTGATTCGCAAAAAGAAGGTAATTAATTCTCGGGTGAAGAGAAGAAGAAGAAGAGGAAGTAGAAGAAGAAGAAGAAGAAGGCGAAGGAGAAGAAGAAAAAAAAGTTTGGAGTACTTAGCGAAAATGTATGTAAACTTTCTCCATAAAATGTTTGAAGATGATGTTACGTTGAAAGTTTCGTATGCTTGTCTATACAGCCGTAAATTTTTATAGCCGAGGATGTATATTATGTACAACGCACGGGGGTATCTGGTGTATGAAAAATCTTTGTTTCGTTGGGAATAACATTGGCTTATTACGCGGAGCCTTTGCAATAATTCATTAGCCGTGATTTAACGGGAACTGCAGTTTCGCGCCAGTTATTAAAACGCGTGTAGCCAGTAATTAAAATGAAAGGTAGGATGAATAATAATAAAAAAATCTGTTGTCTTTGATTTAACGTCCAATGTTATAAAGGTTTGTGTTTATTTTCCTCTTCGTCTTCTTTTCATTTTAATTTGTTATCAGTGTGTCGTTTTAATTAATTAGTTTAATAACGAGTTGATTCTTTGTAATAAATGTAAATTAAAAATGTTTTCTTTTCCGAGTAAACGTTTAATTTGTCTAATAAATTAACTTCCTAGTCGACGAGAAGACCGCAAAACTTTACGACACTTTCGTCGGCTTCTCTAATTGTCCGGTTACTTTATTTCTTCACGCGTAAAAGGAAGCTATAAAATTGACGCGTCTGACTGCAATCTGATTTATCTACTGAAAACAAAAATATTTACCATCCGCGGTCAATTATTTTAACAGACTCGGCACGAGTATTGGAAACGTGAGTTTTGAAAAATTATATTAAAACCAAGATTTGGAGGAATATTAAGGACTTAAATTAAATATTTAATCTAATTTTATGTATATTTTATTTTATTATTAGATATTACAAGAGTGTAGTTTTAGTTTCGTTATTCACACGGTACGTGTATCTGCAAAATCACAAAATCTTTGAAATTCGTATGTAAAAGATATTTTCTGCAACTGGTACTTGTAACGTAGTTGAATAAACAAATTGAATGAAAAAAACAGTACACCATTTTTTTGTCAATTCATTTAAAAAATGATAATAAACGCGTGACTATTGGCGAGTCTCCAAAAGTGCCGGACCTTCCTTTACTAATATTTTACCTTTCACCGCGTAAAATAGACCACTCTGTCGGTAGGAGACGAAATGCAGTTTTCCCGAGAAAATAACGTGGAAGCCACAGTAGGTACACAATATCGTTTTTCGCCTAGCTCGAAATATCCGGGAATCATTCGAGCGTGAAAAAAGCCAACGAAAATAAAAGGAAAAAAAAGGTAAAACGAAGGGGGGAGGGGGGGGGTGCGAGGGAATTTCCTCGAACTGGTCTCTCAATTTTTGGAGACTCGTCGAACAGATAGAGAGATATATTATTATTCTTCGAACGGCGGAAGCGAGAGCAAACTTTCGAAAGCGGAAGCGGCTCGATGAGCGATAGTTCAGGCAACAATGGCAGTCAATCAGCGCGAGCGCCCGGGCATTCAGCGGGCCGAATCGGCTCGATTATATATCCGGAGCAAGCGAGCTAGACTGAGAGAGGGAGAGAGAGAGCACGCGGGGAGGGGGGGGGGAGAGGGAGAGGTGACCAGATACACCGGCAACTCCCCCGACAACGACGTTACGAGCCGTAACACGGCCCGATTAAGATGCAAATTTTCCCGAGGCCAAGCTCGCACGTTCACGCGGCCTCGACAATTTGCCCGGTTAACCGGACGACTCGTACGGGCATTAAATAAAACTTGACGGCTACCTAATTCCCGCGCCGGGCACTCTGATTATTATTAAATTTTCGAACCGCGCTCGTTCTTCCCATTGTTTTATTTTATTTTCCGTGTATACGATGTATATAATATAAGTTGAATTCTTTCGGGCGGCCGCAATTAAATTTCAACCAACGTGGATTTGCATTCCACCGGAGGAAAAAATCTTAAAATTTTATTAATTTTTGTCCCTTAAAAGAAAAGTGAAACGAAAGAAAGAAAGAAAGAAAGAAAGAAAAAAGGTAGGGAGGAGGGAAAATTAACTTTTCGTAGTAAAATTTGCTGGCATGTACCCCACTTACGTTATAGTACGGGTAAAATTTTCCATTACACTTATTACTCGTCAAGCATTTGAAATTTCTATTCCGGTAGACTTGCCTTTGCGCCCGTCGAATAATTTCATAATAATTATTCAAAGAACGCGCGTCAAGCCCTCTCATCCTTTGTACCACTTCGTTTTCACCGTCTTTCTCTTTCCTATCCTCCGACTCTCTCTCTCTCTCTCTCTCTCTCCTTCGTACTATTTAAGCATTTCGTCTTACGTTCTCAAAGGATAGTCTCTCAACGGAGAATGTCAAATGTCATTTTATCAACGAATATATACGTATATATACTTTACACACATTAAATTTATTAATTAAATTTCTTCTACCGGCTCTTCGCGTGTTTTACAGACCAATAACATTTTATTTACACAAGTGAAGCTACTTTCGTTTAATAAAGTTCTTAATTAAAGTAATAATTGCGTTTGCGTTACCTAAAATAGACGGGTACACACGTAAAACGGTACATACATAAAATGTCGAAAAAATTTTTTTTTTACGGCTGGCTATTATAATAACGTTTTGCATTAATTAATTACTAGTTTTTCTTTTTTTTCAAGGTTTAGTTTTTTCCGGTTGAGTTAACAACGTGTAATTAAAATAATACGCTACAAGAAGAAAAACATGATGGTTGGATGTAAATAACGATCTAATTATATATACGTTAACTGTATTCGTTATTCAGCTTACATAACATATTTACCATACTTTTTTATCGAAATATTACCGTAGATTTTCAAATCGTGTAAAAATAGAACAATAAGTCTTACGTAAAAATTCATGTTTCGTTACGTAATTGTAGAGTATACTTCAGTAATTGAGTGAAAATTTACATGCATTATTAGAAAAATATTAATAAAGCAAAACCTATTTTTACCATTTTTATTTTATAGATCTGAAAAATTATATAAAATAACACATGATTCTGGAGAAGTTTTAAATAAATGTTAGTTGATCTACGCGTATTAATAATAATTTATTTGCACGATTAATTTTACTAGTTTTTATAAGAGATTATTTTACTAAAATTTATAATAATATTTGTATAATTAGCGGTATGAGGAATTAAAAGAAGTGTTTTTCAAATAAATATTCTTTTTTAAACACAATACGGGAAGGGAAATTAATTTTGAGAATTCTATAAATTGGTTTTTCTTAATTATATTCATTTTTATACAATTTTTTGAATCGATAAAGTAAGATAAATATTGGAGTTAAGATTCTTTTAAAACACCATTCAGGCTCCATAGCAAATGCGTAAGTTTGGTAATTTGATTTTTTAACTATACTCACTCAAATTTTGATAATTAGAGAAAATTGAGCAAAAAATGTTAAAAAGGGCTAGGTAGATTCTTACTTAATGGCCACTTAAGGTTGCTAAGCTGTTTGTTAATTATCGACTACAAAGTAGTGTTTTCGTAGAAAATCTTAAATTTATATTTTTACACAAAGATATACCCTATAATTGAAAATTATCAAGGTTATTAGTCCGTCAGTTTATGAGAATAATTCATTTAAAAAATGTCATGTACCAATTTCAAAGCGGTTAAGATTTTCTATTTGAAAATTTCAATTGTAACTTTAGTTATATAATTTGCACCATCTTATAGAGTGAAACTCGCATGATTTCGCTACAACGTTAGTATAAAATACTAATTCATGTAAAAACGTTACTTCCCAGTCGTTAAATTATTCTACCGAATTTGACATTCCACCGAACGAATTAAGACTAAATCCATTTAGAAAAATAAAAAACAGAAAAAGTTTAAAGGAGGAGTAAATATCGAACGAAAAGAAAGGAATATGTCGTGAGCAGGGGAATAAGGAAAACTAATTAGTAAAGGTAACAAAATCTAAACCAAAGGAAATCCTTCTTACCACATCAGAGAATTTGCATACGTACGCGGTGACGGCACGTCTCGGGAGGCAAACGTCATTGTATCCGCGCATCTAAGACATTCGTCTTCGCTCGTCCTTCATCCCACACCCACCGAGTCATCCACATACATACACCCACCCATCTCTAAGGAGTTAGTCTGCACGTTAATTGAGCACTAATTCAATCCAGGCTGACGCTTGGCTTTCCCTCTGGATGCGCATAATTATTCGTAAAACGTTTCCTCCTTATCGTGTCCCTTTTTACATGTCGAGACCCATAAATCCATAAGAGGGGGAGGGGAAAGAGAAGCACGAAATCCACGCCAGGTCCGTGTAATAATTTTCGGGAAAGGACAAAAGCCATAGTAGGGATCGTAATAACTGGCAACTCCCTAAGAGAGAGTGGTATATACATATATACATACATATATGCATACGTACGTATATATATACATATATATTATCATCTCTTCTCTCTTCTCTTGCATATTGGAAAACGCTAAATATCCTACCAGACCTCGTCATTCATTTTATACGATGGAACCCTATACCTACGTACCCATCTCCGATAAATCACCTGAAATAATTACGACCGCGAGAATAAATAGAGAGTTGGACCGGAAAAAAAAGAGAGCACCCACCCTTTTAATTTGCTGGTGCGATCAACCGAAATGAAGGACACAAAAACACAGAGATTCCTCGTTTCGTCTACGTGTGTGTAGGTATGTAAGTGTGTGTGTGCGCGTGTTTTTTCGTCCCGATGTGTTTTGATGAAAAGTTCGCCGTGTACGTATATAGCTGAGGGTGTCCAACTTGGAATTTAATTTAAAGCTATAATAAACGCTACGCTATGTGTACGTGTCTACCGATCCCCTTCCTCGCACCCGATTTTTTTGACCGTGATTTTGCATCGCGCGATGTTGCGCAACTTTGCTTTCGCGCTTTTTCTGGTCAACCTTTTTTCCACCGTCACCCAAGTTTCGATGGGAAATTGTTTCACTCGGATTTATTTCGATATATTTAGCCACGCCGATAATTGCAAAAACCCGTCTTTGGTCTGCACTCGGTGTCGAGAGTTACTAATTGTTTAATTATTTTCTTTGAGTTGATATAGGAAAATTAATTATACGATTATCGTGGAAAAGTGGTGGGGCTCGTAACGCGTCTAATAAATTTCGTGAAAAACCAATACGAAGTATAATTGGACGAGCAAAAATTAAACACGGTTTGCCAAATTTTGGTAATAAATTTCGCGCGATCAAGATCCTCTATACAAATTGACGAAAAAAAAGAGCAATTTTGAAACAGCAATTAAATTTTAATACGTATATATACAAGTCACTTGTTCAAAGTGAAAAAGAAAAAAAAATAACAAAGTTGATTGTCGACCCTATACCAAATTGAAATCATCGGACTAAAAATTACTTCATTGTTTGTAGATAACTGCCGTGTATAAACATATTCACTCGCGGATTATTTCATTAACGCAAAAAAAAAAAAAATACAACGTGCGCTCCTATTTCAATTAAAAAGGAAAATTACGGGGACGATAAAAGGAAAAAAAGGAATGATTTTAAAAGAGGTATAGGATTTGCATAGGAACACATCGAATAAAACTTTGGCCTTAGGAAGAAGGTCCGCGAGAAAAAAAAACAAAACAATCAAAGTTTATTACACCATAGAAACATAAAGTCAAATAAATAGAAATCCCTCCTCGTTGAAATGTCCGAGGAAAAAAAAAAATTTTTTTTGTGTTTCCCCATTTGAAAGTAAAGGAAGAAAGAAAAAGAGAAAATAAAAATAAATTCACGCATGCAGTACGGTGCTTATTCCAGTCGAGTGATTTAGCGTTATCGGATGAACGGTAGATTTACTCATACCCGGGGTATGTTATGCACTATCTCCCTCTCTCTCTTCGGGTTTGGCAACTTGGGCGTGCGCAAACCCCAAAATCGTTTCTCTCTGTGTTTATCTCACGCGATATTCTCTCTCGGCATTAATTCGATAATCAACGCCCGAGTTTAGGCCTCCGCTAATGTTTATCGACGTGTCGACCAGCCAAACCACCTACCCCTCTTTTATAACGGACCATTAATGCGACACCGCGCGTCAAACATCATCGGAAGCACGCGCGCGCGTGCTTTTTTTTCGTACGCGTACGTCCTCTCCCTGTATCGAGCATGAATTTGCAAGTGAATATCACACGCGAAAGAGAGAGAGAGAGAGAGAGAGGGAGAGAGGGATCGCCTTGTCAAACATCATCCTCTGCGGTATACGCGCTGATTGATTCGACCCCTCCACCTCTACACGAATTCCATTATCACTCGATATTTCGTGTTTCTCTTTCCTCGATTATTTATTATATATATTTTTGTTGTTGTTTGTTAATGTACATTTCTTGTGCAACTTTGATTTCGTTCGTCAAGTTGCTATACGGGTATATCAATTTGTTTAAAAGTATTCGCGGTGTTGTTGGCTTTTGTTTTACCTTCGAATTCGATTTTTATATTTTATAACGCGCATTTTAATAAATTTGATGTCCAGCATAGATTATATCGGGGTTTCGTGTATAAATTCACCGGGTTTTCCTCTCTTTTGTATGGGTTGTTTTTTATCGCGTTGCAAAAAAATTTAGTAATAACCTTCTCTTTGATTGAGTAATGCGTGATGTTAGTTCTTCTATTGCGATTAATAATAGATAAATATATGCGAATATATTTATTAAAATTTGCGAGCAAAACATGAGGATTGGAAAATCGACATATTCAAAGAGATAATGTATCATTTATAATGCCGACTAAACATTTCACATTCAAATGTGCATTTTATCTCTTTTAACTTTATGGTACCCATAAACATTGCGCTTTAGTACGATAAACCGATGAAAAGTTGCTGAAAACTTTATGAATACTCAGTATTCGAAAAAGGTCTTTGGCGAGTAGTTAGTATTCGAAAAAAAACATTAGACCAATACAGAGTATTAGAAAATACTATTCGAAAGGTACCTACTATTCGGAAATATTTATAACCAATACACAGTATTAAAAAAAACTATTTGAAATAATATTGAATCAAAAGTCAATATTCGACAAAAGGAATCGGTATTCGAAATAGTTATATGATTAATAGTCAGTATTACAAAAAAAAAAATAGAGCAATACCTAGTATCCAATTAAAGTATTTGCCGATCCAACTAACAAGGAGAGTGTCACATCTCCGGGAAACGGATTTTTACGATAGATACAAGCAAATAACAAAAAATCTCGTCAAAGACAACTTTGACTTTGTTCGCTTATAACTCAGAAACAAATAAATATAGGCTTCCAAACTCAAATCCAGAAGAAAGCTGAGATCAAGTAGATTGAGTTTAAAAAATGAAGCTTGTTTATCTTGATTTGGTCGAAAGTTATAGAAAAAATAAAAAAATCGATCAAATCTAGATATTTAAGCTTCTTTTAAATCTAATCTAATTGATCTCAGCTATTTTCTGGACTTAGGTTTGAGTTTATCTATCTTTATTTGTTTTTATGTTATTAGTGATCAAAGTCGAGGGCTTTTTTGGCGAAATTTTTCGTTATTCGGTTATATCTATCGTAAAAAAGAGCGTTTGAGTCTAAAACTCTGACTTTCTTTATATTTTTCTAGTAGTGAACATATCCTAGAGTTTGGTGTAGATCCGTTTCCTGAAGATGTGACATTCTCCTTGTTAGTATAAGAAAAAAGTATTGGACGCGGAATACTTAAAATTCGAAAAGAAGAGTTTTCGCGGAATATTTAATATCTCATAAAAGTATTGGTTGAAAAAGTATTCTTTCGTTGAATATACATTATACAATTGGTGGAAGAGATCAGTGACACGTCATTAAATCAGTATGATACCACTTCCTATTCACCTATTTCACTTCATATAAAATGTTTAATAATAAACTCGATATCGAAGAGTTGCCGATCTCTGATTCTATTAGTATCTCGAGAGGACGCGGAAAGATCGAATAACATTAGCTCATAAAATGTACATTAATGTGATTCTGAAAGATCGCGCAATACCTGTCGCTATATATACGTAGTTCGCATCAGAGGCAGGGGGTCACGTGTCGCCATTACACCGCCGAGAGTGAGCGAGGGAGAGAGAGCAAGTGAGAGAGAGAGAGAGAGAGTGGAACGTCGATATTTCCCTTTGGAACATTATGCTTCGCGCAAGATGCTGTCAAAGCGTTGAAGTTGGCTAACTTCATTTCCTCAGTATCAATCTATCGGTATCTACCGGCACGCCGAGAAATATTATTAGTTCGCTAACTTCACACTTAAGGATGGACGTCCGACAAGTTTAGTTTATCACCGACGCATCACGGTTTGCATAATATTCCCTTCGACCAAGTTTCTCCGACGTGTGCTCTACAGCAATTTCGTTATCGGCTACGTATACCTACACCCATCCCAGGTATGTGCATTTCTATCAAACACGCAAATCTTGTATCTCTCATTTCCCCCTTCCCCTTTCTCACTGTCGCTCTCTTACTATGAACCTTTGTATACGAGACAACGAGCCTCCATTACCCGAAAGACTAATTTTCCCATAGGGGGTAGGGTATATCTCTGCGCTTCTGCACTTTCCTATTGCTGCAGAAATTTCATTACGAAAATTGCGCCCGATGTATCGCTGTCCGACCGTGCGCTGACTCGTTTCACTTGCATTAACCTTTATTCTATTAGTGCTACGATCTCTCTCCCTCTCCTTTCTTTGCTTTACACGCGTTATGCCAATTTAGTTTAAAATGATAATCCGCTGATGCTCGGTACGTATATACATATATACATCTACGCTTTTAAATCTTAATTAATTTGTTCATTTGAATGTGATACATATATAAGTGTAACGTTACGTTGTAATAAAACAATGGGAATAGGATCTTAATTTAACTAAACAGTGTTGTTAACCGAGAACTGTTAATTATCAGGATCGTTTTTCTGATTAGCAAGTCGAGTCCTACGGTAGCGTTTAATAAATTAAAGGGTAGAAGAGAAGGTTGGGCAGCCCCGTTATCGCAATTTCCGCAAGACTTTATCGCCCCCCGGTAGTTTTCGTAAAACCCGGGGTATTCCCGCAATGCGCGAAAACTGGAAATCTCGGTGCTTAAAGTGTCGGCAATTACGCCGAGCGATTAAGGAGAAGAAGCTGGAGAAAGACGGAACGCTTGGATTTGGTGGTGTGTGGCGCCTAAACGTCCTCTCCAAGTGGTGTCTCGTAGTCGCGGTCTCGTGGGGGTCATTTCCGCCTTGGCACAACGAAAATTCCACCTCTCTCTCTCTCTCTCTCTTGCTCTCTCTTGCTCTTTCTCTCCGGTACTTGGCCCCGCTTCAGAAAACTTGCGGAGCGTAAGCTCCCCGGTTGGCAAGTGTATCAATCACTCGATGCATCGGCCTGGAAAAGAGAGGAGAATAAAAGGGAGCTTGGGTTTGCCGGAGGGATGCGGCCTATGCTTTGTTTGCAAAGACATCGAGCTCTATAACGTTATACGGGCGCGTGGCCAGCGCGGAAACTCAAATCCAGAATGCATATTTTCACAAACTCTCCCTCGCACTTTTTCTCTTTCTCTCTCTCTCTCTCTCTCTCACTCTCGTGCTTGTATTCCGTTTTATTTTGCCTTATTCTCTTTCGATCGTTCGTCACGTCATGGTGAATGGAATATTTTTATTCTATACCAAAAACAGGTGAACTATTCATTATATTTCGAAGCTTACACCTCTTTTTTTGATTAATCGATCTTTCTAGTACAAGCTTTACTTCTACTTTCATTCAATTGCGTTTGATGAAGTATTTTCAACTTAATAAAATTTATTTTTCATGTTACCGTGATACAATCCACCCTCTAAAGCACAAAAATTGACAAAGAAATGGATATTTACGATTTTACTATTTTTCTAATATATAATTTTTGAAGATTACACATTATTCAAAAATGTATTCTATCAATACTGTTTGGGAACCGGATCATACCAGCTTGTAGGATATGTTTTCTAATATAAAAATTAAAAAAAAGCCAGAGCCGCAGACCCTAACAATCGGTTTTTTAAAAGTTATACGCTACAGCAAAATTTAAAAAAAAGATGCTTTACTTGAAACGCTTGTAACTTCTAAACTATCAAATATTAACATTCAGACCAAAGTTTAAGGAGGTGGCATACCCGGTAGATTACCGACCGAGTAAAAAAAGATAATTACTATATTTATTTTTAAAAATACGCAATTTTGTGTAAAATCCGAATGCAGAAGCACTAGGTAATTAAATAATAAGTCATTCTACAATGTTCCAGGTGGATTCGACAAAGACGCCATAAAAAATTTCTGCACGGAAAATGTATGATGTTCCGTGATTTTTCGGTGCAGAAATTTTTTAGAGAGTCCTTATTATATTTACGTGGAACTTTGTAGAATGACTTATTATTTAATCATCTAGTGCTTCTGTATTTGGGATTTGCATAAAATTGCATATTTTTTTAAATAAATGCAATAATTAATCTTCATTGCTCGGTCAGTAACTCGTCAGGTATGCCACCCCCTTAATGGAAAGCTAAAATAAAATAGATATAATTTTAAAAAAATACGCTCAAATCCATTAGAATCGAGCAAAGTTACAACCAAATTAAGAATTTGGAGAAATTTATCTTAAAAAATCTGTATGTAGTGCCCAATTTTTGTTTAATATTTTTTCATATATTTATAATTCGATTATAACTTTACTTCATTTCAACGGATTTGAGCTTATTTTTTTAAATTCTATCTATTTTATCTCAGCTGTTTTTTAAACTTTGGTCTGAATGTTAATATTTGATAGTTTAAAAGTTACAAGCATTTAAAGTGAAACCTATTTTTTTGTAAATTTTGCTGTAATAGCGTATAACTTTTGAAAAACCGAATGTTAGGGACTGTGGCTCTGGCTTTTTTTATATTTTTATATTAGAAACCATATCATGGAAACTGGCTCGATCTGTTTCCCAAACATATGATGTTCTTGTTAGTATTCAAAATAGTTATTTCACTAATATTGAGTATTCGAAAAAATTTTGAAGTATTGATGGTATAGTTGTTCTGAATATTAATTATTATTCAAATACTTTTGACGAATATTGAGTATTGGTTCAATACTGAGTGTACCAAAAAAGTATTTCATAAGTACTTAAAATACAAAAAAATATTCAGAGTATTCTCAGATTCATAAAAACGTAAAATTTCCTATAAAATGTCGTTCCATTCTTACAAAGTAAGATAATGGAGTATCCCTTGTACTTTTAAAAAGAATTACCTTGGAACTTAATTCTTTTCGAAATTAGAAACTTTGCAATCTGTACTTACCAGTTTGTACTCTAAAAGTTAAAGTGCACATCTTATATCAATATTTAATCCTGATCAGTCGACTTGTCTTGTTATTCATTAACACTTTTAATCGACGATGCATTCTGACGCTTAACAAGAATGTTTCATCTATTCTTCTGACGTTTCTGACGTAGACAGAAACATTGAAAATTTTAAAATATTTGTTCACTCCGTTTAGTATTTAAGTTTCCGACCCACTTTCAAGAAAACTAGTCTCGGTGCAGCTAATGCATATTATCATTATAACTCGACGTACGCCAGAAAACCGAAAACCAAATTAGAGTCTAAATTTTAATGGGATTAACAATTAACGAGACTGATTGATTAAATAATCCACTTCGCCACAGTTACGAGTATATATCGACTTCGCGTCTTTAACTCCTTATTATTCTATTTATCTCCGCGGAAAAGCAGAAACGTTAAATTAAAGTAAATGTATATAGTTTGAACGTAAAAAATAACGAATCAGTATAACTATAATAATGGACCGAAGATAAAATCTGATATAACACGATTACACGAAGTATTAAACGTAGAGAGGAGAGTGGAAGGTGTAGGATCGGAAGCACAAGAGCGGATAGTGGTACCAATACCGGCTCCACGGAGAGGAGGAAAGTGTTGGTAGTATCGGTCATTAACATGTTTCCATGATGCATAATCGGCTTTCCCGTTGCGTCGTCTTTGGCGACGTGCGTTCAGGGAATTAATCAAGCCTATCCATATTAGAAGGTATAGCCTGCGGTCAGATTAGAAAGGAGGGAAACGATCCATCGGTCGATGAAACCACCTCTCCCCCTGGCTAATGGAAGACCCTCTATATACGATATCCATGGTTTCGGAACTCGTTCGGTTTAATCGCACGGGCTTAGACTACCATCTCCTTCGGACCAATCAGTTTGCATTTCCCGGTACGCGCTGTATTTGTCAACTTTACGCTATATATACGCATACACACCTACCCTCTAACATTCATAATCTTTACTGTAAATACCACCTTTAATTGATTTTCTCTTCCGATGGATTAACACTTTTTTCTTGTTTATGTACGTGTCATTATCCTAACGAAAGATCGGTATTGTATTCTGCTTTCCTATTACTGACATTGTTGATCAATTTATTAAAATTTCTTTCATTTGGTATCAAAGGGTTTTTTAACGATTATTTGACATTTGAATTTCCCGCGGTTACAAGTTTTCAGTTATTCGTTGCAATGATACAATGTTTTAAATTTTGCTAAAACTGATTTTTGTACGAACGTAATATCTCATTTTTAAATTTCAATGAATTATATGTAAAATAGTTTTATAGGTTAGAATATTCTAAAACAATGAACCTAATGAACGAACGAATATAACTATATCAATATAGAGTGATTATAGATCGTGTCAATTCTTAAATCATTGTTGCCTTTATATAAACCAAAATTAATACATTCTTTTATTACACTCAGAAATTCAAAAAATTTTAAACGCGGGAAATTTGAATTTTTTATTACTTTTTCATCGCCTTAATGGTCTCTTTAAATATTTATCAAAGGAATTTTTATATAACCTTTCAGCGAATTTACAAAAAAATGTCGTTTTTAGTACAATTGATCATTTCTTATAAAATAATTTAATATACGATTTAATTAAATAAAAATAATCCTTTCGTTATTCGTTAGTGTATAATACTATACGCGTACATAAATTTAAGCCAATCAAAATAATAATTATTAAATAAATGGTTAGGTGTTCAAGTATTAATATTATTAATATTATTTGTTTATATTAACCAATGTATCATTATAATAATGGAGTTAAATCTCTCTGCCTTAAAATAATAAAATAAAAGTTTAAAGGAATATAAAATTAACACAAGTTTATGCAGAGAAAATTACTCTATAAATAAGACAATGGCTTTAATTTAGTATTCTCCAAGTTAAACAGGTTAAAAGTGCAGCCGAAACTTAATTTAGTTTGATTCGAAAAAGATCCGTTTCTAACAACCCAAGTGAATAAAAGAGTACCGTATAATTTTAACCTCACTCTGTTTACACGTATTTAAACCAGATTTAAATAATTTTCTATAACGAGTTGCCTACGATGATGAAGTAACGATAAAAAAAAGAAGAAAAAATAATATCGCATAATGAATCCCACGGGATTGAGTAAATACGTATATATACTAAATTTGATAAAATCGCATTAACCGGTGAAAGATATTAATTTTATAAGTTCATGTTTGAAAGTAGATTTTATTTAAAATAAAATTCACTCAAAAGTGTAATCCGTTTAATCGTTTTATACACGTATTTGTTAATGCGCATCGAGTGTATTATTCTCGTTTGCATCGATTTCATCGTTAAAATGGTACGTGTACGTTTCTTTTTTTTTTCTCGTTTAATTATTATTATACAACCTTACAACGAGGTATGTAATAAACGTACGTATGCAATTCTGATTTCAGGTGTGCTCAGATAATAAAGGTTTTATTAAAATTAATCATTATTTTATGAGGGGTACTGGGCTAACTTGCTTTACACGGACACTTGAAACAGCATAACGAACGTAATAACAATGATGAATGATTCGAGCTAAAAATTGCATCGGTTTTAATACAAAAGAGCGTGAGAGAGAAAGAGCGAGGGGGGGAGGGAGAAGGAGGAGGAGAAACAGGGGTAACAAAAAAATATATGACTGGCCGTCGGGTGCGCAGGCCAGTATTTAATACGGGAAGCAATATTCACGAAAGAAGACAATATATAACAAAGCGCGTGCGAGAGCATATGCGCTCGAGCTTTCGATTAATCTCTCAATTATAAAAATACGAGTATTCGAGCTCTCCGATTAAATCTCAATCGAAAGATAAATTCAGTCGCGTATTCGGCTATACACACAATCAAATGACCTGTATATCCACGTATATGCGCGTGGCTCCCTGATTATATTAATGGATTTTCAATATACACTTGACGCGCTCGCGTTCTCTATTTCTCTCTCTCCCTCTCTCGGGAGCATCAAAAATGAATTCTCGAATGTCTATTAAACGCGCGGATAAATCCGTTCAATTTTATCGTTCGATCGAAAAGAACTTTTACTTGGTTCAACGATCGTAGATTGTAAAGTAGTTGCGTTCGAATTTCCGCCTGTGTTCCACGCCGTGTTTGAGGTTTGTCCAATTTGAAACTTTTGTCCGACTGATACCGCGAAATTCAACTTGCCGAGTAACGCTTCCTTTTTTTTCTGTACCGAGAAATAAAACGGGCATACGCGATCGCGGAATTATATCGCGCTCGCGAGAAGTAAAATGAGTGTGTAATCATATGGTATAGACAACGATTGAGCGTGAAGTAAACCCCGTATGTGGAATAAAGTGTATAGCTAACCGCCTCGGGGCGTATTTGTTTTTACAGGGAGAACGATCCGAGAAGCCTTGTAGGTTTTTCAAACGATCGACGAACGCGCGTATTCAAACCTTTTGTAACAACGTTGCAAAGGAAAGTACACCAATTCTTTGTTTGTCTTCTTTTTCTTTCTAGTCTCACGCCACTTTTATTATAATTTCATACTTCAATGAGATATATCTTTGGAAAAAGAGGAAAGGAAAACTGGACGTATTAATTATCGTTAATAGACATAAATCCGAGTAAAATATATCGACTATCATTAAATACGTCAGTCGTATATACTAAATTTTTCAATTAGGAGGAGATGCGTTTCGATGTATATCTACGTATGTATGCGTGTTTGTGTGTGTGTGTGCATATACTTGGGTAAATTTAAACGAAATGAGTTATTGTTTCCCTGACTTTCAATAACGTACAGTTTATCATCCTCTCTTTATCTTCCTATCAGGTTGAAATGAGTAGTGCGTAGCTCAAATGGTTTAGCTAGTATTAATGCACGTTACGCATTTGATATGTACATCCATTTAAGCTTCTAATACATTTATTGAATTATAATGTGTTGAGGGCGTAGTGGTAATACACCGATGCACTCTATTTATCCATCCGAGAATACGGAAGTGTGTGTTGATATACGTTACTTTAGATTAATTATGTATTTGCCTAACTTACTTTGTTTTGTTTAACTAATTTACATTTATGTTATTATCGTCGAAATTTAAGATTATTCGACCGTTTTATTTCTTCCGAGTGAAATATTGTTTATCTACAGGTAAACCTGAGATTGGATCGGTATCGAGATTAAAATGTCAAATGTATACTTTTAATTTTAAATTTTAAATTTAAATTTGCATTTTCGAGTGAATTTTTCACTTACAATAATACAGTGTGAAAAGTAATTTTTGTGTAGATAATGTAACACTCTATCTTCGTTGGAGTGAGATTGTAAAATTCACTTTTTTTTTTATATAGGTGACTTACTTTTCGCTTTTACGGAATGTTTTATGAAAATTTTACGAAAATTTTAATGAATTGTTTAGTGATATTTTTTACATTATTTTGTAGAATCGTTAAAGTCCAACGCAACTTTCGAATTTGAGCTACTTTAACATACGAAAGTTTAGATTAAAATTCTTGATCTAATCCCTTTTTTAAATTTTGTTTATAACGTTTAAAATTTTATTAAAATTGAAGTAATTTGAATTTGTGTAAATACCTTATAACTCTAATTTTTTCTAAAAAGTTGTACATTATTATTTTCTTTAAAACGCAGAAACAAGAATGAATTTTTTTCGATCATACAGTTTTCATACTACATTTATATTTTAATATTCGTACATTCAATTTTCTTTTTTTAACCAACAGTGCTTCCAAATGTTTCTTTTTATAATCGTAATCGTAATAAAATAAAATTTAAAAGACACTTACCTTACGTCCAAAGTATCAAAATCAAGATTTCTTAAATCAATCGGGTCTCACATCTAAGACGAAAAGAAAAGGAGGAAAAAAAAGGTATACGAGTGTCGGTCACAGTTCTCCTACTTGAAATGCCGATAAAGATCTTCTAGTACCACGAAAAGGAACGAAATTCTCTCGAGTCGCTCACGTTTCCGTTTTTTCTAATAACCCAAGGGGGCGCGGGAAAATTTCAATTTGAAAAATGCCCAGACTACCAGTAAGAAAAAGAAAGAGCAGAAGAAGAAGAAGAAGAAGAAGAAGAAGTAGAAGAAGCTACTCGCATCCCAAGAGTCGATATTATCCAAGAGAGAGAGAGAGAGAGAGAGAGAGGTAGAGAGAGAGAGAGGGAGATGGAGAGAGGAAGAAAGAAAGAAGTGATATCGGAATTAGACCGTGGAAAACCGGTCTGCGGGCGTGCGTGCGACTACGGAAACGGATTATGCGGGGAGGTCGCGAGACGAGAATCACTCCAAGCGCCATCAAAGACGTTCGTGCTGTGAATCCAGGGTAAAGATAGATTCTCTATTTCTCTCTGCTCACGGTACGTGCTTGATTCTGATCTTTATCGGTTCTCTCTCACTCTTTCACTTTCTCTCTCTCTCTCTCTCTCTTTCTTTTTCTCGTAGGAGTGTGTCTGTGTGTGTGTGAGAGAGCGCGCACTCTTCTTCTTTTTTGGCACGCGTCTATTCTGAACGATATCCAAGTGGCGATAGGTTTTCACATTATATTCCATTCTTTCGACTGACCTGTATTGCCTCGATAAACATGCAATATCCCAAAGTCAAATATAAACAAACCTAGTTCTATTCGCGTACCGATACACGAAAAAAAAGTGAGAGAGAAAGAGGAGAAGCGGAGGAAGAAGCAGAAGAGGATGCGGTTGGGTAAAGTTTTCGCGTGTGTATATATACAGAGGCACAAGTGCGCGAAAGTTAAAAAGTTGGGTGTAAGTAAAATTAGCTTAGGGTAAACCATAGTTGGCGGGTAAAATTTTTCGAAAAGATTTTGGTTGTTCGGGAAAGTGGATTTTCTTGGCAAAGGATCAGCGCGCCAGCGGTGGCGGCAACAACGACGCCTTCGACAAATCCACTTCTCAAAGGATCAAGAACAAGTCAACCGGTGAGCGCTTGCAAATTACGCTCAAAGTTCGGGACAAACTCGTATATTTCACGTTTGATACGGGTCGGCAGACTCGACACCGCTCGTGTGTGTAAAGGCACTTCGGGGGGCCAAATTTCTATCTCTTGCTCACTATCCTCCGATGACCAAGAGAATTCAAGAGAGAAAGAGGAAAAAAAACCTCGAGTTTCCGGGAGTCAACTTTTCCCGATCGTCCGGACACTGATTCTTCGCACCAATGGCGAGAAAGGGAGGAAACCCGAGACAAAGCCTGAAATAAGTTTTGTTTGACGAGCGAGCGCTACTCCCTCCCTCCCTCTCTCTCTCTCTCCCTCTCTCTTTCTCTGGCTTGTTTCGCCTGCAGGGACTCGATCAACCGTAATCAGGACAGCTGCAACTTCATTACCGGGATATCCTGTCGCGTATATTGTCTTCCGGCTTTCCAGTTACGACAGTTTGTTTTCGTTAAAATGTTACATCGAGCTCCGATATCCTTGAGAAAGAAACAACTTTCTTTAAACCACTTGTATTTTCGATATTCCGTTACCCAAATTTTACAATTCTCGTTACACTAAATTCGTTACATTACTGGAAATACCACTCTTACCAATTACAGATTTCATTATTTTTAAATAAACTTGTATAAGTTTTTAAAGTTTTATATTACCAATTATTTATAAATAAATTTTATGGCGTATAGAGACGCTATACCTGAAATTTAGATATCTCCAAATATTATATTCTTCTCAAAATTTTTTTTCCTTCAATCATTAAAATTTTTTAGTTCAAATTTTTACATAAATTTTTACTGACGAAAATTAACGAGATTTTAAACTGGAATTACTTTATCAATCGAAAAAATTGTTTAAAATTGAACCTAATTAAAATAAGGTATTTATTTATAAAAATTTTTAGTGTTCAATGTCCTTCACCTATAAATTATATGTCTACGTGATTAATATTTAACAGAAAAATCCATTACTTTTCACGAACATCCTGCATCTAAAATTTACAATTATTTACCTATAGTATGACATTATATTGAACTAATAAAGTCTGTAGTAAAATTTTTGGTAACCAAGTTGGGTAATTAATGAAGTAAGAGGAATGAGCTCTTAGAGTACCATAAGATAATATCCGTTTTCTAATCATGCTCAAAATACCATTCTACATTTCTTTAGATCTGTAAAACAGGGACACTAAAAATTGCGTTTTTTTAATCCATTAAATAAAAATAAAATAAATTATTTTAAGAATCTTGTTTTACAAGCGTTTCCATAATTTAGTTACAATTTTCGAGTACTTAAAGGTAGATCCCTATAATTCCCCGACTTCCTTAACTATATATATACATCAAAGCGTCGTAACAAAATGAAATTTCCAAATTCAACCAAATAACTGGAATAAATTCGCGTGAAATCTAGAATAAGTAGGAAACAAGAAAAAAAGGAAAAATAAAATAGAGATTTGAAAAATCTCTACGAGGTAGCATAAGTCAGATACGAATCAGGCTCTACTTCCATTACTTTTAGGTAACTCGATGGAACGATATGTACGTACCCACACGAACGCGTACACGTAGACACACACAGGCAGGGACGCAGATACACACGTACATTGAGATCGGGAAAGAAACGTCTTATTTCGAATGCGCTGACCGAAGAAGAATGATAAAAGTTCGGAGGTTCCACACACCTTGTCGATTACGAGTACTTTTTCACCTCGATACTACCATACCTCAGCGTTCCCTCCACCTCTCGGTCTTTCGCACACTGGTAGATTTTGTGCGGGTATGACGGGAGGGCGCATTCAGTGAACGGCTGTTTCTCACTTTCTGTACCCATGCCGTATAGCCGACGTGCTCAGATACAGATCGCGCGCTCGGTTGACATCCATTGATCATGACATGAATAATGAATGGATATACTCTGGTTGAATAATGCATGCATGAGCCTCGAATAACGTATGAGCGAACGCGCGAGTCCAACCGAGGGATGAACAGACACAGAGAGACTGAGAGACCGAGAGCGAGACAGAGATAGAGATAGAGAGAGAGAGAGAGAGAGAGAGAGAGTGAGAGAGCCAAGAACGTATATGCACAGACAACAAGGTGGAGTTTGTGGAGTAACGCATAGACACTAAGGAGTTAGCTTGTTGATATTCACGACTTTAATGAGAGCGAGAGAGAGAGAGAGGTGAAGGAAAAGCTCTTCTAAATAACAATATCGAAAAATTTGATCGTACGACTAATAAGACCGTGCTTCGTGAGCGAATACAAGTTGGAAGAAACGTGGAAACACGAAATAACAAGCACCCGTACGGCATTATCATAAAAAGAACGATGAACAGAGAAAGAAAGAGAGAGAGAGAGAGGGAGAGAGCATCGATGCGTTGGTAGTGTGATAAAGTGCGACACGTCGCTGAAATAACAAACCCTGTAATCCTGAGTTGCTCCAGCGTTGGCCTACTTTCATTCAAGGCGCGAGCGCGGGTAAAGCACTTGTTATCCTTTTCCAGAGAATATAACAACGAACGAAGAGAAAGAAAGAAAGAGAGAAAGAGAGAAAGGAAGGAAGGAAGGAAGAAACGAAGAAAAAGTTGAGAAAGGACGTAGCGAGGTGAGTCGTAGCGTAAAACGATGGCAACGAATTGTCATCTACTCTTTCTTGAAGCAAAGCTTCTTCGGATTTTTGCATCGGGTACCTCGCCTTTTTCCATTATTTGCTCGTCTTATCGCGGATTTGAGTAAATTAAAAGTAAATACACTCTCGTGGTATACTCTTATTTATTTCTCCTTCTATACCTACATTGTACATAACCAAATACTACTACTAGGTACTCTGATTGATTTGAAATATTTCTTTTATACCACGTGGATTCAAATTTCTTAAATATTTCCTCGTGGTATAGTTATCGGTTTATTAGTTTCCACATTCTCGACATTGTTTGACTCAGGTGTATTTTCATTTGGTGACGTTTCGATAGATTATTTCCTCCATTATTCAGGATACATCTTTCACCCAGAGAAATATGCCAACATTATCGATATTTTTTTTTCAATCATAATTTTTAATGACTTTCGTATAGCAAATATCTTAAAGAAAATGTCAATTTGACATGTGCTACAGACAAAAATGTGATCTGGAATAAATTCAATAATAATTCGAATATTATAGTAAAATAAAAACGTTTGTTTATTTTTGTCCATAATTTTAATAAAAAGTAAAAATCAGGTTCAACATTTCGACCATACTGGCATTATATTTTAATTATAAATCCTCTATCTTTATGTTTAAGTATGTTTATGTAAAATAAATTTCCTGTTTAAAGCATAAAATCTGAAGAGAATGGAAATTATCTATCAAATTGTCACCAAATGAAAATTAGCTCATCAAAGTTGACTTGCATCAACCTCCAATAATTAAACCGCAAGAACGATCACAAAAATCAAATAAGATTGTGGAACTTAATTTGAAGGGATGTCGGAATCAGAAAATAGTTATTTTTAATTTTTTTTTTATAAATAAAAGAATAAATTTTTGAAAAAATTGTAAACGCGACGCTCTTTAGAATGTTTCAAACGGTATACTCAAATTTTTTCAGATTTTACAATCTGTAATTTAATTCTGATTTTCGCGTTGTAAATTATTATTAATAAATTTATTTTTTCTTAAAAAATCAATACTTCGTGCCCTTGCTTTTGTTTTAAATTACCCATATGAATTTTATTTAGATTTTTAATTCAATATTTCCAAGATAATTCTTATGTTGAAAGGTGTAGTTCCCTGTAACTTGGGTTCGACATCCCCTTTAACGCTTGATTAATTTTTATTCGATTTTATTCTCATTTTATGTCTGATTTATAAATAGATCGATTAAAGGGTTGAATTAAATACTGTCGATCACGATCCCTTATTGATTAAGACTATCGAGAGTGACCTAGAAAAAAAGCCCGCTCAAATTTGGAAAACCTGGAAGTTTGAAAAACCATCGAACTCGAAGTAATCTTACCGAGATGAAAACCAATATCACTTGAAAAATTCTTATCCCTTGGGTAAGTATTTCTTGGAGTTTGTTAACGCACTCGACACACTCGAAGAATAGTCGGAATAAAAGGATAACTCCATCGGTCGAATTCTCAACCGCACCGATGTGAAATCGCAATCAGGATCGCGAGGTAAATTGCAAAAGGCCGAAGCCAATAGATAGGAGCGAGAGATGTTGTTGAAACCGAAACTACTTGGCGTCCGGATGACGGAAAGTTTGGTGTCTTCCTCTAAGTCACCCACAGCGTTCCGCCTGTCCGTTACGTTGAATTCTACCTCTCCTCTCCTCTCCTCTTCCCCTCTCTGGCGGTACGGAGCCTCAACCCTTTCCGCATCTCCGCTACTTCTCGCCACTTCACTTAGCTTAGCCCAAGATCTCGCGCACACTCGCTCTCTCGCCTCGTTAGAAGCTTCTTCGAGGATACCGAAGAGGCTTAGTTGGGTTAGGCGTTTCTCTCTCTCTCTCTCTCTCTCTCTCTCACTCTCACTCTCTCGTATTCGCGGTTCATCGGGATCATAATTAGTTTTCCATGGAGGGCGCTTTACCTTAGTGAAGAAAGACCATGAAGGAAGCGGTATACGTGCATAGGCTGTTAGACGATCGCGGAGAAAGTGGAAGGAATTAACGTCGAGTTACTTTCAAAACAAGGAGTTTGATTTCGTTTTATCTTACGGTTTATTAATTCAATTCTCGTGGTAACTCTACGCGAATTTCAATAACCTTCTTGTCGAGTGTAATTTTCAATGGATTCATCGGTCCTTCCACTTTACCTATTTGCCGTACAAATATTTGCCGACGTGGCTATGTACCGTTCGGGCTCCTGTCGTTACCCTACGATTTTCGTTTAATCTAACCGAAACTCTGAATAGATTCTCCATCTCCCCAGATTACTACAATATTCTATACCCTGACCACTTTTATCACACTAAATATCATCTCGTTCATCTTGTAACCATTCAATCTCCAATTTCATTATTAACAATGTCAATGTAAATTATTTCGTGGATAACTGAATTTGAAGAAACTCGATTTTGTTAGACAAAAAATGTAAACTTTATTAAATTAGGCGATGTTTACGATGGAAATTCTTTATTCTCAGTGCGTTATACTGCGTCGTTAATTATTTAAATGATGACAAACATGATTTTACAGCATTTTCTGTTTCAATATATTTTTACAGACAAGTAAATAAATAAATAAATAACACAACACAAAAAGACAAGACAAATGGAAAAGCGCTAAGTCACTTTGAGCTTTTTGTATAGCAAAATTGACAATCGTTCTGTAAAAAGTATAAGTGTAAATTGAAGAAAGAGATTCGCTTCATTATTTTCATGGTAGAAATCGTAAGTGACGTTTTTCACTAAAAATTGTTATAAAATTTCTCTATACAGACAGTGTATAATTATGTTTAAAAACCAAATTCTTTTATATTATAAGTTTTTATTTCTCCATTCGTTTGCGTGAAAAAGAAGAAGCTCGGTTTTCAAGCAAACAGTACAAATTTTCCCTTTTTTTCACTCCAACGAATTTGGAAATACGAATTTTACATATTCTGGTAGAAATCTTATAATTTTTGGTGCAAAACCATGTTAAACACGACATTTTTTTGCTGTCGAAATTTGGTTTACGTTTGCAGACAGTTATTACGACTGAAACTATAATAAAGTTAATTATTGAAATAGAATTAATCAATTTAATATTAATAATTGAACGAGCGGAGTAAACTTTCGTTCGTACATTAGAAACTATTCCTCGAAGTTTCATTAAAATAGACAAGCCAAAGGATATACTCAGAAAGTTTCTCTCTTTATTCATATATAAATTCGAAACTTACTTCGAAATAACGAACTGGCACGACAAATATCGGATATATAAACGAATTTTTTAAATAAAACGATTGGATTTCACGGTATAAAGTAAATAACGCGATTTACGTGATATATACCGAGGTACACATACTCACACGAGCTCTTTCCACTTCGAAAACGTAATACACGTGTATACGTGGGTGTTGGTGTGAGTGTGTGAGTGTGTGTATATACGTGTACAAGTATAATAATCAATTTATTTGATGACACGTTCTAGTCTAATATCGGTGGGGGTCTTTACACAAAACGCGAGACGACTCGCGAAGCTTTGTCGTGAAAGATATTTCATCGGGTCCTCGAATAGGGCTTATAAACTCAAATAGAAATTAATTTCCTCTGCGAAAAGCGTTTGCAAATACAACGCCGCGCGTACAGAAAGAACCCGAAAGGGAGTGAGAGTGAGAGGGAAAGTTACCGAGATGATAAAATGAGAATACGTATGGTGTGTCTAGATAGGAAATGAGAGGCGTCGAAGAGAAAAGAGCGATGAATTGAAGGGCTGAGAAGAGAGTGTCTGCGTGTTGTCGCAGCTCTATCGAATTCCGGCGGCACGGGTAACTCGATCAGGTCTTAGCTCAGGGAATATTTACCGCTTCGAGTAATCTAATTCGTCGCGCTGCGAGCCTCGCGGTCCCATTCCAATTTGCTCTAGTCTTCAAAGAGGCGCCTCAGCTAATTCGACAATTTTGTGCCTTGTTACGACCCTCCCTATACCTATATACATATACTGTACATCCATAGTACTCGCTGACGTTGCAGTAGCGCTTTTTTCTTCTTCTATGCGTATACCTGTTAGTTTAGTTTTCATTCGCGATAATGAGGTCTTGTTACGTGATGAACAAATATCGCGTTTTGTCGATTAAAATAGTGGAGGATCAAGGTTTATCAATATTATATTTTATAGAGAATGTGATGAAAAATATTTTTTTGAGATAATTGTACAAATGACTAAGAAAAAAATGCAATTTTTGAAAATAAATTGACGCATTTAAAAGTCGATTGTGCGCCCTTTGAGTTACTCATTCACATTTTCTAAAAGATCATTCTAATTTAATCTAATAATGCAAACAATCTATTGTGCATATATTATCACCATACATACACGGATAGAAGAAATCATAGGAAAAACAAGCATTAATTCTTAGTAGTATGAGTAATATAAGCACCCGAACCCTATGTATTGATACTTAGTACTAATATTTTTAATTCCGATTGTAGAATCAGTTTTATGGATGCTATGAGCATACATTTTTTCCATACTTGAAACGTATTTTGCCAATCCAAGATTTGAAATTTTTACACCATACTTACTGTAACCTCAAAATTTCTAACCTTGGATTGGAAAAATGCGTTCGAAGCATTGAGAAAGTAAATACTACAGTTAGCATGTATTTTATTGGCGAGTTCTTCTCTCCATATATGCACTTAGTTAATAAACATTTAAAGTATAAATAACGTAAATTAAAAAAAAATGTCGATTTGTGTTGCAGGCTCGGTGAACGAAGCCGGAGTGTTCACGTTACGGGGGAAGCAGGAACTCGGCGCAGGCAGCCGAAGAAATAAACGAACGACGACGACGACGACGACGAGTACGAGTACGACGAGGTCGACGACGCCAACAACGAGAAGTGGTATAAACGATGAAGTGCCAACGACGATTTACCCAACCGAAAACGATGACGTTGTCGAACCCGCGGCGTTACTCGCACCCGAAAATGCTGCCTGGAGGACCGAATCGTCGAACGGTTCGTCCGACACTATTTTCTTGTCCATGCAGCCGACTCAACCACCCGCCGAGCTTGTCGTTAAACCGCTTAGCAAAGTTGTTCTGCCATGCGAACTCGAAGGGAATTACACGAGTCTTCTTATGCCGGCCGTTAGGTAAGAATTAAACATTTTTTTATTAGTCCGCTATATGCCTGACTTTATATTGAGCAATACTACTTAAGGAAGCTTTTTTATCAAACGAATGGCGTATCGCTGGTATTTTCAAAAATTATTTCATTGATTATACTTTTAAAAGTTTGTGAGCAAGTTAAGAAATACGAAACTCGAAAGTTTCACACGGGCCTTCGTATGTGTGCCTCTATGAGCAAGTGTGGATATGTGTACGTGTGTGTGTACTCCAAATCTTATCAGCCGTGACGTATAGTGCCAATAGAGTTAGACTGTTTATATTAAACGTTAAACTTTTCTTACGAAATTTCAAAACTTTACTTGCCACCTAAGAGGATCAATTTCTCGTATATAAAAAGAAAGTCAATCACTGAAATATATATATTCTTTTTTAATATAAATTGTTTATCTTTATTTATCATTAACAAAAAAAGAACCTTGATTAATTTTATTATACGAGGAAAGGAATTTGTTAAATTAATAATCTTCCATTATTCAAACGATTTTTTAAATGTTTTCGTAATCAGTGGTAAAAATCCAGGGTAATTAAAAATTCGTTACGTAGAAACGTCACTTCACGAAAAGGAAAAAAAATAATAAAAATTACCCAAACATTCGGGTTGAAATGCTGTCATGCTACAAGGTTATGTAATTTTTATTCATAATTTAATTAAAAAACGGAAATCAAATTGTAATTTTTAGGATGTTATCACTAAATTATTTATTGAAATCATCCTAATTCTTTTGAAAAGTACAATTAAACAAAGGAAGAATTAAATAAAGAAAGATAATATAGAAATTATAGATGACACAATTGAATAACGTGATAACAGTTTACGTGTTTAATTACAGAAGTTACAGAATACGACCAGCAAGTTGGTTACACGCCGGAGCTCCAGTCGATATGATAACGATCGACACGCGGACAGAAATGAGCGGTACAGGGCACAGATATATCGGTGATTCATCGACCGCCGCGTTACACATCGAGAACGTGCGTTTCGAAGACGATGGAATCTGGACTTGTCAACTCGAGGACGATCAAGGAAAGCTCTTGGTTGGTCGACCCGTCAAGCTCGTCGTTCTCGGTGAGTCACACCGCAAAATCCCCACCCCATCGTAATCCAAAAATAATCGATTCGGTTAGTGTAGATATATAGACACACATCGAAAGATACTCTCGCGAGAAAGAGAGAAGGGTGAGGTAGGAGGTAAATCGATGATGTAACCGCTTATATCAAATTTATCGCGGTCTATATGCGAGCGCTTGCAATGCGCAATAAAGTTAAATTGAATTCCGGGATTCCTTTGACGGGGTCCCGCGGGGCTTTCGTTCAGATCGTGAAAGTCGAGATTCTCGGGCATCGACGTAGAATCGTGCCCGCGGTAATGCGGTTCTATGCATATTAATCGGGACGCGCTCATATGAGAGAGAGAGACAGAGAGTGAGTCGGGGGGAGGGCGGGAGAGGGGCTGAGGGAGAAGCTGAGGGGGAAACCAGTATATAACACGCTCGCTCCGAATCCATGAATATGTATGACGTAAACATTTTTTAAGCGCAAAACCAACCGCTCGCGAGGAATAACGCTAAAGGGCCCTTGATAAAAAAAAAGAAAGATATTTCTAGTAAGTCGCTTTAATTATATTTTACTCGCTCTACGAAATTATTTTCACCGTTGAATTACGATATTATATCTTCGAATTAAACTGTTTATTACATCTGTATTACTTTATTATTCTTTGATAGTTCGAAACAATAGTTTCAATGGATCAATTTAAATTGTGCTAATTACTTTTCCTTGCTTAACTCGTTATTATTTGCTGTACATTTGATTCAATAAGTTAATTTTAACGTTCGTATAATAAAGTTTCTATCAAGTATTGTTTAGAAGAATTTTTAATTAATCAAATCAATTAACTGAAAAGTGGAACTTTTACAGCTGTAATTGGATAATCGGAATATCTGTGATTCTCAACGGTAATTTACAGGCAAAGAATGAAGTAGTAATGTAATGAATACTCAATAATTATTTTAATTAATTCAAGAGTATTAAGGACGTGTCAAACTCATTATGTTACCATCCTAGGCTGACTGGGTAGTAAACGTTATAGTTGTTAGCCACTTAAGGAAACCGACACACTTACAATTTGAGTTTAACAATTATGCTAATGATTAATATCTTAATTATAAATAAAATCTGATTACTTGTTCAAAATCCTGGATACAATAAGATATTGAGATAATTATCCAAATATTGCGGTTGAAGTTCTATTTTTCATTTCAAGATTGTTTTAATCACAGTACAAGCATATATTTTAACGAAATTAAAATAAGAATTTAAAAATTGACAGCATTCGCAATTTAATATATTAATTATAAATGTAAATAAAAAAATATTTGTAATAATTAAATAAAAAAATTTTAGATTCTAAATATATTTAGTCTAATATAGTAACAAAAACCGTTACACTGTTAATATATTATATTTTCTAAAAAGTGACTAACAATTATATGCTTTACCCGTACTAGTTTTACAAAAAATTATATTTAATATTACTAACTTGGGAGCATAAAAAGAGCGACGATAAAATAATAATATAGAAAATAATATTTGATCTTGAAATCGAGTGAACATTAAGAGAACACTGACCTTTCTTACGATGTAATTTGTGATTGTGCAAAGTTTCGGGATATCGGATATCGGAACCTGTTCTGATTAAAAATAAAAAATTTTAAATCAATATAATTTATAAACTACTTGTATTAGCTACCTAGCAACTTTAAACATTAACAGATTGCATTGTAACAAAGGACAATATGATCCTGATTTTATTTAAATTTTATTATAAATTATTAATATATGAAAAACGATATTTTTGAGTCGATAAAGAACTCTCTCTATTACTATTTTTACAATATTTAATGTTTCTCCAATCTATATTTGTGTAAAGTTTTAATGTGATTAGTGCAGTAATTAAAGACATTAATTGTTTGAAAATTTTTTAGATATACATAAAGCCTTTATTTTTTAGAAATTTCAAACTCAAGAATAAATGTATCGATCATCTAGAAACACTATGTAATTTTAAATTACAACTTAGCAAAGGGTAATTTCATAACTTTGCTTTTTCAAATTAAATTAAACATTATTTTATACAAAAATAATACTTATCAGTTGATAAATTATTTCAATAATAACAACGAATTTGACTTATCTTTATTTCATCCTGCAAAATATGTACATGATCTTTGTATATAATATTTGAAAAGAAGAAAAAGTGAATACTCTTAAAGGTGTTGTATAATTCTCGTAAAACAAAATAAAGATATATAGTTGGTTTAAATATGCTAGTCGAAGTAAGTATAAATTTAATAAATGTGAACGCGCGTAAAGGGTAAAGGTTCGTTTGAAACGTAGACGCGTGAAAGATGAAGATTTATGCAAATAGAGAAAGGTGGTGTGCATTTGAAAATGCATATAGGTAGAGAAAGAGCCAGAGAGGGTTGTGAGAGGTGAGAGGGTTTTTCGAGAGTCGAGTCTTCGAATTCACAGGTGAGATGCGCTTGATTCGCCAAGTTGTTCCTTGTTCTCGTAATCCACTCCGTGTTCAAAAGGTGTAGAAGAGAAGTAAGAGGGGAGGGAGTGTGGGTGAGAAGGTGCTTAAGAATGGAGTACTCGAAGCGTCAAAGCCACATCCACCTTTTTCCCTTGGAGCTGTTATTTTCTTTTCGCATTTCGCTCGCGTTCTGTTAAATCATGTACTGGATATCGCATATACCCCGGTATCAATCGGAATTGGTAAAAACACTCGAGAGAGAACCTGGATAAAACGTGTCCTTTGCATTAATGAAAATATACGAGGAATAAATTGTTTTTTTTCTCTCTCTCTCTCTCTCTTTCAAACACTCCGGTGGTATTAAAGGAACGAGTGTTGCAATAATTTTCATTTACACGTATATAACGTTTATGTGAATTCGTTGCAAACTTGAAATTATCAGAGAGGCGAGTGCGGGTGAGTAATTTACCCACCGTCGGCTCGTAAAACTTTCCAAACATTTTACTTGAATCGTTAAATTTCCAAAGTTTGATTTTCACTTTGTTGAGCGCTACTCTCCTACATTTCGAGTGGCTAATGCATTCTTCCACATGACGGGCTACCGATGACACGTACTTTTTTCTTTCGCGAATTTCAAATTTGCGAGGTTACCATATTAACCATCGTTGAATGTTAAGTTCGAGAGTTTAATGTTAGAGTAATTGAATATATTAATTTATTAAAATAATTGATAGAACAATCACGTATATTTACAATGGAAATTTATGTACCCTGAAATTAATCTAAAATGTGTCTATCCAAAATTACTCTAGTGGAAATTGAACTGTAAAAAAATTTGCTTGGAAACTAGAAAACCGATAGTTTTTTTGACTAGTAATGGACGTGAATATAACCTTTGAATGGTTGAATAGTTTTTAATGGCTTTCAAAAAAATTCATATTAAAATCATCATTTTCAATATTAAACATTTTTTGCTGAATTGATAATAAGTATTTTAGTAATAATTTTATGTCTTAATAATTCCTAATGTTTACAAAAGTAGTTATAATGATCAAAAGCAATTTTTTAAGTTTCGATTTAGTTTGGAGGATGCCTAGTAAAATATTTTTTAAAACGTTGCATTGCCTATAAATTGGCCAGTCTCTACATAGTTAGTGTATGTAAAAATGTCCATTCTTCGATAATAAAACCTATCACTACGTAAGTCAAAATCCGTTAAAAAATCGTTATCTTACGAGGTTATATAAATTTAACGAAATATGATGAAAGCCAAGAATGTCACCGAAGTCACAAATACGTCGATTTAATTAAAATAAACCTAATTACGTAAAGTTAAAACTAGGTACTGCAGTGAGAGACCGTCCTAATTTACCCGAGTTTATTCACCAGGACAATATTTCAAAGGTAAAAGCAGATTTTTGCCTCGCGATAAGTATAATAAATACGTGAGTGAGTAATGCATTCAGGTATAGAGATAGTTACAATTTAAATTTCCCACGAGTGTCATAGGGTTGGGGATAAAGTAAACCGACGACCGAGAGTTATATTGGTTGAACGCGAGTTTTCATGTAGATTTTCCATGAGGTTTGCAACTTGACGTTAGGACGCAAAACAAAAAAAAATAACTTGGCCAGGACACAATGAAGCGACGCGCAGAAATGACAAAGGATGGATAGAAAGCGAGAGGGAGAGGGAGAAGGAGAGAGGCAGAGAGGTGAAAAAAGAGCCGAACAAACAGTATAGGAAGAGGAGACTCGGGGGAACAAAAGCAAGGAGGCGGAGCGTAACCGGATAAACGTGGCATGCGCGGCCGGTACTATTAAATTCCAATGTAATTTCTTCTTCGCGAGAGATTCCCCCCACCCCCTCTCGTTTACTCTCTCTCTCTCTCTCTCTCCCTCACACTCTTTCTCTTTCTCTCGGGTTACCACGAAGAGGAATTCGATTTACAGTTCCGGTTTTTAAAGTAAAAAAAAAAGGAAAAGTGTTCCTTCTACCTGGAAGTTAGCTGACAACGAGCTGAGATTATCCTTGTCTAAAAGATCTTCGATTCGAAATAACCGGCGGCTTGGGTAATAGGGAGAAATCGCCGTTGTCTGACGTAAACAAGGAATTCCACTAGTCTGGCTAGTATCGGATTTTACGCTCCCTCGGTTCCTTCGATCGGACGCAAACGAATCGAGACTATTCTCGACGTTTTACCCTTCATTCTCCTTCTTCTCCTCTCGATTCTTCATCTTCTAATTCCTTTAGCTCGGTTACGCAACCAATCCTTGATATCGAACGCTCGCGTTCTCGAAATTTTCTTTATTCAAATCTCTCCCTCGGCTCCAGTTATTTTCTTTCATGAAAACTCAAAAGTATGTCTAGTAATTGGATGGTCTTACATAATAATCCACTATCCTTTATCCCATTTTACTCGAAAGAGGTTTATTAAATTTTCAGACGAGTTATTTATCTTTCTATTTTCGGTTAGAAATCTACGTTTACTCGAACTGTTATATTACAAATCGATCGGTTTTTCTATATTACCCATCGTGATTATCAACGAAAATTTTGTTCGGAATTCACGAAACGTATTATTTATCCGAAGCTAACATATCACCCGTTTTTTTTTCTTTAAATCGTTAAACAATCACTTCTTTTTTATACAACTCAAAACATTTTTTCCACAAATTCCCTATAAATTGCTGGGTGGAACAAAAAAATGCACGAACGGAAGAAAATACAGAGAGGAGAATTTTTTTGTCACATTTTTAATAAAGTATGGCGCGGTACTACAAAATTTGCGGGAAAATTTTATTTAAACTTTAAAACAAAAAAAAGACATATTTCAGCACCTCGTACGTCTGCTTATTGAAGTTTCAGTCGGACAATTGTCGCGTTAACAGCATCGTTTTTTCGTTTGTTCGTACCTTTCCACACCGCTCTACATTTAATTACGAGAAAGAAAAAGCGAAAAATATTTTGGTAAAAACCGGCACGTATCGTAATGTCCAGTATAATTTTAAAAATGTCATTTACGAGCTTTTAAATATCGTAAATAATGTTAACCGCAATTTTACATTTTATTTAAAAGAAAACAAGTTAAAAAAACATAAATTAATCGATCGATCGACGTACTTTAAATATTTTATGTATAAGCATGTCACACCGTAAGTAAAACAACACTCTTAAAAAAAAGAGAGAGTGCGAATCTTTAAAATATTCTCGATTCGCAATAACCTGGTGCAGGAAACTAGATAAAAATTTCAAACGGGTACAAGATGATGGAAGGGTTGCAAAGGGTGGTGGACGAGGTGGGGGTGCGGGAGGTGGTAGGGGCAAATGAACGAGCCTCAGGGGTGAGCAAATGCAGTGTCGGCCGAACGAGGCTCGGGCATGAGCTTTGGCCGTTATAACGCCCGAGCGAGCATAATGGCGTGGCATGCACGCATAAACGTCGCTCGGATGCGTTCTCGCGCTCTACCCCAATGGAAATTCCGAAAATTCAAGGGACGCCCTGTTCTCTACGTCTTCCTCTCTGTCTGTGTGACTGCATTTAAATGTGTATAGTCAGAATTCCGCTTTGCCTGGTCAAATTGAGAACTCTGCGTTTTTGGAATTTACCGAGGGCTTTTCCTGAGGTTGCACTCGATTTACGATGACCTTTTCAGATACTCGATTATTAATTCGATTACGCGCGCTTCGTTGATCAAGTTGGGAATCGTGGTTTTCATTGCTTTGGTAAATAAATACAAATTAAGGTGTGTACGTGTTATTAATTATTTCGAGGTGGATACACTGAAAGAATTTTCTTGTAAAAATTATCGTGGAAATTGTGGCGTTTTCATTATAAACATTATAGACATTATAGGGTAACCTATCTCGAATGGTTGATACGCCATATCACGGTAATTTTTATTAAAAAATTCTTTTCGCGCAGTTAAAAGTGTAAACTATTGACAGGAATTTTCAATTATAATTTGAATATTTACATTAGTCGCACATCTGCAAAGCGACGTTCCAATATTTGTCAGGGATATACCCTGAAAAGATAAAAAAAAAATTGGTCAGTGTGTCAAATATTTAATCGATTTAAAGGAAATTGCGATATAAAACGTTATTATTCCACAATGTCACTTAAAAATTTTATCTATGATAAATATCGAGGAACGTTTAAAAATTTTGAATTCACATGGACCTGGTTCAAAAGCCGCCTCTATGAATATTAAAAAGCACCTTAACCATATCTTACAGCAGGTAATAAAAAGTCTAATAAAAATCATCGATATTTCATAGGGCCATTTTTTTTGGTTGAATCTCATACTCGGTTAACGGTGAGGTCGTATAGAGAAAACGTTTTGCCCGAAAGTTGTAGCCTCGTGGGCCACCACTCAATCGGCGAAATTTTCGAGTATTCAATTTTTGGAGTGGCACACTTGACACGAAAACCACGAGGAACCGTAGATACCCAGCCCTTGGCCAACACGGATGAGACAAAATATCGTCGAGTATAAGCCGGAGAGCAATTTATGATTTTCGTCAACGGGTGAGGTCGCCATTCACGAGATATAGCTTATCGTATTCGGCCAGTCAATTTTCCGTTTATGGAAAACCGACATGGGAAACACTCGAAACATCGTGTGACAAACGACCTTTTACACCGGATATTTGCATCCCGTTCGTATATATAGTTGCTGCTTTTTTTTCCAAACCCTTTCCTTCGTTCCCTTTTTTTTTACTCTCGATTTTTGTTTTCCGGGTTTCATGGTTATATATACATATAGGTATATATATATTTTTTTTATTATTTTGTTTCACCATTGAATGAGCTCAAGTGCTTCTCGGGTTTAAATATTTTATCGAAATGGAGATAAATCCGTTCCTTTTATGTAAATATCGGCTACGCGCGCGCGCGCGAAGAGATTAATTTTATTTTTATTTATAAGCCCTCGGATATATATTCCGGCCGTACACGAATATCGTATTAGCGGGAATGGAAGAGAAACAGCCGCGTTTTGCGTATGTGGATTTTCTACTATTTTGATTTACGCGTCATAAAAGTAGATTACAACCTAACCCTTCCTCCTCCCACCTCTCTATACGCGCTTAATATTTAGTTTAACTCTTTACGTCGTTGACCAGGATGTTTAAGACGTATTGAACAGATATTTTACAAAATGTGAATTTTCTGGGGTTTTTTTACAATTGTTTTCCAAAGCGTAATGTTACTCATCTTCAAACGCGAATTTAGTTTATTAATTTAAACGAGATTACCCAAGTAAATATTCATTTTCTCTAATAATAATAATTAATGGGCACTAAACTCTATAATAATTAATGTACTAATTATGACCTCCGTAAACATAATATTGTTAATTATGTTCCTAACAAGGAAACACCACGATTTCCTGGTAATGGATTTAGTCCAAACTCAAGGATATTATTTCAGACTCAAAATAATTGACTTATATCTTATAGACCGTAAGAACAAAAATTTGAAATTTTTTTTAAATATCTGGGGGAAAAAGCGTTACGCATATTTGAATATCTCGAGTTTTATTTAACTTTTAATTACAGTTTATACACGTGATACAAATTATAATCGAGAGCATTAATTTTAACTTTGATTCAAAAGTTATTCATATACATATAAAGAGCATTCGAAAATGCAGGTTAAATATCACTGCTATTAACATAAAATGACTATTTTTCAATCGCGTAAAACTTTGAAAGTTGTTTGAGGTATTTAAACAAACTAAAGTTCAAATGAAATCTCCTAATTTCAGTTTTCTTCCGGATTATAATGGTAATTGGAGGTTGATTAGAACTAGAATTAATTTAATTTGCGTATAACCTTTTTACCCCTATTATTTTTTATAAAAGAATTCTAATTGTTAATTATTTCGGTCAAAGTATCGCATCCTCCTTTCTTTCAGCTAAATCCATATTACCCGCATATCATTGTGTGTCTTCGTTATAGCTCCACGAAAATTGACACCTTCCATCACAAAAGCTTATTCTTTAAACAACGTTAAATTGATTTTTACAAAAACTACCTGAGCTGCTAAAAATTGTTTCGCAAAACTATGGAAGTGCAGGTGCGTTAAATTATCATGTTGAAACGGTGGGTAATCCATAGGTAGATAGATAGATAGAGAGAGAGAGAGAGAGAGGGTAGTAATTATTGACGCAAAGCTCGTCGTATCGGTCACTAACTAGCCATTGATTAGCCGTAGGTCCCGGTTGTAATTAATGGAAGAGTCATGTCGGCGGAATGCTCTACCGTGATCGAGTGGACTTCACGGGTGATTGACTGTCCAGTATAGCAGTAGCATCTTGCACGCGTGTCTTTAGCTTCTGGTTTTACTCTCTGGTTCGTAGATACTGAGACACCCACGCACACATGCATGCATGTATATGTACACCTATACACCAACTGGGTCAAACGGGTGACGCGTCGAGGCAAGTTAATCAGTCTTACTTTAACCTCGAAACTCGAAAGACATTGTATTCTCTATCTCGGTCTAGCTAAATATTTAGGCGGTACTTTCCTGATTTCCTTTAATTGCGGTTCAACTCTCTTCCTCTTATTCCCTCTCTCTCCCTCTCTCTTTCTCTCTGTCGTTTTAATGTTTACGAAGCTGGTTAACCTCGGATCTACTAAGCCCGCAATCTAAATCCTCGCTCGAACTCAAAAGACGCTTTTTACTCGGATGCTAAACTTTCCTGGGTGGATTGCACGGATTTTAGTTTGAAACGACGGCAATGAATTTGTTACTCCTAAGTGATATTATCTTCACTTGCTTTTAAAATCAAACTCTCTCTTTCTCGTTTTTTTTTGAACGTATATATAGATTGTTGGAAACAGGCAAAAAAAACAAAGTTAAATAATCTATCGAGTTGGATTAAATGACTTTATATAGAGATAGCGTTATAAAAGTAAGGAAGTTAAAATTGTAGACAGTGAAGGGAATAATTAGTTACGACTTTTTATCGAAAAGATGGTTCTAATCAACATAAAAGACGGAACTCGTTCTATCTCGATGGTAATTTCAAGAAAGTTAATCGAAAGGAGAAGGAATGAGAGAGAGATAGAACGCGCTCAGTTACATCAAACTGCTGTAAGATACCTTCCTTTACCTTGTCCCATTCGTCTTTTTTTTTTACAATGAGTTAAATGATTTATGAAATGTCTACGATATTGAGAAACAATTTTTATCGTTTAAAAAGATCGATTGTTATAAAAGTTACGCGCGATATGTATTATGCAATGAGGGAATAGTAATATCTTCGAATCGAATATCTCGTCGCCTTTGTAAACAGTAGTAAAAATAAGAATCTCAAAGGTTACGTGTACCTGACGCTCGCGAAAGAGGAGGGATGGCGGCGAGATTAAAAAATTCGAAATGAAAGTCGCGTGTAGAAAGAGTTAAAGAAGAGTAGGAGGAGGTTGAGGAAGGGAAAAAGCTCGCAAGCTGCCTTCAGCACATGCTGCCAAGTTCCGTGTCGGCTTCGCGCCCATTGGTTCGACGGAATGGATGGAATGGCTCTAACACGAGAGCCGAATCCTATCTCTTTTCCCTTCTCTCTTTTACTCAACCCGCCCTACCTTTTTTCCTTATGACTCTCTATTTTTCCTTCCACCTCGCGACGACTTTCACTTTTCTCCTTCCTTTTTTCAATCTCGTCTTCGATCGCTCTCTCTCTCTCTCTCTCTCTCTCTCTCTCTTTCTCCCTCTCATCACTCGGGTTTTTTTTCCAAAAAATTCTCTTCTCTCACAGATTTTTTTGTCTCGCTCACCGCTTTTTTTCCCCTCTCCTCGTCTATAGAGCTTTCGGTTTTCTGTTCGGTCGGTCTCTCTTTTTCAACCCCTCTCGTCTTTCGCCCGAGCGAGAAGATATGTAGGTACATTCCACGGACTCTTCGGCCGCCGGTAGACCGTAGTAAAGTGGAGTGGTCAGTCAATAGCCCTGAGCTTCCGGTCGGCGATGCACTCGAAGAGCTGTCATTCGAGCCAAAAGCTTTTCTGGTTTTACGACGTTATAGCCCAAGTGCATTTAGCGCAGCTCAGCAGAAACGCACGTCTCAAGACGAATGGCTCGAATCGATTTTCTAACTGTTAAACGTGCTTTAACTCTTACCGAACATTCTAATCACTCCTTCCACTCGATTCGTCATTACCTTTATCTTTTTTAAGATATTCCGCTTGCTTTGTTTAATGTTTCGAATTATACTATTGTAGAAATATCTTCGTTTTCCGGCAACTCTTATCTTTATACACTATTTTTTTTAAACCAATTCCCAGTTGAGAGTCGCTCCATTTTTTTTTGATTGACTCAAATTATCAACAATCCATTTGCTTTTACTTTCTTCGTCTTTACGATCGATTCGAGTAGATTATCCGATCATTTTCATAATGAAAGGTTTCCCGATGACATCTGAAATCGTAATTTCATTAATAAATTCAAACGGATACGTTGTCGATCGAACTTTTTCGGTGTTCTTTAACATTTCATGCACGAGATAACAGATTTTCGATAAGTAGCGATTACATTTTCCAAGTTCCGGTTGTTCGTCTAGGTAGTTCCCCTTTGTTTCTCGGGTGGAGGGAGGCGATATTGCAGGAAACGGGTTGCAAGGACAGGGTCGTTTCCGATTATGTCCTCTATTTCCCGCTCCTTAAATTTAAGACCCTCCTCAGAATTTCGCGCCTCGCTTACATCGTCAAGACAATAGCCGGTAATGTTTATTTTATACGCGACTTTTCGAAAAAGTTACGAATCATGGATCTTGAGAAGATCAAATCTTTCTTAGTATTATTATTTTCGTCGAGGTGAGTGCGGAACAAAAAAATTACCGAGACTTCTCGGTTGATGTATTATTCAGTAAGCTCGAAAATTGCTTGTTGGTCTCATCGCCGTTTGTTAACTTGATAAATTTACAATTTCGTTACGATAAATAATTCAGAGGAGAAATTTTTTTCTGTTCCCTCGTTCGCGCAATGGTACCTAGTATTATGATTTCAATGCGGAAAAATCTCTTGCGCAATATCGCGAGGTCATTTTATGCAACGGATAAAGTAAATAGTCGAGTCGAAAGAAACCCTTGGCTCTTGAGCTACTTTCGCCCTCTGTCCCTTCTCTCCTTTCTACTAGTCTCCAACATCCATTTCAACTTGCAGTACGTAATGCATATGCTCCGAGCATTTTGCGGAACGTGCCTCCGACGTTATGTAAAAGGAAACCGTATAAACAAACATTAAACTCCATTTGAAATAAAAGAGCGGTTGAACTTACCTCTTCTCCTTCTCCTTTCTCTCTCTCTCTTTTTGCGAAAAAAAGAAATTAAGGTTTTTTTTACTCCTAATAGTAAACGGATAGAGCAAATGTTTTGGATAGGTTTATTTTTTTAACGTGCACATTTTTTTATATTTAAGAGACTGCGGCGATGAGTACTTTTGTAATTTTATCTCTTAATTATATTCTTAGATAAATTATCTTTCTTTTTTGTACACTGCACTGTAAAAAACGTACAATTTTTTTAGATTAACCGCACGAAACGGGTTTTTTGCTTATGAAAATTATGAAACTTTTCAACCTTATTAGCCAGGTTTAACTTGTAAATGGAACTTTGATTTCGAGACCAGCGACCCAAAAATATTTCACTTAATTTTTCCGAAAAGGTAGAAAAATGGGAACGGAATAAAAAAATACGTATTCACTCAGAGAAATGTGTGATTCAAAGGTTTGAAACATTATTTAACAGTTACCTCGTTTTCATTGTATCACCGAAACGCCATTAAAATGATAAAGGAAAATAATAAGATTTTCGCGAAAAGTGCTCTTTAAAATGAAGATTTAATAGCTTTAGAGACCGCGCGGTGAGCAAGTCCCCCCCCCCTCTCTCTCTCTCCTCTTTTTTTTTACCGAAACCATTAAAAAGTTTTAAGCCACTGGTATTAAATAAGAGGTCTAAAAGTGCAATTAAAATGTAAAATTCTCGCTTCTATAACACTAGTGTGGTCTAACCAGCCAAGAGCCTTTTCCTACTTAATTTTCTTGGCAATAAGTTCTCGTCTCCCGAGTGCAGCTCTTCATCTATCTTTCACTCGTTTTACTCCTACCGAGAGATTAGTGATTTAACGTGCTCTCTGTTGCATCGTCCACGTTGTCGTTGGTACAACAGACACGCAAATTTCCTCGATCAAACGACGAATCATTTTAAATTGTTACTTCCTTCTACTAGAATACTTCTACATCGATCATTCATTATTTCACGATAATTTATTATCCGACATGCACATATATACATACATATATAATTCCATTATCGACGGTATGCATTAACCATGAATTGAAAATGCACCGTGGAATTTCTCTTCTCGTATATATATGATATGTATTCAAAACCGTGTGGATGCTAACGAGAAATCGGTATGATCTTCATTGCATCGACAGTTCTCTCGCTCGACTGAGCGTAAAATAGTTTTCGTTTTACCTTAGCTATGCATCTTGGGGTTCGGTGTCCGAGGACGATAAAGCTAAGTCGAGAGGGATTATAGTAAAACAAAGAAGGGACTATAGCCTTCCGCTTTACATTCTCTTATACCGATCGGAAGCACCAACCCTTTACCCTCTTTATCTTTATGGGGTTTACAAAATTCCATTTCGTAAGGTCATTCGAATATCTCCTCGGTAAACAATCGTTCGTCTTGGAACAAATTCAATCTTTAACGATAATTCCACTCAATGAAATTCATTAATAAGCGTATTTGGGACAAAAAAGAGTTAGGGAGAGAGATGGAAAATGTAGAAATAAAGCGTGTGAAATCGAAAAAGAATGAGGGTGAACATCGCAATCTCCATTTTGTGAAAAAGCTAACAGTTTTTCCGTATGCCCACTCCGAGACAGATCTATATTTGCATTTTAAAAGAAATCCCGCCTTCGGCGCTCCGGTGCCCTCTCTCTCTCTCTCTCTCCCTCTCTCTCCTGACAAATTCGTAGCTGTCTCACGAGATATCAAGGCCGTCCCTCTCTCTTTCTCTCTGTAGCTCCTCATCTGATAAAAAGGAGAGCCACGCGCGACGACGACGACGACGAGAACACGAGGAGGAGATGCGAATGTACTTCCACTTACCCAGCCGCTCGTTTATCACTGAAGCAACTCCACCTCCTCATCCTTGGTCTATACGTGTGCGTGCTCCCGTGTCTATGTGGGTGCGTGTGTGTGTGTATTTTATATTCCATTCGCCGCTCGCGCGAGGCAGTATTTTATATTCAGCTTCCCAGGTGGTGTCTGCTGCACACTGCCAACTCGACGGTACTTCGCAACCGAGCATCCCTTTCCTGTTTTCCTAAACATCAAACCTATACCCTCGATTTAAATGGCCATAGGCTCTATACTCTTCGAATTATATCGACAACGTGGTCTCTCTTATTTTATTAGTACTTCGTTGTTTTTCGTCCGTGTGTTACTTACGTAAAGAATGTGTAATATCGATTTCGCGAACAATACTGTAATTTCCAATGGTTTGTTATAATAATAAAAATGAAATTAAAATGTTTAAAAGTTCCATCGATTAATACGTGGTAAATTTAATTATCTGCATCTCTATGGTCTTCGTATCGCATTGTTAAGGGTGTTCAGTTTCATAATTTTACGGGTGAAATATTTTTTATAGGTTTGAAAATATTTTAATTGAGCTTTCGAAATATTAAAATAATGCAACAATCCAATGATGGCTTTCGAAAAAATGATTGTATTACTTAAGTCACTATTTAAATTTAAATTTCTTGCATGTGTATGTCTTTATATTATAAAGAATTGGGAAAATATCAAATACAATTGAAAAAATCAAATTTTCGGTATCTATACGAATTATTAAATTTCAATGGTAATACAATACGTATATACGTACATACATATATATATTTTAAAATATTCTAAACTATAAACCAACACCAACAATTATTAAAGAATAAATATAGGTATAACTAATTCAAATTTGAATGTACAGTAGATTATATAATTTAAAATTATCAAACGCGGGAAATTTAAATTTTTGTTTGACTTCGACATCCCCTTATAAAAGACTCTAAAGGAATTTATTAAATATGACTCATTAAAAATTAATCGGTTTAAAAATAATTTTTCGTGAAAATAGCTTTAGAACGTGAAAATTTTCAAAGATCCTTAATTATAACGCAATATCATTCTCGTCGTTGTAACTAAAACCAAAAGGAAAAGAAGCCACCGTGTGAGCGCGCGCTTGCGCAAACGAGAGAATGTCAAACGAGCGTAGAAGACAATCCGTTTAGGTATAATTAAAACGCGTTAACTTCGTCTAATGGATTCTGAAAGGCACGAAGCTTTCTCGAGATGCAAATTCCAACGAAATGGAATTTATTTTGTCGAAAGCTCGATATCATCGAGAGTTAAATTTTATATACTTAAAAAACTGATCATCCTTTTTCTGTTCTTTTTTTTTGGCTTGGGCGTATATACCTGTTGCGCATTTGTTGCAACGCACATCGACTTCCTTTCTGCACCGACGAAAATTCATGAATAAATTCGCTACCAGTCGTCGAGCCTTCTTCCACTGTTTCCCTCTTTTCTTTCTAACCGCTCTATTAAGACGTTCCTTACAGTTCCTTTATTTCTTCTTTTTCCTCGCGATATATCAAGATTCAAGTGTTACTTTCATTTTTATTTACACGATCTAAGTAAAATTGTGTTTCTCTTTTTATTATTGCGCTTGTTTGGGTTAATACAAACTTTGTATAATTTTAAAAAATTTGTATTGTAGTATCATGTTTTTCACGGAGAAGAAACTTCTCTTTAATAACTATACTGTACAATAAAATTAAATAAAAACACGTTCATTTTTGTTTTACAAATATACTCATATTTTTTTTAATTTAACAGTCTGCATTCTCGTTACTAAACAATCTACTAATTATTAATAGACAACTATTTTTCTAAGTATATAAAATGTAAAATTAGTCTATTTAAAATTGTATCAAATATGTATTACTTCCTGCAATAGGAATAGAGTAATCATAGGAGACGTTGAATATTTTCGATAAATTGCAGGACATTTCTTTGAAAGATTATATCTAGAATAAATGTAAAGTATTACCATCGTGCTACGATTACTTTTAAGCTGCGATTCAAATTGCGCATATATGTAATATTACGTAACACCATGATTCTATCAAAATATTCAAATACGAATTTTTCAATATTTTTTTTCTTTCAATATATCGAAAAATCGTTCCAAAATATACATCTCTATCTCTTTTTTTGCTCTCACATGACACCCTGTTTCTGACGTCCCTTCAATATCGTTTTGAAAAATGGTATATTAGTTTTTATAAGTTCGAGGAAAAAAAAATTTCAAGCAAGACGTTTTATCAGAAATTTATAAGGGTATGAAATAACTTTACAAAAAAAACACGTTTGACAATATTTGTAAATTTAATAGATCGGTATAAAAATTAAAGACGAAAGGTTGATAAATAATCATAATTACGGGGTGAGTTTGTCAAGTTTTAGTTACGTCATGGTTATAATTAACAATTGATAACTCTATTTAAACACAAAGTCGTAACTACAGTCACCAACGAACTACGTGCCTAGATAAGGATACATTTAATTAACTGATGACTGAAGTTTATAGAATCTACCTTTGACAAGAGACTAGCAATTATCGACTATACATATATACGCGTGATGTTAAATAGTAGATATGTCAATAATTAATATTAAATAATTGATTTATTCATTTAAAGTCACTTTTAATTATTTGTTATTTCATCGAAAATGAACAGAAAGTAGCGAGGAAAAAACGTGAAAAGAAAAAAAAAATGGTGATAGTTCTTACATCAAGTAGGTCTGCTCGTTTCTTATCTCCTATCCGAAAGTATTCACATGAAAAGCTGCATTGAAATAAATGAGAGCAGAACGATGATAAGAATCGTCTCTACTCTTTCACCCATGTCATTAGCATCTTGTTGATTCAACTTTTCCATTGTAACTGGTGATTCTTCTACGGAAATGATAGTCATCAAGTGGAATCGCAAAAATGTGTTTTACGATCTTCATTCTTCACTTACTTGTACTCGAATTGACTTTTTTAAAGGCACTTCTGGGACGGTAATTGCCCAGAAAAATAATATCGTACAACAAAAATTGTAAGATAATACGAAATATTCGTTGGTTAAATAAATACAAAATTAAAATCCTCTTTTATTCGGCCGCAAACGTAACGTTAAGTATTTTCCTCCAGAAATTATAAACTTTTTATTCTTTATCTCGGGGAAAATATGGTTTACTCGAGTAATAATTAAGTAAACAGCGAGGAAAACTTTTTAAATAATTCGAATTATCTCTAAACAAGAAAGCCATAAAAAAGTTTCATCTGAAACGAAACGTAACACACATACACATACACATACACATACACATACACATACACGTATACATTTTTATATTCATCTTTCGAAACTTTTATTCGTTAATAAAATTAGAATGTTACTTATACTTTTCGCCAAGCTTAATTTCCCACCTTGTACAAATTTAATTATCCATTTTAAAAAATAAGGTAATTTACTAACTGCATTGGTTTTGATGATAAAAATATTTATTTTAATTAGTTAACAATAACTTGAGGCGTAGAGCAATTTTTAAGAAAACTTTCGTCGGGTTAAAACTAAAGTTTTATTGCTCAGACCATAGAATGTACTTGAAGAAAGAAAGTATAATGCTAAAGATATATCGTTTTAGATGTATCTAATACGAAGGGAACAAATCTATCGCTTTTCGAAAAAATGTTATCCCGACGTAAAAAACTAAGAAATTAAGAATGTGAAGGAAAGGTAATCTTTCCTCAGAAGATAGAAGCCGATTGAACGCAGTGATGCGTGTTGAGCTCGCAAACTCGAGAGGCTCGAGAGAAAGAGAAAGAAAGAGTAGTGAACGCTAAATCTTGTCTATTTATTGGCTGCTCGGAGCAATCCGGATGATTATTGGAGGAGACGTCGTCCCAAGGAAACGGCATTGCCGCGCCCTCGCGATTGGATTGCCGAAGCTTCTCTCCTAACACTTTTTAGTCTTTTTAACCTCACCTTTTGTCTGCTCTCTTCAATGAGCCTTTCCTCTACTACTCTCCTTTTTTTTCTCCTTCTCTTCTCTTTTCTTCTACCGCTCGGTCGCTCGCCCGCGCTCTAACCATCGAAGATTACCTTAATCTTATAGTATTCCCTCTCGTCTACTTACTTTCATTGATTGCCGATCATTAGTTGTATTTAATGCAATGGACACGTACATTTAAGTCCTTCAATTGTTATAAATATTTCTTTTAGAAATACGTAACGAACCTAGTTAATCATTCTAAGCTCTACTATTTCTTTATTTTATACACTCTCTTTTCTTTCTTTATCTTTCACTATTCGTTTCTTTTTCTTTTCACGCTATTGTTGTCATTTTTTATAACAACTGTACCAACATTTTTTTATCTGTTTTTCGAATCACATATTTTCCTCTGAATAATCCTGTTCGTGGAATAAGAGTTATGGTAATAAATAGTTGCTTATCAAATTAATATATTACGAAAAAACGAATTTTTTAATATTACAAATTTTTAATGTATTTATTCACGTAAGAAAATACTTTTAATAATTTTTATTAGATTTTTTCCTAATCTGTATATAATATATGTAATATGATGTAATAGTTTGCACCTAATTTTATTACACCGTTAATATTTTTTATCAATTAAAATTTTAACTAATTTTTCACTACGTGACAAAAATATTTTCAGTGATTTTTATGACTTTTTACGCTTGAATCGTTTTTAAAAAATGACCCTAGTTATTTACTTTTCCCACAGTTTTCCGGTTCGAATAAATCGGTACATCATTGAAAGACGATTAATTGTGTGTAAATAATGCAAGCCAGTTTACATTAATGCGAAAAATAAAAGATATTCGAAGTACATAATACGATCCAAAAAATGGAGAAAAATAAATATAAAACCGCAAAAGAAAATTCGAAACGCGCAAAAAAAAAAAAGATTCATTTATCGTCGGTCTTTATAATTAGATATAAGAGTAAAATTATTAAACCCTGCAAACACGTGAGTAATGCTTCCGCTGTATGCACAGAACCGTCACGAATGTTTCAAAGATAAAAATAACCGGGAAGAGGAAACGTTGGGAAAAAAATTTAAAAAAAAAAATAGTAACGAAATTCTCATACTGTATGGCATTTGTAGTTATATTTAAATGAATATGTTCATTCTAGAATTTTGTTATTAACAGAAATGACTATTAGTTGCAATTTAAAGATTATCGTAGCTCGCGGAAAAGAGGCTATATACGAACTGTTCGCACTAAAATTTGGTATACTATTTAAGAATTTTGAAATTCAAGCTTTCTATAGCAGAATACGGAATTACCAATTAAACCGTAATTAAATTTGAATGAGCGCAGTAAATATAAGAACGTGAACGCGCAATGCATATAAGGGTCGGAAGCAATAAAATAAAATAACATAGTGATCGAATAGAATGAGGAAACATCAGAAATCCTAAAGGTAAAATGTTGAGCATGTTTGCGAGAAACCGAGTGAAACAGGCCATTCAAGTTGGTGCGTGCGAGTGTTGCACCCGGCCATCCGCTGCTAATCGCGAGACATGCACGGGATATTGATTTGCAATTAGACACAGCCGTTGCTTATATGGAGAGCGCAATTTCGCGATACACTTGGATCACGATAGTCTCTCCCTCCCATCCCCTCTCTCTCTCTCTCTTTATGTCTCTCTCTTGATACGTATATAAGGCCGAGGTTGAGCATACCCAAATTAAATTGACGACCTTAATTACTCTTCTCTAAAGCACCGGTAAAACTCATCTCGGATAAAACGTTAATGTTTTTTAACTTCTCTCTTTGTTTTCCTCCTCCTCTTTTTCTTCTTTTTTTTTAATAAGTATTACACTGCCCCTTCAAAATTCAAATTGAATTCATAAAAGTGTCGAGTCGGCGAGTAGAAAAGAATCACTTTGTCTTTGTGACGTGCAGGTGGTGGTGTACGTGAATAGAGCATAACAAGGTAAAAGCCATTTTCAACGTTATAGAAGAGAAAAGAAAGTAGCATGCCTTTACTTCATCTGCGAGGTTTACGAGTGTCCGTATAAAAATATCAGCATGCTAAAAGTAACATGCTGAATCAAAGATTTACTATACCTATACTACTATTATTACAACCATATTTTCTTTTATCGTACAATTTTTCCGAGGTAGCGTTTTATAAAATATTTTATTATGAACAGTATTGACGTTCAATAATCTACGTAGCCCTACTAGCATATAACGTTATAGCAACGTTCTTTCGGCAATTTTCCTAAACGGTGATACGATAGTTGTTAAATTATTTATACAACGTAGAATACGTCCTACTTTTTTGAAAATTAATATTAAGAGTGAAAGGAATGTTGCAGTCATGTCTAAAAACGTTAAAGGTTATCTGTAAAATATTCGAACAAGTTTTTTGCAACGTTTTAATCTGAAAGCAACTGCTAGGTATCGTGGGATGAAAAATCAGAATTCGAAAGTGAAGTAATATTGCAAATGGTATACATTTACAAGTACCCTAGTAGAAATCTATTCTATTCCATATCTATTTTAATCCAAAAAATAGCAAGGTGTCATAAAGTACCGAATAAATGCCTATCAATTAATGGCAACATTCGAGTTCTATTTAACGTTAAAATGTTAAATTTTCATAGGGTATGGAATTAGCATGTTTTCGATATTTATTTGATTTCAAAGGCAAACATATATTTTCTTCCGTGTCAAAATACATTTGCATATAGCGCATCTCGCGTGTAATTGGTGTAGTAGGCAATTTTAAACGTTTCTATTAAATAATGTTACATTGTTGAGAAAACATTGACAAACCGCTCAACATTTAGTGAGTGACAATGAACGTTTCCCAAATGGGACTTGTACCATTGTTATCCAACGTCACGTTTTAAAGAGAAACGATTCTGCAACGTTTTATAACAATTACTATACCAAGGTCGTAGAGTTGCCAAAAGAACGTTGCAGAACGCAGTAAGAAAATATCGTGCGAATGATAAATATATATTTAAAAAATAGGGTAAATAGTTTACGATTCGTCAAGTTATGGAACAATGTATGATGTACGTTTACGTATCTGTTTCAGAGGCCCCACGAGGGACGTATCTGCTGATAGACGGTCGTCGACTGGATCCGGGCAATCAGTTTGTGCCTGTGAAGGAGGGTTCGGAGTTGACGCTCGAGTGCGCGGCAGAGGGCGGCAACCCCGCGCCTATCCTCGCCTGGGGCATGACCCTATCCCAGGCGACGCTCGACGGCCCGGAACAGCCACCGGACAATCTTACTATCGTACCGGCCACCTCACCCGTCCGTAGCGGTGCTCACCTCAAGGTCCTTAGGGGACACCACAACGCCACCATCATCTGCGTCGCGCGCCACGTCACCCTTGCCATGCCTATGAACGCCACCATACTCTTAGACGTACAATGTAAGTGCACTGTTCAATATCGATTGGCACACAACGTATACGCTTAATCACCTTAATAAAGAATTTTAAGTAGTACGACGTGGTTTTAGTCGTACTGTCACCTCGAGAGCACCGTATAAATATTTCATGTCGAAGCCACGAAAATATTGAATAAAACAAAGTGTAAATCGGTAAATTTTATTTTCTTTTTTATTATTTGGAAACCGCACGTAGATTTCGTACAATAGAAAACCCAGTCTTAGCACGAGTTCTTGACATAAAACATTCACCGTTCGTCACGATGGCCTTCTCTCTTTCTCTTTCTCCCGGTTGAAAAAAAGTGCACAGCCCGAAAGACAGAGAGTGTAAAAGTACTTACCTTAGGTAGGTGGAGGAGAGAAGTAGCAGGAGGAGGAGGAGGAGGAGGTTAACAAAGAGATCGTAATAGAGAGGCGGTGTAGAAAGTATGGAGGAGCCAAAGGTGGGAAAAACCCGTAGTGAAAAGGAGAAAGGGAGGAAAAATCGAGGCTGCGGAAGAGTCATGCCGCGAGTTTCCTGAGGGAAGGAGACCGACGACTCGGCGAGAAAAAGAGAGGAGGCGTAAAAGGGAAAAGCTGCCGGCTGCGCGGGGGATTAACTCTTACGGGAAGAACAAAAACGTTAGGTAAGAGGAGACGAAAAGAATAGAAAAGAGTGAGAAGAAAAAAAAGCTAGAGCTCACGCGAGAACTCGTCTCCTCTCGTGCCGAGGCCTCGAACGTGCACGTGTGTCTATATCACTTTCAAGATTTTTCTCCTTTGGCTTCTTTAACTTCTTCTCCTCTCTCTTTCTTTCGAGGCTTCCGCGTCTATACACACTTGGAGTATCAAAATGTTCTGTAAACATCGCATCGTCTTATCAAAACTCTCTTTTTCGATGTATATTCTCCATTTATTTTTTTATTTTCATTCTCTCGGCGGGTATGAGTGTACAGAAAACGGATGTACTCGGATCCACAAGATCAAGCAATAACGAGGAAGATTCTCGCTCTTCATTGTGTTACCGCTTGGTTATTTCGTCCTTTCTTCTAATCCTTTAACGCCTGTCCACGTTGCGTGAGAAGGGTCGTTAATTTTTCATGCAGTGTGCGCCCTCACTCGTCCCCGTGTACCTGTACGCGTGTATGTGTCTGAGCAAGCCTTCGCGTGAAACTTCAACGAGCTCAGGTCATTTCGCGGAAAGTCGCGCGCGCGCGCCAGACTCGGAGATGAAAGGGTAAAAATGAAGGGGACGACGCTTCCGTTGACCTTTTTTTTCACCTCTGCCCCTCTTTTTCCGCAGTTCACTCTTTGTTCTTCGGATTCTCCTGCTTTACGAGTACTTTTGTAATAAAACTATTGTCCTTTTGGATCCCAGCTACTCTCTTCTTCTTCTTCTTCTTCTCCTTCTTCTTCTTTTTCTTTTCAAACATAAAAAAGGAACGTACGCGAAATTTTTCTTTGCTGTGGTAAACACTGTCTATTTTTATTATCTAATGGACGTTGTATTAGAATGTCCCGGTGAATGTGAAGTAATTTTCACTTATTAGTTAACGCACGCGCATAAATAAACCGTAGAATAATTCTTACCGTTGCGCAAATTAATATTTTTTTTTTGCTAGACAAAAACCTCCCTAATAAATGCGAATTTTTTACGTCCCTCTGAAATGAAAATATTTTTATACCTTTGTACACAACGCGTAATTTTTCTATCTTTTTTCCTTTCGCGTGTTGAATGAATTTATCTGTATGAAAAGTTAATGTCAAGTTTTAATGAATAATGGAAATATATATATATATATATATATATATATATATATATATATATATCATTTTAAAAAATGATAAGGATCGTTCGATAAATTATCCGGAATAACTCTCAATATTAGCATAAAGATTCATCAAAATCTATTAAAAAGTATGATAAGATAAAATTAAAACGTAGATAAGATGTCTTGATTAATTTAGTAATAATTGATCGACATTTTTGGTTCCATTTATCACAAAATGATTCCCATAATACACGACGAAATTACGATTTTATGTAAATGAGGATAAAATTAAATCAGGAATTCTTATAAAAATTTCAGTAATCTCTTGAAGCATCTTTGACAAAGTTCAAAATTTACCAGTTATTACAAAGAAGTTGAAAGGTTAATCGAAACTATATCCTCGAAGAGTATATATAATTTTAGCTAACGCTATAAAATTCATCAAAATTCATCAGGAAAATCTGAGAAAATTTGGTGAGCGTCACAAAGGTTTCCGTTCAACGTAGCAAAAGGCAAAAGCGCGAAGAAAGAACGGCTACAAAATTAAAGGTGAACGAGAGAGAGAAAGAGAGAGAGAGAGAGGGAGAGAGAGAAGTGTCGATATCCGGCAAGCGTTGAAGTAGCACGGTCCAAGTAATTGAAAAGTGCCGTAGACACTTTGAGGTGAGCTGTAGCAGAAAATATGCGCACTCTCTCTCTTTCTTCTTAGTCTGATCAGCCTTTCGAGGAAAGGGAGATGATAAAGGGCAGGGGCCCACCGTTCGGCGCGTTCAAGTAAAAAAGACCTATGGGAAAAAGTATCGATTCTATCGTTGCAACGAACGATTTTTCGGGTAGAACGGTTAGAGAGAAGCCCGTATGTTTCGACCATTCGTCTGGAAAATTTGCATCGTTGATGCGCCCGTATTATAATTCCCTATGTGTCGAACTTTTACGAACGACCAACAATGACAAATTTTTCACACTTTCGAACTAAAGACGGGCTTGCAAACGTTTTTTGTCACACAACTTTTCCCTCTATTTTTCCTTTTTTTTCGTTTGATGGTTCCTGAAGCTGTCGGTGAGCGTTCGGGTCAGCGTCAGAAAAAAAAATAATATTGAAAAGAAGCTTTTTTTGTCGACGCGCTGCATTTTATCGGTTCGATTTTCGTATCAAATTATGCTGATGGCTCATCGACACGAGCTTGTCGTTTGATAAATTGCGGTGTGTCTATACGCCCACACGCACATACATTATTCAAATCAATTGTTTTATTCAATCAATCGGATTAACATTTTACGGCGAAAAAAAAAAAAATTAATTTTTAATTAAAAAAATAGATCGTTAATCGAAATGTCTTAAATAACATTGTTACTTTTATCTTATTTCATATTTTATTGCAATACGAATCTCCGTTACCATTTCCTTCTCTCTTCCGTGGAGGATTAATTTTCTTCCTTATTAAAACCAATTTTAATCGAAATCCATTGAGAAAATGATAATTTATTAACCTCTATTTTACTCGATAATAATTTTTTTTCCTTTACTCGTTTTACCGAGAGAAAAAGAAAAACGAATGAAATTCGACTGTACCAACATTTAATTATCATTATAGGATTTTCTGACAGAATGATAACTGAATGGGCTTCCATAGTCAAATCCACCGAAGTAAATTAAAATCAAGAAATGTAAATAGCACTTGAGCTATATACACCGCGATATTGAATTCTCATTGAATATGAGAGGATGCAAGTGCAATCGATAATACTAGTAGTGGTAATGAAACTACTACTACTACTACTACTACAGTTACGGATTTTGGTCAATGCGCATCTATATGTGTTAAACTCGTATTTGCAAATCAATCAACAGGTTATTAATTATTTCAACAAATTCGATATAATGATATAAACCGTACTCGCGCACACATACACACACACGCACACACCCCATACACGCATATTTTTGTGTGTGTGTGTGTGTGTGTATATATATATATATATATACATATATATACGAAAAATAATACGACATTAGTGTATATAAATCACGGCCAACTTTTATCATCACCCTATACCCGTTGGAAAATACATTTTTAAATTACACGTCAATCACTTTTTTTCTTATAAACATTTACTAGACCGAGCTTGTTTATTTCTGTTTATTCTCCATTGGTTAAAATTACGCGTGTCTTAAAAATTAGATTGGCCAAGTTTTCACTTTGTATTCCAACCAAGTGAATTTACATAAAACTATAAGGATGCGTAAGACGATAATAATAAGGTATAAATGTGTATTAAGATAATTCAATGAAAAGGTCATAATAATTTGAAAAGAAGGCGTAGGAAATATGAGATCCGGTTAAAATTTCGCGAATTACCCTTGTGCGGCTAGATTACTTTGTACCGTTGCAATTGCTAGACGTCGGAAGAAAAAATGGCGCTTCCTAAAATTGCTAGCTGCATTGGCGAAAGATTGAAAAGCTTCTGTGTATATATGTATATATGTGTGTGTGTGTGTGTGTGTGTGTGTGTGTGTGTGTGTGTGTGTGTGTATGTGTGTATGTGTGTGTAGCATCTGTTGGGTGCAAGGGAGCTCATTTGGTGAGAGAAAAAAAGAAGCTTTGCCGGAGAGAAAATATCGGAGTGCGAGAGAGGGAGAGAGATTGTAACGTTTACACCTAGCGCGCTTATTGCGTCCCACCACGTGTTCCACTTTTGTCCCTTCTCTCTTTCTCTCTTAAATGCTCGTGCAATAAGACGATCCTACGGGCTGGATAAGCTCTATTTTACCTGAAATCGCCTCTCGCTTCGTTATTTTCCTTCCTCTCTCCCTCATTCTCTCCCTCCCTCTCTCCCTCTCTCTCTCTATCTCTACCTCTCTCTTTATCTTTTTTGTTCTTTGTTCGTTTATTTCAGTTCAATTATTTATTTCGGTCGCAATATCGGCTGGAATATTGCATCGACTCAATTTTAAAATTGTTTCGAGAGATTCGGTAAACGAATGCATTCGAACGAATTCGTTTTGTTTAATGCGCTGTGTCCTTTGGAATCGGGGTTTCTTTTTTTTTTTATAAACGATTAATATCTATTTTGTTATCGAGCAAATAAGAAATAATTGAGGATACAGTTTTTCGTGTGAAATATATTGCATACTATGTACAAGGTTAATAAAAAAAGAAAGTAATTTTAGTCCAGATATGATCAAACAAGTCTTAGTAATTAATATACTTAGTACGTTACGAATTATGAATTTTTAAAATAATAAAAAATAAGGATTCAGTTCTGTCTCTAGACAATTAGTTCCTAGATTTTGATTGTTTAAAAATTTTATGTCACAGTTTTATTAGTTATAATGTTTAAAAACGGTTAATATAATTAATAAATGATGAATAATCATTTGAAGCTTAAATAAAATATAGATTATGTCAATGCACAATATTCTCCGTATTTTTGTCAAAAAGCGATACATTGTTTTTATTATAACCGAAAATCCAAAAATTATAAAAGTGGAAATTTTGAATTTTCGATCGACTCTGACATCCCTTTAGGCAAAAATCATATCCGATTAACATCCATTTGTAACTTTAATAGAGAACAAAAAATATTATATAAATTTAAGCATATATATAACTTCGATATTCCAATAGAAAAATGGTCTCGAATGCCTTAAAAAATTATAAATTACGATTTAAAAGAAAAAAAAATAAGGTTAATAAAATAATATCACCGAAATGTTTCGCACATTCCACGTACACGGTATTGGCGATTGAATTCTGAGCAAATTACTGTCAATGACTATATTAAGAGTGAAGTGAGCTCTAAGCGCCCTTTGGAGCGGTCTATCAACGTCAATGAACAGAAATTCGAAGAAGTTTGAAACTGGAAGCCAGTGTGCGGCCTCACCCCCGTAATTTGCCAATAGAATGCAAGAGCACGTGCCCTACATACCTCTGACCCACTTATCCGAACATTATTATTTCACATTTTCGATATCAATATTAAATTAAGAAAAGTTTGTACAAACCATTACCAGCCCTATCCCATACTACCAGTTTCACTTTATACACAACTAAATTTTGTCATATACATATACATATACACGTATATACGTACACACAGATACAGTCATAGAGTTATGTTTGTCATGATTTGCTCAAGAGGTTGAAGGCGACGCCTCGAATCCAGCTCCAAAATTCTCTCTCCTGTGTCTAACGCACACCGCTTTCACGAACGCCATTCACGTCGCTCGCTTCGCTACACTCAATCAATCATATTCAAATCTACCGGTGAGGGGAGGGTGGGTGGGTAGGGGGGGGGCCGAAGCGCGCTCAACCGATTCGCGGCTTCGTCGTCGTTGTGTCGCGCGCTCGATGTACGCGCATTCATCGAGCTCGAATTGCTTTTGCGACCGTTCCTCTTTTTCGAAATTACTGTGAAGCGCCTTGCCTTCTCGATAGCCCATTGCATTTTGTTTTAATTATATTGATATATACATAACTCGGCTAATTTGTACAAATGTTTTGTTAAATCAACGATCGAATTTCGAAATTCTCTGATTGTTTTATATGTATATATAAATGTTTAACTGAGAATCCAATTAATTTGGTTAATCAATAATAGTTAATTTATACAATTAGTTAAAATTAACAATTATTTCTAAAATATACGGAGAAAAAGGTTTTAGTACAAATGACATGGTTATTAACTAATTAACAGGCAGGTTTGAAAGAATTATTATTTTTATATAGGAACAAATTTTTCTACAGTTTCGTTATCTACTATTCATATATAAAAAAATAGTAATCTTTCTAATATCTGTCAAGTCTTTAATTTCTCGACTACTCAATAACAACATTGTCATTTTTACTAACACATATTGTGACTTTACGCGGCTTGTACACCTATACTGCTTAGCGGATATTTTATAAAACTAATAATAATAATTTTATTAAAAAAATGTATAAGCTCTTTAACAGTAAATGCTGTTGGTTGAATATAATCATAGCTATCCACTCGCATTCAACGAATAGCATTCGCTACAGTAATTTCGGTTAACCGAGCTAATAAACTGAAATAAAAAAAAAGGAGCGGATGTATACACGTATATATAAGCGCATCAATAAAATTAAAGTGCAAGTCTCTTAAAATACAGTAATGCAATTTGCTCGATGAACCGTAGGGTAAAACCAATTGGAATTTCTGGAACATCAGGAATGCGCGTACGATCTGCATGAACAAAGGCGTAGCGCCAATTTCTATTATCGTAGCGTTTCTCTCCTTCCCCTCCCTTCCTTTTTTCTTCTTTTCTTCTCTATCTCTCACAGGGCGAGGGAGAAAGAGAGGAACATCCACACACACACACACACAGCGTAAATTCCAGCTCTCAGCGCTTACCGATCCCACACGGGTTTGTGCATGAGTTTGCCGATCACGTCAGCACCCGAAAGTTGGTACGAAAGTACGTGCCATTTCTCGGGTGCCTTGGCGCGCAGCGTCGGGACTTGTAATTGATTTACAAGCTCCGCTTCGCGCGCCCGCCAGATACGAAGGGGACGATAGAAAGAGGGTGAGTGAGAGGGGGGGAAGAATCCCTATTGCCTCTCGGAAGAACCTTTCCATCGGCGACAGCTTGTATGCTTCGTTTTACCTTCTCCTACCACGATTACTCTTCTTTTTCTCGGCTCCTTAAACTTTATATGAATGCTGGAGATGAAGCCTAAGAGATTTTGCATTCGAATCTCGTACTATTTTCTTGCTGTTTATTTATTTTTCTTTTTATATAGATGTATATATATTTATTCCTTTGGTCAGTCACGATAAATGTTGGTAATAATTTAGTTTACAAAATTTGTGTGTGCTTGATTTTTATCCTCGCCCTCCTCCCCCGCTTTTCCCCTTGAAATATAGTTTTAACAACTCGATAAATTTGGCACGAGAGAAACATTAAGGGGGTGCCATACTAGATTATTACCGACCGAGTCAGATGGATACATTATTACACTTCAAGAACATATTATTGCTTTATATGCAAAACGCAAATACAGAAGCACTAGATAATCACATAATACGCATTTATACGAAGTTTGAAGTGAATATGTGAACGACACCCTAAAAAAAGTTTGCACGGAAAAAATAGTCATTTTTCCGTGCAGAAATTTTTTAGGGTGTCCTTGTTGTATTGATCTGGAACTTTGTAGAAAGACATATTACATCATTATCTAGTGCCTCTGTATTTGGGTTTTACATAATATTAACAAAAAATAAATAGTTTATATTATTGACAAAGTTTTCTTAGTACCAATTTCGCCGCTAGAGTGCGCGACGCGCTTAGTCTGTATTTTGTATTGTATACTTAGCATGGAAGCACATGCGCAAATGGTTGTAGCAATATGGCGTTAAATACCATAATTCATACACCGGCCTTATCAATAAAAGACATACAATAAAAGTCGTGCTTATGCATTGCAGAGTGACGACATTCTTAGTATATTTAATCGGGGAAACAATGGAAAACAAAGACGATAAAGAATCAAAATATTTTTATTTAGAGGCCACGGCTGGCTTGCATTCTCCCATCTCTCTCCCTCTCTCTCACTCTACCCATCTCCATCCATCTATCTATCTCTCTCTCTCTCTCACACTCGCAATACCAGAATACGTACGCGCATGCGCACGCGCAATTTTCGGACAACTAGTGACGAACTTCTCGCGGCTCATGTGGCGTTGCACGATTACCAAGTTTGCTCGGTACTGAAAACACGAAAAATTGTCAGCTGTAACCCTAGGCGGCCGGCTCGCGCGTCGAGTCGTCGAGTTAGCCGGCCGCGTAGGCTATATTCGACGGTGTGTAAGGCTAGAAATCGTTTTACCGGGGGATTAACTCGATTTATATATCTCTCGTTTGACTGAACAAAGTAGCAATGAGGTTTTCTATATTGATAAATTATAAACATTATTTATATTTATTATTTACTGATAAATATTTTAAAAACTTTATAAACCAACCACAAAAAATAAAAATTAAATCCTCTTTTAAATGCCAAAAATATTATTATTGTTTATTTAATAATAATAAAATAAAATGTGGATATTATTTAAACAAAACCAAACATTTATAAACTTTAAATGAACTCGTTCAATGACAAACAATAATCAATAACGTTTAAAAAAGCGAAAAATTGTCAGCTGGAGGCCTAGGAGGCCGGCTCGCGCGTCGAGTCGTCGAGTTAGCCGGCCGCGTAGGCTATATTCGACAGTGTGTAAGGCTAGAAATCGTTTTACCGGGGGATTAACTCGATTTATATATCTCTCGTTTGACTGAACAAAGTAGCAATGAGTTTTTCTATATTGATAAATTATAAACATTATTTATATTTATTGTTTACTGATAAATATTTTAAAAACTTTATAATTCAACCACAAAAAATAAAAATTAAATCCTCTTTAAAATGCCAAAAATATTATTATTGTTTATTTAATAAAAATAATAATAAAACAAGGATATTGTTTATACAAAACCACACATTTATAAACTTTAAATGAACTCGTTAAATGACAAACAATAATCAAGCACGTTTAAAAAAGCGAAAAATTGTCAGCTGGAGGCCTAGGAGGCCGGCTCGCGCGTCGAGTCGTCGAGTTAGCCGGCCGCGTAGGCTATATTCGACAGTGTGTTAGGTTAGAAATCATTTTTCGGGGGGGAGTAGCTCGATTTAAAATATCTCTCGATTGACTGAATAAAGTAGCAATGGGTTTTTCTATATCGATAAATTACAAATATTATTTATATTTATTATTTACTGATAAATATTATTTATTCAAAATTATATTTATTTATTCATAAAGCGAAAAATGACAATATTATTTATGTTGTTTATTTAATACAAAAAATTATAAATATACTTGGTTATCTCATTAATTTAAAACAAGATATATATAGATTAAATATATATTTGTTTAAATGAAGAAGTAAATGAATTATCAAAAGCCGCTTCAATGAGTGAAAAAATTACAAATAATATTTATATTGTTGATTTAATATAAATTAAAATAGTACATGGTTATTGTTTGTACAAAACTACACATCTATAAACTTTAGATAAACTCGAAAATTGACAAAACAAAAATTAAGTACGTTTAAAAAAGCGAAAAATTGTCAGCTGGAGGCCTAGGAGGCCGGCTCGCGCGTCGAGTCGTCGAGTTAGCCGGCCGCGTAGGCTATATTCGACAGTGTGTAAGGCTAGAAATCGTTTTACCGGGGGATTAACTCGATTTATATATCTCTTGTTTGACTGAACAAAGTAGCAATGAGTTTTTCTATATTGATAAATTATAAACATTATTTATATTTATTGTTTACTGATAAATATTTTAAAAACTTTATAATTCAACCACAAAAAATAAAAATTAAATCCTCTTTAAAGTGCCAAAAATATTAATATTGTTTATTTAATAAAAATAATAATAAACCGTGGATATTGTTTATACAAAACCACACATTTATAAACTTTAAATGAACTCGTTAAATGACAAACAATAATCAAGCACGTTTAAAAAAGCGAAAAATTGTCAGCTGGAGGCCTAGGAGGCCGGCTCGCGCGTCGAGTCGTCGAGTTAGCCGGCCGCGTAGGCTATATTCGACAGTGTGTTAGGCTAGAAATCGTTTTACCGGGGGATTAACTCGATTTATATATCTCTCGTTTGACTGAACAAAGTAGCAATGAGGTTTTCTATATTGATAAATTATAAACATTATTTATATTTATTATTTACTGATAAATATTTTAAAAACTTTATAAACCAACCACAAAAAATAAAAATTAAATCCTCTTTTAAATGCCAAAAATATTAATATTGTTTATTTAATAAAAATAAAATAAAAAGAGGATATTATTTAAACAAAACCAAACATTTATAAACTTTAAATGAACTCGTTCAATGACAAACAATAATCAATAACGTTTAAAAAAGCGAAAAATTGTCGGCCGGAGGCCTAGGCGGCCGGCTCGCGCGTCGAGTCGTCGAGTTAGCCGGCCGCGTAGGCTATATTCGACAGTGTGTTAGGCTAGAAATCGTTTTACCGGGGGATTAACTCGATTTATATATCTGTCGATTGACTGAACAAAGTAGCAATGAGTTTTTCTATATTGATAAATTATAAACTTTATTTATATTTATTATTTACTGATAAATATTTTAAAAACTTTAGAAACGAACACAAAAAAAAAAAATTAAATCCTCTTTAAAGTGCCAAAAATATTAATATTGTTTATTTAATAAAATAATAATAAACCGTGGATATTGTTTATACAAAACCACACATTTATAAACTTTAAATGAACTCGTTAAATGACAAACAATAATCAAGCACGTTTAAAAAAGCGAAAAATTGTCAGCTGGAGGCCTAGGAGGCCGGCTCGCGCGTCGAGTCGTCGAGTTAGCCGGCCGCGTAGGCTATATTCGACAGTGTGTTAGGCTAGAAATCGTTTTACCGGGGGATTAACTCGATTTATATATCTGTTGATTGACTGAACAAAGTAGCAATGAGTTTTTCTATATTGATAAATTATAAACATTATTTATATTTATTATTTACTGATAAATATTTTAAAAACTTTATAATTCAACCACAAAAAATAAAAATTAAATCCTCTTTAAAATGCCAAAAATATTAATATTGTTTATTTAATAAAAATAAAATAAAAAGAGGATATTATTTAAACAAAACCAAACATTTATAAACTTTAAATGAACTCGTTCAATGACAAACAATAATCAATAACGTTTAAAAAAGCGAAAAATTGTCAGCTGGAGGCCTAGGAGGCCGGCTCGCGCGTCGAGTCGTCGAGTTAGCCGGCCGTGTAGGCTATATTCGACAGTGTGTAAGGCTAGAAATCGTTTTACCGGGGGATTAACTCGATTTATATATCTCTCGTTTGACTGAACAAAGTAGCAATGAGGTTTTCTATATTGATAAATTATAAACATTATTTATATTTATTATTTACTGATAAATATTTTAAAAACATTATAAACCAACCACAAAAAATAAAAATTAAATCCTTTTTTAAATGCCAAAAATATTATTATTGTTTATTTAATAAAAATAAAATAAAATGTGGATATTATTTAAACAAAACCAAACATTTATAAACTTTAAATGAACTCGTTCAATGACAAACAATAATCAATAACGTTTAAAAAGCGAAAAATTGTCAGCTGGAGGCCTAGGAGGTCGGCTCGCGCGTCGAGTCGTCGAGTTAGCCAGCCGCGTAGGCTATATTCGACAGTGTGTTAGGTTAGAAATCATTTTTCGGGGGGGAGTAGCTCAATTTAAAATATCTCTCGATTGACTGAATAAAGTAGCAATGGGTTTTTCTATATCGATAAATTACAAATATTATTTATATTTATTATTTACTGATAAATATTATTTATTCAAAATTATATTTATTTATTCATAAAGCAAAAAATGACAATATTATTTATGTTGTTTATTTAATACAAAAAATTATAAATATACTTGGTTATCTCATTAATTTAAAACAAGATATATATAGATTAAATATATATTTGTTTAAATGAAGAAGTAAATGAATAATCAAAAGCCGCTTCAATGAGTGAAAAAATTACAAATAATATTTATATTGTTGATTTAATATAAATTAAAATAGTACATGGTTATTGTTTGCACAAAACTACACATCTATAAACTTTAGATAAACTCGAAAATTGACAAAACAAAAATTAAGTACGTTTAAAAAAGCAAATATTGTCTGCTGGAGGCCTAGGCGCCCGGCTCGCGCGTCGAGTCGTCGAGTTAGCCGGCCGCGTAGGCTATATTCGACGGTGTGTAAGGTTAGAAATCATTTTTCGGGGGGGAGTAGCTCGATTTAAAATATCTGTCGATTGACTGAACAAAGTAGCAATGGGTTTTTCTATAAATTGACAAATTATAAAAATCATTTATATTTATTATTTACTGATAAATATTATTTATTCATAATAATATTATTTATTCATAAAATGAAAATAAGCAAAAATATTTATATTGTTTATTTAAGAAAAAAAAATTAATTATATTGGTTATCTTATTAATACAAAACCAGATATATATATAGATTAAATATATATTGTTAAAATGAAGAAGAAAATATATAATAAATATATATTGTTAAAATGAAGAAGAAAATGAATAATCAAAAGCCGTTACAATGAGTGAAAAATTACAAATAATATTTATATTGTTTATTTAAAGAAAGTAATAATTATACCTGGTTATTATTTGTACATAACTACACATCTATATACTTTAGATATATTCGTAAAATGACAAACAAAAATCAAGGCCGTTTAAAGGAGTGAAAAATATTCAGTCGGAGGCCTAGGCGCCCGGCTCGCGCGTCGAGTCGTCGAGTTAGCCGGCCGCGTAGGCTATATTCGACGGTGTGTAAGGTTAGAAATCATTTTTCGGGGGGGAGTAGCTCGATTTAAAATATCTGTCGATTGACTGAACAAAGTAGCAATGGGTTTTTCTATAAATTGACAAATTAAAAATCATTTATATTTATTATTTACTGATAAATATTTATTCATAATAATATTATTTATTCATAAAATGAAAATAAGCAAAAATATTTATATTGTTTATTTAAGAAAAAAAAAATTAATATTTGGTTATCTTATTAATACAAAACCAGATATATATATAGATTAAATATATATTGTTAAAATGAAGAAGAAATATATAATAAATATATATTGTTAAAATGAAGAAGAAAATGAATAATCAAAAGCCGTTACAATGAGTGAAAAATTACAAATAATATTTATATTGTTTATTTAAAGAAAGTAATAATTATACCTGGTTATTATTTGTACATAACTACACATCTATATACTTTAGATATATTCGTAAAATGACAAACAAAAATCAAGGCCGTTTAAAGGAGTGAAAAATATTCAGTCGGAGGCCTAGGCGGCCGGCTCACGCGTCGAGTCATCGAGTTAGCCGTCCGCGTAGGCTATATTCGTCGTTATGTGAGGTTGAATATCGCATAATTTAAAAAACGTCTCGTATTATTTAAATTATTTGATAATAATAGTTTTTAATTAATTGTGATATTTATGTAGTAGATTGCTATGCATTAACAGATGCTATACAAATTAGTAAAAATTAATAAGAAATCACGGCCTTTTATCAAGTCGCGAGTGTCGATAGAACGGGTTGCGTCGGTCTCCCATTCGACTAGAGTCCGTGCGCGCATGCGCAGTTGTGCTTCCCGCGTCGATACTAGTGAGGTTCACGTCGCTCGGGACCGTTTCAGCTGGATAACAAAACGGCTTGTAAACATTGTTGTGTTTTTTCGTGAGCATTGTGGTATATGGTGAAAATTTCGAAATACTGGATGATGATTTTTCTGACTACATCAATGTTGCCGAGTTCATACAATTATTCTTGTATAAGATAAATACCCAGCGATCCAGTGTTTGATGGCGTCCGACTTAAAGGTTATGTTTGATACCCAAGGAACTGCAAACAAATCATGTGTGATGGATGTCGGGCTATCTTGTAGGTGAGAAATTAACTGATTGACCGTATTTAAGAGAGTTGTGTTTAGAGGTTAGGTTGCTGTTTTTCTCTTCAATTATTGCATTGATCATCTTTTATTTATATAAAAAAACTTTTTAAGTACTACCAGGTTGGCGTCAAAGTGCATTTGTACATCCCTGTCAGTAGTCGGATCCGGATTGAAATTCTCGAACTAACAGTAGACCTATGATGTCATTGTATCCTCTACCTAATGCTGAATACAATTGCCAATTGGACCTCGAACAGCTGTCTATAATAGCAATGGAATCTCCATCTAACTGCTGGTTACAGTAGCCATAGGATCTCTACCTGTGAGTTGGTTACTGTCCATATTTACGTCCACTAATCATCTACCAAACCCAAGTACTTCAATTAATGCAACGGCTTTTGTCTATATTAGTAATTAAGCAGTCCATATACGAGAAATTTCAGGTACTCCTTGCATGCACGTAATAAAGGTTATGTTTGATTGCATACATATTATTGTCTTTAGAAATAATACCCAACGCCAAACCATTATGCAGATCTTATTCTCTACCTAAAGAAGTACAGTCAAATTATGTGTGAAGGATGTAGGACTATCTTGTGAGTGAAAAATTAACCGATTGACCGTAATTATGAGAGTTGCGTTTGTAGATTAGGTTACTGTTCTTACTCTTCAATTATTGCATCGGTTTCCTTTTATATATGTGAATGATTAGTTCATGTAAAAAAACTTTTTAGGTACTTCCAGGTTAATGTCTAAGTGCATTTGTACATCCCTGTCAATGGTCGGATTAGGATTGAAGTTTAGCACAACATTCATAGAATCTTCCACTAAATGCAGACTGCGATGACAATGGATCCTTTATTTATCTGCTGTCTACTAGTCAACTAGTCCTGCATCTAACTACTGTTTGCGATGCCCATGTCAACACCAGCTAGCGCTTAGCTACGATGCCAACATAAATTTTTATTAAGTAGATTTGGGTAAAATAAGGTAATTCATAGAATGATTGCATTGAACAGCATATCAGATGCAGAAAACGAATGCATAAAAAGTGTAATAATACAGTCAAAAACCCCTGGTAGAAATTTGAGCATACGTTTGACATAATGTCTGTCAATTTTATGATCAGTGGTCAGAAAATAGAGTAGTTTCTGGTGTAAAACCCCGCTTACACCCGACGGAATTTCACCATAAGTTTACCGTACGCGTATAATGAATGATTTTGAGGTTAGACATATAATCATATGAATATAAAAAATAAATGAATATAAATAAGTTATACTTGTCTGATTAATTGTTCAACTAAATAAGAAAAAATGTTATTCTTTTTAAAAATATCGTTTCACATTTATTTTACAATGAAAGATTAAATACTATAAATTAGTGCATATCTTACATTTACTTCCAAATACATTGTTTGTAACTAAATAAACAAATTATGAAGGTATTTAAGTATATATGAAACATATATGGATGTAGTAATTAAATCTTAATTGATCTAAATAAGCACTTTTTTCAATTAAAAAAACAACTTTAACAAATAAATTTTTTTTAATATTTACAGTTTGTTAAAAAAATAGATGAAATAAACCATTTTGAAAAAATGTAGAAATAAAGTGTCACAATTGAAAAAAATTTTTTTTCAGAAATCCTGTTCTTGTGTACGAATACCAGAATAAATCATTTGAGCTTTATCGAATAAATTTTAAGTGTATGCTCATGTTCAAAGTACAGTTTCCCTAAAAATGAAATTTTTGCCTGCGAACAACAGTAAAAGTGATTTAAGCTTCATCGATGAATAGCATATAAGCAGTAATGAATTGATATTTATGCATACGAACACTAATATAAGAGATTTGAAGATTATCAGCAAATAGTTTCCTTGTTAGTTTAAATAGTTTAATTTTTATTGCTGTAATCGCGTAGAAAGTCAAAAATTCTAAAATTTAGTTTAATGACAAAATATTAACCTATGGTCAAACTCTGGTCGAATCTTCTGACCACCCTGAAATGGTCAATAGATGACGAGCCGACCATAACTGATGCTTTATTTTCTACCAGGGACGTTTTACTAAAAAAAAATATATAGCAATAGTTGTTAAATTGATTATTGTAATAATTTTGGTTTCAAAATTCCTGCATCGACTGCGTATCAAAATGCAGAAAACGATTGCATGGAAAATGTGTAACAATAGTTGTCAAAATGATCATTGTATAATTTTATGGTAACAATTCGTGCATCGTCTGCCTAACTAAATGCAGAAAACGATCGCATAGAATTATGTGTAGCAATAGTTGTTAAATTGATTATTGTAATAATTTTGGTTTGAACATTCCTGCATCGTCTGCGTATCAAAATGCAGAAAACGATTGCATGGAAAATATATCAGTAGTTGTCAAAATGATCAATGTATAATTTTATGGTAACAATTCGTGCATCGTCTGCCTAACTAAATGCAGAAAACGATCGCATAGAATTATGTATAGCAATAGTTGTATAATTGATTATTGTAATAATTTTGGTTTCAAAATTCCTGCATCGTCTGCGGATAAAAATGCAGAAAACGATTGCATGGAAAATGTAACAGTAGTTGTCAAAATGATCATTGTATAATTTTATGGTAACAATTCGTGCATCGTCTGCCTAACAAAATGCAGAAAACGATCGCATAGAATTATGTGTAGCAATAGTTGTTAAATTGATTGTTGTAATAATTTTGGTTTCATAATTCGTGCATCGTCTGCGTATCAAAATGCAGAAAACGATTGCATGGAAAAAGTATAGCAATAGTTGTCAAAATGATTATTGTATAATTTTATGGTAACAATTCGTGCATCGTCTGCCTAACAAAATGCAGAAAACGATCGCATAGAATTATGTATAGCAATAGTTGTATAATTGATTATTGTAATAATTTTGGTTTCAAAATTCCTGCATCGACTGCGTATCAAAATGCAGAAAACGATTGCATGGAAAATGTGTAACAATAGTTGTCAAAATGATCATTGTATAATTTTATGGTAACAATTCGTGCATCGTCTGCCTAACAAAATGCAGAAAACGATCGCATAGAATTATGTGTAGCAATAGTTGTTAAATTGATTATTGTAATAATTTTGGTTTGAACATTCCTGCATCGTCTGCGTATCAAAATGCAGAAAACGATTGCATGGAAAATATATATCAGTAGTTGTCAAAATGATCATGTATAATTTTATGGTAACAATTCGTGCATCGTCTGCCTAACTAAATGCAGAAAACGATCGCATAGAATTATGTATAGCAATAGTTGTATAATTGATTATTGTAATAATTTTTGGTTTCAAAATTCCTGCATCGTCTGCGGATAAAAATGCAGAAAACGATTGCATGGAAATGTATAACAGTAGTTGTCAAAATGATCATTGTATAATTTTATGGTAACAATTCGTGCATCGTCTGCCTAACAAAATGCAGAAAACGATCGCATAGAATTATGTGTAGCAATAGTTGTTAAATTGATTGTTGTAATAATTTTGGTTTCATAATTCGTGCATCGTCTGCGTATCAAAATGCAGAAAACGATTGCATGGAAAAAGTATAGCAATAGTGTCAAAATGATTATTGTATAATTTTATGGTAACAATTCGTGCATCGTCTGCCTAACAAAATGCAGAAAACGATCGCATAGAATTATGTATAGCAATAGTTGTATAATTGATTATTGTAATAATTTTGGATTCAAAATTCCTGCATCGTCTGTAAACGATCGCATAGAATTATGTGTAGCAATAGTTGTTAAATTGATTATTGTAATAATTTTGGTTTCAAAATTCCTGCATCGTCTGCGGATAAAAATGCAGAAAACGATTGCATGGAAAATGTATAACAGTAGTTGTCAAAATGATCATTGTATAATTTTATGGTAACAATTCGTGCATCGTCTGCCTAACAAAATGCAGAAAACGATCGCATAGAATTATGTGTAGCAATAGTTGTTAAATTGATTGTTGTAATAATTTTGGTTTCAAAATTCCTGCATCGTCTGCGTATCAAAATGCAGAAAACGATTGCATGGAAAAAGTATAGCAATAGTTGTCAAAATGATTATTGTATAATTTTATGGTAACAATTCGTGCATCGTCTGCCTAACAAAATGCAGAAAACGATCGCATAGAATTATGTATAGCAATAGTTGTATAATTGATTATTGTAATAATTTTGGTTTCAAAATTCCTGCATCGTCTGCGTATCAAAATGCAGAAAACGATTGCATGGAAAATGTGTAACAGTAGTTGTCAAAATGATCATTGTATAATTTTATGGTAACAATTCGTGCATCGTCTGCCTAACTAAATGCAGAAAACGATCGCATAGAATTATGTGTAGCAATAGTTGTTAAATTGATTATTGTAATAATTTTGGTTTGAACATTCCTGCATCGTCTGCGTATCAAAATGCAGAAAACGATTGCATGGAAAATATATATCAGTAGTTGTCAAAATGATCAATGTATAATTTTATGGTAACAATTCGTGCATCGTCTGCCTAACTAAATGCAGAAAACGATCGCATAGAATTATGTGTAGCAATAGTTGTTAAATTGATTGTTGTAATAATTTTGGTTTCAAAATTCCTGCATCGTCTGCGTATCAAAATGCAGAAAACGATTGCATGGAAAAAGTATAGCAATAGTTGTCAAAATGATTATTGTATAATTTTATGGTAACAATTCGTGCATCGTCTGCCTAACAAAATGCAGAAAACGATCGCATAGAATTATGTATAGCAATAGTTGTATAATTGATTATTGTAATAATTTTTGGTTTCAAAATTCCTGCATTGTCTGCGTATCAAAATGCAGAAAACGATTGCACGGAAAATGTAGTAATAAATGTCAAATTAAGTTGTATAATTCCTGCATCGTCTGTATATCAAAATGCAGAAAACGATTGCATGGAAAGTGGATAACAATTGTTGTCATAAAGTTTATTGTAAAAATTGTGATTAAAATATTCCTGCATCGTCTGTATTAATTATGTTAAATAATGCAATCTACAAAGGTTATTTATGAATGAATATGATAGCTGGAATGTACTATTGGCGCCATCTACTGTGAGGTTATAAATTAATATAATTTTTCAACGGATGATGGCGCTACTAGTACATTACAGCTTACTACATTACCGACGCTTCGTCGATAGTTTTTCACTATGGCACCCCCTTAAAAGCATTAATGTACATATTTTTTTTCCCTCCCGCTTCATACTTTAACAAAAATTTTTATATAAAATATCCAATTTTCTAGTGACTAAAAGCACTCTTATATTAATAAATTACATTTATCGCAAAATATTCAAACGCACTTTTTCTCATCCTGTATTTACGAGATGGAAGGAGGAGAGGAGAAAAAAAAATTATTATTTTTTTTTCCTGCACGTAACGAAATCCTTCATAAATGTCGAGGCTATTCGTAAAATATATGATATCGGGAAAGTAATATTTGCAGTATAAAGAAAAGTAAAAATTGAAAATCTCTATCTCTAAAAATTTATGATAAAATTAGTTTTGAATTATTTTTCATACATTATTCCTCTCTCCTCGTACCCGATGAATAAATAATGACGAGTCGCCGTATTCTAATTCACCGTATAAATTTACTAACCAAAAATTGATTAATATAGTATATACATACATATATATCTATTAAAATATAAACGTCACGTGCAATTTAATAAAATGATTATTATTAGCACTTTATTCTTATGGAATTCTCGAAGCAATTTATATATACATATAATTAAATAATACAATATTTAATCACGCAATTGTTGAGGAAACATAAAAGAAAGGAAAAAAGAATATACAAAAGAAGATGAAATCTCTAAGCGTTAGGAAGAAAAGAGAAACAAACGTCAGGAATTTTATGATTAAGATAGCTGACAAAGAACTCCTGGTACTTGGAGAACGAGAAGAAAAAAAAAGGAATAAAGCAAGTTTTTCCTCAGTTCTAACGGTCATCGTTCGTATTAACCTACATTCATAGAAGAAAGAATAATAGGAAAGTGGTTGTATAAGAAAGCTTTTTTTTAAATAAAAAAAAATGACTGGACAAAGTATAGAGATATTTCCATAAACAAAAAGAAAAAAGGATCTATTCGAGCGTTTACCACTCTCCCGTATAGAATCAGTGACTTTCAAGTGCTCCCGCGAGTTGTACAAGCCAACGAGGATTAGCAAAACTTTGTCTCGAGGCCAATACGCAAACGCTTTTCTTAAAAGCACACCAACTTTTCTTATCCTCGTATTTAAGAAGGCATCGAAAAGTTATTCGCCAAACTTTCTTTTTTTTTCTCCGTAAAAATCTTTCGTTTTTTTTATTACAAAGTATCGAAATTTCGATAAATATCAATTAGCGGGCTACTGGGTAAATACTGGGATATTAAAAGAAAACGAAAATGACTATAAGTTTATAAAATCATATTTCATAAAATTCTATTTGAAGAAGAAAAAAGTTTGACGAGTCTTTTGCTATTAAACGTAGCCGACGTGATCTTAAAATATCCTGAAGAAAAATGCGAAGCTACAATATATGTTAGTTTATTAATACCGGGAAAATGCTGTTTTTGACATATTTATCCCCGTCGTTCGTATATCGACATAATTTCATTTAACAAACTCCTAAGTTAATAATAATAATATAGAAAATAAATTGTTGGTTAATCAATTGTTGGTATAGTAGTCGTTACGCAAATTCATCCCGAACACAATGGTAAATCCTTGAAATCTCACTCGAGAGAGGGGAAAAGGAGATATATCGGACTCGGTCGTTTAGCCACCTTATACGAGCTGAGCAACTCGAAGGCCTTCTACCCAAATCTCTTCCTCTCTTCGGCATTGAAAATTCATTTCATCCGTCGCGGATCCCGCGGCCAATCTTCCCATCCATTTAATCTCCTACAGCCGTTCCAGATTTCTATCCCCCTTATTCGATGTACGAAAGTGGAAGCCTTGTACTTATTGACTATGAACGAGGTATCGGAACCCTCGTTTCTATTCCCCTTACTGTATCTCTCTCTCTCCCTCTCTCTCTCTCTCGTCTTATCTTTTATTAAGACATGCAAAAACACGTGGTTTTCGGATAATCCTAAGGTTCACACGTCATTCTTATGCTTTTCATTTTTGAACTACATTTTATTTTATGGAACGTAATTAGCGATTCATGGTGCCTTATCGATTTCAAGATGTTGTGTTAACTTATTATGTAGAAAGTTTTTATTAATTTTATTTTTCTCACGAATTAATTCCGTAAACCGCCTAAATTTTAAATTAATAATATCATGGAAATTTTTGGGTTACCGAGAGTGTTCGATTTATTGCGTTATTTATATTTTTGATAAACTATTTTTTTGTGAAAATATCGCCCCGTCAGCTTGTTCTACACAATTCAAAATTTCTCTATGATTTTTTTTAGATTTATGCTTTAACATTTCCAACACATTTTTTTGCCTGACAACAAATTCCTTCGGGCAAATTTCTGCAAATTTGGTCTAAGATCACCTTAAAAATGTTTAGCCATCAAGTTTATTACTAATTAATTAGACGTTAATTATATTCAAACACTCGGCCGGTTGTAAATTTCTTTTATAAGCAGTTAAAAATTAGTATATTCTTTTTAGATTTTTAATTCGATAATTTCTTTCAAACATTTGGATTTTTAAAGACAGATCCTTGTAATTCAATTGTTAACAATATTTATATGTATTGTGTATCAGCAAAAAAAGGTACACAGTAAATAAATCGATTTTCTTTTTCCGAATAGAATTGACAAATTCTCCTAGAAAATTTATGGATTTATTTCTATAGCGTACTAAATTCGAAATTTTTTAAAATTAAACTTTTTAGAGGCGGTCTTTTATTGATCGCATATATATATATATATATATATGTATAAACTACATAAACAATTTTACTTGTATTTTACGTAGATAAATCATTAGTGGATTCATAAGTTTAAAAAGAAAATTAAAGAATCTAATGTTTAGTCTAAAAGAGGCACTTCTTTATGGAAAACCACACCTTTCCTATGTTCTTAAATATTCGTTTATATCGAATCTGTTGGAATAGCTCGCATCTTGTTTGTTTCTTTAGCAGAAATTTCTCTCTCTCTCTCTCTCTCTCTCTCTCTGTCTCCCTTTCTCCCGTTCCTTGATTTTCTTCCCTTTTATTTTCAATCGCTTTCGCGCGAAACTCAGAGAACAGCTTCTTGCCGTTCTTGTTTTTCTCTTTCGTCTTCGAAACCCTTCTCTATATAGCTCTTTGGCCGTTACTACTTGGTTCTTTCTCTTTCTCTCCTGCGCGTCTGTTGATTTTTCCGCAACTAGGCAAGCATTTTTCCTTGGTAAAATCGACGTCGTAGGATCCGCCCTTCTTTACCGTATAAAATAAGAGGTTTAAATAAAGGTGAAATTTCGAGGGAATTATATCCCCTTAAGGAGAACGTTAGTGGTATACTGTCCCTTCGACGGATTCAACAAACGTTTCCACTGCTGCACCGACGAACGAGATATGATGTTGAATTTTCTGAAAAGAGGGAAAGAAGATGTGCTTTGAGATCTGAGCTTGTAAACCGAGCTAACTTTTTTTATTTCGCTTTATATATATATATATATATATATATATATATATACATTTTTTTATTTCTACGAATAAAATATATATACATCTACGAGTTTACTTCTAAATATTATGTTGCTTTTCGTAGAGAGTTGGTTTACTGTGTAATAAACAATTTTATGAATTTTAAATAATCTATAAATCTTACGAGTCGGAATTTATAAGAATATTTTATATGAACGACTAACAAAGATGTCTTGCATTTGAGACCTTGTTAAACATTAATTACAGCAACTTTTTGGATATAGACGCGATTAATCAAAATTTTAATTTTAATTGACGTATAGACCAATTTAAAATTAATATACTAATAATGCAATAAAACTGTAGAACACAAATATATGCAATTACAGATAAAAATTTGCAAACATATAGATACTTTATCATTTTCACACAAAAATTGTAAAATTGAACGTTTTTTAATTATAAATTAAAATTAAGGTGAATACTGTACTAGAATATTCCTAAAAAGGTGCGTTTCTGAATAGTTTGATCACTGCAAAGTATCCAACTCGACTAGACACTCGAGCCCCGGATCGAATGAAAATCGTTATAAATAGATTGGAGTTAAACCGAAATCCCGGAAATTCTCGAAAATCTTGGACAGGACAAAAAGGTAGAGGAGGTAGGTAGGTAACTTTGGCTCGTTTGGGTGTGTCAGCCAAGTTAGTCGCACCACAGCAATTTTCTCTCGATCGTCGTCGTCCTCGTCGTCGTCGTCGTCCTCGCGGTAGTGGTGAGGAGGAGAGGAAGGATCGGAAAAGACTAGGGTTGAATTGCACACGGACGTCGGGATTAAAGCCCGAAATAATTCTCGGTGAAAACCCGGTAGCAAAGACACCAGGGACAGATAACAAGAATTTACGTGCGTTCAACGGCTGCGAAAGGCATTTCCGCGTAGGTATGCGTTTCTCGAGTTCTCTCTCCCACTCCCCTCGTCCCTTCCTCTCCCTCTCTTTCTCCTCCATACGTCCTCAGCACACGCGCGAAATATTCGAATTCGTTACGTAACAACGAGAGATGGAGAGAGAGAGAGAGAGAGAGAGAGAGAGAAGGAGAGAGAAAGATGGAAGAGCACAATGCTCTCTAACCGAATGTTTGTGTATGTTAATTCAATTTATTATGCTTCGTCAGGCAAAATATGTGTGTACGTATTTTCCTCGAGACGAGCGTGACAGTGTCATCTGGTTTTCACCTTTTTTTTCTCCTTTTTGGGAAAAGCTTCATTTGCAGCTTCGTTAATGCACCCTGGATTTCTATGTGTTATTGTAAACTTGATTTTCCCTGACACCGGTCTCTCTTTTTCCTTTTACTTTGTATACACAATTGATTTTTATTGTTTTTCTTTCTTTCCTCACTTTCGCGATGTTGTTTAATAAACGAATTTCTGGCTCTCATCTTATTATGTAATATTCGAGGTTTATTATTCCTAGTTTATAATATACTATATGTCAAGTGCCAAATTACATTTCGGTTGTTATTAGGATTCTAAATTATTCGACGAAACATTACATATATTCCTTAGTAGACGACGTATATTTTCATTTAATAAGTATTAAATAGATTGTTTGAGTAAAATGGGTAAATATTAATGAAAAATGTATTTTCTTTTTCATTTATCTTAATTGTTTACTGGAGAATAACATCTCAAGTTGGTCGTGTTATAGTTAGCTATTTTTCAACTTACAATCTTATATACTTTTAATGTAGTTGTAATCCTAACATATAGAAGTAGTATAAAGTTATTAAGTTGAACATATAATAAACAAGTGTGTATACTTATTTAAATACTACACGTATGATACAAATCCGTAGTACAAAATGAAACGAATATTTTACAATGTGAATAATTGTATTTGCTATTTTAATTTGTATATTTTAAAGTTATGTTTATTTTAATGAATAATAAGAAAATGATCCTAGAAGTATTTTAAACATTTTTTCATTTTTGAAATTGAAATTTTTGTGAGAGTTTTAAATCATTTCAATATATAACGCAATATTGTAATTTATTATCTGGTAAATAAATAAATAAATAAATAAATAAATAAATTACATGAAAATAAGGAGTTTGTATAAATCGGGGAACATATTCAACTTTCATCCTCTCTACCTTATCGCCGTAAAATATTACTTTAAATTAGACATAATAAATAAAAGGCTTTGATCTATGAATTTAGTTAGTTGTCATTCATTTATAAATAATTTATTCACGTGACAAATTTTATAGTAACAGATTTATTTACTTTCGATAACAGTCCTATATAAAATTTGCAATCATTTTTGTAAATATTAGGATAAGTTCAATAATTGTTATTGTTGAAGTTTCGTCAGTATATTTTCTAACAGATAATGCATATTAATAAATTACAGCAGTGAATTTTTAGAATTGCACTAATAAATGCTATTTTTTTTTATATTATGTCGATGTTTACGTGATATTGCATGTCGATAAGATAGGGATGATAAAAGTTTAGAATGGCATCTCGGATACCTAATTCTTTGACTAAAATAACCGATAAAATATGTTTAAAAACCATTAAATTCTTCCATACTTAGTTTATCCGTAAATTTTTCAGATTTTTTATTGTACGAAAAACTGATAACCACGCATATTCCTATAATTTAGATCCGACGAGACTCCTGAAAAAATACAATTCATCAGATAATTTTTAGGTAAATCACAATTACACGACAGATTATTTAACTATCATTTTTTCCCTCGAACGAATAATCAAGAGCCAAAAAAAGAGTTATCATTGAAAAGAGAAGCACGCACGTATATAGATACGCTCAGAGAGAAAGAGAGAGAGAGCGAGAGGGGGGGGGGTGAATATTCGAAACGGCGTGTAGGTTAAAAATTTGAAAGAGGTATATCGTAACGTTGAATCAGTGAAATTATCAACGCAAACCGAGGCTCGGAGGCAAGATAATAATTCAAAACAACGGAAGGGGAGAAATAGGTCTTTACGATAACAGAGTAAATTTGTCTACTGAACCTCCCGTGAAAAATATAATATTCGACGTTGAGGGTAGGAGGCGAGGTATAGGGTGGTTTGATCATACGAGTAGCGTTATAACTATTAGCCGTGCGTTTTAACGGCCACAGTTGCGGCTGTAGGTTTCAAGCGGCGAGAGATCCGATATACGCTCGGTGCGCTTGGCGTTCCCCTCGATTTGCATTTCAGATTTACACGGGATGTGAATCGTTAGCGGTCCGCGAAGGTCTCCAGGTGCATTTCCATGCACTCGTGTTTCGCGCATCCCTGCATATTTGAAATTGCGAGGGAGTGTGTGTCGTCCCCCTCTATACGTGTGTATATACCTATATACATCTGTGTACGTACGATTCCTCGTCACCTGGGAAACTTTCGAAACCAAATAACACATCGATGATTTGCGTCGCAGATTCCCTGCTTACCTTACCGTACGACTTCAGGCCATTTATCTTGATGATGCTCGTTACTCTTTGAGATCGATCGTTCTCCCCTCGGTAAATTTACGTATATGATTCCTTCCTCTGGGCGATATATAACATTACTCCTAATAGACCGATTAGATATTATTTTACTTATACTTACTCTCTACACTTACTTACTTACTCTATACTCTACCTTCACGTTTCAAACTTACCTAATCCTACTTTGAATTTGAATTATAATAATATCGCAGAACGGAGTTAACCTACGTACTCCTGGTTATCTACAATCTAAACCTACGTAATGTAAAAACTGATACCCGAATCTGTAAATTAGAAACGTTACACTTTAAACGTATCTTCAAAAAATTGAATGTGTTACTTTAAGGATGGAAAAAATTTGATAGTTGCACTTTGTAAAAAGTTAAAGTAACACTAGTCCCTACATTTTTTCGAGTGAAAAATGACTCCTTTAGAGACAAAATGTGTAAATCTGTATCGAGTCAGAATTTAATTCTAATCAATTGTTAAATATAAAGAGTGAAAAAACTTAGAATTAATACTATTATCTCGAACCTTAATTTTCATCTTTAAGTGAAAAATTACGCGATACCAATTATATTTCTACTAAAAAAACATATAGTCTCCGAGTTTTCCCGTCAATTTAGAGAGCTTTTTCACTTTAACGAATTGTAAAAAAATTTTGACATTTATATAATGGTTTTTACACTTTAGAGATAGATCAATAAGCTAATATTGTACAATAAAAATGTTAAAATTATTTATTGGAAAGTTGAATTGTCGAGTTTTCACTTTAAAAGTGTAAAAAGTAGACAATAGAATTAAAAGCTAATTTTACTCTTTGAGCAACAATACATTTTCTAAAATGTATACAATGAACTTTAAATTAAAAAAAAATTATATTTATTATAAAATTTGCTCCAAATATATTATAAAATATATTCTCAAATGTACATAAATCCCAAATTATAATGTTAGTTATTGAATTTTTTATATAAAAGTAGAATTAATTATTTACAGTTTTTAAAATTGTGAATTTTAGAGATTTCTATATAGATTTTAAACCAGTATTTTAAGTGTAGAATTTGTTATTTACATTTGTAACCTTTCTTACACTTTTAAAAGGTGCAATTTTTACATTATACACCGTTCTAAAATATAATTTTTATATTTTACACTAAATCCCAATTTTAGACATTTACTCTACCAGCTTTTTAAATGTATAATTTTAGGTCTCTAACTTATTCCTAAAGTTTAAAATTACCAAAAATAAAACGTGTTTTTTGTCAATATTTACAGTTCCGGACTTGTGGTAAAGTTAAACCATTTCACTGTTTTAAATGTACCTCGTAAAGAAAAGAATAGATGAACATCTAGGATTTTTATAATAAATAAATAAATAGAGGAAAACAAAAGTCAAACTCGGAGAATGATTTAAAATTACAGTCACGAGCTGGGAATTCGAGAGTAAAAGGGTGACTCCGGATGTGTGTAATCCGAGAGGCAGCTCGCGTTATAAACATTATAATACTGAGGGAAGAGACAATTGTACTTTAGAGCCTCGTACTCCCTTCCTCTAGAGCCTCCCTCCTCTCCTCTATATGCGCATTTTCACTTGGATATGCTAGGGCCCGTAATCCCCGGGCCGGAGACAATCCAACGGAAAGTTGGTTAGCGTATCCTCCTACCTCTTTCCCTCTTTCTCTCTCTTATGGTTAAATCCGCGCGACTAAACGGACTAACCTTATCGCGTTTACCTCCCTTTTATAAAAGGCCCTCGTAACTCCGTTCATCTTCAATTTTCGGTCCAAAAAAAGATTTAGTATTATTCTTTTCTTTTTATTTCTCTTTCTCGACTGCTCGTTTTCTTTTCAAAGATTTATACTAATAAGATGAATTTTGGTGACGGTATAACGTTTGATTTATTTACTGCATTAATTAAAATAGTCGTATTATGAAATGTGAGCTTAGAAATTTAATGCAAAATTTTATAGCAGTAGTTTTATATTATTCTACATAAATTTTATGAATAATATTGCGCGGAAAAAAAACATGTAGTATTTTTGATAAAATATTTAAATAAATATTTTATCAATCTAAATAAATACACACACTTGATTAAAGTTATTTTATTTAAATACATATTTGTTTAATTGAATTAAACATTATATTTTTTAAATATGTTGCATTGAATTCAATAAATTTTTTACATTATTATCTCTAAAATGAGTTAAACTTACGACATATAAAAAAATAAATACTCAGGAAATATCCATTACAAAACTAAACTAAATGTCAAAATATCTGACTAAAAGTCAATACGCAAGCTCTTCCGCAAAAGTCAATATAATTTCAAAAAAGCACATTGAAATTTACGGAAAACCAAATTCTCAAGTATAGAGAACGATAGAAAAATTGAAGTATATCAACCGAGAAAAAAGATTGTCTTAGCATGTGCGCGCATATGCGATTCTCGGTAGGAAACGAGGCGTAACGACTGGATAGCGTAATAGGTGTACGTTCTGCGGTACGTGGTGCGTATACACGAGCTTTTTACTTCGTCCAGCGTCCTCTCGCATTAATATCAACGTTAACGACCGCGCCTAATTCCACCGACAGTTTCTCGCGCGTTTTTTGCAACTCTCCCTCTCTCTCTCTCTCTCTCTCTCTCTCTCTCTCTTTTCTTTTGTCTCTTTTTCAAAGTTTTTTTTTATACTTTTTCGTTTCTCTTCATTTTTCCTTCCGAGCGGACCGCATTGCGAAATTACGTACACGAGAGCGAAACGAACGACACTTCATTAAAATAGACCGACGATTTCCTTTATCGCGATCAAGAGAAAATACGTGCCAAGGAATTTCGATGGATGAATGGGGGCGCGACGAGAACACATTTCGTGCGGAGAAAGATCGGAAATGATGCGTAAGCAATGGAAAATAGAAACATACGAATCGAGGGTTCGAACGACACGCCTATTTTTTTTTCCTTTCGGGTACACACTGTACGGAGGGAGCTTGGAATACTTTACGAGTTGATAAAGTAGATACGTTTAAAATTACGTGACAAGTTTTAGAATTGAGATGTTAAACTCAATCAAATATTCAAATTTTTTACGCTTGAAATTTCTTAAATTTTTATTATAATATTAAATAAAAGTAACGCTTAAGACTAATAATTGGCATAACAAATCATTCTTTCAACTTTGAGTTAATTATGTACATTTTTTAATTACATTCATTGTTTTGAAATCGTATTACGTGCATGTACAAACAATCATCTAATTATTGAGTCGACCCAAACCATTTCAACTGTATTTTCTTGGTTTTAATAAAGTCCTTTAAATGCGGTAATTTTAAACTTTAATTTATTATTGACTTGAATATCCTCTCAAAACAAGTACAAGATTACAAAATCATCGTTTTAAAAACAATTTTTCTTGAAAATAACATTTTAATTTTTTTAGTGAATCGTAATCATAACGCTTTATCATTCTTCATCATTCAATTAGTTTAATAGTTGCGAATATTCTAAACTATATAAATAATTTTTAAAACAATTACTTAAATATACATATAAATACGTGTAATTGAATAAGAAATTATGAAAGTGATAGATAATGTCAATTCGCAGCGCAAAATTTTCATTGTTTTGCCAAAAATTATTACATTTATATATTTTACAACTATTTGAAAAATTCTAAGCGCGTAAAATTTAAATTTTCTATTGAGTTTCATTCTTTAAAAAAATGAAAAACCGTTAAAATATATAAATAGAAAAAACTAAAAAAATAAATATAAATATAAATAAAAAATATTTCTAATTCTGGTAATAAATATTTAGTATGCAATCATAAACGTCAAGGCAGTGAATAAATTAGTCGATTTAATAATGAAATTATTGATAAAAGAAACTATTCGAGCTTTGAAACACGCTTTAGTAGGTGATCATATTTAATATGAAAGAGTACACGCGACGGGAATAAGTGACCTACATTATTAAGCGGTATATTAATATTTGAGCAATTTTTAAAGCCTTGCACACTCCATAAAAGACATTAGTTAGGAGCTTTAAAAAAGTTGAGGTTGCTCGTGTCGCGAGCGCGAGAGCCTTTGTCAAGGATTTTTCGCGCCGTACGACCTAATCCAACATAATAATATTTCATCTACTTGATATAACAGTATTAAATGGAATTTATTATAAAAATGACCAAAAAAAAAATTTTTTTTTTTTTGGTAAAAGCACATCCATCACTCGGGGAATTTGAAACGCATATGAACTTTCGTACGGACCTCCATTACGTGCCTGAATTCTCCAGTGAATTACGAGGAATTAAAAGAATACAGTCAGGGAGCGAGAGAGAAAGAGAGGAAAAAGAAAGAGTCAAGCGAAATTGAAAAAGGTCCACGGTATAAAGTAAGAGCCCAACGACTCAATTCATTTAAACCGCGGGCCGCTTTTTTTCCTCTCTCTCTCTCTCTCATCCCTACGTCAATTAAAAAATACGCCAGCACGCCGATCCCTCTGATGGACGTTCGAATCAGCGCGAGCGCAATTTGTCCTTATACTGCTGCATTTTTTTCTCTCCTTTTTTAGCTCGACGCCTCGGTAAAATGCACTCGACAACATGAGTACACGGAGAAAGTCTCTGAATGCCGCTGACGAATGGAGGTTTGTTCCGTTCCCGCCCAGTCCTCCTGCTCCTCCTCCTCCTCCTCCTCCTCTCCCTCTCTTTCTTTTTTTCGATTTATTTTCCCTCGGGTTCGCTTTTTTTCGCGAGCGCGCGTGCTTGTTAACACGGTTCTTTTCGAGCCTCTTATGGCTTTTTATTCGAACCTGTTCAAGACAGTTTTAATTGTTCCAGCGTAATCGACGATTAAGAGATTCTCCCATTATTTTTTTTATCATTACGAATTATTTTTGTGGTAGATAGCTTTATTTATTTTATCAAATAATGGAAATTTAAATGTCAGTATTTAAATATACCTTGTTGTATAAGAAAATAAAGTTAAGCTACTTACCGATTATAATTAGCTCTTCTCACTCGAAAAGACAATTTGCTTCAATTTCACGTTTGGACGTCGTTATATATACCCCCATGCTCGCGGTGGAAGATTACAAAGTTTTTTCTAGAAAAACTTGACGAACCGAGAGCAAAGACACCGCGTCGTTTCAGGCAAACTTCTCCACCGAGCGTATTTATAAGCTATTTTTACTTTCAAACAATAACTTTCGTTTATTTTATTTTTACAAATTACACAATTACACTTTTTATCACGAATTTATTTTGTACGTATATATATAATAAGCTATTTAATATTACATTTAAAAAATACTTAAAATGAGATCTCATTTGGTAATCAAGAAAAGTACATTTTAAGTAAGATTTATATAATTTCCTTACGGTACGTTAAAAGAATTTGATCATGTACAGAGTAGGGTAATTTATAAAGTTGTTGGTGCTATTTCGTCTCGTCCTTCTCCTCTGTAGCCGTTAAAAGTAAAAGTTTCGAAATTTATGAAAACAGCAACGTGAACGTTTCTCTTTCCCCCTTCCGTTTAAATATATATATATACGTATATATATATAAACCCTTACCACTTATTGCTCGTTTACTCAATTCCATCTAGTTTATCATCTACTTCAGCGCAAATGCGTCCGATAATACAGTTTCTACTCGATGAGTGGTACACGATGCAAACATGATTGAGCTTTACCTAATGGAAATTATTCTCCTAAAACTCCTCCCTTTTTTACTTTAATTTATTTTATATGACTATTTATAGAAATCCGCGATGATTTTTTTTTTCGTGTCCGGTTGATGAATAATTGTAATGACAAATATTTAGCAGATTAAAATAAATTTTCTCGTGAAATTATGCGCAAACGTTTATCCGGTGATTATTTTTAAGTTAAATATAGTATCACGTGAATTTCACGTATTTTACAGATCTCGCGATGCAGATTTTACTGAATAGTTAAAACCTTTTGGTTGAATAAAATACAAGTATTTTCGTACGAGTGCGCTGTCAATTTGTTAAATTTTTCAGATTACATAGTTATATGTACATACATTAAAATTACTTTTATTTTCTGTTTGAAAGAGTGAAGTTAACAAAAACTACGGGGGATTTTTTTTAAATGCAGTTTAAGTAGTTCTAACGTTGCAATTTAAATTCGTTAACTTTGTGAATAATTACGTGTACGTATATTTCTTGTAATTTTAATGTAGTCGAGAGAACTATGCAAATTTGCGATAAGGCAATTTAATAATGCAAAAATTTCTATTCGGGACGAAAGAATCCCTTTTTTTTTGCAACTTTAATAATTGGCTAACTGTCATTTATAGGTGCTAGCGAAATCTATAATGTAAGTGTATGTAAAAGTGATGAATAATTTTGTATTTTTTAACTCTTTCGTTAATACTTCGTGCAGGTTTTAACGTTGCTCGAACGCGTTATTAAAGTGAATAATTTAATATTTGCGAAGAATAGGTGAATTTATAACAATTTTTAAGAAAATTTGTTTTTTAAAAAATACGAAAGCGGCTTAGAATCTTAATGTAATATAAATAAATTAATATCTACATATGCATTTGAAGTTTACATTATTAAAATTACTTATAAAAATAAGAAGAAGAATATTGGAGATAGTTTTAATAAATTTTGTATTATACACGTATAATCAATATTAACTTTTTTATTCAATCGATAATTATACTATGACCTTCTTAGTATTAACAAAATTTTTTTTTTCATTTGGTAGTGTAATTACAGGTAAATAAAAATGTTTCATAAACATTATAAAAAACTAATTTTAATAGTAATATAATTGTTTACATTTTCGTTATTAAAAATACCAATTAATTGATAGATTTATTACAATATAAATTTGCGCATTTTTAATGGATTGAAACTAAAAATAGGTATTTCATAGCTATACATAAACTATGATTTGCTACAAATTTTTTATGAATTGTTAGTTTATATTTTAAAAAATTTTTTGAATTTCTATCAAGGAAATTATAATATAACCACTTTTATAATTAATACACTGAGAAAAATGATGTAATAAAATTTGCAATGTTTTAATAAAAATTTCTATGTTTTATAATAATCGGTGGATATATATGCATTATGCAAATTTGACTAAAGCTACAATATGTCCACCGATTACTATGTTTCATAGTAATTTTTATTAGAATTTTAATAATTTTTATTATACATTGTCCTCGGTGTAGATAATTGTCTATATTTATACGTATTTAGAATGTTAGCTACAAATGTTCTCGAAACTCTATTTCCTAAAAGTTCGACATTTTTGGATATAGGTGATGTGCTCGGCTAATTTTGAATGTTATCTACAATTTTAGCAAAATTTCAAAGTTCGAAAGTGTGAGTTTTGTGTATATAATTATTGATACAAAAATTGATTATTTAATTTATAACGAATTATTTAAAAAACTCGTTCTGTTTTAATCTTAAAAATTTGATATTATTTCTAGAATTTTTAAACCAGATTGTCAATATTATTGTCAATATTTTCTGTAGGTACGTATAGATATAGATATAGATAGTAATGAAAAATATCGTAGAGTTTGATGAGACAAGAGGTAAAAGCTTGCGATTAGTAAGTGCTCTCTTGGTGTAAAACGTAGGATGTACCGTATATATATATGTACATTCAAAGGCAAATGACGCGGCGAGGTGGGGGGGGGGGGGAGAGAGAGGGAAGGGAAGGGAGAGAAAGGAGAGGAGGCAGACCGGAACTATTTACTGGCGTGTTGCCAAATAAAAAGTGGTATATTCAAAGTGAGAGAAGGAAGAGAGAAACCGCGATGGGACGGTTTAAAGTTCTCATTAGGCGATCGAGGTCTGTGGGGCACTTCAGCTACCGTATTGTTCGCATTGTATGGTGTTTACGTCGCCTAGGACCCAAGCGGTAGATGCAGCTTTCATTAAGCTTGCATTGTCTCCGAGCGCGCCCTCTCTCTCTCTCTCTCTCTCTCTCTCTCTCTCTCGCTCTCTTGCTCCTTTCTGCACTACTATAGTCCAACGAATAACTTGAAGCGAGATACCCGAGACTAGCGACTTCGACCCTCTTTTACCTCCGGACGTTTCCTTATCTCTCTCTCTCTCTCTCCCTCTCTCCCTCTCTCTCAATTTACTCCTTTGCGTCTCGTCTTATTTCGCGAATGGAAAATGTTTCGTCTCTTGTTTCTATCTCTCTCTCTCTCTCTATCGCTGATTAAGCAAACTTACTTCCTTTTTTCGTTTCGCTTAAGTACAACGAACTCAATTTCAGCCGCCGTTGAATTTTCATTCGTACTTGACGTATATTCCAATTGTTGATATTTCAGTGCGCCCGATTATTTTACGACCGCCGATGTTTACGACACACCGGTCGTTAAATTAATGAACAATAATTAAGATTTAATAATTTAATGGACATTAAACATCCCCTCGTCGTAACGTTATTTTACGTTGTAAGACGTTTATTTACGGAATGTAATGTATTATGCGATTTCAAGCGGTCGTTTTGCAATTTTACGTATTAAACGACTGTAAACAATACCGATCGTATTGACTCGACGATTTAACGATCGAATTAATAAATACCGATAATTTTTACGCAATAATTTCACCACCCCCTTTTCAAAACTGTCTACATTATGTATATTATAGACACACACACACGCATATTTAACAATTTGATATTAATTAAACATATTCATTAAATAAGACATAATTACCGTTATAAACAATTAAGTTGAGTACACGCTATATTATAATAACACAGCGTAATTATACATCGAAACACAATTTTAAAATGATATCGTAATCTGAACTAATAAAAACTATTCGATTGTCTTTTTTGCAGATACACCGTCGTTCGCGATAACACGTATGCCAGGCTTCGGGATTCCAATCGTCGAGGGAATGTCCGTCAGTCTCAAGTGCGAGGTGGACAGTAATCCATCAAGCGCCCCGATATGGCAGCGAGGTAATTCACGATAACTATAATTTTTATTTTTATTGTTGTTGATCCTATTGTTAGTGTTATTGTTATTATTTTTTATGATTATTGTTATTGTTGTTTTATAAAATATTATTATCACAACGTATATACAAATATCGCATCGAAGGCTGCACAATCGAGCTGAATTTTATTTACATATACACACACGAGGTTCCCAAGTAAATACGTTATCAAAAATTTATATAATTACATTTGGTTCTTTGTTGCCCGTCCAAAAACTCGATTCCGTACGATAAACACAATAGAATTTACGATACGTATAATAATATTAATTACACGGGAAATGAATTTTCTTTATCAATTATTATTATTATTCGTTGTGTGTATAACAAACGAACGGTGTATGTATATACATGCGCAAAGAGTGAGAGAGAGGGAGAGGGAGAGAGAGAGAGAGGTGCAATGAAAAAAAAAATCGGTCGCTTATACGTACCTATCCATTAACGTCTATTTACCTAATAAATATTTAACCTCGTTTAGTTATATATACACGCGCACACCTAAACTTGCGAATCTTGCGCCGATGTATATCTATATAGACGTGTATGTATATACATGCGCATATAATCAAATTTCTCATTATTAATGGTGGATTTTTGAGAGGAAACGTTGAGAATAGTAATTAATTTATCCTTAATCCTTAATCCGTAATAAACGTAATTACTTACTGTCTGATGAGTATGAGAGATAGATAGATATAGGTAGAGAGGAATGCAAATACAGTAGATTATATAGAACGCACACACGCGCACACACAGTCGAGCTCGAAGAGGGGAGAGAGGAGAGAGAGAGAGAGAGAAGTCGTATCTGATCGGCGTGCTCGGGTTCACGTGCTGCTAATTTAATTAGCGTAAACAGAGGCGCGGACCGAGCTGCGAACTTAAACCAAAATACGCGGCTCTGCGTAATAACATCAGCTTCAAAATAGATGAAGCGACCACGCGGAGAAACGACTCGAAGTGAGAGAGAGAGAGAGAGAGAGAGAGAGAGAGAGGTGGCGGTGAAGGAGAGGGGGGGGGGGGTATTCAAACTATATACGCGGTTTTCGATGAGGCGAGTTTACTCGCCTATAGCCTGCTATATGGACATTCATCTAAAGAGTGAAAGAGAGAGAGAGAGACTAGAAGGAAATTCACTAGGTTTTTACACGTATAAGACGCTTATATATCGATCATCGCGTTTCATAATAGTCACTGGTTAAAAAATCACTCAAATTTTGTTTTTATTGTTAATCAAAAAAATGTATTACTTTACCGATCGATGATAGTTTATTTACCGAGTGACGTTCGGGGATTATATCGCTGAATTTCTTGATTAATTATCGATTGTTTATTTACCACTGTAACCGTGACAGAATGTGTCATTCGCATTTGGTTAGTCGTTCGTGTGTGTGTGTGCGTGTGTGCGTGCGCGCATGTGTACATGTGTGTGCGTGTGTGTGTGTGTGTATAGATGTATACGTTGAAGCAATGTTAAATTATTGATTTGCGCGTATATACACGCTGACACAATTTTAACGAAAATGGACCACGTTGAGCCCAATCAAATGTATTTATTTACCTATATATTACGAAATTGGTAGGCGTATAGCATTTCTTTTTAAATATTTACCGAGTAATTTCGATGAGTGTGTAGAAGGTAAACGTATTAGCAAATTATTTCGTACGATATTTGATATAAAAACAATTATATTAATAATTGTATACTCACAGTGTATTTTATAGTAATAAAAAATATTGTCTGCATTGAAGAGCTCATTGAATACGTATAGTGCATTGAATCGATTCGATATATGCATTGTTCGATTAAAATTAGACCCAAACAACTGTTATTCTTATCCAAATTACAATGTTAATCAACCGTAAGCGATGTACTGGAACAATGTACGTTTTCGAATAATAAATTGAGATTTGTATATTTCTACTGCAGATTATTAGTTCAACGATCATTTAATTATTCATATCGCAATTTATTATTTCACTATAATTACAGATATTTAGATATTTCACCTTATCACGTTAAACTAAAAATCGAAACACGCAACGGCAACCAATTCCTGTGAATGTTAATATTCAAACCCTCTCGATACTAATTAAATAAATCATGATTAAAATAAACAACATATTATCAAATAGTCATAACCTCATCAAGAATTGATATATAAAAGGTGTTAACCGAGCGTACGCGTTACGTAAACGTCGAATCAACGGATCACGTAACACACGGCGTAAATAAATATATATCATCCCCATAATTTTAAGAGAAGACGCGTCTGACTAAACACCGAGTCTATCTCCTTAAACTGTAATTAAAATGATCTCACTGGAAATTACTAAGCAAACTACGAGTAATATCTATATGTATATATATGTGTATACATACATATATACGAATAATAAATATCCAACACATCAAAGACAAAACAGTTTCGTGGAGTTTGTCTACAAAACAAACCCTCATACACGCACTTATCATTCAAATAGTGACACCAAAGACTAAAGTTCTCAACGATCGAAATTTTCCATTGGTGTATTTGCTCAACGATAGAATAGAAGAGAACGAGCTTTGGCAGACCCAAAGTTTACACTCTCCTCTTTTACTCTCTCACTATATACGCCATATTCTAGACTCTCCTCTTCGGTACGGTTCTCTGCCAAAGGCCACGCGCACGCGCCTTCACTATCTTCTTCCTTTATATACGTATATATATATATATAAAGAATGTACGTACGTACCTATATAACTAAATCCCGTGCTTTAATTACGCTATTTACAACGGATGCACAAGCCTTTCCACTTCACGGATCTGTAGAGTAATTCGTTCTTCTCCCCTTTTTTTAACCTGATATGTATTAAACTGTTGGAGAGAAAAAAATGTATTCAACGAAAGTTCATTTTTTTCATTCTACATTTCGTGGAGTTTTTTTTTGGAGAGTGTGTGAGAGAGAGAGAGAGAGAATAAAATAATTGTATTTTGAAATCTGATCAGTTGCAAAAGCGTACTATCGGGATCCTTCGTTAGCATTGTTGAAAATACCAGATTCGTATAACACTGGTTAATTCATAACTATACTTTGGTATTACGAATTTTATATTTTCCAATCCAACGTACAATTGGGATTATTTGAATTTTATACGTACGAAATAAAGATTTTATTTTATTACAAAATATTATACAAATAATAGATTTTGTACAACGTTTTAATCAGTTTATTTGTCGATAAAGGTATTGTTATATTAAATTAAATAACAATGCATTGTTCGTGTTATTGTTAATAAACGAGAATTCGTATAATTACCCGAGCACAATAAAAATGATAATAATTTACCATAAAAGAAACACACAATGAGTGACGGAAAAAAGAAAAAGAAGGTTAAAGGATTATTACGTCCCAAAAGAAACTGACGTTACAAATGTGCGCAATCGGTAATAATACGTTTCATTGTCCAAGAAAGAAAAGTAGGACGGAACATCTAGTAAAAAGATCCTAAACGAAAGAAAAACGCGCGAGGATGACATATACGTACCGATCGTTCGATATTTTCGTAGAAAATTTCTTTTATTTATTTTTTTTTTTTTCGTATTTGTGCACTTTCTCTAAAAAAAAGAAAAACATGCGGAGACAAGCGTCGATCAATCCAAATGAAAATGTAATCTCGAACATATATTTTCACCTGGATGTATCGGACGAATTCATTACAAATGACGCGTACATACATATATACACGCGTACACAGATCGGATATTCCCAACGTAGTTTTGATAAAGCTTCCTTTTGTCTAGGACCAGAGAGAAAGAGAGAGAGAGAGATAGATAGAGAGGAAGAGAGGAGTAACATTAACCCACATTTGGTCCTGGTGAAATTTTACTCAAGTACCCACCCCACTTTTCCCAAGCAATGTTTGTATACGTTAAAATACAACCGTACATTGTATTCTCAACGATTGCGAGACATTAAACCCTCTCGCACGGGATTACGGTTTATCTTGTGAGAAATATTTTCACCCAGTTTTATCTCTTGAACCGTAGATTTTTGATTGCTTTCTTGTTTTTTTCTAACAACCTCCGTAAATATATTATTTTTTTTCGTACCTCCTCTTTCTCTCTTTAGGTGGATGAAATGCACTATGAGAAGAGAAACGTCTATCGAAGACGCATCGCCCTGTAAATTCCATCGAAAGCGAGTAAAAGGAGGTCTAATGTTTGCGCCCCAATGGCTTCCTTGAATGATATAGGTGGTGAATCGTTTCGAACCCATCAACCTCTTTTAAAAATGAATCGGGTAACGACAGGATAATAAAAACCGTCTACGTTCCTTATTCTTTACACTATTATTAATCTTCGCTCATCGCAGTTATTAATCGATTTTTAAGAAATATTAATTATTAATTACTTTACCTTAATTAATAATTCAATTTTCTTAACGATTTAAAGTAATCATCATCAACGAATTTACTCCAATAAATTAAAAACATTTAACTCGATATTTATTATCTACCATTTACGGGTTTATTTTATCGTTGTATTTATATACTATTATTAATCTTTACTAATCATTCATCAATCGATTTTTAAAGAAAAATTATCAAGTGATTGAATAAAACGAAGATACGAAACTCGTTGATTGTCTACTATTTATATAAATATAATTATCGTCGGAAATATATTTTTATACTCATCTATAAAAATAGAAAATAATTAACTGTATACCGATAAAAAAAAGTATAAAAACCTATAGTAAAAATTAGATAGTGTTTCCGATAAACTAAACGTTAATACATTTATTTACCGATCGGTAAAATTCCTTTCTCTACCTTTTTTTTCATTTTGTTGCTAAGTAATTTTCACGGGTAAATTAGCTTACCTTAAGTCTCGGTTAATTAAAAACTGCAATTTTTCTTTAGCAATTTGTGTGATGAACGAGCGATACGCGCGCGTTGATGCATCGTACCTAAAAAAAGAAAGAAAGAAAGCAAAGAAACGAGCCAAAAAAAGAGAAGAAGTAGGAGGAGGAGGAGGAGGAGGAGGAGGGTTAGACGAGAAATAAGAAACGAAAAATGATAACAGAAAGTTAAGTGTTTTTATTCTCTTCAATCATGGCTATATAATATTCATTAAGAAAATTGATAAGATAACTTGGTGACCTTATATATAGAGTATATATAAGTAAACTTCTCTTTTAGGTTTATAGTTCGAGAGTTCCATTATATATAAGACGAGTAATTACATACGATAAGGAGATTACCTATCTCTACCTTACCTTCTTTCGAAACCCATCATCGAACGGTTAGATACCTGAAAGGATAACGTCAATGAAATCCTCCCTTCTGTGTACTAATTACGTAACGTTCATTATTGCATTAAACAAAGTGCTAAAAGCGTTCGTTCCCTTAATCGCCTCGAAAGCGCAATAAAAATATTACAAAAAGAAAAAAGCTCGCTATACTTTTCTCTATATATAATCCCCCCCCCTACTCCTCTCTCTCTGTCTCTCTCTCTCTATCTTTCACTCGCGAGGGATAAATTTGCCGGTACTTTAAAGCGACAGGGTGAAATATAAGCGCCTAGTTAGAAAAAGCTTTTACTCATGCAAATCCAAATTTTCGTAATCTCCGTAATATCGTCGACTGTCACTACTTCCCTTACTTTGTTCGTAATGCGCGCCTCGTTTCTTTTTCATTCGACTGCGCTAATTGACACTCTAGATTTTTTTTAACTTCAACAATAGCATACATATAATAGTTGAATAATCAATTTATCTTTTCTTCACAAAGATTCTGTATACATCATTATAATACGCAGTCAAAGTCGGGGTTCATCAAGTATTCAATTATCCGAGTATACGCGCGCGCGTATATATACGGTAGAAAGAAAATTGGCATAAGAGGCAATCGTTCGATTCTTTCGAATATTGTTTTCCTTTTAATGCAATGAACAAAGAGAAAAAGAAATCCAAGCCAATCGAAAAAGCTCGTCTTATAAGGGTTGCCGATTGCAATTAAAATCCTTCAATATCCTTTGCGGCACGTACCATTCATAATGCACGCTGATTCTCGTTAAAAACGGAGACGCAGAGGCGAATTTCATTTTTTTTTTTTTCAATTTACTCAGCGACGACGGGAAACACGCATCCCTCTTCTTATTTTACGAATCAATAAGGGAGTGAAACAGACGTCAGAAAGAAAGAGAAAGACTGACAAAGAAAAGGAGAAGAGGGATCCAAGTCGCGTCATTGTGATTACGTCTGATCTCGAGTAAAAAAAGGAAAATAACGTCGATTTCCAATAGAGAGAAAGAAAACCGGCACAAGAAGAATAAAATTCTATTATTATTTCATTTCTTTTTATGCTCCGTGTCTATTTCTATTCGGAATACGGACAATTTTATCAATTGTTTGACGTATCAGCGAAGAATCGATGCAAGTAATTAAATCCCACGGTGTGTAGGATTAAATGTGGACGCCTCGTTAGTTAATGCGTGTAATCGATGGGATTTAAATTTAACGCATCAGTTGATACTAACGACGAATATGTTTGAGCATTCTAAATTGCTTAGAGAATTTACTTTTAATAATCGATGATGATCGAATATATACATCGCGTTAAAGTAATTTTCTTTAAAGCTGAACGCTCAAAGCGAAAGAAATAAAAATACCCACTTAATATACTCCTGCCAATGAAAGCTACTCAACGAAATGAATACTAAATTAAAAAATGTTTTAAAGAGAGAGAGAGAGAGTATTCGTTCTTACATTACGAAAAGTTGAAAATAAAAAAACCGTAAATAGACCGAAAGAGTTAAGGAAATCCCAGTATTAACATTCACGGAATTATTTATCATTTCCTATTTCCTTTTTGGTGTGCGCGTATATACACGCCGTTTCTTTAAAGCCGATTCGGAGGCTGCCGCTCGGTGTTTGTTTTCCGGCCAAATTGCAAAAGAGGGTTGGGGATTTTAACCGAACCTCCCTACGGAAATTCTAACCTCTTTGGCCGAGTCACGATGTGGCAATACTATTTTACTGATAATACGATGACATCCTGCGCTCCCTGTAACCTTAATGTAAACAGGAATCTACTTCGCGTACTCGATTTAAATTTGTTTAACAGCTAAACGATACGATTCGCAATTTTGTCGATAAATTTTCTTGTTTTTCTCATGACTACCTTGGAATCTTATTAAAATTTTGTTCATATTGTTTAATATTTGTAGTACACGCGAGCTACGTGACAACGAGTGACTACATTTTTTCTAAATTGTCGAATTTAATGAGGCGTTGGAATGGTGTCGTTAGTCAAGAATAAGATATCGGTGGCAATACCATATTTTTCTTACGGTATTCTTCTTATTTATTACTTGGCACAGATTTTCGTACTAACTGTTGCTAGTCGTGCTTTTTTTCACCGTAATGTACGGTAGTTTCAAACTTCTTGATTGCGTTCCATTTAGCCAATATAATGTTTATAAACATTTGGTTTCGTTCATATGAAATTAATAAAGTTTTAAATATACACAAAAAAGTTTTTAAAAAATTCAATGCTGGTATAAAATGTGTTTAATTGAAATAATCGAAGTGGAAGTCTAAAAGTTTTCTTCACACGTGTTGTGAAAATAATATCAATTTTTAGACTAGCTAGATTATACACAACGATTTATTGCCCAAGAATTAGTCATTTATACTCTTAGCGTATCGCTATTGGAAATGAAAATTGTGAGACTAGGTGAAGCTATTTAGAAATTTTTATAGTAATTAAGACTAACGTAAAAAAATTTAACTAGTTACTGGATATAAAAATATATGGTATTCGAAATCGTTCTCATTAATTTGACTTACTGAAATTGTCATTTCAAAAATTGTTTTCGCTAATTAAGACTAAGAAATTTAACTAATTGTTGGATAGAAAATTGGTATTCAAAATCTTTTCAATCAATTTGCGGAGTGACAATTTTAATATGGTAAAAAATTAATAGTTTAAATATATAATTATCCAATAAGATATCAACCCATATTTCGTGTCTAATCAGAAAATGCCAAAATTCTAGTTTTAAACCACTTTGTAGTTTTAATTTTCACCAGGATATATGCCACTTATTGTGATTATTAACCAATGATACGATAATGATTATCAATTAGAGTGATACGAAATTTATCAGAAATTAAAGTATATTACAAAAGTCGAATATTTTTACTGTTTAATCACCAATATGTTAAAAATAATTTAAAATTTTAACTGATAAATAACAGTTATATAAAAAAAAGTAACATTGATGGTAATAGAGTGATGTAGAGTAGGATTAATCATAATCAAATCATCTCAAACAAGTTTGTTGATTTAACTGCATAAGCATTAGGTAACTATGCACGCATAGATCAAATAGAGGGTATATTAGTATCTAACTAATCTTAATCATAAAACAAATCTTTCGCATTATACACACAGGTACATCTAATAATAGTAATAAAAATAACAAACTCTTTGTCCCGAAAGAAATATCAATAGGAAGCAGCACCATAAGTAAGCTCGTACACGGGTGGTCAACGAAAAATCGTCGATTGTCACAATAAAAAATGTCGAAAATAGTTGTTTCACGACGTTTCATTTTAGTGGCAGTTCTCCCACTCTCTTTCTCTTTCTATACATGTGTATATATACCTATATATGTACATACACAAACACACAAAAGAAAAATAAGTACCAAGGGAAAAGAAATAACCAAGTATAAGATAAAACGGATTGTTATCGGTACACCGATTGTTTTTGTTTTCTCTCTCTCTCTCCCTCTCACTATTTTATTTTTTTACTTTCGTTTTATACCTACCTAGCCATAGAAAGTTTCAGGAATCCTATCCATTGGATAAAACCACAGGCGCTAACCTACGTTTTTCGTTTTGTTTCAGACAATGGGCCGCCCCCGGTCGAGCAAAGCGATGACGGATGGTTGAACTTTACGAAGATCAGCCGAGCTGAGAGCGGCTGGTACAAGTGCTATACGCGACACATGCTTGGCATTTTCACGAGTATTGGCTACTTTCTCAACGTACGCAGTAAGTAATATAACAACTTATTGTATATATATAATATAATATAATACATATATATATATATATATATATATATATAGATTACTCTTTTACTCAGACTATGACGATGTAATATTCCACTTGGTGACAGGATTTTCTCTCTTCTTTCTTTTTTTTCTATAGCCAAGTTTCTGTGTCGGATCGTGTCCTTAAATGCGACTTAATGAACTTGCGCGCTCTTTACAATTTTTTTTACAAGCTTGATTAAACGATTCTTCATCTATTTTTTTTCTTTATCTTTACAACCTTTTTACCGTCTATACTTTTATTAATGTTTCATATTGCCCGCGAAAAAAAAGGAATTTGCTAGTAGTATACAAGCCAAAGAGGAAAACGTGTATTATAAGGTTTTTCAGCTTTTAAGATTCTAGTCGGGCTACACAGAGCAGTCTTTTAATGTTAAAATGTGTATAAAGAATTGAATAAATTATGGTAAAGAAAATTCACTAGGAACTATGCGAACCCACATAAATGTATGTAATAAATCTACCGTAAGTCTTGGTTTTAAATTCGACTTTTACTCGGACTTTTTGTGTTATAGACTTTAAAACTTGCAAAATTTTCTTCCTTCCTCTTATTTTTCGTCGCCTCGTATTTAATTGCGAAACTTTTCATTTTAATAATATCGACAGCATTTGAATCCGTTAAATTTTTCATTAACGGGGTGTAAATTAATTTTATGTTTGCGTGCAATATCGTATTAAACATATTACTTTTTTTTTGTTATAAATTATCATACAAAATGTCAGTGTTCGCAAGTTTCTTAAGTGTATAACTGTATGTAAAGAAAGCTAACTTTTTTTTATAAATTATGGCTAAAAGTTATAGAAATTATAAAAAAAAGTTAGAAAAAGCTTTTAGAAACGAAAAGAGTCGACAATAAGTAGTGCGAGTCAACGTTCGGGTCAGCTAGAGGCACAGTTCTAAAAGAAAAAAAAAGAAAGAAAGTACCGCAGAAACCAAAATGCTATATAGATCCAATTACTTATCCCGTAACCAACTGAGATATTGTAACAAAGCGGTGAGTTCGCTCGCTTAATCGATAAATGGAGAGAAGCGAGAACCATACGGTTAATAGGCTCCCTTCTCCCGTCCTACCTAAATTGCGTAGGGATTAGTTTCCAAAAGCTTGGTGATCAAACGCGAGGGAGACAGAGAGAGTGTGACTGTACGAATCGTCCGCTAACGAGGTATATACATATACGGATTCGTCAAATCCTGACGTGTGGTTTTAGACAGAGAGTGCATTGATAAATTTTAGGTCGGTAACGGGAACGATAACGTTACTGCGAAATTACTAAACCAGCATCGATGCTCGATCTCGGTTTAATGCGCCTCCCAGGAACTTGACCCTCTTCGGCTTCCCTTCTACACGAGCAGAGATTAAACTCGAATTATTCAATGCGGTTCCTCGCTACGATAAAGATCTTAGTGTAATCTTTGAATACGTATATTAGCATACATCGTTGAATAATATTTTATTTGACGTTTATTTGATTAAACTGCATTGCACACGGTGTGTATGTATGTGTATATGTGTATATATCTGCGTTTAATGGTTCGCCAACTGACGTTTATAAAAATGTACATTTTCTATTTTACCTGACGTACACCTTATCAAGAATGCTAGAATATTGAATTTTCAGACATGCAATATTACATTTTCAAGAATGTTATTTAAATTCGTACCTCTGTGTTATTCAGAGTTGCAATATATTTTTCATAGTCGCACACTGATATAATATAAATTTAATCGATTAACCATTTGAGTCACCTGATGTGGAAAAATATTTTTTTTGTATAATTTAATGTTTATTTGACAAAGCCGTATAAGAATTTAAATGTTTAGTTTTATAGTTATTATTGAGGTTTTTCGTTATTTAACAAACTTGTTGCTGCAATTCATTAGAGAAACTGGAAAGATAATATCCTCTCGCTAGATTTTCAAACAAATCATCGAGAGGAAGAGAAACGAAGGATAGGCTCATTCCAAACTATCGGTATAGGGGTTAGGTTTGGCGTCCTTAAGATCCAAGGGATTGGAGAAAGGGGGCCCGGTAGGAAATTTGCAAATTTTCGCGATGGGGCGCTGGTAATTTCCGCTCGGCTCGGTAGCTTCCGTCCCTGACAAATGACTGCGGTTTCCGGCTCGTATTGACGTCAGCGCGTTACTCGACTATATAGCTTTCTCTCGGCGCGTATAGGAAAATCTAATTCCAACTGCGCGCGATTCTGCTACTAGTTGGACTTGGTTCTGTTACGCTACAACTTTCCGATAGAGAAAACTCGTTAACCTAATCGCTATTATTTTACCGTGGAGTTTCGTTTCTCCATTGGGACTATAAATTCCTAAATAAAGTATATTTGTATCTTTATTTATTTATGCAGATTTTTTAACACAAGTTTTATCAAATTAACTCGATAAATCATTATGATCAGGATTTTACGGGATTATTAGTAATATGACATTGCTATTTTTAATGTTTCAACAAATATTTTATTGTAGTACTGAGACTATTGTATTTACTATTGTCGGTTGTATTGGCAAGGTTAATATTTTAATAGATTTTTAGATTAGATATATTGTCGATGTTCATGTTGCAATAGTTCTATTACTAACGTTATTATTAATTTGTTAGCGGATTTAGAATTAGATTGTTAATTTGAATATTTTAACGAAATTTAGTTATCGTCATAAATTTAATATGTTACATTATTTATGAGTATGACGTATAGATAATAATGTAATACGAATAATATTAATAAATTCGTATTTTGGTTTTTGAATTTAAGAAACCTTTCGATAAATATGCCGAGTATCGATAACAAGAGAAAAATACATTGATGTAAAAATTAATCATCTCGGTAGACTAGCCTATGAAAGGATGAAATAAGAACGTAAGAAAAAGAAAAAATATATATATATATACGTATATATTAACGATAAGATCAGTATATATACGCCGAAGGAAAAGGTCTTGAAATTTCCCCCTAAGAACATCGAGACAGAGAGTTAGCCAAGGAGCAAACGATCGGACACGTATAATTTTGCGGCATATACGTAAGGAGGAGGGTAACACGAAGTAAACTCAGTTGGGAGAGAAAAGACGATGAAGAGAAAGATTTGGCGAATATCTTTCGTTTTATCCAGCCCTCGAAGACGGGCTTCTCAAAGTTTATCCGTAATACGTGTCTTTGGTCTCGATGGGCTAACCGGCGCCTCGTACTATCACTCGATATACGCTCGGTGAACTATTTTACCTAAGATATCGTTGAATATTAATTCATCTGTTATCGGGTACTTATTCTCTTCCTCGTTCTCGTGTATTTATATTCCTCGAGCTTTCGCAAAATGTATTAACGATTTATTTTTAAACCTCCGCTCTAAAAAAATTATCATATTTTTCTTCTTTACGTGCACGCCGATTATATCGCGATGGTAAATCGAGTTATACGTCACTTGTGTAAACTCGATAGTGTATTTATAGGAGAAAACGCAGTAGAAACAGTCAACGTTTGGTCAGACATTCGCATTATATATTTTTTAATAAAAAATTTTTCTATCTCGTTATCACCCGGTTCTCTCTCTCTCTCTCTCTCTCTCTCTCTCTTTTTGACAAAACGTGCGCTACATATATATTCTCTAATAAAAAGGGATAAGTGATAAGATAAAAAAAAATATCCGTGTATATGCAGGTAGAAGGAACAAAAAAAACCAAAGTTAACATCGGAAATATTTGCGTTCGACAAGCGTATAAGACCCGCACGTGTTTGGTAAAGATTTGGCACGTAAGCGGACACGTAAATCGTTTCACGAGGTATCATGCCGACTGGTGTCTCTTTACGAGGTACCGAGCTAGCGGTGTATATAGATATATACACGGTTGAACATTCGTGTGCTACATCTGTATACCATACACGTCGATCGATCGTCGTCCGCCTGTCCTTCCGCTTGGGCTCTTTCCATCCGCTATTCGCGATACCATACCAAATGTGATTTCTCATTAAGGCTTGGCTCTTTGATTTTTACCGTATACACGCGACATATCGCCGATACATCTTAGGTTTATCGTGGGCGATTTGTTAAAATGAAAATTTTAAACGTATTATCGAAAAGATAAAATATCTGCATACACGAAGAGGCAATAAAATAACATACATTATATGGAAAGTGTATGTGTGTTTAGTATTAGAGATAATTTGATTATTTTTTTGTGAACATGTACCCTCTATTGTGTATTTTTATCAAGAACCAATTACCTTATTTTAATAATTAGTAAACCTACAACCTGGAATTCACCATAAAAATCGTATTAGTTTATGATTGTCTAATTATTTGAAGGACTTTGTTACAAAATTAACTAAACGTTTTATTCATGATGCTAAAAATTAGGCCATTTGAGTATGTAAGAATTATCCAATAATTAAATAATTAATCTATAATTGACGAAATAGTATCTAATTAGAATATAGCTAATAATTAGCTTATTTTCAACTCATTTTTTAATTTAAAAGCTATTAAAAATCATCAATGCCAAATATTAATGAAAACTTACAGAGTTGAAATATTTCATTATGAATTAAAATTATATTTGATGATACTAATAAAATTATAATGATAATTACCATAAAAGTATTCAATATGAACTTAAGGGGGTAGGCCTGAGTTAAAACGAAAAAAATTAGCAACTTTTTATCACGCTGTCAAATTTTTATTTTTGTAACTATATGAAGAAAAAATATGAGGTTGAAGCATTTAATGAGACATTTAATTTCCGGGCCGCTATACCTCAAAATGTTGCTTTTAGGCCTTGCAATTAATCCCTATGCTCGTACCTCCGTTTCCTGAATTGTATTGCATGGAACACTTTTGCTTGACCACTTTTGAACCAAATCGATCGTAATCAGGCTCAAAGAAAGCTGTTGACACATACTAAAACTTTTATGGATTATATTTTTTAGTAAGGTCTTTATTTTTAATTTATGTACCAAAATGTCTAATAATTTATTTAATAATTCTTAATAGCTACATATTTAGTACATAATTATATATGAAAACCTAATTAAAAAAATGTAATGCATAAAATAGTATGCGTCAATAGCTTCCTTTTGAACCTGATTACGTTCGATTTGGTTTAATAGACGACGTGCAAAAGTGTACCATGCGATAAAATACAGAAAACTTAGGTATCGAGCATAGGAATTAATTGCAATGCTTAAAAGTAGCATTTTGAGGTTCAGCGGCCCGGAAATTAAATGTCTCATTAAATACTTCAACCTCATATTTTTTCTTTATATAGTTCCAAAAATAAAATTTTGGAAGCGTAACAATTTACTAATTTTTTTCATTTTAACTCAGCCCTACCCCCTTAACTAAAAAATACATCAAAATGGATTTAAAAAATTGATAATTTTCTACATATGTATAATTATAAATTATTATTATTTCATAAAATATTATTATTAATCTTTAAAATTTAATAAAGTGTGCAAAAATTAGTTGAAATTTAGTTAAAAGCGTAACTTTTAATGCTATAAATTTTATCAAATTCAGCAGCTCAAAGCCATTTGATTTCGTAAACATTAATTGATAATTACCTAAATATCCGTTATAATTTCTAGCGAGGAAACAAATTTTATTTTTTACAATACCTTGTAAAAAATTATTGTATATCTAAAGATTATTATAACAAAAATGTTCTATTTCTCTACATCAGAAAATAAAAATTTACTCGATATTCTCAGATGACCCGGAAATGGAGACGGAAGCCGAAGCTCTCAACGGTGAGTCAACAGATTCGCGGAAAATGGAGGTACAAATCGGTGGTGCGGTAACCCTCGAATGCGACGGCGGTTGCTGGGGCCATGGGCCTAATATGGATCCAGTCGGAGGTCCAGGAACTTTAAATCTTGCTAGGGTTGTTTATCAAGATGCTGGGGAGTATCGCTGTGTTGCCCCTGATCGGAAAATGCAAGATACTTGGAGAGCTCAAGCACCTCATTTTATTAAGGTCACCGGTGAGTAACGATTATATTTATCTTTTACCAAATCGATATTTATCATTTTTCAAGAAAATTTTCCTATCGCAATGTTAAATCGACGGCGAATATTATGTGGTTTTCCCAAATTTATTGACTAACTTAAAAAAGCTAATTAGATTCTATTATAAATAAGTCATTAATTGAGTATTAAAAGTACAAACTTGAAAATGTTCTCGGAGCATGTTTAATTATATATTCAATCAAATTTTGTGTATTCAAAAGAAGCAAAACCAACTATTTAAAAGTTATTATGAAAAACCGAAAAAATGAAAAGTATACAAATGTTAATTCGAGCTTTATTAGATAAAAGAATGTTAATTTAGTGGGAAAGAGTGGAACATTTGAATATAGAATGTCTATTAAATAATAGAATAATAATAGAACAAAACTTCAATTAATGCTTTTTTATTTAATCATTACTCATATTCATGTTCTTTTCACTTTGATTTTGTGTACGTAAATGTACTTTGTACGTAAAATGGAATTTATCAATCGAAATAAATGAAAAGCTTTTCCAACGAAAAATGTTACAAAAATGAAAGTTATTTTAGGAATAAAGATATACCTAATAATAGTAATTTACCAATAGCCAGTATATAACACATTGTACGTAGGTGTACGTATTTCATCTTTTAATTTCTTTCGCGTATGACATTTTTTTATCCTCCAAAAATCAAGTCTTTCCTAAAAAAAATTGAATTTAATGTTGTGAAATATAAAACGATTTGTTTTATTCAAGACTATCTCCAAAGCAAAAAGTGATACGTCCAAATAATCAATATTTTTCTTGTTTCAAATAAAAAATTGAGTGTTTGTCCCGTTTAACAATTTTTCTAAAGCATCGCGTTTTTGTTTCAAACGACTAGGAAGCAAAGACACGATAAAGTAAACTATCAAACGACAAAAGAAATTGTAATTAATAATCAAAGTAAAAACTGAACAAAAAAACAAGAACCGTTGTAAAAGCAATCGATATGTTTACGTTAAAAAAAGCAAAGAGCTCGAGTAAAAAATACATTTAGCTAAAAGTTTGCCATTTTTTTCTCTCCCCGAAAGCCATAACAACGAGTTTGAGCGATATCGAATTCACCTGGAAAGTATAAAAAGCTAGGGGTTAGAATTTGATACAGATAAAAAGAGAGAAAAATAGATGAAAGATGGAAAAGGGGTGGGGTAGGGGGGGTGGAAAAAAAGTAACAACAACAATCTAGAATGCGCAACGCGGTAACTATAACTTTTTTTGGGGAAAGGTTGGCCAGTGATGCGTTGGCAGGCCATTATCGTTGCAATCGAGGTGCTGAGCTATGCAATATTATTGCCCGAGTCAGCCCCGATGGAATTTACAGGATTTCGCGCAAAGTTGAATATACATCGTTATGTTTTCACAGTGTGTATGTATACGTGTGTTCGTCAGCACAGTGTATGAACAAGTCGTGCGAACGATCTTTGGCTTTACCTTATGCCAAAAAATTTTGACGAAATTACATTACTCGACTTACTTTTTTCTCTCTTTTATTTAACTCTATTCGTGCCTTGATATTTTTCCGGGAGGACATGCCAAAATTTCTGCTGCGTTTGGCACTATTATGAATATTGAAAGTAAGAAAACTGAGCCAATTGTTTCTCCGAGCTTTTTAACTTAATTTGATGATGTTGCGCTATACGCACGCTTGATTGCGCTTACCTCGTTTTATCGCACGACTTTTATTTTCCTAATTTATCGCGCATTATTTCCAAAATGTATTTTAATGAAATTGCAGGTTTTTTTACTGTTTTATTTGTAACTTTAATTCGATAATCTTTTTTTTTCAATTTCCATTATTGCATTCCTTCTTGTGATAGAAACACATTGCAGAGTAAAATGATTGTTATGCCAGTTTATTGAATCTTATCGGATTTTGATGCAATAAAAAATACAATGGATATAAAGTTTTTACGTTTTTAACATTGCAATAGAATACCAGATAGTTATTAATTTAGATGGAATCCGTTTCGGACACTAATATTTATATATAATGATTTAATTTATTTTTAGACATTCTAGATGTAAAATACGAAAATATTGCAGTATACTATTGCATGGAATTGTAGTTTATTTTAATGCACCTCGTTCGCTTATATCATACGCATTAATTCAAAAATATTTCATCGTAAGAATGAAATTTTACGACCGCACCTATACCGTATATATACGAGTGAGACAATTTTTCATGCAATTTGCACGGGGCGTCAAACATTTCAGTACGAAATTTTCGCGCGTCATCGGTTTGTTTTTCGGTGCGGTGGAAGAGAAAGAGGTGTTTGGCCCCCTTTTTCCCGCTGAGGTAGTGACGTTTTCAGACAAGGGTAAACAAGTTTACGAGCTCAAGAATGGAAAAATCGCTGCCTCATAACTTTCCTCCCTCCAAACCCCATTCGACAGTCCAAGACGTTTATATGTATTCGCGCAGCGTTGTATTAGAAAATCGGTGTACAGTACCAATCGAGGCTTTCTATGTTTTTTTTTTTATTTTTCGTTTTTTCTTAGGAGTCGAACGACGAAAATCCTCTTTCGTATTTGCCGTAGACGGACGCCTAATTCCCCCAGATCGTCCAAGTGCACGTATTCCACTATACCGAGCGAAGATTCGCGAGTCGAGATAGGCGACGTTTAAAGATTTTATATTTCGATGTTGCCGGCATACATCGACGGTAATTGAAAAGCCAGCTCGGTCTCTATTTTCTCTGTACAAGCCAAGATCAAATTGGAAAAGAAAATGAGACAGGGCTCTTTTACCCACGAATATTCGAAATCGAGAAGCATATATACTTGAAAATTACTATCGTCAAAGTGAGCTTCCCCCCCCCCTCTCCACTATCCAACTCACTTGAGTAGAAATTGATAATTCTTGTGGTTAGTAGGATTATTAGTTTTTCCTAAGGAATTTTTCGAATACTATTTCAAAACGGTTTTATTCAATTCGCTCATCAGCCGTATTATTAAATTGCCTATATCAACAGCAACAACAACAACAGCAACAACAACAACAACAATAACAACAGTATTCAGTCTCGAAAAACATTGCATTTTTAACGTGATACATTTACTAGGGCATATATTCACAGAGTTAAAACAATAATAGCGTCAGTTTTTCGGGCGCTAAAACTGAATTTTGATTTGACATAGAAAAGAAAGTAAACGAAGGCTTGCGCATGTACCAGCTAAAAAAAATTGGCAATGTCTATTTTAAAACTGAATAATAAACTTAATCGTATGCGAAAGCCCATTACAAAAAAAATTCGAGACAAAATAAAACAAAGTTTCGTCAATATTTTCATCTCGCATCGCGGTGTACACAAGGCCAGACTTTTAGGTCATCGCGCTGCTTTTGAAAGTGACCGAGCCCGAATAGAGAAAAAAAAAAGATTGCACATGAAGGAACGAAAAAATAAAAACATACAGCGAGCGCGATTTACGATTTTACAACACGCGCGGACGATCAAAGAGTTTCTTCGCGATTTAATTTTAATGCAAGTCGCGCGGGCGTTTCATACGGTCGAGTTTCTCAATTTCCAATAATCCAAGAGAGAATCGACGCACTCGGTTCGGGCTTTGAGAAATCCGAGAGCCAAGTTTTCTGGCGCTATCGCGAATTGGACGAGTGAGAGCAACGTCATGGTCGTCGTCCAGAGTAGAGTGCGCGCTCGAATATTCGTTGGGAATTTTGTCGATTCGCGTAATTCCATTTTAGGCGAATTTCTGGCTTTTATATATACTGCTATAGAACGTTTATCGAACGGTTGATTGAGTACGCATTTTTTAATCTCCAACAACCTCTCCAGGCAAATATTTCTCACTTTATTTTCGTTTATGTCAACGCGCGTGCAACTCCGCGATCGCTAATGCATCGATATTAAATTATCTTCCATATATTAAAATGTAACTCATAAATATTATTATCAACTATCAAAACGTTTCACTTAATTAAAAAAAAAGTCTGACCATATCAAAGGCACATTTACTTAACTCGACTCTCTAAAATACTTTTGTTTCAAGAATCAAATTCTCGTATTACTTTGTAAAAATTCAGATAAAACAAACTGTTCTTTTTCCTCCTAGCGAAACATCGAAATAGAAAGGATTTTATTAAAACTATATAGCACATCTTCTTAATTCAACTCCCTAAAATACTTTTGTTTCAAGAATCAAATTCTCGTGTTACTTTGTAAAAAATCAAATAAAAACAAACTGTTTTTTTTTCTCCTAGCGAAACATTGAGATAGAAAGTATTTTATTTGAACTATACGTACAGTTTATATTTTCCATTATAAATATATAGTACACGTGGACGATCGCAGGAATTTTCGAACGAGCTCGTGCGTCAAGTAAATGATGGACTTTATTGTGAAACAAAGCCACTCGAACAAACTAATTTATTAGTTTCTGCTTGTACAGCAAATGCAAAATTGAGAACATCCATGTTTCTGTATTTAAGTCAACTCTCGAGAGTGAAACACGAAGGTCCCTTCCTGCGAACCTGTTTGCTTACTCGGTATGGTCAAAGGGTAATCTTGCTGTTTCATACCCCGCACTCTATATACATGCGTCCCGTACCTCAAAACCCTTTCACCCGAAAAATTTGAAACGAATATATATTCTCGCCGTTCCAGTAATTTCTACATGTTTCCTCCTCTTTCGATTTACCATTTGATCGTGTGATTACACGTTAATGTTGTATTTACGCAGTTACGATTATTATTGACATTTACGAAAGAAAAAAATGTTAATCTTAATTTTAAGTTAAAATTGTCAATAATCATCATTTTGATTATTATTCGCGAAATTTCGGGAACGACGTTCGAGCAAAAAGTAAAAGTTAATAAAATAAACAAACGTAATCACTGGCAATCGAAAATGCGACAGGGTAATTTTCTTGGTACAATAAACTACATTCAACCAGCAAATAGAGTGAAATCCCATCGCGCGTCAAGCTCTTTGCTTTTTTTTCAACGTTCCCGCAGTAGTGCAGTTAATTACACGAGCTTTACGTTCGACATGAAAAATAATGCGACTCGATCGTAACCTCCACGATATTTACAGTAGAAAAAAAAGAAGGAACGATCGACTTTGTTCTCATTTCGATTTCTCGATCACCACATTCTTAATGGCCTCTTCTCTGCACTCCTAAAGAATATCGGAGTCTCCGAGAAAGATAATTAAAAAACGCACTTATCGTCAAGCTTATTGCTTTCAATTTGTATTCGACTTTACGACGATATTATAATTTAACGGTAAAGCTTCAAGTAAGAAGAATATTGTTGCGTTTCGAATACGATTTGTAAATCAAAAATTAAAAAGATTAATCAATAATTGTTTAAGGCATCCGTGATATGTTCCTAATATTACTGTACCTATAATTAAATATATAAATATTTGTTTTAAAATCTCGATAGTGAAATAATATTTAATGAATATTACTAATTCGTTATACTACATTCCTCGTTCGCTACTATTACGCTATATACATCATTAACTCGATAGAATTTACATAGCTAAATTATATTTAAATTCTAATGAATAAAATACGCTAACAATGTCGAAAATGGGGGGGCAGGGAGGTAGAAAAGAAAAGGATGTGAAACAAAGTATTTAATTCAAATTCAATTAAACTTGAACGATTTTAAAGTAAATTAGTCTATTTAATAGGCGAATATTCGTTCGTAACCAAGTACAATTCAAATGCAAATATGTATAATTTAATTGAAGAAAAAGGTAGACCGGTCAGTACACTTATAATCATTATTAGGATGCATAATTGATGTACGGTTTACAAACAATGCGCAATAATAAAAAGTAATTAGCGCGTGGATTCGAAAATAAAGGGGGGAAAGAAAACGGGTAGAATACGATTTCACCGTAGAAAGTTTAATTAAAAAAGTTGCGAAATACACCAGACGCAGAATGTTCTCTCCGTTCTGCGTGTCTTTGATACACAGGTATACACGCACGCACACACACACACACATACACACACACACACACCGAGTGTATAATTACCATCTTATCATTTATTTTTCAAGAGAGAAAGAGGACCTATCTCACGTTAGGCTAAGCATGAATTATTAACGTATTAGGACCGACTGGGGAGATGATACAAATTGATTTATGATCGTGGCGTCGCTTCGTGCATATCTGATGACCGAACCCAAGGATCCTGGAATCTTTTCGGCTATTCTCTCTCTCTCTATCTATCTCTATCTCTCTCCCTAACTTTCTTCATTGCTATCTCTCTTTCTCTCGTTGGGAAGGAAAAACAAGCGAAATCGATTAATCTAACCAAGGGATGATCGACGGCGATGCCCTGCTTCGATTAAGACCGACCGATTTACCAAGGCGTTGCTCATTCCGAATTCCTCGTTGACGAGGTAACCTTCTTTCTTTTTACTCGGTGCGTTTCAAAAAAATTGGCTCGATGTCGGACGGATAAATTTTACGCTGATTTTCGGATGAATTGCCGCGGGTCTTTAGACAAAATGATTTTTAAGAATTTAAAATATCACGAGCACAAGACATTGCAATTTATACTTTTGAAAACTATAGAAACAGATATTTGTACTTTATAAAAATATAATACCTTGCAAAGAAGAAAATGGATATTCTTACATTTAAAATTATGATATTTATATTTTAAAAAACTATATTTTGTTCTAATATTTATAAAATGGTATATAGGTTATTTATTATTTTTAAATGTTTATACTTTCTTGGGTGAATTTTTTATACTTCATACACAAGTAAAATAAAACAAAGTATATCTTTACGTTTGATAAGTATATAAAGTTCCAATTTTCTGTTTTCTAAAAATAGATATTATCATTTTTTATACTTTAGACACTAGATTCCAATGTTTTAATAAAGAAATTCAAATTTTTTAACAATAATGTTCAAACTACATTTTACTTATAATGTAAAGTATGATTTGCACAATTAACAAGAAATAATAATCAATTGCTAAGCAATTAAATTAAAAAAAAAGGAGAAGGATATTATGCAAAGTAGAAATTGAGTTGAGAGATCAGAAAAATTATTATCAACCATGTTGAAAGAAAGAAAAAAAAATAGGAAAGTTTATTTTACGAGCGTAAAGTGATGCTTGACGATGGCAATCTTCTTTGGAATACAAAGCTTTTGAATGCTATCATAGTCATAAAATGATAAGAAGCTCATTATTCTCAAGTATTAAATTTTCCTTGTCTTTCTTTTCGATACTCTTTTTCTTAGATAAAACGTTATATCAACGAAAAATATATAAGAGTATAAAATGTATACGTATATACACATCTACCGTTATACATAAATATATCCATAATTTAAATAAAAAATACACGCATATATACAGATACGTTTTATAAAACATTCATTCGAGATAAACAACGTTTCTCGCGTAATAAACATAAAATTTTACTGAATCGCGCGCACAATATTCGACAAAAGCAATTACACACACCGAGTAAAATAATATCACGAAGTAGATTTACGATTGCTTAAACGGTCAGTCGAATAAACATCGCATTATTATTAATCGTGAAAAATAACGAAAAAGAACAGTGAAAGCAGTAACGGTAGCGAAACGAAATCGAGATTGTAAATAAGAGAAATTTCCGTGAAAAATAAATGGCCCTCGATGAAAATGCGATCGGCAGGGTATTAATACGAAAAAAAAGAAGAGAACCACCTCGTGGAAACGGGTTGGACAAGGTTGATACACACGAGAGCGCGGATGTCGAGTTGCGTATGGGAATTCGCGAACCACACTCTCTGACAGCACGTCGTATGAATAGATAAACTCGGTCCTCCCCCACCACCCGCGAAAATTCAATGCACGTCGTGACATTATTATTTGATCGTAAACTGTATATCGAGTGGCCCCGCGAGAGTAAAACAAACATAATATCCTATCGAGAAAATCTGTTAAATTATAACGTTATTTAAAAAAAAGAAAAAATAAATTTTCTCTTCAACGAAATACAATAACAAAATGAACATACGATCCGACGATATATTAAACTTTCTTCCGGTGGTGCTCTACCGCGTAAAGACGTAGGTACGCGTATATATACACGTGCTCGAGGTAGGTTTAGCTAGACGCAAAATGACTTCATAACAGGCCCGGATAAGACGAGGACAAATATAATAATAGGAGGGGCAAGCGCAAAACATCGTACCTACCAAACGGGAAAGACGCTGGGATACGCCGACATCGTATTTACGGGTTTATGCAAATTTTAAACATGACCTCTTTGACGGGGACGCAGCCGCGTGAAATTCCTGGCGATTATAAGTACCGAGCCAACTTTACTTCGCGCACCCAACTTTCACAAGGAAAACTCCTACGAGAAAAAGATACTCGAGAGGTGACTCTCCTGATTTGCATCGTCTTTACCTCGACATCCAACTCTATATATTTCCGTTTAAACATTTTAACGTTACTTTATTTCGCTCAATTATTTCCCAGTCTATTCATTTTTTTACACGTGTGCGTCTGTATGGATAGCCATAGGGTTGACTCAAAAATGAGGTGTCAAAGTTATTCCAAAACTGATATAAAATTATTTTAATTACTTCTAATTATTTTAAGTACTATATATAATTCAAATTTGAATTTTAAAACCACACAATTTTTTTTGGTAACGATTGCCAATGATTACATATAAATATTACACGATTTCAGCGTGACTTTGAAATAGGTCTGTAAAACGGAAATGTGATTTGAATTATTTTTAACAAATTTAATTTTGTTTGCGTAATTATGATTCGAATCATTTCTTACTATTCCTATTTTGTTTTTTTATTGATGGTATCTAATAATTTCACAGAGTGAATAGTCTTTCAATTATTGATGTGTATGCACATGTTGATACGTACATGTGCCTTTTTAATAATAACTCCAATAAAAAATTATAACATAAATGTATATATATTGGATATAATTTTTGTTAATATGGATAATCTAAAGTATAAAATAAAGAAATGAATATTTGCGAGGTTTACTTTGTATCCCCGGGTTTATGAACGGCTAGCCAAGAATGTGAAAAATAGTAGCGTTTAAAGAACGTTATGTACTGTTTTAAGTAATAATGATACGTTTTTCGGGTGACAGTAGTATAAACCTGTAGGATTCAACTTAGTGGTCTCGACGGGCAGCGTGTACACATACACATAACTACCCGAAACATTCTTTATACTTTAACTGAGAATTTGCTCAAGCCAAGCGACCTCGACGTTTCTAGGTTTAACTATAAAAATGTCTATTATAACGCCCTCCTAAGAAAGGAAAATACAACCATTTGAAAATGCTATTTATATTCCTCTATCGCATAAACGTGTCCAACGTATTTACTGCCCTCCCAAGTCTAACGTGTAATTTTAACTTTATTCGCGAGAAATCTAACATTATTTTTTAACAACAATAACAATAGTAATAATAATGATAATAACAATAATGAAGGTAGGAGATAGTGGTTAATTGGATTAGATATAAGCCAAGGTAAATTATTTAATGGACCAGGATCTCAGACGGTTCGATTCTTATTGGTTTATTCTCTACGAAAGCTGGTATAATACGACTTGGCTTATTATCGTGAGGCTCCTTAATGTAACGAGCTGTGCGTCCTCGAAGGATTCAATTGATCGTGTCCAATGCTTTATAGTTGAAGACGCGTTTGAAACGTCAGGCTCTCAAGCGAACCCGACGTAAAACTCCATTAAGCGTCTTTCATTCGCAGGCCTCCTCACGTATAAAGTCGCAATTTCGCTAATACGAGACCGAGAAATCAACTAGCCTCTCTCACTCTCTATTTCTCTCTTTTTAACCGAATGAATTACATTTAGTCCACGTAGCTACTATATATTTTGTGTAGAAAAATCATTATACCTATAAATATTGTCTAATTTTCTTTTAAACGATCGATTTTTTAAAATTAATAAGCTACACGTGCCGCGTCGCCAAGTTAAAATAATTTCTCGAAAACGTTAAATTTCACAATGTATAGGTATACATATATATACTTACGGTACAGTGGATCATAAACGTAAATTTTTATCAGCACTTGAATTTTACTCTCGTCTCGTCAAGCACCCAAGAATTTCCTTTTTTTTACGCAAGTCGAACGGTGGGTGAGAAATTAGGGAGCCCTTGACTCAACTTTTTTATACGTGCCTGTGTAAAGATATTAGCTTAGCTCGGGTCTGGTTTCAGTCTAGGTACAAATATTTGGAAAACAAATTTCTTTTTTTTCGGACTCTTTTTATACTATACTTATTTTCAGGTTTAGAATTTTCCCTGGAAATAGCTTCTATATAGAGGTCCAGGAATGAAAAGATGTCTTCATATTTAGTCAAAATTATAAACAAAAATTAGGTCGCGTAATATTAAAAAGAAGTAATTAATATTTTTGTATTCGTGAAGCATTATACGTTACAATTTTCTCTTCTTGAAAACTCATGAATTATTCTATTCAGGTATACAATTTTCTTAGAGCGTTATTTTTTAATTCATTCGTAAACAATGATAAAACTCTTCATCGCTATGTAAACGCTACAAGTTCTCAAAAAACATAGTAGTAAACAATTTGTCTTTTAAAAAACGGGAGAGGGAGAGAGAGAGAGAGAGAGAGAGAGCAAGTTTCCCAATAACAGGAAAGTTTAGCCAAAATAGATAACTTGGCTCGGACCGGATTTGAAAAGCGTCCCAAACTAATATTTTTGCACAAGCCCTTACGCGCACGTGTGTACGAAAGCTGCATTCGCGCGTAGTTATTGAGACTCAGTTGTACAAGAGTGCGTTGCTTGCCACCGTCTGCGTTCGACTACTCTCCCCTTCCAAACTCGGCAAACATTTGCCCCGGCGGATCACATTCCGGCAATATTTACTTTTCAGCTCGTACTTGCAAACAGCTTACTTTCGAGAAACCCGATTATGTACAGGCGGGGGGTGGTATCTACTCCTTCTCCTCCTCCTACTTCTTCTTCTTTTACCGATAAGAATTCAAATTTCCTACCGGATTTGCGTGTAAATAGTACCTTTCGATCACTATTTCGAACGAGTTTACCTAACGCAAATCATTAAACATTAAATAACACGTCTACTTTGATCGATAACATTTTTTCTTTTTCGTGACGTTTGTACGTTGCGTCACAATACGCTGTTACGTATAGATTTTAATGAGGATTAAATTCTTATCTTTTTTTTTACGTTGACAATTGCATAACCATCACGGATCACTCGATTTCGTAACGTATCGTTTAATCTCCGACGGAAGTACACGTGACCAAAGCTTCGAGAATATAATATAAAGCGGGGTACGGAGAGAGGAAAAGCTTCGTCCCGCGTTCAAACACGTGACCCGACACGCGAGCTCGCCAAAGTCGTTAAAATGATTCTCTCGAAAGAAACTTGATCTTTTTATCGTTATATCCTAGCTGGATATAACTGGACCTTGATTTCGAAAAATACGAGTACGTTAAATGTTTTTACTCGGATTCTATTTTTTTGTTTTCCTACAACTTTATTTACACTTGTAAAAATGGTATTTTTTTTCTTTTATTTTAGCTGCTGGATATATCCGACCGGTTAAAAAATAACGTGATTCATTCTTTTTAATCACTGAAGATTACTTGTAATTTGATTTATAAAATAGCTTTATCACGGATTAAACGGGTTCATTTAGTTATAGTTCTAATTTAGTTTATAATTTAATTAAAACCACGTCAAACAACAATTATGTTAACACATTGAAATTATAAAATTAGCCTATTTCCTTAGGTGTAGTGGGAATTGTATAATAAAATCATTAATTGTATGCCACTATCGTAAACAATAATAAAAAAAAGTATCTTAAAATAAAGGAGGTAAAAAATATTCTAAGTAGAACATATCAGTGTTTAGTCGGACGTCTAACCTGAACAAACAGACGTATTAAAACGATCAGAAAATTTCGATAATACATTTATTGCAAAAGTATCACCGAATTTTAGGCCGAAATATAGATCTTTCATAAAATGTAAAATACTAAGCTCTCGCGGTTATAGCGCGCAAGACAAGTTTAACGATCGAAACTTTCGTATCCCGCAAAATCGTTATACGAGTCGTTTCTTCCTTTCTCTTTTTTGGCGAAAGAATAAATCGCGCACATGGGAACACCTCGAAGTCGCGATCGATCTCCGAAAAAAAGAAATAGGAAAGAAAGAAAGAAAGAGAAACATAACGGAATAACCAAAAGGTGGCGAATACGATTCTCCCCGGAGATGAGAGGACGAAAACGTTCAAGAGAAGAAAAAATATGGGGTTTTAAACGGTCCGCTCGCAATACCAAGGTTGGTACAGAAAAATAGTAGTAGTGTATGCTACCCTAGTCGCATAAACCGAGGTAGAAAAGAGAGAAAAGCTTACCGTCAGAATGTGATGAGGTCGATGTATTTATTTGCCGGAGCCGCGGAATGCCCTTGAGGGCTGCTTTTATTGCAACTGTCGTATCTCTCGGTTGATTCTCTTCTCTACGTGCTGGCCCCTACGTTTTCCCAACAGGCTCTCTTCCCTTTTCTCTTTCTCTCTCTTTCTCTCTATATATATTTTCTTGCCCGTGTGTCCGTTTAACATCCCGTTTAGTTTGACCCCTTCTTCATTTATTGCTTTCTTCCTTTTAATTATAAAACCTGACCTATACCAGAGCTTCATATTTTTTTTTGAGTTGATATTCTTCGGCACGAACTTTTATATCGTTAAATTTTATAGTGATTATCAACTAAAACAAAGAATAAGTTTATAACAAATTTAATTCATATTTATTGTAAGAAAAAAATCTTTTAAAAATGTAGTAACGAACAATTGTGAACATACGAAGTTTAAATAAATATTCTTGAATTTGAAAATAAATATTAAAAAATTTACTTAAATAAAATATAAGATTTGTCAACGATATAATAATACACGAAGAGTATTAAATTTAAGAAATTTTTGTTTCGACGATCTTGCTGTTACACGAATGAGAATAAAAATTTCCCACAAGGGACATCTTCTTTTCACGATTGTGTACATTACGGAAAATGTTTGCTCCGCATTTAGAGAGGAGAAAATCGTGCGTCGCATTTCGGGTATCCGTATATGATGAAGCGTATATAAGAAACTACCTCGGAACATAACAAAAAAAGAGAAAACGTACGAACGAAGATAGTAAGAAGGGAGTCCCTCGTAAAAAAGTTTCGGTCGTGAAGGGGAGAGGGAAAGCATCCGATTACGTTATCCAGAAAAGCCGAGGAAATCGTACGGAAAGGTCGCGATTGTCATATTGTTCGATTCGGTTGGATAGAACGACCGAACGTATATATCGATCGGCGTCTTGAACAAGGAGCATCTTTTTTTTTCTTAAAGGCCCAATGGATACTTTGTTTTTCTGGCGGTGGAACAAAAGAGTTAAACAGTTACGTAACACGAAGAGAAAAGAACCTTGCGCACGCGTTCGCACAAATGACCAAAAAGTTTACCAAAGACGAGTATTTTGTGGGTAAGAAAAAGATAAAAAATAAAGAAAGAAAGCGAAAGAGGAAGAGAAAGAGGGAGAAGGAAGAAAGAGAGATCCTATATACTTGTTCAAAGGCTGCGATACCTGGGTAGACGTTCTCTTTGTTTTCAAAAGAACCGGATACAAGAAGCTCTCGAGCTTTGCTAACCCATTTTCGCCTCGTTACTCCACGCAATTTTCAACGACGACTCGAATTCCGATCCTTTTAGCGCCCAACCCTTCTCTAGTCTCATCGAATTTTCAAGTTTGATATTAGTATAATGGATATTCCCGTATATTTTACCTACTTTTGGCTGCGGATGATGTCGCTTTTTATTCATCTTCTTTTCGGGAAAAATTCAATTTCCAAGAGAATAGCTAACGAGCTCAAATTAATTTATGATAATTTTTCAGTTTTTTGTACGTTTTAATTAGTTTATTATTGATTTGACTATTGACGTGTAGTCATTTTAATACAACATGATCACATGGATACGCACCCAAAAAATAATCGAATCATCAATTTCGAAAAATGTAAATCCCCTGAAAATTGAAACGTTTTCTTCAGTACAAACTAGCCATATTTCAAAATCAGTGCAAAAGTGGGCCGTTATATCCTATAAAATACATATTTTTGAAGAATTGTCAAATTTTAACACGTATATAAATCAGAAAAGTATTAAATATATTTATAAAAAATTAGTTTATTGATATACACAAACTTTTAAATAATTTTTTAATAAAAACTTTATTGAACGAGTATAAATTCTTTAGAATATTTTTCAACTACGCAATTAATTTTCCTTTTTTTTGGGGGGAGGGGGGGAGAGAAACTATTTTACTATCCATATACTAAAACAGTTGAACCAAGAAAAATATATATATATATATATTATACAGTAATAAAATATAGTATATAAAAGTCAAATAAAAATCCCGCAATAAAAAAATAATATTGCACAACGAATTATCAAGTATATTAAAAACGAAATTTATATACATAAGCTCGGTGGGTAGGTTCATATTAAAATATCCTCGAACCCACTATAACTCTTACTTCTTTTTCCTCTCTTTCCTCGTGTATACCTCCGAGAGAAAATTAAGAGGAGGAGTCGACGTAGGAAAAAATACATAGATAGTGCGTAAACGCAAGCTGTACGTGTGTACGTATATAGATATATATACGCGGAAGAAAAATAGAGAGAAAGTCCGAGAGTCATGCGCGTGCAGGTAATTTGTAAGCGAGGGAGAGGAAAAAAAAGGAAAGCAGCCACACACAAGACGTAGAGAAGAGAGTAACCGTTCCTTTGGGACAATTCGACACAGAGGAAAAGAGAAAGAAAGAGAGAAGGGATCGGAAACCCTTAGGAAATTCTCTGTACCCTCGTAACTCGACGTAATCAGCTTTTCTCCGGAATCCTCTCTCCTTGTTGTAATCCGGTCGATCGGCCAGTGAATCGTTAATTGTAGTCAAGAGAGAGAGAGAGAGAGAGGACGTCGCGATTTCGTCGCTCGCGAATGCTGGATAATCATCGACCAGGGAGATCTACTCACGCGTCCGGATTTCCTCGTTCGTTAGAGGTCCGTCGCTACGGTGTGTTTGCCTTACCAGAGGTCCACGCCGCTTATGGTCTTGGGATTGCTTTTTGATGGATGAATAACGCACGGGATTTGGGTTAATTAAAGCCGAGAGCGAGTTTCCGCTTTCTATATATACATATATAGATCTCAAACTCCTGGCGTTCTCCACCTTTGGGTATTTGCATTCTGGAATTAAGATGCTTTCCAACTAGCTGACGATTATTATTTATACGAAAACTTGACTCTTTCTCCCGTGCCGAGATAACAAACCCTCCCGCGGAGAATATCCTCCAAATTTAATTTAATTATATTCTTCAAAAACTGATTATCATTATTTTTACGACACTTTTGTTAAACACCTTGCCGGAAAGAAATCAAAATTTAAGCTGATTTTAATGAGCTACCAAGATTTCATGAGATAAGTGGATGTAAAATTAGAATCAACCAAATTTCGAATAAATTTCTAGCAGTTATAATACATTATTTTGCAATTTTTGTGCAAAAGTTTAATGCAATAATAAATTATTATAAAACAATATATTTTACAATTCGTATGAACGAAATAATTCAACATGAACTAAAGAAACAACAATTACCGTTGCTTTGCTCGAATCATAATTTTGCATTAGAACAGTAAATTATCATCGTCCTTTATTTTCGAGCTACGTTGATACTCTAATTCACTGAAAGTAAGGCAATTAATTAACTATATAGACGCTTATTTTATTATATGCAGCAGAAGACGATTCGAGCGTGCAAATATGAAAGCTTTTATTCCACGTTCATTACAACAAAAAGGTAGATAATAGATTTTAAAATAAAAATAACCCTGGTAGAGATATCAATATGAGAAATAAATATTGAAAATTTATAGTAATAAAATGGTTTTTATTTTGTTTAATGGAATGAACGTAACCTCAAGAACTATTTAAATTATTTGGTTTGATTTCTATGTATAGAGCTAACTTGAAAATTCCTACATATTTGCTTTGTTTTTTAAAATATTTGATCCTAATAATGTTTCATACCTCAGAACTAAGTACATTTACAAGGTGAAAAATACTTTAAAAGATAATCGAATTTGTAGTTTACTTCATTAAATAGTTATGAATTACGCGAATAAGCGTTTTACATCTATTTTTAGTTCACGTGAAACACTTCTTACATTTTACAGCACTTCTATAAAGAAGGAAGTAGATTAAAATGTAATCTACGTTCACAAACGAGAAAATACCGTAAATACGTCAATTTTTCGAATTTACCTCAAATATATATATAAAAAAAAGCCATTTAATCGCCTATTTTATCAAACTACACTATTACTTATCAAATGAAATCCGAGGACCACCAGTGAATATCCACCTAATCAAACGAGTGCAAGGGATAAGATTTAAAAAAAGAAGAAGAAAGAAAGAAAGAGGTCGATTAAATAAAAGAAATGGTCTAGGTTGCACCCAAGGGAAATTGCAGTAGGCGAGAGACAACTTGTCGACGACACAATATCAATTCCCATAGAAATCCAAAGGATCGACTTTTACAGGTCGCAGGGAAGATAATTGCGCGTCGAACCCGACACGGACAGCTGAGTAGTAAGTCTCGAAGCGATTGCAGAGACGTCGTCGTCGACGACAACGAAAGAGGGACAGAGGTTTTGACCCTTTCAAGAGGGCACTTGCCTGATCCATACATATAGATACGCGTAACCGAGTGAAGGAGAGAGAAAGAGAGAGAGAGAGAGAGGAGTCGATCATTAGTCCGTAGCTCTGGTTACTGGATAATTCAAGTCCTCCAGTTATCCGAGCCATTAGAGTCGACCGATGCGAGACGCATCTCGCGAATTCTGTCGGGTATCATTATATATATATATATACATACATCTACCGCTCTTTACATAGAAAGCCGAAACTGCCGATACGCGGTAAAGGGAGATACGGGAATGGAGATAAGGTAGTTATTAACTTCATTTCATTCTTGAGAGGTATTTGCTCGCTCGTGCTTTTAGCCTTCCTCTTCAATGTTTTAACGGGAATTTTCGTAATTAGCGCGCACCTCCCTGACTCTACCTAAAATATGGGTCGTCTTCAAATTTATTTACTTTTTGTTGTTTAACCTGGATTTTGTTTATTTATATTACATCTTATTATGTGTACAAGAGAGTGCGTGAATGTCGTCAATTATCCGGGTAACGTTTCGTCAAACTTTATTATTTATTTACTTTGCAGTTATTTTATGTGTACACGCGAACTTACCAATGATCGATTTAGAACTTTAGAAAAAAAAATAGAGACAGTTTTGCAAATAAAATAGAGTCGACAATATCAATCTCCTTGTAATTATATAAATAATTCAAACCCGAGGAAGTTTCAGAAAACAAGAAGGTTCGAAACAAAATTTCGTATGCTTTAGAAATCGATAAGTTAAGCCATAGGAATGTTCGATATAGACGAGTAACGAGGTCGAGTCGGAGGTGGTACGGGGGAGTAAAAGCAAAATCTTAATCTTCTAAATGAATATTGATGTCGCGGCTGGGAAACTTGTAGACAAAAGTGACGCACCAGAAGAGGAAGAGGACGGGTGGAAACCCCCTTCCCCTCTCACTCTATCTTTCTTCGTTGCTGTACACGATGGTAGAACTTGTATAAAAGTTTCGCATAATCTCGTCGCGGGAGTGGTAAGCCTCTCGGTCAACCGCGAGTTTTTGTTAAATCGAATCGACAGCGCACCAGTGACGTTATGCCTCGACTGCATCAAATCCATTGGCTCTTTCTTTGCCCTTTTTTTTTTTGTAAACTTTATTCTCACTACTACTTTTCTCATCCACTTTTCCGACTATCGGGGAAATATTTTTCATCTTAAAAGCTGTGTAAGGGGTGGGACAAACTATTTTTCACGTTTGCAAAATGCTTCGTGTAATATACCAACAATCCGGGTGCAATTTTATCGAACTAAATGGATATAAGCTGATTTTTTTAAAGCGCCGATGAGATTGTACAGTTTATTGTGTTACGATAAAAGTAACATTGGTCTTTTATTTCAAATTCACGTCGTAGTTGTGAAAAAAAAATGTTTAATGAAATTTATTCAATAAATATTTACTACAACGATAGTAAATTTTACTAAAATCACTGAAGTAAAAATTCTAAGTTGATTTAAGTGATATTTACTTAAGTATGTTACTTTAGTAAGAAACAAGTTGCGAGTAGGCGTACTTATTAAAATTGTAAATTTAAATGAAATTATGTAAATTTTTAGTCTTAAACATAATATTTTAATATCTTTGAAAAATAAAAATATAATATATTTATTTTACAAATTATATAATCTTTTATATTTGCATACACAATTGTTCCAAAATTACATTCATAAAATTTACCAAATTAAACGATTATAATTACTCAAGAGTTTAAGTAAAATCTATTGAAGTACCTTACTTAAGAAATCAAATCAAGAGACTAAAGTCGTTCGGAAACTTTAATGAAATAGATCAATAATATTTACTTAACCGATTTAGATTCCGTACTTTTGTAAATTTTATTGAAGAGTTCGATGTAAGCACCTAATAATTAATAGTATTTTTATTTAAATCGAATATTACAAATTCTACAAATATACTAATAAACTATCAGTTATCAAGTTTAAAAGTTTATTTTTAATTAAGGATTAACAATATTTTATAAGCAATCAATATCTTATAAAAAATTAACATTTGCACAAAATTTAATGTATAAACTTACATCAATTACATTACAATATAATAATTTTAGTAACGAGAAATTTGAGTACTATCTTACAATGAAAATGCACTGGAATTTTAAAACTGAGTATTATTAAATTCTCGTCATAATTATCTCTAAAACGATTATCAGTTCATCGCTTGTCGAGTAAAGGGATCTATTACACAATTGATCATGATTAAGTAATCCAAAACCTTTATAATACACGCGAAAAACGGCTATAAAATTAAAATCCCGCTATAAAATTAACATTCGCGAATATCAAATTCCCGATCGATAGTTGTAAAAAATTAAAAAGAAAAGTACACACCGGTCAGCGGGAAGTACAAGACAATATCAGTCCGTAACTATATAAAATTAGAGTAGAGAGAGAGAGAGAGAGAGAGAGAAAGGAGAGGAGAGGAGAGGGAGCGAAAAAAAAACTGAAAGAAATTCCCATCCGTCGACCGAAAGACCAGCGTAAATAAAAGCGTATTGTTGAGGAAGAGAGTTGGGATCCGTGAAGGGTATATAGTCGGTTGTAATTAGAATATCCGCGATGCGTCCGAGCGGTGCATTGAATGTGCTTCATTTGAATCGGTCGAGCTCGCCGCTCGAAAAGCGAGTCCGCAATAAAAAGAGCGCGCGGTCGCCTATTGAATTTATTGTGGGGCTGGGCTGGGCTGCTCTGCTCGCCGGGGCTGGGCTTACCTCTTAGTTTTGTACGTGCTCGCACATGCACGTGATCCGTTTGAATTTAATACTGACATTTTTATTCCCACCGGGAGTAGGCAGATATAACACCGGCAACTGGATTTTACATTAACAATAACCTAATGCACCATATAACTTGGAACGTGTATATAATATCGCCATTTTTATCGAGGATTTGAATTGTTACGTACCTTTGTTACTGTATCTACTTTGATTAATCAAACCATATTTTATTAATCGCACTTTCTTGGGAATTTATTTTATCGTCTACGTTATACATACCCTGGTATAATTACAATATAACGAAAATGTAAAAAGGAGAATACGGAAATTGTAATACACGTTATATAAATAATTCATTAGGAAATAAAAATTAGATATTATAATCGTATAAATCTCCATAAAGAGGATCTCCATATAGCTTGGATATTGAAAATTTTTAATAGAAAAAACCCCAAGAAACTCGAGGCGGCTTTCCTCGTTTAAAAATCATCATTCAATACCAAACGACATCTTCTTCGACAGCCCGCAGAAAATCGTCCTGAGAGTTTCCTCAAGTTTCCCCCTCGTCGTTTCATTCTTTTCTCCGCATCTCGTTTGCCTGTCGGTCTCTGACCAACTTTCTTTCTTTTTTTTTTTGCAATTTCGAAGCTTTTGCCATTGACGTAATCGGGTTGTGCGAAATATCCCATTATCGAATCCACTCGACGACGCATCAGAATTTTATAAATCTTATTTCGAAACAATAGGCTTTCTCGAAAACTGATGTTTCTAAGGCTAGTTATCCGATATATTCCTTAAAGAAAAAAAAAGAAAGAAAGAGAAGAATCTTTCTGAGGTATATCCTGAATTCTAAGGTTTTAAAATTCCGGCGTGTTATTGGATTCTGTTTGCTAGAGGCCCGAGGAAATTCATTCCGTAGCTCCGTGGTATTTCGTATGCATGCACCGAGCGCAATTCGCAGCGACGCCGACGCGTTGAGGATATGGAGAAACGATGGTAGAAGGCTATAGCGCGAAGCTTTTGACGGTCTTTGCCCTGCATTCAAATTGGTCCATCCTCGTAGGGATCTCTCAGAAACGTTTGATTTCTCTGGCGTTGCGTGTGGCTTGGGTCAACCAATAGCGGTCCTACAAGTGATCGATAATGAGGGATGTCGCCTTTAAGGCACTTTATATTCTCAAAAATCAAAAGCTTGTTTACAACATCAAATTTTTTAATTATTAAAGTCCTTTTATACTTTAAGCAAATTATTGCGCACAGCTTTTCTTAGATTTACTTTAATTTTGCAATGGATAATCTTTCAATCCAGATTTGTTTTTCTATTGAAGCTAGATTTTTTTAACGAATTATTATTCATACTTTATTAAAATTGTACGGGTGTAATACAAAAGCATTAAAGAACAATTAATCAGATAATGGCCAGATGTATCGGATTATCAAAATACAAATCGTCAATACGTGATTATTAATCAAAACGGCTGATTATTTACTATAGTTGTACAATTATTATGATCGAGCGAATTATAAATGTTAATAAATAACGTATTGTTTTCGCGTATACATTTTTGATTAGGTTATAAACTATTGAATTAATGAACTAACGTTGCAGCAAAAGTTTTATAGAAACAAAAGGCACTATAAATACACATTTTCGCAATATTAATAAAAATTGCGAAATGAATAACGTCCGTACAAAAATCGTATATATATAGAACATAAATTATTTATTGACTGTCAGCTTTCAAGAACGAAATACAAGCTTCCGGTACGTTCCAAGGCCTTTCTTACTTCGTCCTCTTCCGCAAATAGCGAAAGCACTTGGATAATTTTTTTTCTTCGCAAAAGGCCAAAGTTTATCGGTATTTTTAGAATCGGAAGACAAAAATATTTTTCACATTTTTCCACGGCATTGACGTCGCTTTGTTACACACAACGATATTTTATAACGTTTCTCCGTAAGAACAAAAAAAAAGCCAGAGAAAAATTTTTTTCCTTTTCTTTGACTCTAAAGCAATTTCATTTTGAATGTAAAATATTTGTTTAATTTTGACGTAACGTAGATAAGCAACGGTGTATATATATGTATATATATACATATATATCGAAATTCGTATTACTATTATTATTATTATTACAGAGGTGGGGTTTTACTCCTGCCTGAACCAGATAGAATCTTCTATTTTACTATTCCGTTAAACTAGTTGTAATGCGCTATACACCCAAAATTGCTTCGTTTATCTACCTTACCCATAATTTATACCACGTAAGTATTTGCATTATCACAAAATAATACAATTCCCTTAATTATTTGAGTAAACACTTTTTTCCCTTACGGAACGTCCTAGGAAATGTTACGTGCATACCTTAGTAATTGAATGTAAACCTTGTTTGTCCCTTTTGACAAAAAAAAATTCAATATTGCGTGGATCGTTAATAATTTCATTCAATCGAGTTTTAATCCCGCGCAACTTCTGATTATAAATTTTACCTAGACTATACAGTAATTTCCTTATTTTAGTTAAGCAACTTACGTTACATCAAAGGATACAGGTCAACGGGTGCAGCTAGTACTTAACTTTTTAGAATAAAAAATAAAAGGGCGAGAGTGAGAGAGAGAGAGAGAGAGACAGGGGGGGAGGCCTTTTTTACATTCAGAATTCCAAAAGAACTTAATGCAGTTAGAATTAAAAACTGCCTGGTATCCCCACTACTCCCCCTCTGTTCTGTAGAGATTAAACTAAAAGCAGTTTACTATCTAAAAAAAGAGAGAGAGCATTATTTTTTTTCTACGTGTAAAAGAAAAGAGAAAGAGAGAGAGGTAGAGAGGGAGAGAGGAGTATAGTAAATTGTTGATTAAAAATTAAACTAAAATTTTCAACGTCATTTACGAGAATGATAAAAGGTCTTAATTTATGGACAAGCGGTGAATAAAATAATAATATTTAGTGCGTAATTAAGGTTGTGCAAGTGTCATTAATTAGACTGGTAATTAAATAAATTATTACATAACAAGCTGTACTTTTTACGTAATGAGTGTTTCTTGTCGATATAATAATTTTAATTACTAATTACAAACAATGTTCGAGACTACCTCGTGCAATCGAAGTAAACAAAATTGATTACGAAAGATAATCTACAATTGAAACAATAATTTTCTTCAATAGACTTTGATTGCATTTTTATGTACAGATAAACCAAAAAATAAACGTACAGAATATACGATGATAATCACAGTAAAATAAATGACTTGACGTTTACGTATACATACGTATACATACGTGTATATATATATTTATGATAATTATGATTTTACCAAAGATACATCGATTTATCAAGGGCGCGTATCCCATTCAAATGTGAAATTTATATAATTCCCGGGCGAACAAAGAGGCTCTTAGAAAAATGGACGTAGCGATAAGTCGAGAGACATAATATGCGAACCGAAACTCGGAGAGCTCGCTAAAAATGCGATGCACGAACATAGTGTAACCTTCTCTCTCTCTCTCTCTCTTATTGTATATATATATCGACCACACACATGTACGACTTATAAATGTGTACACACACACACACACACACGCGGGAGGGGTTGGAGAAGTAAGGTTCCAACTTCAGCAACTTTCGATAATCGTACAAGGCCGTAGGAAAAACCTATAATAGCGAGCGACGTAAAACCTCTACGAACTCTGCCGACCGATCCGTTTTTCTTACTGGCGCCGCTTCGAATATCCAACCCAAAAGAGAAGAGAAGCGAAGAGGAAAAAAAAACGAAAAAGATTTCCGATAGACATTCCATCTTCTCTGGGTTTTTCACCGATCTCCCTCGCACAATACTCCGAAAATTGCGGAAAAGTCGGATGAACGGGAGAGAAGGGGGGGGGCGGGAAGGAGGAGAGAAAAAAGATGGAAGACAAGCCGCTTCGTTATACCAAGATCTCTTGACGTGAGCAGATTTTTATTGCATCTCCTATACACGCGTGTACGTGTACGTGAGCGTGTTCGTGTGTGCGTGGGTACGTATTTGGGAAACCTAAACACACACCTGCATGTCCAAGTGAATTTGTATGTATATAGACGTTATACGTAAATAGAGCTATGCGTAAGCGCTAACGTAAGCAACTGCAGAAGCATAGGGAAATAAACATAAACAGGTAATGCAAACTCAACAATGGACTTGCCATGAATTTTGTAATTAGAATTGTAATTGCAAAAACATCGGGTAGTAGAATCGTACATAATTTGATTATAATATGTACATAGGAATAATTTTGATATTAATGAAATTGATGTTAATTGGATAACGCAATCATTTGTTAATCTAAGTTAAGTAAACGTTTCTACATTTTTACTGTATTTTAGTTCATTGCATTTTTTTATATAGAAAAATTATGTTATAATGTTTAAAAATTATTTAAGAAATACGTAAAAAAATATTTTAAGTACGCGGATATTGATCGTTTTTTCTCAGCAACAAAAATAAGCTTAACATTCGTATGAATAAATCAATCATGCAAATATAATATTTACGAAGAAAATAATATATATATATATATATATATATATATATATATAAATCCCTGCTAAACAGTTTAAAGGATTAGTAGCTAATTATTAGCTATATTTCTATTATTATTTCGTTATAAACGATAAAAATTAAATATTTTTTCACACAAATATATTGCAATATTGATAATTGAATATATTGCCAAAATTGATGATATTTTTTTATTAATACTAACTAAAAAAGCTCCCCTTTGATGAACACATTAATCGTAAATAATAATTTAAATTCTACTAGGCTAGTGTAGGTCATATTATACAGAATATAAAAAATAAAATGAAAAATGTTTTATTTGAAAAATAAAATAAATAGATTTTGTTTGTTTGTGGTGTTTGTATCTATGAACATTTTTTATACTTCTATCTTACACTTGTTTATATTTCTGTTACAGTGTTTAAATGTGGCAATAGCTCATTTTTGTTGTTTCGACGATGTAGTTACTTATTTCAAATAAAAGTTCAATCTTCGATTAAAATTGATATATTTTAGATTCAGACTCTTTTTCTTCTCGCTCATTCAATTACCAATCCGTTTCGTATGAAAATCAAACGTTTAAGCGAGAAGCGACATTGTTTTCATGAAAATAGATTGAATTACACTTTCAGTGAAAACATGACGGTTCCTCGAGTCAAATCATCGAGGCAATAATTTTTCAAAATCTTGGATAAGTCGGAAGAAAGAAAGAAAGGATAAAAATACCTATTTTCTCGTACAACCATGCATTCTAATTGAGAGATCATGACATACATTTTTCCGTTTTAATGGCTTTGCGACTGTCCCTTTTTTGCTTCCGGGTTCGTCAAAAAAAAAAGATTCCTCTGCTGGATGATTCAGTTTTAACAATACGCAGCTCATAAAATAGAGGAGAGAAAGAGGAAAAAAAGGGAAAAACGCACATACGTATATATAGGAGTACGAAAAAGAGAAGGGAGAAAGAGCGATGAGATCGATAAAGAAAGTCGCTCACGCGCAAACGAGTATACGTGTGGGTGCATCCTCCCGAAGCAGGACGAAGGTAATGTTCTCTCGTAATGGATGTCGTCGATGCGTCGATCAATTTTCCCACTTGGACGTCAGTTTATATCGACTGAGCGGCACTTTCATACAGATTGATGTCCCTCTCCTCCTCCTCCTCCTCCTCCTCCACCTCCTCCTCCTCGTCCTCCTACTCCTCCTTCTGCCTCTCTTTCGAGAAAGTACCCCTCGTGGAAAATGCATCCTCGAATAACACTTCCTCTCATATCTCTTTTCATTTGCTTCTTCTGCATTCTCGATATCGAAAATCTTCTTATTCCTCGTTTTGTCCCTTTGTTTACACCGTCACCGTGTACCATTATTTCTCATCTACTTTAATTCTGGAACGCGAAGCGCTTCGCTTCTCTCCCACCACTTTCCTTCTTCCCTTTTTTTTTATCGGAAGATAAATGCTTCGATCGTTCGAACGTAAAAAGTAAGTTTGAAACGACTGTGGCCTTTAAGAAAATAGAAAAGTTACGTTATTAAACTTTATTGTCATCCAGTTTTAGATTATTCTTTTTATACCTCAAGTTTTTCCTTCCTCAAATTTTGTCGTACGTTATCGTTATACCTGCTATATACACACACACACACACATACATACAGAGTAATTTAGTACATTATTTTCAAGTTAATTCACGACTAGCAACTGATAATATCAAATGATTATTTTTAAACGAGAAAATCAACGTATACGTATATAAATTACGAAGCAAAATAAATTTTAGCTGCTCACCGCACGACGCGTATGATGAAAATGAAAAAAAAAAAGAAGCGTAACGCATACATAATATCATAAAAATTAGTCATTTCTACGTGGACAGTGTAGGTGCGCCACGATTTTTTTGCGATGATCCGCGCATAATTCAAAGGCAAACCCTTCGTTGATTAACGGCCGGGCTGTGCGAGCGTCCTAACGGAAGCCGCGCCTTCCCGTTAGACCAGACGCGCTTTCCGGCTCGGACGCGCAAACCAAGGAAACGAGGAATCCTATATAGATATATGTATATACACACTTGTGTATATGCAGGATTGAATAACGTACCTTCACTCGGTTTGTACTGAGAAATGGAACGTGATACGAGATTTTCCCCCTTTTTTCTTTTTGTACACTGAATGCCATCGAGAGTTCACATCACTAATTTACAAATCGATCCTTTCGTGCGTATCCCTTTTGAACACGAGGTTTGAAAAAAAAGGAAGAGAAAAATGAGTGAATGACTCGGTACGGATGAAATCACGAACAATAGAAATTGAATGTGTGCTTGAGACTCTTTTTTTAATGGTTTTTATTAACGTTTGTTAATTGACAAACGATGTTTAGTAAATACAAATATATATATATATATATATATATATATCACTATCGTAGTTGTAGAATAAAGATATATAGGCTTTTTTATTACAATATAATTGAATTGAGTAGAAAAGTAAATTTTCCTTATTACATTAATTAAAAATATATAGGATTCACCTCTGTCAAAAAGATTAAATAAACTCAGTAATTTTCCGGTAGGAAAGTTCGTATACATCGGTTTATCGTAAGCTATGCACGAAACGACAATCATTTCACTGTGTATATACACGAGTAGTAGAAACAAAGAAGCACGATTCCCTTTTTACGATAGGAAAATCTCGATGTATATGTATGCACGCACACACACATACACGCACATACACGTACGCACACACGCATCCAAGCGTAAAAAGAGAATTATTTATCGAAGAGTCGATACGACTTGTCGATATATCCTTGAAAAAGGAAGGGAAGGGGATTAAGCTCGTTAAAAATAGGGAAAAAAGAGGAGCATTATATAGGACGCGAGAGTTAGAGAAACTCTTTTCTTCCCCTTCTTCACCCCGACGTCGGTTTCGTACGCTTGAAATGGCTAATGGCTATAGCCTCACTCGCCGCGAAATTTCGCGGAACTCTTGCCTTTACGATAATTGTTACTGCCCGAGCGTTCGAAACTTTGAATTTTCGACGATACACGTAGCTTACCCGAAGGCTTCCCCCTTCCCGACCCCTTTATTTAACTTTGCTTTCCCTTCCTGTTTTTCACTTTGGTAAACCTCCCTCTCACCCCATCAATAGCTGTCTCCCGTACTCTAACCTCCTTCTACCCTTTTCCCTTTTCCTTCCTTTTTCTTAAACCTACGAGAGACTCTCGAACTCGTTGTTGCACTCGGAAATTTTCTGAGTTATGCTTTTTACTCTTTTGCTTTATAAATTATTTATATCTCTCTGTATGTGTTATGCGTGTTAACGCAAACATAAAAGTTGTATACATTTTTGGTATTTATTTATAATTTTGAGAAACAACTTTTTTTTAGTTTTTTTTATCGTATAAATGAATTGATAGTATTACAGATTTACTTTCTTTTTATTCTGCATGGTTGACGTGTGAACTGCAAGATAGACAATGTAAGATTAGTTATAAGTGTTTTTTGCAAAATTTAATAAATAATTATATATAAATTTATACATCTTTGGTGAATATTAAATCAAATAAATATTAATATTAATACAAACCATTTTTGTATAATCATTTTTGAATAATTGACTAATTTAAATCTAAAATCGTTTATAATTATTAAAATTGAAACTTTAAAAAAAATCAAAATGTATATCCATATTTTTCCTTAAATTTACATAAATTTGATGATCTCCACCATTCTGTAAAATGCAACACCTTTAACTGCATACATATTATTTTTTATCAACGTTAACTTTCTGAAAATATTCTTACACATATTCTTTAGTAAACGCATCTCGGCTCATTTCCTTAGGTACATAACATATACCTCATTTTATTTCATCCGTCGTTCGATCCTCCATTATATTCCATATGTCTTATAGTTACAGAGGGCTGTTATACTCGAAATCGTACTAGAAGAGAAACCGTTTCGCAAAGGCGTACGATAACGGGCTTGTAGAAACGACTATCTGGAAGACTGGGCTTGTCTCGATAATTTGTCTTTCTCTCTCTCTCTCTCTCTCCCTCACTCTCTTTCCGTTCTCCGAGAGAATCTACCTTGAGTTTTTACACGCTGGAATGAGCATGGAAAAACTACCATGACGGGTAAATTGGTTGCCTGGGACATATATTTTTTTCTCTCCTTCCTTTTTCTCAACGAGAATATTACGGGAATAAAATTTTCTTTTTGTATATCCAAAATTCGTACTTGCATTTTAAATTCCACTAGGAATAGTGAAATTTCCCTCATTATCTTTAATTAAGTAGATAAATTTTGTTTTCGCATTATCACGCGGATTAAATTACATGTACAGACGCGAGAACGTAAGCATCTATATAATAGGTTGTTATCATCCTATTCCTTTCTCTGTAATGAACGTTAGTGTTACGCTGTAATAACGAAAATTCTCTCTGTTTAATGAAATCCTATTTTTTAATTGATGTTACAGAGGATCGCTTCTCTTATTAAAAACACAGTGTATAAAAATTAACTGCAGGTTTGTTTGTTTTTGTTTTCTTTTATTCGGTGTACATGTAAAATTAAGCGGGAGATAAGACGCGGATTTCGCAGTTATGAAGCTAATACGTTAGTATGCGGGTTGATAGGAGAGTTTCGGATTTAATCGGGATAAAGTGTGAATGAATTAAGTCATTTAGGGGTGATTAGAGGTGTAATGGCTTGGAAATGTCTGTGAATATAATACGGATAGACGTACCCATTGAATTAGTATACCTTTTCGAAAAACGCGCTTATCGTGTATTCGTTGTTAGTTCTATGTGATTCTATACGATAAACAGTGTTTTTTTTGTTTGTCAATCTAGGTGGTCTCAAACTTTGAAAATAGAGGTATATTTTGTTTTTATAAATAATGGAAATGATTTTTTTTAGAAAACTCTTTAATATTTTGCTTTAAACGTTACGTTATGTTTTCAGGTTTGTAGATTAATAATTTAAATGTAATGTTTGGGTTACCGTTGGTAAACCTATATTTTATGAATAATAATGAAAAATTATTTTTTCTCAAAATATTACTACAGTGTTTTTCCCTGAATTTTTTCAGATTTTTAATTTAAAATTTTCAACACAATCTTTAGGTTAAAAAAAGGTAGAATCCCCGTAATTCGGATCCTTCACGTCCTTAAAATGCTTCGGTAATAAATGATAACATTTTAAATTTTACCGCAAAACGCTAGTTATTTAAATGTATAAATCAGTATATCTTCATGACACATACGTAGAATAAGACTTTATTTTTGAAACGAAAGAAAATAAGATTAATAATTCTAAACTTTACTCTTGCGCTTCATATACATATATGTACATACGTACATAAAAATCTCAATATCCCGAAAAATGAAAGATACATAACGTAAGGTATGATTTATCGGTAGGTCATGTAAATAACTGAATAATTTATATATTATTGTCTAGAATATATATAAAGTTTTAGAAAAAAAAGAGAAGAAGAAGCGAGTATACAACCGCGAAGATTGACAAGAGACAGAAGAAGAGGAGAAGGTAAAACGAAAAAGGAGAAAGAGAAGTAGGGTTTTCGTAGAAACTTGGATACGGACCGATAGCTCCGAGCTGTGGAAACGACATCCCGTCTCGTGGGATTTGTCCCTCCGAAATCTCCGTATCGTATACGGAAAGTAAAAGAAGCTTACGACAACGTGAAAGAAGAGAACCGAGTAGTAAGAAGAAAATGACGGAAAAGTAGAAGGAGAGAGGAAACGATTTTCTCTTACTTCTCGTTTTCCTAAGTTAGGAGAGACGTAGGGTTTGTACTTGGTCGAACCGACAGGTGAATTGAAGAGGAATGATTTTCAAATTCCGCGCGATATGTGCCCTTGCCGGATACAATCCTAACGAATTTCCTAAATTTACGAGGATACGCCCTTGTGACCTTATCGCGACGGTAGAAGAATAGTTACGTGACAATAGAAATTATAGCTCGTCGATTCGGTACTATAAACGATAAATTTCTTTCTTGCACTCTTTCTTTCTTTCTTTCTTTATTTCTTAACCCCCGTTTTTTCCTCTTCGTGGGTTGTATCCTCTGACGCCTCAGTCTCGAGGGAGTGAGGGAAGATGTAATGTATCGGTAATTTAAATTTTATTTGATTTATTAAACGTTCTCACTGATTGTATCAATTTAGTTTGACTATTCCCAATTTCCGAGTTAATATAATAATCTCTTTTTTATATTTACAGTGAAATAATCTTTTTTTACACTTTATAAAAAAGCTGTTTGAAAATATAATGTTCTTGTAGATGTTTTTAGGAGTTATTCGTCTGTTTTATCAAAATTGTGATAAAATTGCTGAAGAAAGTGTCAAATACGTAGATTTAGAAAGTACAGAATTATTTACGAAAGTTAGTAATTAATTTTTATATGTTTAATATTACCTTTAAGTGTAAATTCACATTTACTAATGTATTACGACTTTTGGCAATTCTATAGATAAGCAAAAAAATTTTCTACAAAATTCACCATACTTATACGGTAAATCTAGATAACTCAGTAAATCTCAATATCGTCGTGACATCGTAATAGAAATTGAAACAATACCTTATCAAATTTGTCATACGCTAGAGACATCCAAAATTTACCGAACAGTCTGTATAATTTTTATGAAAAAAATCATCTGTGTATATTTTTCCAAACAAGTAACGATGCACTATCCGATCATCTAAGCTAGAATATTATCTACCAAAATATCTATATGTCTCAAAACAAAATAAATACATTCCGTTAACTAAACCATTTGATTCACATAGAAACGCATTAAGCAGTTAATTTCTTCCAACCAGCTGATTGATCTAATTGCATCAGTTCGAATTTAACGAGTCCAACACCTTTGAATGACATGAGAAATAGAAATGTTCACGCCCTAATAGACGTACCGTGGGGCGTGGGGGGTGGGGGACGGAGGCAAAGAGGTAAATATGGGGGGTTGGAGTGGGAGTTGAATCCGGTGGGCTGGTAAACGGATACGAACCACCGTAAGGCTAATTTCAAACCGCCTTTCACTCCTATAGGGTATATAGAGGTAGTATATATACATAGACAGAATGCGAGCGATGCAACAGCGGCACGCCAGGTAATCGTATAATCGTTATGCAAATGAAATTATTTCAACGGCGCGCACGCCCGGCAATTACGAGGATATTAGGTGAAAGATTACAGATGACCGCTCTTTTCCTAATTATACTAATTTCTCGGGTGGGGGGATGCGCACACCACCCTCAAAACCGAAAGATCCCTACATACACAAACGAGCTGTGTGGTTGCTTCGCCGTGTGTTCGCCTTGTTGTTCTTCCCCACTGATAGCTGAATTATTTTACTCTTACGTGCTACACTGGATATTCCCAAAACACCCAAAAACAAGATGTTATATGTAAAAATTAAAAAAAAATCATCAGATATATCTCAATTTTAAAGTTAAGGAATTCACGTTTTAACTGTGGAGTAAAAAAAAAGTGTGTGAAATATTCATGAGCTCAATCTTTCCATCGTGATTTATTTTGTCAGATTAAATCCAGACTTGCAATTTTCGTATACGATATGTGTACGAGATATCCCGTTCTCATTGGAATTTCGTAAATATATTTTATCAGCTCGGTATAAAAGTAAAATAAGCATGTACGTATTATAAGAAAGTCGAATTTTTTTTACCGAAGCTCTGGAAAGAGAGAAAGAGAGAGAGAGAAAGAGAGTGGTATTCGGATTTTCCACGAGCGACTTTTCTTCGTATCGCGCGACGTTGTCATACTGTATGCATAGCTGTGTGTAATATAATGACGTACCGGAGAAAACGGAGGAGAAAAAAAAGGAAGAGAGTAGGAAGTCAACAACGTTGTTATCCGAAGCTTTTTTCGCTTGTGTACGTGTATATCGTTAGCTGGGTTACGCTTTAATATTTCGACATGTTTCCGTTTTATCTTACAAGATTTTTAATTGTTCATTATCCTGATTTAATTTTTATTTTTCCTACTCCTCTTAAAATGTAATATTAACGAACATTTTTTGAATAATTCACTCATTTAAAACCAATTGATATTGAATCGTATACATCTCGAATCGTTAAAGTTTAATTATCTTGTCTTAACGATAAAGTAGCAGAAGAAAAAATATTTTCATCTTCTGTTAAGAGAAGCTTTTGTGTAAATGATAAAAGGTTCCATCACTACAAGTGGCGTATGATTTGTAACACTTTACCACTTGAGAAGAAGAAGAAAAAAAATATATATATAAAGAAAGATTCGGGATAATGGCTAGAGGAAAAAGAGGTCAAAGAGGTTGGTACACTTAAAACTTGGCTCTTCACTACGTGGTCTATCAGAAACGGACACAGAAGTAGACAGAATACTTTTCAAAGAAATGGATTTTCCTTTCAGGAAAAAAAAATATGTTTCGCACAAAATAATGTAAGTGCATTTAGTAATTTATTAAAATTTTAAACCATTTCGTAAATCAGAAATCACACTGTTTTGTTAGAACGAGTAGAAAGTTTCGTCTGAATTCAAAATTATATCGTCAATTTCGCTAATGCAGAACTTTGTTAAAGCTTTTAAATACACGCCGTTCGGGTCTTGATTTTTTTACCATAAAGGACTAAAGGACGTATTTCTTCCTTTTTTTTACAGCTTAATATAGTTTTAGTTTGTGCTTTTTATCACGCGTTACTTTTATGTTTTAGAAGAAAAAAAAATGACTCGGTTCGGATAATTTAAAAATTACACGTAACTAATTAAACATCACTGCTTGCTATACCGCGCAAAGCAATGCGAATAGATAAGAATGCCTTTGAAATACTTAATAAAAGTGAGAAATGGCTTAATCAGTTATTTTTTTGTTTAAAAAAAACGAAGGAGCGAATCGGCTTAATAACAGTGACAGGGAGAACTTGGTTAAGAGAAAGGCGAACGTTGGTAGGTGGGTATAAGGGAAAAGTTGCTCGACTGGTTGAATGCAGAAACGGCGGTAATGACAGTGAGTCGAGCCGGCGACCAAGGAAAACAGAGAGAGAAAAGACGCCACTTGGCAGCTATTGTCCTTATCTCGAGAGTCTGAAAAGCAAGGAGGACCACCGAGGAGGGAAGAAATGAAAAGCACGAGGGAGTCGAACCAAGGAGGGGTGGAACACTGGGATTGCAATAAGAGCAACGGAAATAGATGGTTTAACAGATAAGTACGAAGAGAAACTGTCGCGAAGGAAGAAAGAAAGATACCAAGGCGATCGCACTCTCAAAGTGCTTCTCTAGCTCCATATACCCTTTCTTTTCTCTTCCTCTCCCTCTCCCCCTCCACCCCTCTCTCATTCTCTCTCTCCCTCTCATAAAAAGATAGAGAGACGGAAAATGGACCCAATTCGCTTGTACTCCGGGACTCTAATTTCAAAAGTTGATTTCATCTTTTTCACTTGCCAACCTTGATTTGCCTTTTTCTCCCGCACCTTTTGACATTCAAATCGGGTTAATAAGGATACCTTAAAATTAGCGAAACTTTGATTGATAGTGAAAGATGTACATTGAATTTCGGTTAAATCACCGGAATGATTAAATTTTCGTTGTCTCGGAGCAAATATAAAAGAAAATTCATTCTCAACTACCCCCGAGAGAACGGTGTCGAGGTTATTTTCTTTCTTGTCTACGTACGCAAAAATGCCACCCTCCTATCCACATTTGTGTGCGGGAGTATTCGAAATACACACAACGCGCTCGTTTTAACTTGCGACAAATTGAAAGCTCGTGCTACCAATTTGTCTCTCTCTCTCTCTCTCTCTCTCTCTCTCTCTCTCTCTCTCTCTTTGTTTTTCTCTCTATCTCTATCTCTCTCTCTCTCGGTTGAACTCCGCCTATCCGGTGGATATAGAGCTCCACGAGACTATAGAATAACTCGATTAGTCATTGTGAAAAAGGAGAACGACCGACTGAGTAAAGAGCTCCCTGAACTTGAGGAATCTTCGAAAATTACACCGTCTTTATTTAGCTTTATGAAATATCTTGCCATATTACAACCGGGGTCCCGTGCAACCTCTTTATTGCCATTAAACTTTAGTAAAATTGCTTTTTCATACTTCCTCTTTCATTTTTTTTTATTTTTTATTTTTGCTTCCTACTAAGGGATTATAGTTTATGCTTCGAAATAAATAACGTTTTAAAAATCTTCGTTCAATGTATATACGACAAATTAAAAAAAAAAACAAAAAAAAGAGGGATGAGGTTAACCAGATATCGCGAAATATAATAAAGAAAACAAGATTCTTCATTATTACCATTCCGCAAATTTTTATTTTCTAAATATATAGCCCGCCGGCAGTCACGTTTATTAAACAAACATTCGTGCGTCCCCATTAATATCTTTCAAAGTGAAATAAAATGTGTGTTATGTGTATACGTATCAACTCAATGAATTACGATTCAAATCACGTTTATTTCCATTTTTTTAAACAAAACAATACATTTCTCTCTCGTAAATCTTTTTAAACAACCCGAATGAAAATGTAATTTTATATAAGTGTTAATGTATATATATATCGTTTTGTATAAACAAGAAAATGTATGTATTTAGCGTTGCCATGGTTAGGCTGTGCATCGGCGACATCGTAATCCGGAATCTAAGGTAAAGCCGCTTAGAGCGATTTAATGAACATTCCGAACAAAAGGATGATAACACAAACCCGGCTGGTGCCTCCGGCTGGACGACCAAGAGAATTCGTACTTTGCAACAATGGGTACCTCTCGCTCTCCCTCTCCTTTTCTCTCTCTCTCTCTCTCTCACTCTCTCTCTCTCTCTACCGGAGATGCTATCGTCTTAGACTGTACACGAGTATCCGAGTGAATTTCCGTTAGATACCGTTACCTATTTAAAATTGTACACACATACACACATATATACACACACATTTCCGTTATTTCACCGAATGATTGATTAAACTGTTTACTTTAAGACGATGTTTCCGAAATACGATTCTGGGTTTGATTAAAACGCGAATGAGTAGGATTATCTTGTAATTTTTGAGGGATGGTTTAATTGTACATCCAGAATTTTTGGAAACTAATTTCTGATAACTTGAGGAATGGTGATTTTCCGGGAAGATTCTTACAGTTTTTGGGTGTAAATTACGTAGACGGTAGGTTATATTTTAATCATGGTACGAGCTTGAAATACACGAATAATAATACTAAATGCTTAAAGAGATTAAATTTGAAGTTATGTAAAATTTAAGGTATTCTTTGCTCAATTCATAATTCATAATTCATTAATATTTCTTTTAGTTCACATAGTAAGTAAAATATATCTTAGCTTTCAATTATCTATTGTCGATAAAATTTGTTACAAATTTTCTTCATGTTACGATAAGGTCCAAACAAATACTGGAATTATACAAACTTAAGATGTTAAATTTTTGTAACTGACAAATAAATCGAATATTATATAGCTATTGTCGCTGCTCATCAGATAATAAACATTTCTAATTTGCTATGTCATTTCATTAAGAGCAAAATAAAGTGAATTTGTAATGAAAGTGTACAAATAAAAGTGCCGATGTAGGAAAATGTATCATCGTAAAAATTTAATCAATAGTTTGAAATGTTGATCGGTTGGCAATCGTTTTCGTGTAAATACCCTGATTCACCGGGAGTGAACTTGGGTTATTAGCTCGTTCGTTCTAAACTAAAGAAATTCAATAAATCAAGTTTCTCATCAAGGTTTTTTGTTTCTTAATTCCGATTCATCTTTAACCGAAGGAGGAGTTGGAGGGCAACAATCAGCAATTAACCTGTAACTCAGTTTCCGAAACGCTAGACAGTTCAGGAGCAGTTTGGTTATATTCTAATAGAAAGCGAAGATCCTCGAAGGTGTAACTAAAGTTTTAGCATTACTCAGGAAATGAGAAAAGTTCTTTCACGAGAATCTCATTTTTTTGAGAGGAGGGTCGGGGCCAAGGGGGTAAGGGCGATAACTCGTTTAATGATGAAAAGAATATGAGGGAAGTGGGCCGGTAGAGGAGAACGGAGGATAAAACTCGAGAGATACAATGGTGATTCGAATAACCGTTCGTTCGATCGGTCTAAGAAGGAGCCAAAGGAACAACCGCGCGAGTTTGTGCTTCATTTAATCAGCGCTGGATCGCCGGGTCTTTGAGAGCCTTCACCTCTCTTCTTTCCCCAGTATGGTTCGCACTTGAGGTATTCCAGCAATTTCCACGGTTCCACGGGGGAATATTCATGAGCCGCGAACGAAAAGGGAGGGATGTGACGTTGGTACGCCGTGGATGACGTCGAGGGAGCTCCAGTCGATATGCCTAGGTGGGAGTTTAGCTTGCAAACTGAAAGGGTCAGAGAGCTCGAGGCTTTACGAACCGGCAAATCTATGCAGATGAGAAAGGAAGGCTTGATGCGACTAGACCAGCAACATCCACGCTTCAATTAGTCCAAGTGCACCAACGGCCTTCTCACTGAAATTCTCTCGCTCTCTACCGACCTCCGACCTCCGTCTACTCTACCTGTACCTCTCTGTCTCTATGTGTGTGTGTGTACGTGTGCGCGCATGGACCTGGCCGAGTTGTCCCACTGACAACTGGTTGCCCTCTAGGCTATGCTACTCGAGCTAACCTACCGATCTCTTTTCTCCTTGCATTCGACTTTTCAATTATTCAGAAAACATTTCTTCGAACCTTCTTTTACCTTATAACATCCATTAAAGCTTTTTCAACCTTTTCACGCTTTTACTCATTTTTGAAATTTCACTGAGGTGTATATATATATAAACTCGGACGTACCTCGAATTCATTCGGCTAATGAATGTGGGTAATGTACTACATTCTTCCTTTTATATCTTATTATTCAAAATATTAATATATATTTAACATTATTACTGGTATTGTTAAATCCACATGTTACAGAAGTATAATTATATACATATGGTTTAAATATTTTCTATTCAAATTAGAAGTATTTCGAACTTTTGAATTAGATTAGATATTTAATTTTTATATTTATAAAGAAGAAAAATATTTCAAGAAAAAATTATTATTATTCTTTTAAAATGCTATACATTCAATTTATATCGATTTGATTTTGTAATTTACATAAAATCCGACATAATTTTAATGTTATAATAAATTTCTTACACGGAGAGAAAAATTTAAAAAAACAATCTAAGTATTCTAAATAAAAAAACTGATTCTCAGTTTTTATAAAATTATAAGCAAAAATTGTACTGAATACCAATTCGTATATACCAATATTTTACAATGAATAATCGGATAAATTTGATTAACTTTTTCTCTCCGTGTATGATATATGATAATCTTGAATTCATATTAAACTTGTTAATGATTTTACAAAATGAATGTACTTGTTATTAAATTTTATTAATTAAATAATATTTCTTTAAAAATTTAATCTATCATTTACGTTCTTTTGTATAAATACTCAAGAATTTTCCCAGATTTTTTGAGAGAACCCATGATATACTTTCATTAATGTACATAAAAAAAATTCATTTATTTAATGCAGATAATATAAAATTTTCACAAGCTCTACCCTTACCACTGGATCCACTTAAGATCCTTTTCAATAATTAAAATGCATTTGAATTAAAAAGAAAAGTGTTTCGAATAGTTAAATAATTAATTAATTTTTTAAAATTATAAATGTTTAATTGTTAATAAAAAAAATGGTAATAATTTTTGTTACAGGTCGACCAATGGTTTATCCACCAACGCAAACATTAGCGACGAACGAAGGAGATGCACTCGACGTAATGGTCGAGTTTTGCGCTGAACCAACCTACACGAAAGTCCTTTGGATGTCGGAGGAACGTGTCTATTTACCTGATGGCGAACTTCGGGACGGCGTTCGCGCTCTTCGTATCGAGGTGAGCATTAAAATATTTTAAAAACAAACCTTTCAACGGAGTTATTAAAATAATAAAAAATCATCACGGTTAATAATTCAATCGGATAAATTAATTTGTTACAAGTGGAATGATGTCAAACGAACGTGCTACCAATTTAGGTTATACGAATACATTTGAAATATCAATAACTGTTTTATTAATTTATAGTATTTTCTTAACATTTTAAATCCATAGATATTTTAAACGGTTTAATCTCGATTAATATTACTCGAATGCATTTTATAAAATATTTGATGATTCCATTCAACATTTATTTGAAAAATCAAATTTATTAATTAAATAATTTATTATTTAAATTTTGGTTTAATTTTAATTATCGATAATCCTTATTAAGGATCCTCGGTATAATAATAATGAGGCACGTAGATAATGGTATATAAAAAAAAATTCGGATCTATACGCTATACGTTGAGTTATAAATTACACGAAGGCTAAAATAGTCAGTATCAAACTTCAAAAATTGATAATCCTTCTATTAAGAGTACCTTGAATATTTCAATATCCAGTTAAATATTTACAAGGCTTCGATTCTAATTTTCCTTTTTCCAATACACTTCCGCTGACCGATCTGTAATACGAGCGTTTAATTTATTATAAAATTTTTCAATCGTCCAGGCGCAGTAATCGTTGAAAAATGAGGGAGAGAGAGAGAGAGAGAGAGAGAGAAAGGTAGTGAGGGTGAGAGAGAGAGAGAACTGCGGTAAGAGTAAATGGAAGGTAGGAAATCGATCCACGCGCGAGAACAGCGAAGCAATATTTTATCATCGCGAAACGAGTTACAGTTTCCCGGTCCATTGAACTCATCCGAACGTCTTTCCCATTCTACGGTAGACTCTCACTCTCTCTCTCTCCTCCGCCCCTCTCACTCTCTCTTTACCCTTCACAGCGACATCGTCCCCCTTTTAGGATTCACGATTCAACGATCTCCGACTTCCCTGTTTTGCGTTCCTGCGGCTAAGGTGTAGCTCGATATATTATTCACCGGAATATCGAGGAATAAAGCTTTCCCCCGCGATAGTTCACTCGACGCGTCTCGAGAATTAGAACTTGAAGGAGGAACTCAACTGTATACAGATACGAGGATTACCTTAAGAATTTGTGTATATGCGAGAATTCACGGGAGCTTAATTGCCCGTCTTACTGTACCCTTGCAATGCAATATACACCGTCCCCCCCCTCTCTCCCCCTCCCCCCACACCCATCACCCTCCTTCCCCACTGTCGTCTTGGTATAACGAATTTCACTTGGATATGTCACTTTAATACATACATTACCTTTTCCCTAATGTAGATAAGATATTCCCTCTTATTATATTCCTACCTTTTACACATTTAATATATACATATATATTATGTACATTCCATCGTTCGCTATATACTGCTAATTAATTGTTAGATACTCGACGTTACATTCTATAACAGCATTTGCGTAATTGGGTTAAAAGTAGAGTTTTGAACGCGTACATACGAAAATGTTATAACAATAGAAAATTGTTGGTTAACAAAATAAAAATAAAAAAAAATAAAAAGTTTCGAGAATTTAATTTTGATTCATGAAACAACTACGGGGAAACCTATTGTACACACAAACTGGGCCATTAAGAATAGAGATTAAATAATAGAATTCTTCATTTTCCTGCAATAGCCCGCATTGCGTTCGTGTTGCGCTTTGAGAAATTTAGTTGTGTCCGTGCTCCGTTCTTAAGAAACTTGATATTTAATGAGATAAATTATTGTATTATTAACAACATATTATTTTCGCACATGCATCTACAATAAAAACATAGTTAACGAAAAATTAATGTATCTTCGTTACGTTTTATTATTTTTACCTTTTAATTCCGAAATAAAAGAGGTATCCGATGCTTACGGTATTTTAATATTTGAAGCATCAGGCAGATAATTTATTAACTAATTGTTTACTTTAGCGGAAGAGTTTTAAATTATTTTCTTGAGTTTAGTCGAGTTAATTAAGTCTTGATTAAAACAACGCAAAGTGCACGTCGATCGTTTACACGGTCTTGGTATTAAAATACCGTTAATTTTTGCGAAAATTAAACGGTATATATATATCCGAGAGAATTTTTATTAAAATTCATGGTAGAAAAATAAAATTAAACGCACGATTACCTTTTTATCTGTTACAGCCTGGAAGCACCGAATCCTGCTACCGGAGCATTCTGCGGTTCGAGCGCGTTCAACGTTCCCATGCTGGCGAGTGGATACTTCTCGTTCGTTCATCCGAGGGCCTAGCCGATGCCTCGGTTTCCCTGAACGTTACCCTTGCAGCTGGTTTCAGTCGCGCCCAACTGCACTCGGCAAGCCTCTTGGGGACATTGCTATGCCTCGCTTTGGCTATCCTATTGCGTCCTCGAACCTGAGCCACCGAATTCCTCGATGAACCGGCGAACAAATCCTGTATTCTCGTATAGTCTGGATGTGGATTTTACTGACTCCATTTTATTATCTCTCTCCCTCTCTCTCTCTCTCTCTGTCTCTACCTGCGTTTCTTTGAAAATCCTCTTTTATATTTATACACAACAAATAGTTTATCGATTTAAAATAAAATACAATAAAAATTCTTTAGCTAAACGTTGGTATTTTGTAAAGTGATATTACCATTAATGGATGCTTAATCCACGTGTACTGCGAAATGTCACTTTAAATAACGATACGTGTATCGGACGAAGTATTTTTATTTCACACGTAAATATTTTATTACTTTGGGAAATTCGGGTGACGGTAATTAGAACGGAATGTGTTGACGCGAAACGTGTAAAAAAATCGCCTCGAAATGCAAAATTATACCGAAAATATTCGAACAACATTGTAGACGAGAGAAATCATTGTGATATAATGACAATATTTTATCAGTGATGATTACAGTCTTCAAAGTGACTCTAATCATCAAAGGTACATTCATTTACCATGAAATCAATTGACAGCTTCTGTAATAGTTGATTGAAATAGTTAATTTGTACGAGTTAATTGCAAATTGTTAACAATGAATAACGTCAATGTTAGTTAAGAAATTTTCTCTTCAATCTAACCATAATTTCTAATTGAATATTAGTTGTCACCCAACAAATTACATTAATTCAATAATTGCCCTCGTAACAATCGTGGAATCCTTATTACTCATAAAACATCGCGAGCTATGAAAAGAAAAAGAAAATACACATAATCATTAGTGCAGGTCATTGCTCATTGATTTCTCTCAACTCGTTTCTAATTAAGTATATATGAGCGGTTACCCGCTTTAAAAAAAAGGGGGGAAAAGAAAGTGAAAGTAATCAATTCCTCCCTCGGGAAGAAAATTACTTATCAAGTGAAAATATAACGGCGGAGGGGGAGGGGAGGAAGGGCTCAAATGAGAAGGGATTATCGAGCTAATAAAAAGCTTAACGCGCTCGTCGCGGCTTGATGAAAAAAAAATTAGAGAAAAAGATAGGGAAAAAAAGAAATTTATAAGAAACGAGAGAGAGAGAGAGAGAGAGAGAGAGAGAGAGAGAGAGAGAGAGAAGGTGGAAATCACGGAGAGACTTCGAATCTCCCTATTAAGCTTCCGCCCATATCGGGATATCACGTACGCCAGGCGGCGAGCGCTACGCTCTTCGCTTCGTAGGGAAGATTAAATTTTCTGAAGCGCGAACGCGCCATACCGAGAACGAATTTCAACGACGCGTGCGCTTTATATATATATATATATATATAAATGCGCGGGAAGCGATAAACCAGGTCAGGACGGTGATATAATTAAGGGATAGAAAAAAGGGAATGCTCCTGTCGCGAGGTTTTTGGTGGAATTTAGACGAATAAAATTGTATCTAACCACGTGTTTACCTTTCTTGAGGGAAAAGTACTCGATACGTTTGATTTTAGATTTAGATTTTTTATTACCTACTGCCCTACGATAATTCTTCTATTTCTAAGTTTTATATTTTTTACGGTGGTAACACCGTAATATTTTACACGATGATATTCTCATTAAAAATGTGTTATTTATAATCTGTATTAGGATTCTTCGAGACAAATGCGAAGATTGATTGTCTTTTAAATCGGATAATACGATTCAGTACAAATTGTACTTTGAGATATAAAATTTTCTCTTCTACTTGATTTATGACTCTATCCATTTATAAACAATCGGATAAAAGCTATTTTTGATATTAATAAATTATTTTTTAACAGATTTTTTCGAATACGTCCTTAATTACTGCGACTTGAAAGTAAAACAATTTGCTTGGATCGGCATTTTCTTTTTAACTCAAGGTAGTATTCGAATAAATGTTTATTAAAAATTTATCAATTTCCATAATGAGGATGCATTTCTCTTCAAAGTATAATTATCATTTGTAAATATTATTCATAAGGAAAAAACAAATGAGACGGGAGATACGCTCGTACTTTTTTCTCAAGAACGCACATCCTGGTTTATATAATATTTAAGCGATTATACATATATATATATTTAACGGTGAAAAAAGATGAAGAAAAAAATTAATAAACTCATGGGCTACGTGTGCGTAAAAACTCATGCAATGTAAATAATTGTATAGTATGAAAAATTTGTATGTAGCGAAAAGCCAGGCAAATGCATTTTTATCTCGTCGATTTTAGCGAATTCATTAACTAAATAAAACATTATCGCGCTTATACCCGAGAGACGCAAAGAAAAATTTTATTTCTTGGTCAACACCTTTTTATTATTTATCGAAAAGGGATATCAAACTATTCCTGAAATTCAAAGAGAAAAAAAAACGAAAAAAAATACTCGTAATTGTATGATATCTGGTATATTCAGAGTTAACAACAAGAAAATAAATAAATAATAATAGATTTATCTACGAAATGGGAATAATGAAAAAAAAATGAAAATTTGTTGTATATTACGATATAATTAAGTAGAATTTGTAATGGTGTACATAGTCATTGTACATGCATCGTTACCGTAACGGTGATGAATTATTATACATACAAAATATATATATATATAAATATACATAAATATATATATATTATACATACGGTAACACTGTTAGAGACAAAACATTTACCATTTGTTGATATATTTTTATAAAGTTTTATTTAGCGACACGTGAGATCGGCTGATATCGTCGCGACGACTTTATTTTGAACAAAAAAAAAGAAGAAGAACAAATAATAATAATAAAATACTGAATAAACGCATCGCAAGACTATGGAAACGATATTGTGTAGATAATATTGCGAAAGCCAAGGTATAAGGTTAACCGAGAAATTCGATATTATTTGGAACGCGCTTAGAATTGGACATTCGCGCGGTTATCTAATTATAAACTTTTTGCTCGGAAACTCGGCTAAAATGCTCTTTGCGTAAAAGCAACGACATACCTCCTGACCGTACCAAGATATATATAGAATAATGCATTACCACAGACAGATTAGAATTTCAAAAGATCATTTCAATCTTTTTCTTTTTTTTTTATGATACACATAATTTTAAAAATTTGACGTTTAATTTCGTCCATAATTTTACTCATAAATATTTCAAAAAAAAGAGAGCGAGTTAGCTTCACCCGGATAAAATTAATATTTAGACTCAAAAAAAAGAGGATAACGCAGCTGCATTTTTTTTTAATATTCACGAGAGCACGATAAATTAATATTTTTTTCTTTCTCATTGAAATTGAAATACACGGGATGGAGGATGAAAATAATAAACAACCGACCACACATCCTTTTAAATGCAAATCTACCAATTGAGCTTGGAAATAACATTTTATGAAAAAATCGCATTCGCGGTTAAAGTACCTTACCTTGACTTTCGCATATCGACTTTAATGTACGACGAGGAAGCCAAAAAAACAATAAGCTCGTACATACGTTTACTTTAAAAAAAATAACAAATGGGCACGACTCGTTTCGTACGACGAAGATCCCTTCGATCCTTTTCTTTTTTTCTTTGAGATAACTTTCTTTGATCTTAAAAAATTTCACTCGTAAGGGGAATGGAAAGAAAAAAAAATGCCTGCCAACCCCCCCTGTTTGTGAGTTATCTCATGGAAAATCTGAACGCGGACACGGACACTCCTTGAACTTCCTTATGGTAATGAGATTACTTGGCATTTATCTACTTAGTAATTGAAAACTTCTCTTCTTTAGTGTAAACGTACACGGGAGAACTGTTTTACGAGTGTTTGAGTCCAAATGTAACCGTCCCTTCCTTTTTCGATGCGCATGCAACTCAAAAAGGTCTAAGATTGTTATCGTTCGTTTCTCCTTCCTCCATTTACTTTTTTATTGTAATTGTATAGTTAACTATAAAAATGGATACGTCGTCATTTATTTACGTATACGTCGATTAAATACCGAAAATAAATGGAAATTTACAATACGGAAATGTCGACCGTACTATATGAATGATTAAAGATAAATAATATACCTTCATCATCTCCGTCATTTATTAAAAATCACTACGCATACATTGCTTTGAGCGAGTAGCGCATAAAATGACTGTTTATTAATACCTCCGACACAAACATTTAATTTTCATCGTTACCTTATTAATAAAAATCAGTCATTTTCTCCGCTACTCGCGTTATAATACCGTTCATTTAATTTTCGAGGTAAGTATATATAAATATACGTTTATTCAACTAACTTCGTGATCATCATCATCGTCATCGTTTATAATGCGTATTTAAAAAATAAAAAGAGAGCGTGAGAAGAAAAAAAAATCGTTTACATAAGCTTTTTATATTGACGATCAAAGTTTTATGTCTGGCGAATTTCTAGTTGTGAACGAAAATCGACATTGAAGTAATTAAACTAGTGCAAATCAAAAAAATAAATAATGCCTAAGATAATTTAGTTATTATAATCTTCGTGTTTCACTGTTGATGAAGCGGAAGTCAATTTGTATATAATGCGGATTACTTATGTATGAGTAATAAACAAGAAAACAAAAATGGGAAAAAAAGTGAAACGTGTTCGTCGTAACACACTAACTCTGTAACTTACATGATATTAACGCATTTGATGAAAATATAGATTGGTGAGAAAGGAAGTATGGAATAAAAAATAGAAATTGTTAAATTGTATTATGAATTATTATGTTTCGTTATTTCATTATTTATCACAACCACCTTATTATCTTCCAATCATTTTTTTTCGAATCATGAAGGTAAGATATGCACACATATCGTACTTCGATAAAAAATTATGTTCTATAGGATTTTAACTTTTAATGCAACGTACATCACAAGTGCCATTTTTTATGTGCAATATATCATATTTAATACCTATGCATGACATAAATAATCAATGTAATAAAAATATGATTTAATGATCTTTTAAGGATTAATTATTGAAGTTATATTTGAATGAACGACAAGTTAAATCTAATTATTATTCATTTCTTTTAAAGAAAATGAATATTTGCAAATTAGAATAACGATTATTTAACGTTCTGACGTGTTGAACGTTCATCAATATCAAACATCTAATCTTGGATAATAATTTTAAAAAATGTTCTCTTCAATCGTCATGGAAGTAGACGTTTCAGTATTAAATAATAGAATTTCATTACCATTTAGACAATTTTTGGTAAAATCGTTATATTTAGCTACTTTTGATAAAAAATTGATGAGCTTTCAATCAAGTTAATAAACGAAATATTGCAATCAAACTATAATTTTAATAATAATTTTAAGCAATATTCCCGGAACAAATATTTATTCTAAATTCATTCAAATTTGACATTTTAAGTAACAAAAATGACTAATATTATAAAAATTGATTTTTTAAAACGTTCATTAAAAAAATTATTTTTCTTAAACTACAATACTCTGGTAAAAAAAAATAAATCACCAATATACAAAAATATACTTTCTCGATTACAAATACATACGTATATACGTACACCAAACTCAAGAATCATAGTTGGAGACAATGGAAGGTTAAAAAAAAAGAAGCAAGTAAGCAAGCAAAAAAACACAAGTCTGACTAACGGCGTAGTTGTTTGCGCCGCAAAACGTGACTCGGCGGGGCGTTAAATGAAGTCCGAGGAAAATCAAAGAAAAGCCGTAAAGTTTCCAACGTGAGCGAGAACGAGAGAGAGAGAGAGAGAGAGAGAGAGAGAGAGAGAGAAATCGAGCTTAGCCGTACGAAACTTACGATGAGACTCTAGCAATTCTCGTGGGCGCCTATAACTTCTAACGAAACAAAGTTGATGTAGCTCGTGGGGGTGTGTAAGTCGACGGTTACGAGAGAAGTAAACTGTTCCAATTTTCTCGCGAAACGCCTAAGGTTCCGAGACCTTTTCTATACTGTATATATATAAGAAAGCCCCGCAGGTAACTGATGCGGAATCGTTAAAAAGACCACGAGAACACTTGCCGATTTTTAATTGTTTCGCGAGAACCCCGTTATTTCCAAGCCCCGCTTATACCCCGGAACTTGAGCTTTTTCACCTTTTCTCTGTATACAAGTATACAACCAGTGCTTATTATAAGATTTATTATTTTAAACTTGCTAATTGGAATTCAGTTACATCATCATTGGTTGTGTAAATCAAGAGCTCGGATTGAATTGTACCTCAACATTATTTATTATCAAAATATTATTATTTCATTATAACGTTAATGCTTCTACGTTAACTAATTCATTTATTGGGTTATTCAGTTGTTATTTGATTTATTATTACTTTGTTATTATTTCACTGGAGTAAAAGCGTCTAAACCCCACAAGAAAAATAGTGTCTCCGCCTCGGGAAATTCGGATGCTTGTTTGCTTCGTCGAGGACAACGTCGCACCGGGTGTTCGATGCAGCAAGTCCTTGCGAAACTTTTCACGAATACACCATACGAAATTTTCGACGAAATTTCACCGTTTGATTATTAATCATTACTTTTTGTTTTTTGTTATATTTTTGTTATATGTGCTATATATACTGCACAAATTTTTTCATGAAAAGTTAATTATCCCACTTGTGTATAATAAATACGGTGAAAAACCCCTGTATCGGTGAATTTTCAATGAATTTATTTAAAATAAAGTAACTTTTAAAAAATTGTATGCTCGAACTTTATATATTAAAAGAGTAAAGGTTTAATCTTATCCAATTACCTTGACCTTTAAATTCTATATCCTTTTTTTACGTATCAGAGGATACGAAGTTAACTTTACCGAGCTAATACATAATGGATAATACTCGTTGACCAAGGGAAGAGGATCCGTGGTTTGTTCAATCAGATTAATGGCACCGACGGCACTTTTCAAAGTCTACCTATATGGCTTAAATGAACGAGAGCTTTTTCCCATCGAAAAATTGAAAATGCAAAGGAGTCCGAAGCTCATAAACTGACCCACTCGCTCTCTCTTTATATACGTATATATACATATATATCTATATTTTGCGGTGTGTTTTCTTTTCCTCGATGAAAAGTTTGAATTTAAAATCTTACTGATTAACCCGTACATTATGAAATGTAAGTACACCGACTTTACGATCTACCCGACTGAATAATTCCTCCATTTAAATTAAGATTTTCTTGCGTTCTCTCATTTTTGTATCTTTCAACACTTTACTTACAAGGAAATGGCTAATGGATCTTGAATTTTACCCTTCGTTTATTTGCTTCTTTAGAAGGAAGTAATCAAACGAGTTGATGTTAAAAATTGTACATTTTAAAGATTGTACAAACACTTTAAGTAACTACCAAAATACTGACTTTTTTTATTCTTTACCTCCGTCAATATAGCACTGAACGAGTTTTAATGGAAATTATATACGTATTTCTTAATGAAAGTAGCGCTATATATTGCTAATTTAATTTAAAACTACAGATATTCACATTTTGGAAAGATTATCCATCCGACGAACGATTTTAGCGCTTTAAAATTTTCTCTCTCGAGGAAACGTGAAATTTATGCGTGATTCCTCTTTTTTTTCTTCAGCTAAGAAGCAAATTTAGTAAAAAAAGAGGATAAAAAATTTGGGTTCCTTGTGACCCTTTATATCTTTCCTTCTGCGAGAATAACCCATTTTGTAAAAGAAGTTTTCTTCAATTCCAAATTCTTCTTATTTTTTTCTTCTTCACACGTAGATGTTTCCAAGTGATAGTCGGAATCTTTCACATTTCGGTAAACGCATCGTTTCTCCTACTTTTTAACAAAAAGGAATGCCTTTGATAAAATTTAATTTATACTTTATGCAATTTGCTTGTATATTTTTAAATCAAATGTTTTGGTATTACTTCACCAATAATGTACCGTTCCATTTCAAGATATATATAATACTATTTTCTTTGGTAAAATTAAACTTTTAATCGCGTACATATATTCTCGCGTATTTCGATTACGTTCTTGTATATTAATGCTTTTAAATCGAGTAAAATAAAACGCATAATTAATAATTTATCGAGTCGCTGTTTACTCTAAACGAGTATATATACATTCCAATACAAACACGCACATATATATTTTATTGCACGATAATTTTAATCTCTGCTCCATTTTACTTATTAATCCATTTAATTACTGCGCGGAGAGAAACCGTGCACACAGTTGTATATTGATACTCTTTATCGAACGAAAAAATAATCTTTCGATTTCCGTTGAAAAAAGGTAAACAATATCCTTTGATATATTTAACGCACGATCAAAAGGTGTTTGTTCAAAAATTAATACAATCGTTTGAATGTTTCTCGCGTTCAGTTTCCGGGAGTATAAATGTGGAAAAAATAAAGTATAATATGGAGGATGAGCGGGCCTAAGGGTAAATAAATTTTATAGTGAACAACAATCGGTGCTAATAAGAAACTCTCAAGAAACAATATGAACGGCGCAAGAAGGAAAGAGAGAAGAAAAAAAAAGTAAATAAAGTAAGGAAGGATCTAAAAAGAAGAAGCTTAGAGAGGTATACGGCAGATCCTTCTCTTATTACATCCTTTGTTTGAAATCAAGTTGAGTCGGTAATTAACGAGCGGGCAGCATCTCGTGTTTCCCTTCTTCTACCACTACTACTACTACTATGGGTGACTCGGCCGAACATAACCGAGCCGCTAGAGACAGTAAATTACTCTTAACTTCTCTCTGAGGGTAAAAATTACCAGAGAGAGGAGGTGGCAGAGAAGGGGTCGAGAAAGAGAGTGAGAGGGGGGAGTGGGGCGGGAGGGGCTTAAAGCCACCTCCGTAAAGCCCATAACTCTTACGCTATCTACGCGAGTAAAATGTTCCTTATCCTTTTCTCTTTTCGCTCTTCGAGCCAGGGCGTACTTGAGAATCGCTCGTCATTTATTTATTTCTCGCATCCGTGGTGAGGAAACAACAACGAAAGTCACCCAGTAAAAAGGTATACCTACGAAAAATTCTTCAGGCGCGAAGACAAATTTTTTTTAAGAAAATACTTCAGTGTCTGAGTATGTATGCTACATTTTTTCGTTTTCAAAAACTTTTTATAAACTTATTTTCTACGAGATATTTCTAATAGTAGGGCACGATCGATTGGTATTACATTGAAATCGGGTTAATCCTTACTAGAAAGTTTTACTGGGATATACCAGTAGGCTTTGACTTTTATCTTAGTTTTTAATTCGCACTTGGTAATTATAGAAATATAACTTTTTGAAGGGAGGTTTTATTAAAAATGAAATAAATAAGAATACGGCATTACACAACGAAATATCATTTTTACATCTTGTTACAAAGAATTTAATTTCAACATCCTTACTATTGTTAAAAGAAAAAAAGCTTTACGCACTAAATTAATACCAAGCTTTAAGGCAATAACATCGTTTTCTCTTTAATTAAAAAATATCTTTTATTATCCCTTTATCGTTCGAATGATACAAAACATGAAATTGAGATGTGCCTTAACTGCTAATAAAAAAAAACGTCGAACGCCATGTAGATAAGAAAAAGAATGAGGCTAAGAATTCCCTTCGCTTGTACCCTATTGCTGACTCTGCGAAATTGATCTACAAGAGAGGTTGTATAGAGTTCTCTATAATGGACTGAGGATTTTACAGAACGTAAATTAAATTTTTCTTGCGTTTAAATGATAAAAAAAAAATAAGTACCACAACTACTCCAATCACCTGATCAAGTCAATTTTCTTTCTTATTAAATGTTTACCTAAAGTAGTCGTTAGACGAATGTTAAAAATAACTAGAAAAAATTCTTTTTTGCATTATCCACGACCACGCGAAGAAAATATAGATTTATTAAAATTGCAGCTCTTACTACAAAGTAAAACGACTTGTAAATTTCTATAAAAGTTATCTTTAAAACGTAATTTTAGTTTATAATATTGTTGTATATACAGAAACATTTGCAAATAGTTCCTTGGTGTATATATATATACATATACATCGATTTGTACGCTTTTCAAAACAATACCGGTATCTTTTTCATTTCCGGACTTAAAGTTATGAATAATTTCGTTAATGCGAAACTTGTCTTTTACATATACTTTTTAAGTATCGCGTGTATTTATAAAAGTTAAATTATATTTACCAAAACAAGAATAACAAACTAATATATATTTAAATGACGAGTTTTGTGTGTATACGGAATAAAAATAAAAATTAAAAGAGAGAGAGAGAGAGAGAGAGGGAGGGCGACGCGCAAAATTTCATTCGAATGTTTTCCACCGCGGGAAAATGTATTTTAATCACGTTCAATAGGCATTAATCAATGACAATTTCATCAGTAAATAAAGAGTTCGAATTCGCGTCATAATTATCCGTAGAATAAACTGTTAATTAGATAGCGATTTTCCACGCACACGATAAAAGAGCAAAAGAAAAAAATTACATTGCTTCATTGTGAAAGTGTGTGTTTGGGTGTGTGTATATATGTGCGATATTTATTCATAAAGGATTGAAAATGAATTAAACGGGGAGAGGAGGGAGCAGCAGCAAATATGAATAAATGTACGAATAAATATAGAGGTAGTATTGAATTATTAAAACCGTTTAGGTAGCAACAATGCCGTTGAACCAATTGGCTAGCATATTTTAAATTTCAAATACAAAAGGTACATATATGTATACGTTCATGTTATTTTCGATTTTATATTCTCCAGAATAAATATATAGATATGTACACGTCTGAGAAAAAGTAAACATTTTTGGAGGTAGGTATTACAGGTGGAAGAAATAAACAAGTCCACGTAACCGGAAAAAGAAATCTATATATATGAGATTGATAAAGCATATAGAAAGAAGATGAAAGGAGAAAGAGAGAAAAAAAATAGAGAAAAGAAAGCCTTCTTCGTCTTAAAATAGAAAACAGAAAGCTCTCCTCGTTTACTCGTAGAAAAATGGACCACCCTCGTATCGTCTTTTTTTTTCTTTTCCTTTTAGCGCGTACGCCAAAGGAAAAATGCTTCTACGTATGTGTGTTTTCGCATTCGCGTAAAAAATTACATTTCCAACGTGAAAACTTTGTTCTCTATAAACTATAAATGGGAGACTATAACTTAGATATATACGCGTGTATAAGGTCATTTGAATACCTTTAAATAAAGTAATTTCCTCCTTTAAATGCTAACCGTCGGGCTTATCCCACCCTCTCAATTTTCCTTTACGAATTACCTTCGACGAAAGGTTACAAAAAAAAAAGAGGGAGGAGAGAAGAAAAGTACCGCGGAGATGGGAGCGACCCTTTTTTTTCTATCCTGGAAAATTTCATTTTCATGCAATAAAGACGGTGCTGCATCGCGAGCGTTAATGCTGTAACGACTCGAGAGCACCACGTCCTAGGGTAATCGTCAAACTCGAAACTTTTCTAATTTCCCGGCCGCTGCCCTTTTAAGGCTTTTCCCTTTGATCTGCAAGCTCGCTCGCGATTTGTAAATGCTATATTTTACGTCTACTTGCCTCGACCTTTCAATTAGTCACGTTCTTTCTTTCCTTACCCTTTTTTTCTTTTCCTTTCTCTCTCTCTCTCTCTCTCTCCCTCTCCCTCTCCCTCTCTCTCACTCGCGAGACTTGCAAAAATGTCGAGCGAATTCATCTGGGCAAGTGCGTTAAGTAAGTCTTTTACCTTCGCTTTGCAACGTCTTTTTTTTTCTTTCGTTAAAAGTATCGAGTAAACTTCCAGTACAAATTACAATATTTATAATACTTAAACATTCATCCCCATTTCGCATCAATAATTACAAATGCGCAATTTTTGCTTGTGAGGACAACTCTGGATTAAAATTGTGAACAAATAATTTATTATTATTAATGATAATCCTGTTATATACAATTATTTGAAAATATTTTTTGATTTTTGAATAATTTGTAGCGTTATTTGTATTTACCAAGACATTTCTTAGCTAATTCAATTAAAATTTTACCATTATAATCGCTTTATCACACTTATTTAGCATAATACACTTACTGCTGGATATCTCAGGAAAAACACTCCCTTGAATAGGCTGAAATTCAACGAATAACAGGTAAATATGATTCTACTTAGCGGTAATAAAATAGAATTATAAATGTTACAATAAAAAAAATTAATTTGCTAAATTATTCCATTAAATAAAATAATTATGTAAAAAGCGGATAAATAATATTTTAAATAAACTTTTTAGGTATTTTTTGTAATTCTGTTTTACTTAGAATAGCTATATATGAAACATCCCGCGGTAAGTACATTATATGCTACAAAATCTTGGTACAGATTTTAATAATATGATTAAAATAGCTATGTTGCAAATAAATTAGCTAAAAATTTTCTAGATTAAAGTTAACAATTAAAAAAGTTATACGAAACTTTTCTAATAAAAAATTAGATTCGTTGCTGTTGCGAGAAACCGATAAATTCATATTTTTATAAATATTCTATCATGAAACGATAATTTTTCAACTTTAAATTGCAACAATTTAGTTTTAGGTATATTTATCATTGCATACTAAATTATTAATTATTTGTAATTCATTATATATTTTCTAAATTATAAAATATCAAAGTTAAGCAGGTTTAAGTATCTTTAAACAAATTACGTACTTGTAATTATCAATATGAAAATGTCCCATTTTCGTTCATTACAGACTTTCATTATGTATTAAAATATTAATAATTAATAATAAATTGCTTTTCTTAAGTTTTAACTAATATTCGTTCCCTTGACGCAATTAAAAAGCTCGAAAAATAAATACCAATACAAAGTTGAATGAAAAGCAATCTGCTTTATTAACAACTATCGCGGAAAGTGCAGTAATAACAATTATTACAAAGTTTCTTGGTAAACTATTGTAAAAGAAAGAAAAATCGTATGATATACCAAGTATTAAAGTTAAATATTTACAATACAGCGGAGTGTACAATAATAGCCAGTTGTAAATTATATTTTGAGAATGCGCTTTTAACAACTCTACCAAAGCAATCGTAAATCAATGTATAAAATATGAGGTAACTTTTCGTAAGAACGAAATAAGTAGAGAACAACTATGAGTATTGTTAGTTTTGTGTGTACGGGTATGTGCCCATCTGTGTATGTCTATGTGGAATATATAGAAAGAGAAGAAAGAAACAACGAAAGAGCGCAACGTAAATTCGTACAGCGACGTTGACGAATATCGGTTGGGCAGCATCGATGATTTATTTATTTGCGTCTTAGAAGCCATCCTTCGAATCACAAAACTTTTCCTTCACGAGTATCTTCTTCTTCTTCGTTCTTTCTTTTCAGGGATCGAGTGTCGTTCGACCTACTTTGTCCAATTCGCCAAGTTATTGTCAAGTCGTTAAGACTTTCACAATTTTTTTTTTTCTTCTCTAGAAGTCGTATAACGATCATAGTTATCGGGAATAACTATCGTACTTTCGTTATTGTTTACCATTAGCGCTTATTTTATTTTTCGATCGAAATTACCCGACGAAAACAAAAAAAAAAAGTGGTTATGTACTCGCAACACAAAAATTGGAGAATCTAATCAATCAATTAACGTATATATACAAAACAGTAATTTTCACGCTTTTAAATATCTCAGTGCGCATGGCGTTAATTTACTTGAAAATCTCATCAATCAACGTTTTAACGATCAACAAAGATATGACGTAACCCTGAATCGAATGTTTCCTTCGCATTGGGTATTCAATGAATGAATTCACCGAGTAATATCACCTTGACAAGTACGAAGCACCGGCGTATGCAACGCGAATTGCAATTGTAGGTTATCGAGACTAGGTCACTTTAAAAAAAAAAAGAGAAGCGTAACCTTCCATTGAATTTTTCTTCCTCGTTCTTTTTTTTACGAAATTCAGTGCACCTGCCAACTTTTAAGTATAAAAAAAGGTATCAGTGATTTCGATACTTTTAAATTCAAAACGGATAAGGAATTGAAATATATATTTTTTTCATAAACGATCGACTTTTTTTTATTATAGGGCGAAGGATATGTATATTTTATTCAATTTTTTGACATAAGGGGTTTTACATTTCGGACGTCGATAGTTTTGAATGTACTTTCGAATTCAATAAGATTGGACATTATGCAAAAAAAGCTTTGACTGCTGAACTGAATATTATATAAAAATATTGCGATTAGTTTTTTTGGTTAATAATATTGCCAATTGTTCGTTTAATTGAAAAAAAAGTGTGCGAGTGAATTTTTAATAAACTTTTAAATTTGGAACAAAAGGTCAATTTTGATTGTACAGCGCAACGTAAAAGTTTATCGGATTTCGGTCGGTTCTTCGAACAGTAGTAAAATATTTATCCACGTACTCCAGCAACTTACACGTCTAATTTAGTTCCGTTTATTTTTATAAACGAAACAATGTTTCAAGTTTATTTAATTGGTCTAATTATAATTCCTACTCCTACGCATCCGCCTCCCCCCCCCAAGAAAAAAAGAAAAATAAATAATCTCAAGGAAAGAAGGTCAAGTGGCAGGAAATAAAACCAGAGATAGGGAGGATTGAAAGGGAAAACAACATCTTAAAGTAATTTATCGAAGCTCGAAAGTATTTTACCCGAGAAGCGGCAACTGATTGGCTACGCTTGAAAATTTGTCGTGTTGGTAAAAAATTGAATTTTTCACTAGGTGAATCGAGCAGTGATTGGCTAGAAACGAAGAGTTAGAACTCAAACTCTAATCGATCTTTCCCTTTGGCCAGAGCCAAGTTTCGCATGCATTAAACTTCCACAATTTAATTTTGCTTTGGCAAAGAAAGTGTGTACAGGAGGTAAAACTTGAAGGGTGAACTGATTGAGAGAGAGGGAGGAGATGGTCCGTTGGACGTTCTTTTGCACCAGAATTTTTTTCTACCCGACTTCAAAGCCACACCGATTCCTTTTATAAAGTCTCTCTAAACGCGCTCTTCTCTCTCTCTCACTCTCTCTCACCCCTACCGAGCTTTTACCCTCCTACAAATTTGTTTAACGACTTGCGCCGCGATTCCCCTATTCGGTTTCAGATTAATTGAACGTGTTTTATTTCGAACCCTCGCGACAAGGAACTTCAATAGAATTTTTTAAAATTTTTTAACACACACGTTTTGTAATTATTATCAACATATTATATTTTTCCATAATCTAACGCACGATGAACGAGATTTCATTAAATATTTCCATTTCTATTATTCAAATCCTATACGTATATATATATTGACCAGAATCGTAAAGGTGAAAAATGTTAGGTATGAATAGATAAGAAAAAGTCATATATTTTATCAATGACATATAATTTTAACGATATTATTACGGTTACAATATTTCTTCAATGTCAGGTACTTTTTCTATTTTGCGTAGTAAAGAAATGTTCCGTTCAAACTGAATATTTGAAATCTTTATCGGTTTTAACCGTCATATGTATACACACACATACATATATATATATATATATATATATATCAGTGCCCCTATGATATTCACCTTGCAATGAAATTTTATGTTAATCTTCCCGGCAAGATATGTAACTCAATGGAAATTGTATACATAACTTCCAATTCTCACCTGAATGCAGGAAGCAAAATGAATGACGATTTCGCGGTCAGACTCGTGATTATATTCTGTTCGCGTTCGTGAACTGTGATCGAAAGTGAAACGAATAAGTGAGTCACTGTCAAGTCTATATATATACACAAATACACAAATACACACATACACGCACATATATATACCTACATCTAATACCTTGATATTATCCCGTATGCAACTGACATTCAGACGCTACTGAATGCACAAATTTCAGTGAATTTGCAAGATTTCATGGTTGAATTTTAATGCAATGTTAAATTAGAATTAACATTATTTTTTTTTAATTGATAATATTACTTTTTGTTGTATCATTTACGTTAAGGCGATAACAAAATAAAATAGTACCCGAGTGAAAAAGATTCATTTTAATAAAATATTAAATTAAACACATTATATAGTAAATACACTCAACTGATTCTAAAAAATAAATCAAGTAAATAAATATACAGTTTATTTATCACAAAAGTTCGGTTTATTTTAACTAAACATTGAAATTATTCATTTGAATATTATTTTGCTTCCTCATAGAGGAAGCTTTGTAATAGTAAAATTTTTCGACTCGCTACAATCATGTTATAAATATGTTGTAACATGTCATGAGTCGAAATCACGTGTTTTTAGATATTGTCTGTATGGATGTGTGTGTATGCGTGTGTATATGTACGTATACCGCCGTATTTTTGAAACTGCTCGGTCAATATCGCTCAACTTTCGTATGTAGTTTGCTTTTTATTTACCGAATTCCGGAAAAGACTTTCGTTATTTATCCCCCAAATAGTGTTTGTTTTAAAAACAATTTTCAATTTTTCAAATTTTTAATAATATTATTAATTGTTTTTTAATTGGATCGAACGTACTTTATAGAGAATAAAAAGATCTATCTGTTCGATATTGATTCACAAAATTAATTTTTTTTAAATAATTTATATTTTGAAAATTAATTAGTCCAATGACCACATATACCTGTACTTATATTTATTGTTATTACACGACTTTTTGTAATTCTACTATATTCTGATATTATTTATATTTAATAAACATTTGTTAAATCATTATAAAGTCCAATGTAATGAAACAATACTATATTGGAGTAATAAATACATGCACGTGCGTTAATTTGAGGAAGTAACGTGTGGTCTTTTTCAATACAATTATTTAAATGGATTATTTTTTTCTGTATAGGTAACACAGTTACCGACTAAAATAGGTACTTTTGTATATTACAATCTGTAAAAAGTTTTGAAATAAAATCATATTTAATTAAAACCCAAAATATATAAAACAAACACTGTTAAAATAAATTTTAATTACCAATCCGTCGAATAATTAATCACCATTACCTTATATTCGTACAGCTATATCATTTGACGGACACACAAATAATTTTAAATTCGTATTAATACTATAACGACGATAGATTAATCGTATAACGCATAATTATAACATTAATCAAAATTATTATAGGACTGTAGAAATCAACGGTTGATTTCTATTCGACACTTTCCTAAAACTGCATAGTTATCGAAATTTCCACACAATAACTTAAACTGATTAGACTGACAGAATTCGTCGATTATAAAGTCCAATTACCTTCCGAAATTCGTTGACACTCGGCACAGTGTCAACGAACGTTTGCTGAAGTAATGTATACGGACCCTGATGAATGACTTTATCGCAATACTCGCAACGTCCTTCTCCGTGTCACTGACTTTTCGCAAATGTTAAAATATAATATTCACCTTGTTTTCAGGTAAATGCACTTTCGAAAAAATAATTTTGATAACACAATTTTACACCTGACTTTGCATATCATTTATTATGAGTAATGAAATTTTACAATAAATATTTATATAAAATATTTTGTTTTGTTTATTATTAATATGTAGACAAAAAAACTATCGATATGGCTTAATTTAATATTTAATTAATGTAAACTTTCGTTATTACGCATAAAAAATTCACTCATTAATTCACAAATTAATTTAAAAATAAATATTATATTTAAATTAATTAAATATTATTAAGTGCAATAAATATTTTCTATGCGTACCACGATGTGCTATGTAAGACTAATATTAATAATTAAATATTAATAAATATTGTAATATCCAAATCAATTTTTAATCTATTATTTCATTTTAAATGTTACTTTCATCAGACTTCGTAATAAAATACGCCTCGAATTTCACACTAAAATTAAGTTGATATAAACGAACGCTCTTTCATCTTATCAATCTCAAGTAGCACGGCGCGACTCACTGTGAAAAAAAAAAAATTGACACCCACTCGACACCGCTCGAACGATAATTGGAAATATTGAGATGTATGAAAAAAAAAGTCGAATCATCACCCCTCGTTCTATCAAAGTAAATATCGAAAAATTGACCGAGAAATATACATACACACGTATATACAGAAATTCGTAAGGACGCGTGTCGGATGGTAATTACCGCATATAACCCCAGGAATGAGTTTCTCTCGCTCTCTCGCTCACGAGGTTCACGGCCCTCTCGACAGCCGGAACTTTTTCAGAACGCACGTCTATATATATATGCGGGCGCTTGCGCTCTCAACGATTGTGGGTCAAGTTCAGTATCCGAGATGGATCCCGGCCCTCTCTCTCTCTCTCTCTCTCTCTCTCTATTTTCGAGTGACTCTCGCTTTTCCGAGCGCCCGCGCGCATACATATCTATCTTTTTTTTTAATTAATATACGCGCGATACGATATACGTATATTACACAAAAGAACAAAATTTTAGATCTCTTATACATTTATGTTCAGAATATTATCATTTGCAACCGCGTGTAATTGTTAATTTAGTAATTATTTCCTACGATGTAATAATCATATGATAATTAAATACCATTTATCAAATTAATAACCCGTTTATAAACTCCTGAATTAATTACAAATCAAAATGATTTATTCTTCATTTATTGAAGCTAAATGGGAAATTATTGTAATACGAGTCCCTGTCATACACGTAAATGTATCTAGTAATTGTGAGGTAATAAAATTACATAATTTTTAACGTTTAAATATATATATATACACAGTGTTTTAGTCGATTGCGCTTGAATTTTTCATTGCGACATTCAATCGTTTGTAACTCGATGAAACGTTAATCAATTTCTTTTTTGTTTTAATGAGCACGGGGTTCTCTGCAAAGTTTCATTATTACACAAGCTTAATTAGTAAAATTTTATTTCGATTTCAACAATTATAATTTAATATTTGCATAAAGAATTGCAACGAAAAAAAAGTGGCACCTGTCAATGTAGTAAGAGAATTTAATAATTCCAATTTATGTGAAATTCCAAATTAATGAATATATATTTTTTAATAATATTAAAATGTTAACGAGGATAATAAATGTTAGTACTTTATGAGTCATAGGAAATAGAAGAAATAAAATAGGTTAAGGAAACGGCTACATATTACATTTTTCTACTTTTTATTATCGTGTACCTGACATTGACGTTGTTGCACTTATTATAAATTGTGATAAGCTTTTATATACAAGACTAATTGGAACTGTCTTATCTGTATAATAGTGATGTATCAAAAGAAGTTTCATCCTTCAAGTTATATAAATCTAATAAAATGACAAGGAAATATAAATTATAAATATAGTTTTATAGAAAATCGGAAAAAACCAAGTGCCACTTTTAAATAATAGACCATCTTTCGCTAAAAGTAATGAAAAAGATATATTCATAACAATATTTTTCTGCATCAGTTTATGTTGCGTGTGAACATTGTTGTGACGTGTTAAGCGTAAACAAAGATATTTTTTAATATTTTATTTTTTTTTTTTTATTTCGCTTAATGAATTTTTTTTAAGATATATATATATATATATATATATATATGCATATACATTAAGATATATATACACATTAAGAGACAAGAAGTTGTTAATTAATTTTTATTTTAAAAATTTTAAATAAATTAAAAAAATCTTCAAAAATTCTTAGGTAATTATTTAAGGAAGTTCACTGTTTTTCGGGTATGTAGCCAACGATTAACCTTGCCTGGAAAAAAAGAGAGGGAAGAAAGAATAAACAAGGAAAAATGATGGTTGAACGTCCTCATAGTCGAACATCAGCGTAAAATCGTAGTCAGGCTCCGGGTAATCCCTTATCGGTCGGCTCGAAATCCCAGCACCAAATAGAGGTGGCCGCGAGAGATCCGACATTCAATCGCCCAAGCTGATGTGTGTGTGTGTGTGCGCGCTGACAGTGACGTCGCGCATATACGAGCAACATAACACGCGCACACACACCTAGCCTCGCCCGCACAAGCCTAGAGACTGAGAGACTCGGTCAATTACCTTAACTACAATTTACTAACAGCCAGTACGCTACTGTCCGATATTGGATATGATAACGTTACATCCTATTATTAATATGGAAAAATTACATATATGTATCTGTCTATATAATATAACATTATGATTTGATTTATTCATATTTTAACTATACACATTTTTGACATTTAATTCTATTACTTTATTTATCTTAAAACGCGATTATTAATTATTATTTTAATTCAGTTTGCGCGGTGTATTTAATTATCATGAAATGAATTTTGGTGCGATATATATATATATATATATATATATATATATATATTAATTCGCGGAATATTGTTATTATACGATGATGTTAAATTTAAATGTAAATGATTTATATAAGAAAAGAATTGAATTTTAATTTATTTATGGAACCTTTTTTTTCTTCATCGATAATTATGCATTTTAACGATAAACTAAATGTACCGTTTAGTCATACGCGTAATTAAGATATTGATTGAAATTTAATTGTTCGATGTATATTGCTATTTAGTGAAATACCGCGGGAGGTATTTTTATTATGAAAAAGGACACATTCTTTCCATTTTTTATTTATATTATATATGTAAATCATTGTTTGCGCAATTAATAAAAGTAAATTAACATTTACGATGATTAAACATTTATTAGAATTAAATATGTAAAAAAAAATTTGTAAAGTAAAACAATTAATTTAATTTATTGTTCCTCGAATGATCTTTAGTTTGCTTTTTAATATTACCGAGAACGATTACAGAATAACTGTGATTTTTAAGCGTTTAAAAAAAGTTTTTAAATTTAAAAAAAATCATTATGCGTATTTTTCTTTTGTAATATTTATAAATTTGATATTACTTCAAAAAAATTCCATCAAAAAAAAATAATTTCCTTCGAATCGACTAAAGCGCCATAGCAGCTTATATTCGGGAAGTCCTTTATAGTAGCGCGACTCGGTACATTACATCGAGAATAGAACTCCTTTAGGCGAAATAGTCCTCCGATTGATCTCTCTTTCATCGCACGAAGCTAGCTATTGAATTACGAAAAGTGGAAAGTGAGAGGTATAGGTCGATGATTACACGCGCGTCTCCTATATACTCTGCGGTTTCGTTATTGCCTATATCGTCCTTTCTGGCCTTCATTAAAGCCAATGTCAGCCCTTCGGCGCTCGTCCGCTCGACACAAAGTGCAAACATACACAGCGACCACAAAACCCACGAAAATCTTATAACTCACTCTCTATACGCTCATTTGTAATTATTATTTCGCGTATGTAAATTTTGCGTTTCATCCTTGTAACGTTACGTAATCGAAAATATCGGTGATGTTGATTCAAGTGTATAGGTATAGATGTGCACACACTTGTGTTTATTATATTTTGTTGAATCAAACTGGATAAATATTTAAAAGCTCTATTATTCTTTCCTGGTATAATACGATTCTAGATTAAACACGAAGAAGAATCAAACTGAGCGTAATAAATTCCTAGTTGATTGTAAATAATAAACACAAAGCGACCTTAGCCTAGATAATCTTAAACATCGAAGTGACAAAAGAATAAAAACGTTGGATTTTAATTAATTACGATAATACGCATCGTTAACTAGAGACACCCGGATTTTTCCGTAAAAAATGTATAGAGAGAGAGAACCTTCACCGCAGCCTTGTCAAAAGTCACGGGCGTTCGTCTTATCTCCTCGCGGATGCTACGTTCACACACAGGGTCGACGGAATCTCGGTGTCGCGCGATAGTGGGGGCCAACGACACACACACTCAGTACCACCGAGTTCGAAACTATAAAAAATCGGGTAGAACAACGATACGACAACACTTTACGTTCACCCTTCTTCTTCTTCATAACCTGCTGCTCACCAGGCCAACGTTTACCCGAGCTATGGCTTCTTTTACCAAATCCTTCGCGATCTTCTTGCTGACACTGCTGCTCGAGATTGTTGCTGCCCTCGAGTACAACAACCGTAAGTGTTCACTTTTATACTACCCGATTTTCTCCAGGTGACTCGTAAAATTCGTATACGCCGAGTCTTCAAATTTTAATGAATTATAAACTATTTTTGTGTATATGTGTGTGCTTTTAAAAAATTGAAATTTCGAGGAAAGTGTTTAAGTGAATGTTTTTTTTAATATAACGTGTACGCGCTCAGAAAAAATTGTTTACTCGCATTGAAAAATAAACGGGAGTTATGATATCGATGTGTGTTTACAGTGCAGGTATATATTTTTAAAAACAGTGCCAATTAGCAATGAAATTTAATAGTATGATTTTCAAAAATTCATAAATAGACTTGAAATATTGATGTAGAATAGAATATTTGCAACGTACTGCTAATTAATTATAGCAATTTCTCTTACGCAAATTTATTTTGATTACCTATTTTCCAACAAAAAAAAATTAAACTTATTGCAACTAAATGTTTTTTTTATAAAAGCAATGCGTTATTTACACTTTTCTAGCTACCGGTGACTAATTCAAGAAATATCCAAATAATTTAAAATAAAGTCATTTTCCTCGGTTTAAAGTATAATTCAAAGTATAAATCATTGTCAGAAATTTCATTAATCCTCGTTTGCTCGGTGCAAAATGCCTTTTATCGAAAGAAAAATCGAGCTCACTTCTTCATAAAATTTTAGTTCATCGGATACCGAAATTACATTGACCACGATTAATTAAAGTTTTCTTTCGAAATACACCTCGCTCGGATACAAGTACAAAAAGGTATATATGATCAATTTTCAATAGCACAAGTCGGCCAAGTATTTTAATTAATTTCGTAAAAAAAAATTGGATAAGGTAGGATTTTTTTTTACAAAAAAAGATGAGGTGCCATTGTAAAGGTTTTCAATTAAAAGAAGGACAGAAAAAAACTGCTGGCATTACGAACGAAGCTTTTGTTGTATTCTCTTTTCCATTCGTCAGATATCCATTGTCAATGAAATCGATTAAATACCTTTATCCAAATTCTTTCTGTTCAGTGCGCAAAATTTGGACCGCATCCCTTCTTACCTGATAAAAAATGTTCATCTATAGGAATAAATCCGCTTAGTGTTGATTTTAATTTGAACTGATAGAGTAAGCGTAAAATATATCATTAGTCGACAATATCGTGTAATTAAGGTACCTCTCTCTAGTCCTCCGATTTTCGTACACGCGATGAATAATTAACGTTATTAGAGTTGTTGGGCGCTCGTTTAGCTGTATTGCCCTAAATCGTGTTTACAATGTATATGAAAGTGGAAAGCCTACTGTCGAGTAATTAAACGACGATAATTATGGAGTGACCGATTCGTATTTTCAAACTTTCCTAAGTACCTTGGGAATATACTTGTTTGTTAAGATTTTTTTTTTCAAACTGCGAGTAAAAACTTGAAGCTTTATTGCCCATTCTAAATTCGATAGTCACACAATTTAGTTTTGATCAAACGGGAACATACTTTGGGAAATTTATAAGTTTTGAATTGACGATGGATTGATCCTTCGATTATGAATATAAGTGATTAAAAGTTTTGGATTTTTCGAAAGCTTTTGAATCGTTGTTTTCTATACTAATTTAGTAGGAAAGTAAAGGAATTCGAAAAATCAAAGTCTTTAGAAATTTTGATTGTATTACGTGTCGGGATATTTTTCTTTATATCCTCGGTGTATTTTCATTTTATATATTTTTACCAAGTTCGAAACTTTTAAGTTTTCTAGCTTTTGATCTTCTATACTTAATCTTCGAAGTTTGTAGAAGTGATAATTCATTTCCAATCCATGATGAAACTTTCTTAAGCTTTATACGTACGAAATTTGGATTATAAACAGGAGGATATATAAATATATATACGTATATTTGTTTGAAAACAAAAAAAAATTTAAAAGTGTTACGAAATTTAAAACTTTTAATTTATCACGTATTTAAATTTATTAAAAAAACAAATAATAATAAATCAGAAAAACATTTTTTTCCCTATCAATCCTTTATTTGCCAAGCGGTGATGATTAAATTTACAATATATTTAATTAGAAACAAAAAGGAAAATATAATAAATGTTGCTCCATTGGTGTACAATAATCCGCAATCATAAATGTTAAAATGAAAAACAAGAATGCAACAGATTTTGTAACGCAGGTTCATTAAAATTCGATTCACAATAACACATATATTGTTGAGTAATGTTTTTTGGTTTTTGGTGAAACGCTCTCGTAACATGTAAAAAAATTACCTTTAAATTAAACGTTTAATAAAACGTTAAAAATTTCAATTATTTACAGAACACCCACGATTGCACGATTGGCTTTCAACGCGTATTACACGCGCGACTTTTCGCTCGACCATAGAAATATTATCCAAATGTGAATAGCCCCGGTGAAATATTCGTGATCCAAGGGATTAACGAGCTCGTTATTATATCGCGGTGTACATACACACGCACTCACACAATGAGAGAATGTCGGTGGGTTCGTTAATGGCAGGGATAGTAAATTTGGTTTATTAACTTCCGGTTCTACGTCGTCGTCGTCGTCGTCGTCATAGCTATGCGTTCTGCATTAACTTCCGTTCAGTTTCGTATTCTGCCTCGTTAAATCGACGTCTGTCGGAAGTGGGAACCCAGGAAATCGCTAAGGGCACTGCCTCTTGGGCGCATCTTCTTATATACCTCGTTCCGTTATTCCTATATCCGAAATACTCCACGCGATACGTTCGAACTTGTCAACGAATCATATTTTCTTTTTGCGATTTTTCTTTATATCGAAAATTCTGTGGAAATTCTCTGTGTTTTTGTTTCCACTTTGTTCGATGATAATTAAATGTACTGCTTTAATTTGTCATGTTTTGGTAAAGACACCGAGTCTATAAAAAGAATATTCTAATAGAGTTATTTTACCTTTTTATTTTACATTTTTTTTTACATTTTTTTCAATTTACTCAATAGATTTTCCTGTGATTTAATTAAATTTAAAAAGGAAATTTTAGGTTTTGTATTATTAATGTAGTCGAATTACAAGTTAAGCCGCTTGCCAAGTTCCAAAATTAATTAACGATACTTTGCCCTGAAAATAATACAATAGAACGTTACTTTCATTATATTTATAAGCGCTAATCGGGTTAAATCGATAAAGATTGCATTTAATAATTGAAGTTTATCTAGAATCGATAAAATATTTAAAACGATTGAATAATAAAAATAAATTGTTTAAATAATTATTGATTAAAACTGATTAACATTTTTTTAAGCAATGCAATTTGGAATGATACTAATTGTTTTTATATTTAATATCGTTAATAACAAGATTGATTTAACATATTATTACTCAATAAATAGTATTATACGACACGAGAAGGGAAAGAAAGTATTGAGGTAATGTTTAAATTTCATTAGACCGAGGAAACCAATCGAGTCGAAGAAATTCAAGGTGGAGAGTACGTAAGCCTACCAGTTAATAATTTGTAATAAGTTGAATAGGTATATATATACATATAATTATAGGTTTGGGTATTGGTTGGTTAAAATCGATTATCCCTTGTGCGCATAAAATCCCCGAAATTGAATCGACAATCTAAATACCGAAGACGAGGTGACGTGACGTTAATCGAAGAGTACGCGCGGGAACAGATTATATAGCCAGGGTGACAGGTCGAGGTGTGGAAGGAGAGGGGTAGTGTGGGTGGGAGGGGGAGGGGGAGGGGTGGTTACGAAATTCAAGTACCCCCCTACCTCTACTGTTATCGATGCGAAAATCGAGGAGTTTCACTCTCTCGCTCGCGAGCATCAGCATATTATCATGGGCCGTGTTCGTCGCTGCTTTTGACATATCTATTACGGCGACTACGAATAGAGGCGACTTGGAAATTCTATGGCCAACTGAGAGCGAGAGAGAGGTAGAGGTCCAATTAATCAGCCGGGGCGTGAAACGACTGATGCGAATGCAACACACACACACACCCACACACCAACATAGAGACACGCAAGGGTGCACCTACACGTACACGTACACGTACACAGTGGGATTGCGCTGACAGATCCGCGTATCCGCCTGTTCGGGGCATTAAATTCGCCCTCGAACGCGCTATCAATGCCCGAGGTTTCCCAATCATCGTTGCACCACCGACCCTCCCTTCCCTTCCCTTCTCTTCTCTTCTCTTCTTCAATCCTCTTATGTACTTTTCCTTTTCACGCGCCTTTCCCTCCTTTTATCACGATGACCCTATTCCCCTTACTCCTCCAACGAGGTATATACCCCCGTTATATTGCCACTTTTTATACTCTCCGCTCTTTCCTCTTCTATTCCGTGTTTCCTTTTTTTTCTATTTCCTTCAGTGTAACTTTTTAATCTTCTTCCCTCTTTTGACGCTGGGTGATTGAAAAATGGACCGAGTTCTTCTTGTTCTTCTATATACTTCTATATACACTTTTCTATTTTTCCGATCGAAAGATTTTTCTAAGGCACCTCGTCGCGAATTTTCCTTTCTCTCACTCTCTCTCTCTCTTTTCTATCTTAATTACGAGATGAAAGTGTGTATTCATTTTCGTGATATAATATTTTTTAATAATTTTTCATTTGGTTAGATAATGACCGAGCTCGGGTTTAATTAACCCCCTTGTGAAAGGATTTTAATCGAGATCGTTTTAACGTGCACTCTCTTCCTCTCTCTCTCTCTCTCTCTCTCTCTCGCTTTCTCTCGCGGCGAAAGTAGATCGGTTCAGCGTTTGGTCAGACCGTCCATTCATATACAAATAGAAATCCAATTTATACCTTTATTAAAAGCAGTTGTTAGATATTTAAAATGGTGAAACAACAATTCACTTCTTTTTAACACACATACAAGAATTTACGATCTAAATATTTGTGTTAAATTTGCAGATACATATGTATTAACCATTTCCTAAATAATAATTGATTTTTAATGTTTTGACAAAACTAAAAAGAAAAGGAAAAATCAATAAATAAAAAATCGGTCTTTTGTTATTATTTATAATTTTTAATATTAAAATATAATATAATTTTTCAAAATATAATTTGTATTATTAATAGATATTTTTCCATTTCTTGTTCATGGTTTGGTACCTGAATCGGTTGCGTTGAACACTTTACGAACGAATACAATATACTGTTTCTTCATTATTTTATAATATCACTTTCGTTGCACAAAATGCTGTAAATGTAAATGTATCATTTTATTAAAAGTAACTTTAATACGCTTCGGTATTGTTTATTCAAATTCGAAAAAAAGAATTTAACATATACATTTATTACAATAAAAATAAGCTGTTTCCATTTAAATTAATTATACAAATATACCGACCGAATTTTTGTATAAAAATTGTTGTGAAATATTTGAATTATCGAAAAAGCTAAGGACTTATCCGTGTCAATTAATTAAAAATAAAAGCTAATAACGCACATTTTTAGAAAAAAAATAGAGGGAAAACGATACTACATCTCAACCGATTGAAAATCGAGGTATACGCAATGCAAAAGGCGCGAAAAAATCAAATTTCAAAAAAAAAAACACAAAGTTAAAAACAGCAATCCTAAAAAATGTGTAAAGCCAGTAAAAAAAGAAAGAATTCGTGTACATCTCGGATTCCTGGGTAGCTGGCTATCAGCAGGTTTGGTGAAATTTTTCCGTTTATCTCGGGGAAAGCATGGGAATCGGTTAACATTCCAGGATGCGTGAGGTCGCGTTTCAATAGTTCGGCTACGAATCGATAGGCTTTCTCACTCACCCTCCTTTCCCCCTCTGCACCGTCCCTTCCACTCCCCCCCTCCCCTTACCACTATCACAGAAGCGACGGCGCGTCTCTTTGCATCGGTTTCTCTCTGTGTTGTAGAGAGCCCCTTTGAAAGGGCACAGTAGCGGCTCGTTTGCGAATGCGCTCATCTTCCCCTCTCTCTCTCTCTCTCTCTTCTCATGGTATTATCCCGCGACTGCCTCGTCACCGAGGCTATATATCGCTGGGCATAATTAAGCCGATTACCACGGGCGTTTGACCGTAGCCGCGGCTATTCGTATACCAACCAAGAGAGAGAGAGAGAGAGAGAGAGAAAGTGAGAGGGGTGATAGAGGGAAACTATGATGATTCTACAGATCCGAGTCAAAGGCGCGCCTTTGATCACTCGTGTTCCCATCCCAATCTCGAATGATTAATGCTACTGGACTTTGTTAAAATTTGAGAGTTTGCCTTTTTTACTATTATACTTTTATATACACGTAGCTCAACTTATACTTTTAATCATTATAAGGGATATATATTTTTTATCTTAGTTTTGTTTGACCGATTAGTCCGGATTTTTTCAAGGTGTATAGATAAGACGTCCAGTTAGTAATTTAAAAAAGCACGTTGTTTTCGCTTAATTAATGTAACGAGCTTTATTAGCTTAGTTTTAAAGGTATTATACGGGAGAACTTGAAAGTGAATAAAAAAAGATTCATCTTTTAAATCCTTTCTGCAAATAGATATGAATATTAATAGAGTATATTTACTTTTTATATTCTCGTTCTGTTGTCTTTGGTTTTACGTATGTACCTTTTTCTTCAGGTTAATCGCATGCATTATTTACATCTCAAGTATATTTCTGATATTTATATGTCCGATACACTTGTCACAAATGTAATTTTCTTTCTTGAATAAGCTATCTATAAGTTAATCTTCCACGTAATTTCACCGTTTTAAATAGCAGAACCACTTTGATCTGTTAATTAATTTAATTTTCTTCTCTAAGAGTAAGTATAAAATAATCTTGCTCGCTTATCAAAGAAATTATAATTCGAGAGGATGAGCAATTATTCCGTTTCAAAATAGTCAATAATATGTTTCGCACGTATAAATATATACATTTAAATTTCAAACAAAAAAAGAGACGTACATTATTAATTTGCACTAAATATATATATCGCTTTTTCTCAATAACATATCGCGTATAATTAACTAATAAAAAAATAATTAAATTATTATTTTTCGGTTTGATCGACAATTTGTTAAACGAGGTATAGAAATTAAACGATCATCAAATCCAGCTTTTACGGCAAATGATACTTTTACATATTTATGCGTACATATACGTATATATATGTATAGAGAGAGAGAGAGAGAGAGAGAGAGAGAGATACGCATATCATATCGCGCAAGATTGAAATCCTCGTTAAATTATTCATAACATTTACAATTTAGCTATAGTTCCCAATTTATTCATATACGTTCGGTTTGTTATTATAAACCAAAATCGTTTTGGAGGAGGGGTGAATGGGTCACAATGTATGCATTAAGTTCATTTTGGCAAAGAGAGATGTGCGTGTATATTGACCTGTGCAATACGTTAATTATCGAGCCGAACGAGCCGATCGGTTGATAGCATCGTCGATTCTGTAGATTATTCCGGTGAGCCACAATTTGCAGCGCCTTAATTAACGCCGTAACAGAACCCCGAGGAGCCGCCCTCGAATGCTTGTAATCGGAATAATTGAAACGTAATCATAGACGAGGTATAACCCCCGTGGTACCACCAAATTGAACCTCGATATATATTTTTTTTTTCACGATTTTCAATCGACGGTATGTGTCTATATAGTTTGCACTGTTCTCGTGTGCCTCTTTTTTTGTTTCATAATCGAGTTGTTAAAATTACGAATTTAAATTGTTTTTATTATTGATGAACGGATTCAATTACGCCAAGCTGTATAATTCAAGTAATCGTATACGTATATATATCACATTAATGCACTATATACAAATTTCCTATATAAATTCGTTTAGATTTTTTGTTAAACTTTTTATAACATTTTTTTAAAAAATCAGAGCATTATGAAAGAAAAGGAATTATTTATTCGTTAAGAAACGGGTACGACGTCGTAATAGTAAAAATCTTGTTCGCATATATACGTTATATGCAATCGATTGAAACGCAGATAGGCTAGCATACCAAAATTTCCGATGCAAAACTCGTCCGCCCTCGGCGTTTTACTTTTAATTTTCAGTTTTTCCTTTTTTTGAAGAGAGAGCGAGAGAGAGAGAGGGGAGGGGGAGGATACGCTCGTTTCTCCCTAAACTTCTTTTTTTTCGTCAAAGCAAATTAGAAGGGGACAGAGAGGAAGATGAATGTGCGACGCAAGCGAAATGGTTAACAAGAATTCGGAATTGCAGTTGTGTGTGCCTTTCAACCTACGTATATATCGTTGATGCTTTTCCGATTAGACGCGCGAAATAAATTAAATTTCGTGATAAAGCTAGAGGAGAAGGTGGAGGAGGAGGAGCAGGTGGTGGTGGGTAGGGGAAAAAAGGAAAAGTTGTCATAGCGGATCAAAAACGTGCTGGGTTAGCGATCGTTAATATACCTTTTCACGCGAGGTACTTTTCTACCCGAACTTGTCCAATTTAAAGTTTTATTACGTTATTACATCTCGGGAAAAGGGAAGGTGGTATATCCTTCTTTTATGCCTTCATTCTAGTCGATAGGCGTGACAAGACTCGGCAAACATTAGAACAACTTGTCGAGCCACGAGTGACGCGATAAACTTTGCATTTTATTGCACCAAGATCAAGTGAGTTTAGGAAGGGGTTTGCGATCGGTTTCTTTAATGAAAATCGGACCGAATTAAAAATCATCTTGCCACTCGTGCATGTTAGATAAGCCGATTCTATCCTTCCTCGAGAGCGCACTCGGATGATCAGGAATTCAATGGAAAAACCTTCGGCGAATGAATCAAGATTCAAATATTCACTTTTACACGCGGATTTTTATTCTATGGGATTCCAATTTTATTTTTCAAAAGTCACACTATACGCGGATGTTACTTGACCTAGTGCACTTTCAATACTTTATTTTAATGAAATATATTGTTCCTTTTATTTATCTGTTCGTATTGTATAAAATATTTTGCGTTGTAGAATAATATATTAAATTTTATTTATTTACTCTCTATTTGAAAAAGCGACAATGACTCATTTACGATGAAAATTCACCTTCACCCAGGCAAAACAGAACCACTCGATCGTAACGTTGTGGCTTTGTTTCGCCTCGATTACAGTTATTTTCCAATCTTCAAAAATGTATACAAAGAAAAATATTTCACGAAAAAATGATTATATTTTATAGTAACGTATAGATATACTTTAATCATAATAATATTTACAATATTTTGCAGCTGTGTATAATAATATTTCGAACTACGTTTAACAGAAACATTCGTTTTAATATTATTACTACAAAATATAGAGTGCATACTAAGAGAATTTTTCATTTAATCAATAAAAAAACATTTAATTATTTTTATTTATTTTTTAATTGAAAAATGTTATATCGATACGCAAACAACTTTACATCCAACTGTAGATAAAATTTGACCACTAAAAACAATGACAAAAGTACTTCAATGTTAATTAAAATTATTATATTTTTTTATTTCTGCGAAACTACAATAAATATACATGTAAAATTTAAAAGCCGTGTACTTTGTATATATTTGTTTCGAGTGGTTAATTTAAATTCCATGGAGAATTGAAGGTGGAGGTTTATCTAAAAGTTTTCTCTGTCAAGTTTAACATTAATCCTGATGTACTAAGTGATTGTTTATTTACTATTACTAAAGTGGCGGACGTCTCGTGCGGGCAAAGCCAAGCGACTTTGCGACAAGCTCGGATCGTCGGGGGCCAAGATGCCATTCCTCGGGAATTCCCTTGGCTGGTGAGCATCACGCGAAAGGGTGGACACTTCTGCGGCGGCACGATACTTAACTCAAAGTTCATCCTCACGGCGGCACACTGCTTTTGCTCGTAAGTTATACACACACACACACACATTCTCACATTCTCACATAATATTCACATAGTATGTACACTATCAACTTAATTAATTTTAACTTTTTATACTCAGTACAATAGCAATGTTTAATGACGTTTTAAGTTGATGGAACGACGTGATATTTTTTTAATCGTGAGTTTTATATCTGTCAACTAAATTTATGAATATCATAGATGTTTAAGGATAAGTGATTGAGTAATTTAGAAATTAAACATTTATAATTACACAAATGCTATGGGTATTTTTTGTTACTTAAGATAATTTCTGTCCATTATTGTAATCACAAATTGATAGTCAGATTAACAATTTTACCATAATGGATAGGAATTTTCCTAAACAAGGGCACTTTGAGAAGTTTGACTAGCTTTAAACTATTAATTAACAATTTGACAAACAAAATGTAATATTCAATGTGCATCTTGATAGGAGAGATTTTAATACCGTAAATAATTACTTTTTGTTGTTTTTTACCTACTAAAAAACATTGATCTGCAATATTACCAATTGAAAACTGGCAATTCCTTTTTTCTCACTTTCCTTCGTGATATACACGTTTTATAATTATTATAAACCACCAGATTTGTCTATCTTATCGATAAATAATTCAATATAAGAGTCGTGTAGCATTTAAATATTTATGTTCAATACCACGAGTAACTTAGTGTACTTCATCCTTGACCCTAGCGCGAATGAAACAAAGCAACGAATCGAATATCCATGCCTATTTTACATACACTCGATATCCAATAATAGCAATGTATTTTAGTTTGCACAAGTTATGAACACAACAAAGTACACCGCGGAATGTAACCCATTTAACCATTAATTGAATCTAGGCCAACGAAGCTAATACAAATTAAATTCACCTCGATGAATTTATTAATAACCATACAATTTTTCATTTCCTCCTTTATTTCGCGGAGTCAATTTCGCGAAGAGAGAGAGAGAGAAAGAGAGAGAAAAAGGAAAAGTATATAATTAAAATATATATGTTATATATTTTGTCGGAGCGAACCCTGCGGAGAAAGAAAGAGAGAGAGGAAAGGCATAAAACGTTGCACGAATAAAGATTGAAAATCAATCATCCGAACAGTGCTATATATGCTCAAAGGTTGTTTAATTGCACAGATGGATAGATACTTCGTTTGCATCAAAAGCAAAACCTCCCCTCCGTTCCTATTCCCCGCTCTTCTCATGTGGCTTCGGGCGATTTTAATAAAAGAAACCACAAAAATGCCCGCCGCGACAACAATTTTTCACAACAAGTTGTGCACGCGCTCTGTTTTCTAATTTTCTATTTTTTTTTTGTTCAACGTTTTCTCTCGCTCGGGCTTTTATACGTCGACATGGAGAATCGAATTACATTTCTCATCGTTAGCTCTACGAATTGACACGTCAATATTTTCCTTCGTTATTCTCATACGATTGGGATATCTATTTTTTTCTTTTTTAATATTTTCCTTATCATTGTCACATCACATTTTTGTTAAGGCTTGGCGAGAATCAAATTATAGGGATTTGCACTTTAACAATAACCCAAAAATTATAACTCAAAATTACATGAAATTAAAACTTTCCGATCATCCACCGAGCTCGATTATTTATAAATAGCAAATTATGAAGTAGATGATATTCGAAGTAAAATTTTTCGAAAAATATGAATTTAAGGTTAATTGAAAATAAATGCAAATATAATTTACGAGTGAATTTCGATTACTATGTCAAGTGTTATAACACAGTAAACGTAACTAAATACATTAATTCTATACAGTGATTATAATTTACGGTTCATTAATGTTTAACTATTTACTATACCAACGTTTATGGAATTTTTCATTAAAATTCAACATAATCGAAATTGTTCAGAAATTTAGATACATGACAAAGCAGATAAAGAAAAAATAAAAGAAAAACTGTATTCACACACGATAGGAAAGATCTCGAGTGAACATGAACGCACCGTTAGAATACATTATCAGAAGTTGCGCATCGGTGGTTCCACATAAGTAACGATATCATGAAGCTGCGGAATGTACCGCGCGCATAATTTTGCATCAATGAGGGCTACCCGAGTTTACATTGTCCCGAGTCCGAAGCTTGGACTTGGGCCTAGTTATATACGTGAAATGTACATGTCCAACCTTCAGTAGTATCCCAACCCCTCCTCCTCCTCCTCCTCCTCCCCACACTCACAGAACACACGTGTGTAGACTTCGTTTCGACGTCAAGTTCGAGCCTCGATCATTCGGTCGAGAGACTACGCGTCGAGTATAGGCTATGGGTCCATTATCGGTACGGCGACCAACGCGCATTGTAATTCGAGGGACACGGTAAATTTATCGTCAATCGGAAATTTCGGTAATTTCCCTAATTTTCCATAAATCGCCACGGGTACCGAGCATTCGTGTATATATGTATATATAGCGGCAGGCATATATATATAAGTCATCAAATACCTTATTATTTCCTATTTCCTTGGCGACGATTTACATTCGTTTCACATCGAATAATTTCCGTTTTCCACCTTATGTTTTTTTTTTATTTTTGTACAAAGAAAGAAGCGACGACAAATACAGGCAGTCGCGTACGTGTGAGCAATTATACATTGGAATATCGAGGGTTTATGAATACGTAATCACGTGAATTAATGGAATTATTATACTAACAATGAGGAAATGCTAAATTTTAAGGCCTGAGTATTGTTACGGTTATTAGAATTTATATACACTATTTTACATGCACGGTTAAAATTAAATTTTGTTTCTATTCGTTATCTTTATTCTACAAGAAATACACGTATATAAGCGAATCGATATTAAATAAATAATTCAAAGTGAAATTAAATATTTTCTACGACACAATATATACATATATTGTTGATTAAAATTTAACAAATACAATCTTTGTTGTAAAAATGAATTGCTATTAAAAATTTAAGCCAACAGCTGCTGCATATAATCACAATAAAATGTTAAATATTTTATTTTTTTTATAAAACAAGAATGTTTTACGAAGGAACAATGCATATCTTTGATGAAGTGATTTTTTAATAAGGCGTATAAGTAAAACTTTATACGATGAGCATATATGTGTATTATTTATCCAAATTAATATTCAATGTTTAAAAAAGTGTTGTAAAAAAAAGACTATTTGAGAACTAAAAAGCTTTGTTTATACGTTGATTAATTTCCATGCATATCAAAGTGTGCGTGTGATTAAACGTCGATATTGCATAGGAGGTTGTATCTTTGGAGAATCGTGATTACACGGGGATTACAAACGCTTGTCGATAAAAAGGAAGGAGAACGGTGCGTTCAATCTTGCTTGACTAAACCAGCGAAGTTTCTACTTAACACCCTGATAACACTATATTATTGATTTCTAATTTCACGTGGTTTGTGCTCTAAAAGATAAAGTATCGAAAAATGACAATTACGCACAATGCACAATTGTGAAAAAGAAAAAGTGTAGTATTGAAAAATGTAAAACTTAGAAATTATATCTTTTAGAAAAGTGTAAAATATGAAAACTGTTCTTTTCAAAAATATGAAATACACCGAGGTTCCCTTTTAAAACTGTAAATAACGATCTTGCACTTTAACAATAGATTAAAAAGCTAATTTTAAACTTCTTAGAAGTATAAATTATCGAGCGTAAACTTCTCAAAATGTATTCACTTGAGCAAAAATTATATTAAAAATGATATTTAAAAAATGTCGTGAATGTGCAGGAATAAATATGTAAATGTGAATATAAATACACTATTCTAAATTGTAATTATAGTTTCTTAATTTTTTTCTTTATACTTATAGATATTATATTTATATATTCATAATTTCACGCGTTTCTAAAGTGTAATTTTCGTATTTTGAACTTCGTAACTTGTTAAGAATTGTTAATTAAACTTATTAAAAGTGTAATATTAGATTTTAACTATTTTCTAAAAGTTGCCAATTCACGTAAATCCAGTCGACAATATTTACACCCTTCAAGATGCGTATTGTAAACAATCGACAAACAATATTAAAATATACGATTATAACTTACCTATATAATTTATTTGGTAAATCTATAATTTGATTAAGATTTGAAGAGGATAAAAGGGAGCGTTTAAGAGATGTCGGAAGTAAAAATAGTTATATATGGAGAGAGATAAAAAAGGTTAATCCAAGGCATATTTCGAAAAAAGTTGCGGCGAAACAGTGTCTCGAGCAATTTCACTCGTCTTGAAAAAGTAATTTCTCGCGCGTAAGCGTGTAATCCTATAGGGTGGAGAGGGGGGAAAACAAAGGCGCGACTCGAGGGCTCGCCCAAGGGCCAAGACTCTAGGCTCCATTAAGGCGGCTTTGTAAGGAACACAGTCTCTCTTTCTCTCTTTCTTCTTTCTTAAGTCTTTCGGTCTGTTTACTCTCTCTCTTTCTCTCTCTCTCTCTCTTTCTCTCCCTCTCGTATAATTTTGTTAATTATTCAGCGTCGCGACGCCACCGAGGCCGATTAATTAATCGAAGTCGAAAGGCGCCAACCGACCGTTCAAAGACTCGTTTCAGGATTCTTTTTAAACACTGCTTTATGTCCTATGCATAAATGTGCGTGCGCGTGTGAGTGTGTACGTTTGTGCGCATTCCTTGGAAAAATCCCTCAATGAAATAATTGTCCGGACTCACGGAAATGAGAGAATTTAAATTCTGCATTAATTGCTTGCTCGGGAGAATATACATATATTTTAACTTTCTATCTCTTGACGAATTTTCTGTTTGCTATAGGTATACAATACCAGTGTCACTTTTCTTCGTGGGTGCAAGGAATCTTTTTAATATCAAGATTCTCGAATCGATTCTTTACTGTTTATTCAGGGATATATAAATTTTAATGAGATCGGCGATTCTTTTTCTTTTACGACTACTTGCTGCGGAAGAAAAAAATTTTATTTACTGTTATTTATTTTATTGAATTCTCTTTTGCGTTAACGTTAAATGTTAAACATATGGTAACATTTTTTTCAATAGTAATATTGTCTTTCATATTTTGCAAAATAATCTCATTTTCGTGTGTTCGAGTAAATAGAATAAACATTTCCGTGGGAAATGTAAATTTAATATACGCATATCAAAAACATTATGTAATCGTTTACAACAATGTTCGTGTATATTCGTAAACGTCAATTCGTAAACGTCAGGTTAGCAATATATTTGTTTTTAGTGAATCGTTAGATTCGTTAAAATAATTCTCGTAATAATGCAGGAGGGGTTCAATGATGCCGGTTGGTCAACTGAGAGTGACAATGGGCGAGCACGACTTGCAAGCTCCAGAGCTGCCAAGCGCCGTCACCGAAACAGTCAGTAGCATGATCGTCCACCCTGATTTTGAGTGTGGCAAATGGGTGAGCGATATAGCTCTGCTCGAATTGACTACGCCGATCGAGTGGTCCGAAAGCGTCAAACCCGCCTGTCTACCTCCAGAGTCAGGCAGGTCCGGTTACAGCGTCTTCAGTGGCAAAACTGCCGTTACTGCTGGATGGGGTTGGCTTGGCGAAGATAAAGCTATCTGTAAGTCTTGTCGACAAAATTCTACTTTTTTTAAAAAATATTATTCTATCGTCAAATTTACTGTAAAACATCATTGAGATTTACATTTGTATAATTTTATTTGTTTTAAATATCATGTACGTTTTAAACATTTTTATACTTGAATAATTTTAATTTTATGTTATACTTATACATTACTTCCAAAGAGCGATCACATCTTGTTAAATATTATAAAAATAAATTAATTAGAAAAACTGTTTTTGCAAGCTTCTTATATAACATTAAAACATCTTTTATAAATTTTCACACAATTTTAAATGTATAATTTTTTTATTTCAATTTTGAATGTTACAGACAAATTTGTTCAATAGCTTTTAAACTGTAATGTCTTTATTAAACTATCATATTGTCAAACGCTCAGATTTACAAGGAAAACTTGTTAAATATCTTCTATTATTTTTTAAATTGAGAACTATATTGAAAAATTGACACAATTTTTTATTATTATCATTTAAAAAGAATATAAAATATATTTAATAATTTGAAGTTGAAATATAATTAGATTAAGTTAACTTTACGTAGAAGCTTTTACACGACTACTCATCCCCGTATTAGAAATTCTTCAGGTACTGCTAGAACAACAAATTTATTCGCTTACACCAAACTATCTTGAGCACGTTGATGAATACATACATTCTGCATTTCAAGCCGCACATAATATATAACCTTCGTTCAAGAAACTTTGACACTTTGTTAAAAAAAAAAGAATCTACGATTCCTCGAAATATTCACACATTTCAACTTGTAGAAAGTCGATTATACGTATATATATACATACATACATAAACGCGTGTATAATATGAAAGAAAAATTGAAGAAAAAAAAGAGAGAAATTGGGAAAAACTTTAGATAATCGTAAAATATACTTTGAGAAGTTATACGGATAATTAACGTAAGAAGCGTCGAGTTTATAAGACTGGGACAAAGTGCATTTTTACATTTGAAAGTATTCTTTGTAAAGCGCAGATGCCCAGGGGATGTAGAATTTCTGACATAAAAGCTTTTATACTCTTTGAAAGTATATGAGTAAGAAAGTTTGCGCGAATAAGAGCACCGCGAAAAATATATTTATATATATATTTATATATCTTATCTACATTCTTTACAAATCCAAAATCCAACCAGAAAGAATTTTCAAATTCTTCAAAAAAAAATGAAAATCTATACTTTTTTTGGTAAAAGTCTGCACATAATCGGATGAAAACATATAGATGTGTAATAATACCTCTCTCCATTTTTTCCAGATTCGAAAGCCAACGTTTTGCAAAAAGTTGGAGTTAACGTGATAGAGGATGAAGTCTGCAGCGAGTGGTACGCTAGTCAAGGAAAGTCATTTCGAGTGAAATACGGACAGATGTGCGCTGGTCACGAGTACGGAGGACGCGATGCTTGCGGGGTAACTTTCAATATCGTATCTACTAAATTCTCAACCTCCTGCTCGAAAAGGGCTCGACTGACACATATTCTTTAGTCATTATTCTTTTAATGAAATTCATTGCTTTTCGAAACTTTATATACATATATATACCTATATAGATAGAGAAAACCACGCGAATCGTATATCTCTTTTTTATTAAACCCTCGTGAGAAAGCGGTTTAACAGTCCCTCCCATCTGTAAAAATTCTTCAATTTTCTATCGTTACCTTGTTTTTCCGAAATTTCGTACAAATCGAAGTATATACATTCAAATTGAATTTAAAAAACAAAAGTAATAATTATTATTATCGAAGGAAAGAAAATTAACAGAATACAGATATATTGACTGTTGTACAAACTCGACTAAGTAGTGTTGTACGTTATCAAACGTATACCACATTCGAGAATAATTACACGAGATATACATGCGCGTAGTGAGGTAAAACAAAAGCCGACTATATATATATGTATGACCAAAATGCATTACGCATAATTGGCAATTGAGCGAGTCGAGAAATGGTCGATTTTACCCGAGTATACAGTGCAATCCTGGTAGTAGCGTGTCTCTCTTATAACCGCTTGCCTCTCACTAAATTCCTCGAGTCAATTAAGGATAACGGCAGTTGCACCTTTCCTTTCGTCCTCTCTATGCTACGGCTCGAGGAAAACTCCTGATGAGAGATGGAAGGTCCCTTTTTGGGTTGAATATACGTCGTTTATACAAAATTACGGGCGAACGTCATCTAATCTTCTCATCTCTCGGATTACTGATAATTATTCTACCTATATGTATATATATATGACTGTCTGCGTGTAAATTTTCGATCGATGCGCCGCAGTATATGTGAAGTGACTTGAAAAATATTGCATCCGAAATATCTATTTTATTAAAAGCGAGAAAAAGTACAATATTATTATTTTTTGTAACAACGTCCAAAGCCAATGAAACAATCAAATTTCTCGCGGTTACAATTTTGAAACTTTTAATTACGATAAAGAAAGTTATCATTATTTATTAAAACGAAAAGGACATAAAACAATAATGAAGTTTATTTATTCATTAGACGAATTATTTAAACGATTAATGTGATGAAACAGTGACCTGCATACTTTGCAAATCCAAATTTAAACTTAAAACCTACTTATTTTAAAATAAATTCATATATATTCCCTTATAATCAAAATTCCAAAAATTTTAAGTGCAGGAAATCAATAAATTTTATATTGAATTTAACATCCTCTTAAATTAAAATCGGTAAAATGATTAATATAGCTTCTACTAAATTTTATTATTACATAGTATAATCATTTTCTTTTAACTGTAACAATCTGCACATTTATTATTTAATAATACAGTAAATTTTAATAAAATATATTGATTTTAGTGTGCGCTCAATATTTAAAATAGTCGACTTTCAACATTTTCCAAAAAAATCTTTTATCATTTTCGGAATGCTCGTAAAAATCAATTGGAATATCCCGACCAAGTTTCGTAGATACAGTAACAAAGATAACACGCGGCTATATACACACAGATTTTATACCTGATTTTCAACTTGGTATATACATTTAAACCCAAAATAGTACATTATAAAATTTTAAATATACTTAATAACTAATATATCCCGAATTAATTATTTTTTTTATTTTTTGAATATACGTACTGTTTCAATTATAAACATAAAAATTTTAAAGGCACTTTAAAGTATTTTGAATCAAACCAATTTCGCAATATTAATCTAACAAACTTAATACCTCTTTGACTACGCTAATCAATGGAATAGGATAATTTAACCTAGTTCCTAATAAATGCATACACGCGCACACGTACACACAGACACGCACGTTAGCCAATATTCGGTAGCAATTATATGTCAACAAACTATATATTGTTTCCAATCGCTCGTATTTGCACCGGGAATATGTATATATTATTATACGTTAAATAACAATAATTATATAAATACAACGAAAAAGGGAAGTTATATTAAACTTTGATTAATCAACGCTTTCTATATGTATATGCACGTATATATACGGTATCACACTTGGAAATACAAATTTTAGCCTTTGACACATACCTCAATCGATTTCGATTTCGTCAGAGTAATTAAGGCGTGCACAATACTTTTTTTTCGTCAAGGGGTCAAAAAGATAAATTCACTGGGAGTATCTGGGTCAGTTTTTGTTTTAAATTGTAATTCGTTTCGTTGTACCGCGATTTGCAAGTCAAACCGGTATAGTTTCAATTGCGACCTTTCTTTCGTTTTCGCTTTTTTTTTTTTTGTAAATTTTCTCTTTTGTTCCGAAGCGTTTATTATTAACGAGTCGATTTCCTTCTATAAGATATAATTGCTTTGGAAATTACATTGACGATGGATTGTTTTTTTTTATAGGCGGATAGTGGTGGTCCTCTTATGTTCTCTGGAAGAAGCGAGACGACCATGGTCATCGGTATTGTTTCCTCTGGAATTGGATGCGGAAGAAAACGATTGCCTGGAATTTATACGAGAGTTTCAGAATTTATTCCTTGGATCGTTGAAAATACGACAAAGTAGATGATACGTTATTAATTTTGCTTTTTTTTTTTGTTTTTATTTTATACATTTTGTTAGTTGAATCAACGGTGCTGTGATTATCAATGTTTTTGTATTTACGTTTATATCGTTTATAAGAGTTAGTATTTAAAAAAATGTTAAATGGAATATTGATAACATGCCAAAGTTTAATTATAATACGTAATTAATAACACGTCGTGCATAGAATAAAAGAATATATTCGTCATTGTCAATAAGCGTCTCGCTATAAAAGAAAGAAAGAAATCAGGACACTTTTTACGCATCTAGTCCCTTTGAGTACGATGATGGAACGATCCTCTTGACGAAATGTGGGTCAACTCTGAGAACATCATATATCCAACTTGCTGAAACTTAAATTTAATGATTTATTCCACATTGTTACGTCTTTTTGCCAACGCTAATTGATTTTACCGGTTAGTACATTTTTTATACGCTCCGATTTTAAGTTTTACTATTGAGAAGCGATAACTGTGATAAACAATAATTATGAAATTATTTAATAATTAAATAATTTCATTAAACCTATACTTGTACCGTTAGTTTTGTCATTTTGATGCTGTCTAGTCTAATCTTATTTTTGTTCGACTATACATGATTAATAATAAAAATATGTTATTTTCCTTTATTTTTACTATCTTTTTATTTGACCCTATGTATTCCTCGTTATCTGTAAAATACTATGATTTTTTGTATGGTTAAAAATTAAAGTTTTAGTTTGAAACGACCGAGAAATTCATTATCTTAAATTTGTAAATTTATTATAAATATTTAAATAAACGTTTTACTTATTATGGTTATAGATTTGAGCTAATGAAATGTTAATTAATACGAAATAATGATAAGAGTTAATTCATTAATTCATTTTAAAATTGATTAACAAAACCATAATTAATTAATTAGGTAATTGTCTTTACTTAAAATTAAATCAATTCACTCTAAATTGTAATTCATTTCGCATGTGCACAAATTACATTACCAATATTATCTAAATCTTTCAGTAATTCAACATCAAAATGATTAATACGATTTGAGTAAATAATATTCTACATGATTACAAGATACAATCTTGTTAAAATATTGTTTGCAATTCATATCGTCGTTTTTAACGGCAATCCGCATCGATCGACTTAATTAACTTTGTGCAAATTTGATAATTATCGTTACTATAAATATAATCAAATCGAAATAACAAATACAAGAAAAATGAAAAGTTTCGATGAATATTATCATAAATATCTCTAATTTAGAAATAAATTTGTAAAACGTCATAGGCAATGGTACAAAGGGTCGTAATAAACATGTCAGTTACAAAAAAAAGGAGCAAAGAGTAAATACAAAGACACCGTAGTCTGTAAAATGATCCACCGTCTCGCGTCACGAGCACAACGTGCGAAAATATACGAGGGTCCTATTGCGCAGAAGATACTATATACAGATCCCAATTTTTTTTCATCCAAGCGCGCTAGCGCCTGCGATAGTTCATGTATCCAGTAATCTCGACGCGCCGTTTTATCAACTAATTAATCTGTGCTATCCCACCGATATGCAGCAGCTTAACGAGGTTACGGTCTCTCTCTCTCTCTCTCTCACTCTGCACTGCCCACGAATGGTCGATGCCGCATGCGCCGCGGGGTATAAATTCGCCGCGACTTTATAGCCAAACGCAATGACAGTTAATTGCAGGGGTAACGTTACGGTCGCTCCAGTCCCGCGAGTCGCATAAACCCTGCCCTACGTATGCGCTCATTCCGACCAATAATGATGACGAGGCTTTGGCCTTTCCAACCTCGAACTAATGCCCACTTTGACACATTACTCAAGTCATCTTCGACTATTTTGAATATATTATACTGTGGTAATGGATTTAGATTGCTTGGGCTGATTATCCAATTGATCTACAATCTTATAAATAAACTTAACTATTTTTTATTGTACTTTTAAAATAGTATAAAGTTATGATAAACGTATTTAACTTAATATGAAACAATTAAACAATTAAACTCTTCTTTGCTTCCTTGGTCTTGGTGGGTTCCACGATACATGAGTGTTATCCGTTATCGATACTACACGAATTCCACCTAGTGTTAATCCTTTTATAGAAGACTAAAAGATTAAAAATTTAATATTAGATCAGTAATTATATTGTATTAATTAACTAGATCAAATGATTTTTTATACCATTCGTCCAGGTCCTAAACCTTGAACTCTTACTCTTGCCGTCCTAACTCCTAATGCAAGTGCTTTCTGTAAATAAAAAGTATAGCAATATTAAATAACAATAATTTATAATTTGTATTAATTTTTTACTTACGTTACTGATTGTTATAGCAGTTGTTTGTGCTGCAATATTGGTTCCTTTTCGGGCTGTTCTAAAACCTTCAGTACCACACGAGTTTAATATGTGTACCTTTCCTAATAATTAAAGTTATATTTTATATTACACTTATTACACTTGATAAACGCATGAATAAATTAATAAAATTAAATTAATTAACATTTTACAGTTGAGAACTACATATTTTATTTGTATAACGAAAAGATCAAGTATACCTTTTCAATATACATGCTTTGAAGTATGTAAATATAGGTGTTTTAAATACCTTTGAAATCTGTAAGTGTTATAATTGTGTTATTTTTGTGCGCTTTAATGTTGAATATAGGAAGCTCTTTGAATGGGATTCCATCGAATAATCTGTTTGGTGTATTAACATCAGGAAACAGATCTTGCCTAAAAAAATATTAATCTCTTTTAATATGTATAATTAACAGGATTGATGCAACAATTTGTATAAATCTATATTTACTCGGCCAGAACAATTATTTACACATTAAATAATTATTTACCTAATGAATGACTTGTTTAATAAGAGTAACTTACTGTGTATTAAGCTCATCGATATCAACAGCATTTTCTCCAAAAGTTCCTTGATCTTTCTTTGGTTGATTCATTCTGTAAGTTCTTAAATCTCTTCTTTCTGCATAATTATTAGAGGTTAAGTGTAGCGCTCTCGACAGTACAGCTGGATTTTGAATTTCACGATCGAAGAACGTTTTCGCACAAATCGTGGTTCGCACTGGCCCGAGTTTAAGCGCATTTAAAACCGTTCTGAACATTTTATTTAAATAATTATAACAACTATATTTATTGACAATCAGTCCACCAGCGAAGAAGAGAGCAGACAACAAATCGATATGTTTAGCCCTCTACAATTTAAAGGAACTACATATGCATCGTAAAGTTTGACCAACAGTGGTTAACGATTTATCGACCGTCGGTAAAACTCATTAGTCCGCGAATAAGCGGCAAAATGGTCCGTCATCATGGAAATTCATAATGATCATATTCATCAACGTCAAAACGTTCATCAACGATCAAAGAGAAAAGACAGACGGTGACTAATGGAATCAACAATAGGTAACTCGGAGATGACGTTTATCTCGCATAGATCAAACCCGAAGGTACATATTTTATACACATTTTATATATATATATATACATATACCATATTAACCTGCAAACCCACGACTTTTCCAACGTTTTCTTTTTCGGTTTCCCTTCCGAGGAAACATTCGTTGTATCGATTTCTGTTACTCGAGGTGTGTAAGTATTAAAATAAAAAGGAATGTAAATAGGTACATACACCCCTTGAAAAGTACACCTATAAGAAAACAGAGGATTACTGCACAATAGGGATGAAAATGAAAGGGCATGCATGTATATATATATAGGTAGGTGCACGTTTTAAGAATAAAATTGAAACGCCGAGTGAATTTCCCCATTTGTCCGAGTAAAACACGCGCGCGAGGGTCGGTTAGTGCAACTTTGCTCTGCTCATTGTGTATAAATTAACGAACGTTAGTTTGAAACTTGGCCGGGCGGTGAAGGGGGAGGTTTCAACCACGAAAACTGACTTTACCCCCGTGGTAATTCAGTATTCCTTAACTTTCTATAGAATTAATCTACTTGGAACGAGATTACATGCTTTTATGGAACTTCTTCGACCGCATCAACATCCGCTTGATAAAGAAAGGGAGAAAATGGGTGAAAATCATCGAGAACATCCTCTTCTTTCCGACTTCTTCCTCTCTCTCTCTCTCTCTATCTCTCTCTCTCTCTCTCTCTCTCTTGGTAAGGTGGAAGAATGAAAATTGGCTTGGATATAAAAGTCGACCCTTACAAAAGTTAAAGTAGCAACTATTATAGAGGTCCAGGTTATATCATGTCACAAAGCATTACTATTCATGACTCTTTTTATAAAGAGGGTTACCTTTAAATTACGGTGGTTAGAGTTAGGGTTCACTATACACACGCGCGCACACACACACACACAGCTATACAACGCAAATGAATTTTACAAATTTTCGTTATTTACTTTCACCTGGTATCTTTACACCGAGGTCTTTAATTTCTTTTTCTTTAATGCATTTGAATTTTATATTTTTTTTTTCAGAGGGTTAACTCAATTTATACGTTGACGTTCGAGAGAGTGCTTAAATGACTTGAAAACATGTACGCGTTTCGGTATATGTACGTGTAAAAATATATACTTGCGTTTAGAATTATTATCATGGGTTGACGTTAACTAAATACATTTTTGTATATTATCGTGAGCGGGTTTACATTTTTATATTTCAGATTGAACATTTCTCTTGTTTCATGCAACTAATGAAATGCTGATATTACACTACTGATACTTCTTCGAGTTGTATGTGTGCTATTTATTAAGAGTAAAAATTACAAGAATTTTGTTAAAATTTTCGAACGATTGGAAACACTATACGTTTAAAAGAAACCACTTTGTTGCTATTATTTATTATTGAGATTATGTTTAACTGAATTTCGGTTCGGATAAATATAATTTAAATATAATAATTTTGGATTGTGCTTCAAATATTCCTCGTTATCGATTCGAATTGCAAAACATATTATATACCTGTAACTTTAGAAATTTCAATAAAATTATCGTTCCAAACAAATGTATATGTAATTATATAAAAAATAATTGACAAACGTCTCGGCTAATGCTATAAAAGTAATCTTATAAAATACTCAAGTTTGAAATGTCTTTTCTCTCTTGGTTTTAAATGCGCTTTTCCAATTGTTAAGTAACTTCCCGTTGTGTAAGGTGTTTCCAACGAATTATTCAAGTTAGATATTGTTCTTTACTAAAAACTTTTCCGTCGGTACGATGAGAGAGAAAGGGAGATATAGAGGGAGAGGGAATTAAAGTCCCAAATTCTATTTCCTAATGTAATTTATTTTTGAAATTTCGTTGCAATTAATCAAACAACTGCGCTTGAAAACATTATGAACGTTCAAGAAGCACTAATTCATCCACGTCAGAAAAGCGTACAACCCTCTGGCATTTTTGTTGTTTATATATATATATGTATATAGAGTGTGCAAGAGAGAGAGAGAGAGAAGGAAGGAGAAAGTCTGAAAATTAATAGTGAATTCTTAATATCTCACTTATCCAATGAAATTGCTTTTTAAATTCCAACAAGTTGTTTATTACATGAGCCAAGTAGACGAAGAAGAGGAAGAAGAAAAAAAAGGTGGCGCAAATACACGTAGGTATATCAATTTTGATAAATGAATCAAAAATTGAATGAAATTTGAAGCACGTGCTAGATATATCGACTTACACTCAGCTTTATTACGTAAAAATAATTTTTCAAATTGGCCATTCATCAGATAAGCAACCCCTGTGAGTCTCACACATTCTTTTTCTTCCCTGAGTGTCACCCCAGGCGCGTTTTCCTTTTCTTCTTCTTCTTCTCGTTTTTTTTTCCCTTTCATCCAATCACCGTCGCGACGTATACAGGATGAACCTGTCTTCCTGTCCATTTTCGTATGTGTGTGTGTGTGTGTGTGTGTGTGTGTCCCGATGTGTGTACGTGTGTTTGTGTACTCCCATTGTACCATATGACGTTCCCTTTTTCGCGCTTCCTGGATATATAAGCACTGACTAGCATTTTACTTATATAGAATCACGAATCGATGTGCGCGCGTAATCCTTTATTTTTTTCTACACCGGGATGACTAAGAAATATCCAATTAAATTTTGTTACTTCGTAACGTACATACGCAATAATCAAGTTAGTCATCTCGGGAAATCAGTCTTCGACCTCGTTTCGAGCTCTCTGTATACATAAAACATACTGTTTATTGCTCGGGAACATGTAAACCTACGTTATTAATTTCATTGCAATATCTCCGGGTGCAATGTAACTTGATAAAATGTGTATAATTTTTCCAAAGTTAACTTTACAATTATTTTAACATTAATCGCAATATCGAAATTCTAGTGGAAATTTATTTGTCGAGTGATGTTATTTAACCAATAATCAAATCGTTATAATTTTACAATTATGCATCGTACGTGTGTATGTGAGTAGCGTCTCGGTACAGAAGCTCGGAACAACCTAACGAGATTTCTATTTCAATAATTATTATCAATAGTTTAATATTAATTAAACTTTTAGATGTATATCTTGGTTTTGCTTAACTCGAACAAACTTACTGTTACTATCAATCGAATTTTGATTCTATCGATCCCTCGTATAGTGCAGTGTTGGAAAGTTATTTACAAGCCCTTCCCGAATTTGGTTATCATGAAATACACATTTTTCTCCAAACTTTCTTGAAATAAAATTAAAATAAATTGCACCTTTTACATATAAAAAAATTAATAATAATTGATATTTTACTTCGTAAGATTAATTCAAATCGTGTTTATATATAAAATTATTAATTGTTATTATTTATATAATAAAATGATCAAGAGTTGGATATAATCTGATATTATTTTTTTCAATTGCAAACTATGTAAAGACCCGTTACATACACATGGAGTATACAAATGTATTCAGGGTTTGTAATATAATGTTTACGAAGTAGTGAACTGGTGAAGAAAACCCATGAAAATTAAATACAATTTTTCGATGAACAAGCGCGCTGAATCTCTAAATTATTGACTCCTCAAGGAGTTGGTACACCTGATGGTTATCGACCGATCGAAATATGTTAATTATTACATTTATTGAACGAAACCTACTGTTTTATATGAAATCTAATTATAGAAGCACTAAATGATTGAATAATACGTTCTTATGCACAGTTGCGAGTCAATAAATAAAAGATACCTTTAAAACTTTTTTAACCAAAAGTATATATACTTTTTCTCTGCAAACTTTTTCGAAGGGATCTTTTATTTATTGACTTGTAAATTAGCTCAAGGAGATAATATTTCTTTATCTGGTTGATATATATTTTGTTTTTGGTTAAAAACTCGATAACAATTACATACATACATTAAAGTTAGAGGCTTGCTTTTATGAAAATTTGTTGATCACCACCCGGTTCTTCATTATTTTTATATTTAAGTTACTAACAAAATTTAATTAAATGATCAACAATGTAAAATCTTATTAAAATAATAAATTGAGAATCAGAAATGTACATATAATCTTTGTAAAAGATAATCAACATGTCCTATATTAAACGAAAAGTAGTCATCAGAAATTGGTCAAATTGGTCACACCTTAAGTGATCAAGAATTGGGTATGTGATGGTAAATAAGTATTATCCATTTTTTTAACGGAAACTTGACCAAAGTTAAAATGTAGGAATCAATAATAATAAAAAAGACCATGATCATATTTAGCATCGTGTTTACAACAAGGTCTCTTGTAATGCATATACACGGATCCTAAGCGTTGAAACATAAATTGTAGAGTAGAAGTTCATCAGTTGAACTTTCGTTTGGTATTTTATGACACTTGGCTATTTTTTGTCTTAAAAAATGTTCAATTTATAGATTTCTACTAGAAAATTTACAAGCTCTTGATTAAATTATATTAACGGGATGTCGAACCCAAGTTACAGGGATCTACACCTTACAATAACATAAGAATTATGTTAAAAATATTGAATGAAAAATCTGAAAAAAATTCATTTGAGTAGTTTAAAACATAAGCGAGGGCATGGCGTTTTGATTTTTTAAGAATAAATAAATTTGTTATTAATAATCAAATAAACAATTTTTGGTCGGTAATTAGTCGTCTAAATAGGCATGAATTTTCAAAGCAAAAATCAGGAATAAATTACAAATTTAAAAATCTGAAAAAAATTTGAGTATACTGTTTAAAACATGCCTAGGGTCATGGCTTTCGCAAATTTTTTCAAAAATTCATTTGTTTATAAAAAAATATTAAAAATTACCATTTTCTGAGTCCGACATCCCCTTAAATTTAAAAGCTCAAGATGATCGTCCAATCTGCCACGTTACATCTCAAATCTAAGGTAGCCCATCATCAAAATTTTCACTACCATCAAGGATTCATTCTCACTAGTCAAAACCACAGTATATAATAAAAATAATCATACACGTATCCAACATGAATTTTAGTTGATACCTCCGAAGTAATTATACATGTGTATTAAAATATTTGGTATTCGTTAGCGGTATATATCTATCGAAGTTATCCGAAAGCGATACATAACCAAATCTTCCAATCAACCTGAGATAAATTTATTCCTTCGGCGCATTAAACGGTGGGTATGCGCCGTTCCATTACGTTTTATTTCTGACCTCCTTTAGTAAAGTATTTACGCCGATGCATTAGTTAAGAGAGGAGAAGAAGCGTAAGAGAGAGAGAGAGAGAGAGAGAGAGAGAGAGAGAGAGAAAGGGGGTAGAGAGAGGGAGAGAATCCCCGTCTTGTATTTAACGATGTGCGAGAGCTATTATTCCGTACACTTTTATGACCAAGACAATATTATCGTACCGGCCTATGTTTTATGAACCGGGTAGTAGAATTTTATGGAAGTTTTACAGTGTTCTGCCGACGCGGTTCCGCTCTGTCATACTCATCTCGTTCCGTTTACATTCTAGCGCGAATAGTTTAAAAAAGAATCTTGATATTACACCGAACGTAAGAGGAGAACAAAAAAAAATAGCGAAACATCTTTTTTTAATAAAAATGAACGTGAAGAAGAAAACTTGTCAGATGTGTCATTTAAAAGCTACTTCGCATGTACCATTGAAAGTTTATGTTTCTAGATGTTATCGATCAATGTTATACTTGTTTTCTTTATTTTTTTTTCTTTTTTTTTCGATGTATCAGATTCAATTGTAGGTTGTATGTAAATACTGTTGTTTATGTATCGTGTGAGAGCATACGTGTTTATTTGTTTTCATTCTCAATTAGATATGGTACATGAAACTGCACTTACTTCGATTTTGCACTTTATGGCCAATTAAAAACGATCGAAAGTATGTATATACCTGTATATACATATACGTATACGTGTGTGTGTGTATATATGTATTCATGCACTTGAAAGGTCGATAAGTCGAAATTTTTCATCGACAGATGTTACAATTTCGTAATTGTATAAATGTGTATCAATCGATTTTGTGTATATGATTACGTTTCACGGAATATAAATGCACATTTCAATATTTGTTTAAGCGCAGATGCCTGTCGATATCGATGTTGTTGATATAGAAAGCAAATGATTGCCCAAAACGATCGTTTGACAAATGATCATTCGTCTATTTTATTTCGACGCTATAATTCTGACGTTTTCGTTATTTGGCTAATGGTATTTTCACTCTGTTTAGATAATACATTTTCTGCGCGAATTTTATAACGTAATTAAATATTTATAATTATTTTTTTAAACACTATAGTGGCCTACCCCCGTAATATTACAAATACAAATTTTGAACGCGAGCATAAATTTGTAATTTTGAGGTTAAATGTGTATAGCTGCATTTGTGAATTAATAATCGTTTTGCTCGGAGTTTAATTATATAATCGCTTTATATAATTATTTTACGCTGTACATATACGCAGGTACTAATAGGAAGGATTTAAAATTGCTTTCGCAAATTAAAGTATAATATTATATTCTTCTTCATACATAAAATATCAAGTTATTTCTCTAGCTGGTGCTCTTAATCGCAACAAAAGACCTAAGTTGTTTTTATATTTTTGGCTTTTCTTGGACAGAATAGTAACGTACGTAAGTGTAGACGCGTCTATTACGTTTCGAGATACATTGGTGTATAACAACGAAAGCGATACGATACATTTCGAATGTACGTTTGGTAATAGAAGAAGAGAAAAGAAAGAAAAGTCCGGGTCTAACCCAGAAGCCGAGCGTGATCAAAGCTAGGGGTTCTTAAGGAGGCGCAGAGTGTAGAGCCTCGTCTGGTAGCGACGCAATACATAATTTGGTAGAGCAGAAGCGTAAGCCCGAGGGGGTAAAAAATATGCTTCTCCAAGCAAGAGAGATGGTATAGTAGGGAGAGCGTCTAGAAAAATTTTCCAGGCACGCGATTCCTCTGAATGCCTCAACGGTGTTGGGATCCTCGGTTACGCGCAGATTCCCTCTCCCTCCCTCTCTTACTTACCCTTCGCGCATACACAGGAAACGAGCTGGAATCGCGAAAGCGCTCGTTCGACGAGTCTACCCGTGCGTTAACTCGCTCTCTCTCTCTCTCTCTCTCTCTCTACATTTACGTGCACTTCGACATTTATTATCTTCGTTCTCTTTTATAAATAGACTAATGAATTAAAATTTTGTTACACCCATCGCTGTATATATGAAAAATCTATCTTTTTCTTTCTAAGCGTGAAAGCTCGTAAACAGTTTCGAGGAATACCAGACTATAACTCGATGAATGTGTATGCCTTTACTTTTAAAGTTATAACCAAATAATAACAATATATTTATTTAACTCGGTCGTTCACTAATAGAGATCGTGACAACGGAGTCTTTCGAGGAATGATTAATGAAAATTTTATGGATTTTACTTAGGAGAAGTGGAAGCACGTAAAAACGCCTTGTAAACTGGATTAATTTGATTTAAAGTTTGGTAATATAGTAATGTTGATGTTTACAACCTACTTATACATTATTTAATTACAAGAGTTAATAAGAAAAATAGGGTTATTATTACAGTAAGAAACCTAAATAAAAATATTATTATTCATAAATAAATGTTTATATTAAGTAATTTCTTTATATTTAATTTCTAAACATTTGAATAATTTTAAAGGTTACATGCTCATACCAAGAAAATTAACATAACATTTTTTTACTGTTGTTTCTCCACAAAATTTTATTAATTAACAAACAAACTACGATAAATTATTTCGTTATTTTTTACCATTGTTGGATTTCTTGATTTGTTATACTTATAGGTATATTTAAAACGTTCATTGAAAGATTTCCTATTATTAAAGTGCGAACTAATCTATTATTATAATTAAAATACAATGCAAATTATAATTACATAATAATCTTAAATTATTCTTTTTTTTTATTACTATATTCATTATCTACGTACTTAAGTTTATTTAAATAAGAAAGAAGATTTGTACCTTACACGAATACTATTTAATTCATATCGATTAATCGTCGACTATCGTTGTATCCTTTTTTTCAAGAATATAAAAACAGATATATATATAATACATTTTCTTTTGATAGTTTAAAAGCAAGTTGATGCATTAGCTAGATTTCTATTTCAAACGAAATGATTTTTAGGTCACCCCTCCTATTTCGAAACTCCTTTCATCGCATCTTATTTTCAGTGGAGAATCCCGAGCGAATTCTAACAAAACCTTTGTCATAGCGGGCGCGTGCGCACGTTTCTGTATTTAAGAAGAATCCAGCGCTTAATATAAAGCTCAACTCCTTCACAGAGTAATTTTTCTACACTTTAAGCTTCCTCCCTCCTCTCATCGGTTCTCAGATTACATCTTTTGAAGTACCCAACAAAAGTATCAGAAAAAAATGAGTTCGTATGCGTAATATCACGGTATGGGTTGAAATGATTACGCGACCATCAGAAGCCGATTTACTCGATATCGTTCATTATGTATATATCAGGGATAGATCGGTAAGCAAAAAAAAGTGTAAAAAAAAGTTTATTAACGTTATATATATACGAATTGAATCTTGGAAATTTGTTAATTTTTATTTTCCCCTTGGTCGATTTATTCATTTTTTTACTCTTTCAACCGTTAATCGCGATCCACTAATTTTTTCCGGGGGGACATATTAAATAATCATAACAGAAATACATTCCGATCAACGTTGTGATTACTAAAAGAAAGAAAGAATAATAATATAAAACAACGAATATATTTATTATATATATGTTGCAAGGTGACTGCAACCGATTCGATGATTTGATAAATTATTCATACATGCAACGCGAAAATGTTAAAGGTTTATCTATATAAATAAGTGAATATCGCGTTAATTAAATATTTAAAGTGGTACATAACGCGTTGTATATATATACAGAAAAAAAGGAGAGAGACGTGTAATTATTTAATTTTAATCAATGTAATTGGTTAAAATTTAATCTTCTTATACGCGCCTAAGCTTCGATTCATCAGTTTAAATACATTAGCGAAAATGCTATGTAGATCGTAAATTATGGATGATACATTTTTGTAATGAGTTAATTATTAATCCCTCTACTGAATTAATTAAAATGTAATTTTCCATTGATAACAATATTGCGGATTATATCGTTTATTTGTCATCGAGGAAATTTTTTTTATTATTATACGTATACACTACGTGTTGTAGCAAATAAGTTTTGTAGAATCAAATTTTTGAAAGTTTATTAGTTTTCTTTTTATATACGTTCTGTTATTTATAATATATACAATTATTCGTTTTAAAAACAGATAATTGACAATAAATACGTATATTATTTATCAAAATATTTCTAAATGGTTATTTATGATTTTTTATGACTTATAGGATCATTTTTTTATTTTGCATATGTTTGTTATAAATAAAATAGAGTTTTGAATGTTTATTAAAAATATTAATTTTCTATATTAAAATTGAATATATATAGAGGTACGCTATACAGAAAAAAAATCAAGCAAAAAATTAACGGCAAACTATCGATTCAGATTTCGCTATATGTTCTAAATTATCTCGTAATTTTTTTTAGATATTTTAATTCATTACTTTGTTATCAATTTTTAAGTTATATTTTTTGTTGATGCAATACCTGCTCAATAAAAAATTTGCATATTTTTAACAAAATATTGAAACGAAAAAAGCTTTATTTTAAATACATTCAATTTGAAATAAAATAAATTCCCTACCTTAGCGATGTTAAATATAATATTATATTGAAAATATTTATAACAGTGTCGTTGATGCACAGGGAAAAAGGTTTTAGTAAAAATTTCAATGTTATTGCGTAATCGAGAGACAAAGTTGATAGATATTATAAAAATTACTATCTTTTCTAGGAAAATTTACTAAAGATTTATTAATATTTACTATTTATCTGGTATAAATTGTTCTTATAATTAATTTTTATAATTTATCAAATCTTCCTCTTCATTACACAATAACATTGTCATTTTAACAAATTTAATAAAATTATGAAATTAAAAGTTCATTCTTCGATTCCAAAATTACAAGATCTATTCGTATGCCAAATTTTAAACATAAATATTTATTATTTTTAAAAAATCTCTTGCCAAAATTTTTATTTATTTTCTTAGAATAAAGTTTTAAGAATGAATGCATATATAACTTAGAATACGTATTGGTTATTAATAAAGGAAGGGTAAGAAACTCTCAGAATTACATTAATTAATGTTGTCTCTTAATTCTGTCGCTGAATAATTTAAAATTTAATCGAATATTCAATTGAATTTAGTGCATGTTCATTATTCCTGTAACTCTACAAGAGTAACTATCCAAGGAAATCTCAAATTAAGAATTTGCTACAGATCGAGATGAATTCAACAAAAGCCGAGTCCTCGAATATCCATCAAGCAATAACCCCGTGGACAATCAATAAATAATAAGAAAGATTCATTTTGATAAACTAGAAACCGTTGATAAAGTAAGTGCGTAACTTAATCCTCGTCGAGGCAATAATAAGGGCAATACGTATTTTTCGACGTGTCAAAAATCAATTAGAGCACGGTCCGTCCGTTCATCCGTCCGTCCCCCTTAGTGTATTTATATAAGAGCACACGTACTCTCTTTACCCTCAAGGGAAACGGTAGCGTAGGCACGGATTACGATTCCCAAACGTTGACGGTCGGTCGACGCCATATGCCGAGGATTTCGGATTCGGTGCGAAGCAAATGTCAACCACCCGCGGAAAGTGCAAGTGCGACGAGGGGTGGTGGTGAGGAGGAGCCGGGGAGCAAAATACGGCACGCGACCCCGCAAATTTATTTACCCCGTAATAGAAGGACGAGCTAAATTATGACGAGCTATTTCTACACGGAGAGAAATAATTTGTAAATATTACAAAGCAGTTTGGTAAAAATTCCTAAACTCTCAAGTAATGTGGTAACAAACTGCGAATCTCGTAATTTTTACCAAACTAAATTGTAATTTTAATTTTTTTTTTAACATCAGAAAAAAAATTTTATTCCTCCGCATATTATTTATTTTTGAGTTTATGTATTATTATTCGAGTGTTATGGAAATTTTTAATATTTTAATGAAATTTAATTTAGTGAAAAAAATTCTGGATGTCATCGGGATCGAACCTGCGAAGTTTGGGTTGAGAATCCAAGTCCTTACCATTGCGCCACCGCGTCACTTGCATGTGTTTCATCGAATCGTCCTTTTAAAGTAAACAAACGAACGACGCGATTCCAATAAAAATTTTATTTATCGCTTCTTTTCGGTATCTCGTACTGTTGTTTATAGAATTTCGTAAACAGTATAGGAAAAAATCAGAGTTAATAAAATTTACAAGCTTAATTGTAAAATTTAGTACGCTAACTCCACAAATTTTACTACATTTAGAGTAAATTTTACTACATTTACTGTAAATTTTACTTAGCAGTTTGGTAATTTTTTCGGTTTTTTCGGTCTGTTACCACATTACTTGGGAGTTTGGGAATTTTTACCAAACTCCTTTGTAATATTTTCTAAATATTTCTCTCCGTGTATAGATTTCTTTGGAATTGGGGAAGATGCACTTTGTCGATGGCGAAACGATGGGAGTGATCGCTTCGTGTTAACTTTATGGAGTCTACTAGGTTAACTGATTTATCGAGATAATATTTCAATTTTTCAGTATTAAAAATCGGACAGTTTTTTTGTCCCTCTTTAAACTATTGAACGTGCTAAATTAGAATTTTGACATCGTTACAATATTTCGTGAAATACTTTAAACTGCTCGATAACAAAATCTGTTAACTATACTATATACTCTTATCCAAAAAGCCTCTTCAAAATAATGGAATCGGATTATATTTATTTTTTTTGTAAAATTCGTTAAAGTGGAGATTAGATTTCTTTTTTTACGAACATTCGGATAAACAATTGTATTCGCAAATTGTATATAGATAGGTATCCGTGAAATAAGTAATAACATATTGTTCTTGTTAATAAACAGAGTGTAACTTAATTATTTTCAAATAATGAGAAAAGATTAATAATATACAAGAATGTCGAAACGAAAAAACCAATCGATATTATTATTAATTTAACAAATATAAATTAAATAAATGTAAATTCATATACATAAATCAACAAATTCTGTATTCGGCAAAATATGTTATAATACGTGATTGATTAAATCGATAAAATAAATTACATTTGATTATTATTTATCGAATCAAAAACAGTTAATTAATTCCCTTAGAGAAAGTTGGTTAAACTATGGTTTCAATCAATAGATTCTTCTCTTTCTTTTTTGGATTTGATACTATTGTATAAGGGCAATGGTCTGCTGGGGGTAACCTTATTGATCTTCTATTGTTGACGCTTCCTTCGTTCTCCCACTGGATAGAACGATTATGATAAAAATCGAAGGTTAGCCGACAGCTGCAAATTCTATAGAATCTGTCGATGATACAATAATATTTTTCTGCGCATTGTTAAACGTACGCTATAGCGGGTACACCTAAATTTATTTTAACGAAAATTAACAAGTAAAATATGTATATATTATACGTACGTATGTATGCTAAAGTCGGATTAAAATATAACTTTCTAGAGGCAGGTATTTTCGGTTACCGTGAAAAGAAGCTTTTCACGTATAATTCAGTCTAATGAACCTTGTCATACGGTAACTCGTCTATTATATTTCAAAGTATTTTTAAAAAATCACACTAAAAGCTCTGTGTAACTTGAATATCAAAGTTAAATTATAAATGAAATAAGCTTTTAAAGCGTTTTATTTTTTGTTTCCAACAAATTACATCAACTCGAATCAAAGTAGATAATATTTTATATTTTCCTATATGTTAGAACATTGCATTTAACTTCAGGTGACATTACGAGTTTTATTTCAATAAAGTGTTAGTTACACCGGGTGTCAAGGTTCAGGAAGATGGAACTATAAGTCAAAAAGCTTCTCTTTTGAGTACCAGAAAACACCTCGCAAAGTTATATACGTTTCCGACCGAGATCCTTAGAGTGAAAGCTCTAGCCCTTCTGCGTAAGTAATAAATTTGAAATAAAAAATTCAACGATCGACACAATGCGATAATAAATAATTGATTAACGCATTCCAAGCAATTAAGGATAAACTTAAATTGTTCACATAAAAAAATAAAATCAAATGCTTTTAAATTCCATCTATTCGTTGTGGTTGATATTTCCCAAAGGTATAAATAAAGGATGTCCTTGTTATTTATGAACGATCGGGTGAGGTAGAGAGTGAGTGGAGGGGGCGGGGGGACGGGGGGATGGGGTGACGAGGGGCAAGGAAGGAGGAGGGACAACCATGTAAAATTTATACATCTAGTTATTATACACGAGGTTGAAAAATGATAAAAACTAGAGGCCCTCTCTCTCTCCGTTAATTAAGTTTGGGAAAAGCACGCGTTAAATTTTCATATTTTTTCATAATCGCATAACACTTTTTTTCCAGCCGCTTCGGCATGAAATATGCAGACGCCAACCCAGCCTTTTTTTTTATCTTTGGCATCTCCATATGTGACGTGCTGCTGCTGCTGCTGCCGTACAGCAAACAACATCACGCATCTGCGTACGTTTTTTTTAAGAATCTCGGAGGGTTAAAGTGCAAAGAACTTGGACGGTTTCTTCGTTTATTTTTCTCTCTCTTGAATATTTTTAGTTAAATCTACTTTAAACCCTAAACTAAGAGAAAACCCGCATTTATTTAACAACTTGGAATGAAAAGAAGAAAAAAAATGTTATACCTTTTTTTTCTTCGTTAGGAGTAGAGATAGTCCGGAAGGTATGCACTGGATCATTTCGCGAACGCACTTTCAGGTTAATTACCTGCGAAATCTAGATTAAACATTGCATAAAATGCACGGTTTAATTTAACGCGCCTACAGAGCTATGAAAACCCTATCTCGACTTTAACGAGCATAGAATTTAAATAAGTCTATCCGTCCGAGTAGGAAAGGCCATTGCTCTTTTCTTTTTTTTTTTGGTTTCCCTATACTTTGATCTATACGACTAATTATTTTAGTCATCTGATCTATTTCGATAAGTGAATACGTAATTTGATATTTGAAGTATACAAGTGTGGGATGCTAATCCCATTGTCTGCTTAATCGTAGTTGCATAGATTTCTAATCATATTTCTTATTAAAAATAGGTTATCAATTGCTAGTTTATTTTACTGTGAAAGATACCACTTTAATAGAGTATACAAAGCTTCGAATTATTCAAAGTCTGCTTCTAACGCTTATATCCTTCTAAAGTATCAATTTCTGATCATACTAAATCAGTCACTAAGTTCTTAACGAAATCAGTTATTATTTTCGCCTTTGGAATAATTTTTCAAAATATATATGTAATATTTTTTAATTGCATAGTCAGATTTGACCAAATAATTTTTAATATGGATTCTTAATTGCTTGTGCTTTTGGTTTTGACTTACTTGATAAAAGCAATGTCAATAGAAGTAACTTGTAAATTGAAAAGTATCATAAAACACGTGATTCTGTGTCAAGAAGTAGGCGTAAACAATAACAAAAAACGTTTTACCATATGAATCTACTTCTATTTAAAATGGCTATTTTCTACATAACAAATGAAATGCCTCCGTATCATTTAATATATATTAATATTAATTCCTACATTTGTGTAAATATTACAAAGGTACGATGAATTACGAAACTATTTTAATATTTAATAAAGCTTGTATTACAAAATAATAACACATATTGATCGACTACATTTGCAGCTAGAATTCAATAGAAATTACAAAAGTTTCATTATGTTAATTTTTATTCAATGTTTCTATGTTTTATTAAACATGACTTAATTAGAATTGGAACATTCTTACATTTACCATTATCATATGATAATGTTTCGTTAAATACGCTGATGGATTATAATTAATTACTAATAACAATGGAATACTAATATAAGTTTATTCAAAATGACTTAAACGATAACAGTGAAAACATATAAAAATGTGATATCATATAATAGTTCATTATTTACTTTAAATATTGGCATTTGAATTTAAAAAAAAATTTGATGAAATGCGTGGAAAAGAAAGATCAAGTCTCATGTTTATTATTGAATGTTTATCTATATATTTTTCACTATACGCAAGTACAACAGTGCCGGTGGGTTTAATGCATATTTTCTTTTGCCGAAACAATATTTATACTCTCGAGTAATAATCTTACCATTTTTTGGCCAAAAATTGGAGTAATAGAGCATATATTGTTCGTCATAAATTTCAACTACGTTAATACATAATTCATTGTTATTGTTATCAGTGAGCTGACGTTATATACGCTACTGATGAATAATAATAATAGTTACAGGTATAACAGTTGAATATTAACATTCGTTTACTTAGATTAAAACAAATTGGATTTACGGTGATTAAAATGAATTTATTTATATTGCAATTAGCGAAAGGAGGTAGGAATTTAAAAATCGAGTTGTCGAACTAGTTAAGTTGTTAATGCGTTAAATTCGTCAATTATCGATGAGGAAAAAGGTTTTCTTCCAGCTAACGAGTGTCCTTGCCCGAATAAAAGAAAAGCGTTACTCGGTCTTCAAAGAAAGCGAGAAAAAGAGAATGAGCCGAGTGAAAAGAAGTGAAGCTAAATATATCGAAGAAACCGATTGACGAGAGCGCAAGTAAAGTACCTAATCCAATTCTCGCACAAAGAGCGAGAAGCGGGGATCCGAAAACGATACTCTCTCTTTCTCCCTCTCTCTCTCGCGTGCTCTCTCACGGTCTTTTTCAATGAAACGAAAAATGTCCAAGGAGAAGGCGTATCGCGCTCGCTCTGAAATCATAAGCACGGTGGGGACGTTGCATTCATCGGGATAAGTGGATTTCTACCCAGTGCCAAGTTATTCCCGAAGACTCCTCTCGCGTATAACGAATAACGTTAATGGAGAAGAGATGCCTGGTGAAGGATACACTCCATTACCGCACTGTAAAACTTTTGGAATTCACTGGGAGCGTCGATGTTTACTCAAGGAGCCTGCTTTCCCGCCTTCCCGTTCGCTTATCCTCCTCCTCCTCCTCCTCCTCCTCCTCCTTCTCCACCTCCTCCACCTTCTCCTCTTCTCTACCTTTCTCCAGCTAGTTATATATATACATAGACACACCTATCTCTCTCTCTCTCTCTCTCTCTCTCGCTCCAGGAAAAAGAGATGGATGGATCGCGGCGTCTTGCATCTGGATCCGGCGTTCTATATAATTTGGCGCCCATGCGCCGTAATGAGATTCGGAAATTCAAACGTGTCGACCTCAATCTTTTCTAACCCTTTTCTCTCTACTACCACCTTCTCGACTGTCGCGGTATTCCTTGCATACCAAGTGAAATTCACTGGGATATCGAACCTTTTTTTTTCTCCTCCTTTCTTCCTGTTTCGGGGTTCTTGAGGGTACCCTTTCTTACCAGCTCGTGCATTATGTAATTTTCTTTCGGGTTTAGAATACAATGCTATACCTTAATTTTACTTATTTCCACTCGAATCTTTTTAAGATGGTATATGCGTATATACATAAAATACAGGTATTTAATTAGCGTTCTTTCGATCATCATTTCGACTTACAGGATATACGCGATCTTTGGTAAATTGAAAATACGTATACTACACATATTTTAAACGAAATTCGAGTTTACAAAGGCAGGTGGAAAAATGAACGTTTCATTTTTTTAAATTTCCTTGAATGTAATAACCAACAATTTCAAATGCTATTATTGCTAACAAGTAAAAAAAAAAGTAATAAATATTTAATAACGCTGAAATGAATATAAAAGAACCATACACATTGATTTTTTACATTTTCATTTTCATGTTTTAATTAAAAGAAAAAAATCTGAGAGAAAGAAAGATTTTGATTAAAGCGTAATTTTCATAATGCTTCAATTACTTGAAGAAAAATTTTGAAGCTTAATTATATTTGATTTTTACAATGTTGATTTTTAGCGTACGCGACTTAAGCAAATTAACATCGTAACTGATTCATCTTAAACATTCCCACAAATTCGTCTATCTTTGATGCTAGGGGTTCATTCGACAAAACCTCGAGGCACGAATCCCTTTATTTAGGCCAAAGAACGATATCCTACTGTTTCAGCCAAATACATGACCCAGAGGTCAGGTACCTCTCGTTTTGAGTTTAAGATGGAACAATACTAAAATTTCATTTACCGTAAAAATTTTTCACTGTTCTTCGTATGATATTTTAAACATTAACTATGTATATCACTGCTAAGTAAATAATTTCTTTTTTATAATTGAGTCAAATATTACAGGACGTAACTCGACGAGTGTGTTCATTTGCATGTTTAGATTTCAAATAATTGTATTACATTCGTCGAGAATAGTATTTACTTTTTAACAATCAATTGTATTGTTTAAGCGTTATTTTTCTACATTATCATGGATAGAATGACGTAAGAAATACCATCAGTAAGAAATACGTTGTTTTTTATTATTTGTTAAATTTGTCTATATATCAAACAATAGAAATATCGAAATAAATTTCGAGAACGTATTAACCTCGTTAAAATAGATTTTGCGCAATCAAAAGTTAGGGCATAAGAAACAAGTTAGAATTATCCGGTTTCCCCCATAAATCAAGGATAAAGCACAAGGTAAAAAGCGTTGCGGGATAAAGCCAAACGTCAGGAAGCATCGTGGTCCCCTCCCGCCCCCCCCCCTCTTCCCCTCCTTCTGAATGGCGAACGTCGTAAGATCTGGTTGCAAGGTCGTACTCTCGGCAAGTATGCCCCAGCTCGTCCCAGCGTTTGTTCGGTGTTGCCCAGGCATATAGGCCCTCGTTATACACCTCTTCAATTTCCCGCTCTCGAGATACACGCACAGGACGCATCTTGAAATTTCTCATTCTCTCCGCTCCTCTTTCGCGGTGATCTCGCTCTCTGGAGAGGATGGGAGTCGGAGGGTGGCGGAGGGAGGCGGAGGGATAGCGAATTCCGGGCGAAGAGTGTACACGAGGAGAGAGAGAGAGGTCTTCGTCTCGCTGCCGCGTCAAGCCCGCGGACGAATTCCTGGGATCAATGCGTCGGTGCACCAAAACGCCTGCGCCGCCCTTTACCACCACTACCACCTCGGTCGGTCTTCGGGGTGGGGGGTCGTTCGGGTGCGCGCGCGCTCGACGGGGATGATATCCCGGCGCCTCGTGTGGCTGCTGGTCCTGCTCGGGTCTCTCCCACCCCTGTACCGAGATACGGAGAGAGAAAAGGAGCTCCGGAGTAGGGGGTGGGAGCGAGAGGGCCAAGGGTCCGCGGTCTCCTAGGGCTGGTGCGCGCTCGTCAACTACTCGCGCGCGCGCGGGGTTCAAGCAAGGCCGTGCGTGTGCTCGCTCCTACGCTACCGAGGTCGTTTTGTGCACGCTGTGCGCGTTCCTCTCTCCCCTCGGGGTGTCTCCACCGGGAGAGAGAGAGAGAGAGAGAGAGAGAGAAGAGAAAGAGGGAGCCAAGAGGAGAGAAAAAGTGAGTGCGTGAACCGTGATAGATAACCCTGGTGCTGTCGGATCTCGCGGAAAACACCGTCGGCTGACACAGTTCCTAGCACGCCGGACGAACTTGGCGCGGGGGCTGCGGCCGCGCCTCCCCCAACCGCCCGCCCGCCCGCCCCCGACCACCCCCCCTGCTCAACCGACGATGACAGTGATCGGGCCCAACGAGTGAGTGCGCAAATCGTCGACTAGTGATAACCGATACGTATTCCGGTTACCCGGTACCTGTGCGATCTGGGGGGATGTTTCGTGTCTCCTTTCCTTTTTTTTTGAGTTTGATGCTCGTACCCGGGCATCGATGTTCTCGGTGGGTGGTGTGATGCCCGCGATGGGCCCCAAAAAGTGAGACCGACGAGCCAAAGAGAGAAAGGGGCCGAAACACAGTGGAGGAGGGTAAAGATAAAGATATCGGGACGGGAAGAGGAAAGGAAACGGAGCATCGGCAACAGAGGGGCCAGGAGAGACGCCGCCCGCGACGACTTGGACGACTCTCGGCCCCGCTGACATACTTTCACGACTGGCAAAAGTGAGTGTCTGCACCGATTTCTCTCTCTAAAACGATGTCTCCCTCGATATGTACTACTATATGGTGTGCGGTACCGCGAATTTAGGTTTATACGACGGTTCAATGTGCTCCATCGAGTGTTCTCGTTGTGCTCCCGTTTAACACCCCATCCAGCCTTCTTACGTCGCGAAATTTACTAACAACCTCCGATCTTCCCTACCGCAAAGTTATCCTCCTTAAGGATCGTGTCCTCGGCACGTTCTTTTTACCTCTGTGATCAGTGAATTTCCTCCTCAAAGATTTATACGTCTTTGGTGATTGTGTTATATATTTTTATGTGTGATTTTTTTGGTTCGTTCGGGTTAATCAGTGACTGTATTTATGTTTCACTTCGCTCGGACTGATTTCGACAGAGCCTCGAAACAAACTCTACTCCTTTCACTGTAAGCTCATTTTTTATTATCTTGACGTCATTATAGCCAAGTACCATGAATGATGCTCCTTAACGCTCTAAACAAAGTTCTTACCTATGTCACAATGGACTTTGTTTTCCTTTTTTTTTCAGGTCAACTTAAGATCGATATATGTTTACTTTGCACTATATACTTATTATTCTTGCGAAAGTTCTAAGTAGCCTTAAGGAGGAATCATTTAAAATTTTTATTATGCGCTTTTATAACGGGAAATTATAACTTGGGTAGTTAACGGTAAGGTACCCTTGCATCCAACAATACTAAAGAATCTTTTTTTTTTTTAAATTTATCTTGATGCATCTTGAGACAGACTCGGAAAGAGATCTCTATTAAAAAAGGCACATCTTAAGAATTTTTTTAATAGGCTTTTAGAAGATCTCCACGTTCGTATCAGAGTATCTTTATTGACCAAAACCTCTCGAGTTGGCTTTAAGAACTCTAGCAATAATGAGATCTTGCGAGAACTAAGAAAATTTTTTTTAACTTTTTAAACTCTGTAATCGAATTTTACTCGGACTTTATTTCAAAAAGCTGAGTTAAGATTTTATAGCGATTAAAAAAACAAATCTTTATTGCAATGCGATCCTTTGATTAGTCTTAAAATGCGTACCTCCGTACAACTAAATTTTCCACTTAAACGAGAATATTTGAAATAGGAAAGAAAAATCAATTTAAATATCTCAATAGATTTGTAGGTGTTAAAAAATTAGCCTCGTGAAGCGATAAGACAAAGCGGTTGAGAGATGGAGAGAGAAAGAGAGAGAGAGAGAGAGAGAGAGAGAGAGAGAGGAGAAGGAGAAAATTAACCGATAGCATCGCTATCGAACAATCAACAATTGCATCCGGTTAGCCAAACATTCCGTCTTAGTCAGAGTTTACAAACTGAACAATTACGATTGGTAATTGTTTTTGTTGTAAGTAAGTATGGTTCCTCTTGGCCATTACCAAGTTTTCCTGGTAAGATAACACAGGAGCTCTGTGCAGCTTTCTGTGTGTGTGGGTGTGTGTGTGTGTGTGTGTGTGTTTGGTATATATTGCAATAGCCGCCTACATAAACCAAAGAGCGTTCGCTTGAAAGCGATAACATCTCGTCAAGACGTTTCGCGAGATAAAACCTGAATTCCACGGCAGGTCATATTTCCAATTACTTGCCGGGTAATACGTTCAAACGATATATCACACCGAGCCGACTTGTTCTTTTCGAATGAAATAAAACACATAAGCTTCATCGTATAACGTTCAACATCGGGATTTATTACAGTCCGAGTAGGACACCCACACTTTTTATGATATAGCACTTTTTTCCCTCCTCCTTCTCCTCCTCCTCCTCCTTCTCTACCTCCTCCTCTGCCTTCTCATTCTTTTATAACCGTGCGTGATAAATTCTATTCGGCTTAATACATACATACGGCGCGTATATATACATGTATACCTATATACCTATATACCTATATACAGATATATATTTCGAGGTCAGAATAATCCAGTCACGTGGGCTCGTGGGTTAGAATCATTTTTGTTTTTGCATAATTTCGATCTTAGGGATCACGCGATCAACGGAGGATTTATAACGTTTGCCTGAATATAGCGCGAATCATCCTCCCTTTTGTGCTCGGGGTATACCTTCTTCACGTCGAGACGTCTTCTTAGTCTCCTCTAAATAATCAGAGGCCGCTCCCCCCGTTCGCATGGTATTTCTCGTGATTTTGGTCCAACCCTTGTCGAATCTCGAAAATAGATTGGATGTACGTCCGGCTTTTACCCTCTAGCCTCTCTTCCTCTTCGCCTTTTATCATTTTTACTTTTCCATTCTCATCGATACAATTATGCTTGGTGAAAGCACTCGATCAAAGCCGAAACTATTGCTTCGTGAGATTGAAAGAACTGGTTCTTCTTCTTCTTCTTCTTCTGCTTCTTCTGCTTCTCCTATCCCTCCTCTTCTTCGTCATTATCGCATAAGAACAATGTCGAGAGGCTTTTTGCGCCGTTGGCGATGACGATGCTATATACCTCACCACTCGATAACGACGTTTGACAATTTACAGTTTTTTATCCAACCCGGTTCCCGATGTGATACTCGAAGCAAATTGCTCGGGGAAATTCGTGCTTCGAGGGCATAACCGCGCTTCGGTAGAAAATTTAAATCGCTGTATCAGGGGGATGAATTGAAAGATCGCGAGTTTCTTAAACGGTTTTATACCTTCCCGTTTAATTGAAACTTTTTAATTATAAAATATTCATTTACTTCCTTTATCGTTTCTACATTGTCTATGCGGACTCGACTATACCCTAGTAATTTTCACTCCATTTACCGTAAATACAGTATAAATAATTAAAGATCGGATTCGGATTTGCAAACCCTTGAATTAAAATCATTAAATATTTCTGTTAAACGTGTAATCCAACAATTAATTTATTTATTTATTTGTTATTATTAATTTGAATTACGAACGCGTAATTATTATTCGATTTATGATAACCTAATAGAATATTTAACTGGTCGATTTAAATGTTATATGCAAGTTCGGTGAGAAACATTATATACAAAAAATAATTGATCCGCTCCAATATAAACAATGTATAAGTTTAATGAAAAAATTGATAAATTATATCAAATAATCTGTATGAATTAAATTTACTTTAATTAAATAAAATTATTTCGATTTAGTTAAATACAATTAAAATTTTAAATACTCGAAATCTCCCGAGTACATAATTTTTATTTTCTGCTTTTTATAATATTATATTTAAATATAAAATAAATGTATTAACCTACGAAAAAAAATTATACGTTTATCCAAGGTGTTCCTTAATTAAATATAAATCTAATGAAAATACATCCGGAAATTAATTAAAATATTTCGTCATTAGAATGACATTAGACTAATTAACTCGAGGGTGGAAGAAAAAAGTAAAAAAAATTTGACCAACCAACCTATTTTCCAGGAAGTAAAATAACGATATCGAGTTAATCATGAGCGACAATAAGTCTCGGGTCGACTTAAAGTGCCCGCGGCGGGTGAGAATAAAAATGCCGCAACGATGAGAAACAATGGAAGCCAAAGCAATATCGGGAGCGAGTGTTGTGCTAAACTCTCATTAAGGAATCCTCTACCTCCCGTATATTTGACGCGTTTGAAAGTAAAATCGGTGATGAAGAAAATTATACGCATTCACATGCATCATGGAATATTTTGGGCGAGTGCGTGTTTATACACTTGATACGTGCGTCGGGTGAAAAATGCACGCACGTACGAGCCCGCAGCTCATCTCCCTTTTTGAAACTTGTCCGAGTATGAAATAGCGCGCGAACACGAAACAACTCCTGCTTTTATTTCTCGTCTGCAACGTATACAAAGTATACGCTTCTTCTTATTCCTCTTCTTCTTCTTTTTTTTTTAATTAACAACAAAATATACAACTTGCGGGTCTCGCGATATTCCTTTGCGGTTATTTTGCTTAATTAGATTTTTAACTGTATTTTAAACGCACGTTGATACGAGCGCAGGACTCCCGCACCTGTTTATACAACGTAAACGTTTCTTTCGTAAAAGGTTACGTATATATACAATATAGAACAGCTAAAATATGTTGGATAAAATTAAATGAAGTTTGAAGTTTATGTAGCTGACGGCTCGACTGCATTATTTCATAATGCAGTCACGCTGGTGTAGTTATGGTTTAAAAACACAGTTCTAAAAGTTTGATTATCCACTAAGTGTTTTTATTTTGTTTCTCGTCCTCACTTTTTTTATATATTCATTATTATGTTTGTTTAAAAAATAAGCAAAAATATTTAAGAATTTCGGAAAATTTTGAAGAATAATTTATAAATGTCTGGTTATATCCATGCCGCGACAGTAAATTATGAGGCGCATAAAGAAAAAAGCGTATACAACGTAAGACTTTTTTATCCATACGTGTTTGCACGGTGATATATAACTTCAAAGTTTGCGTATATTGTAAATATAAACAAAATGAAAATTATTATTGCGTATTAATGTATAATTCATTAAAAACCGGTTTCAATTCTTACTGTAAACCCACAATTTTAAATTAGAAAATTATGCTTCGGCTTACCAAGTATATAGTTTTTTCAATAAAATTTAATAAAATCTAATTAAAAAATGTAAAATAATAATATAAAATAATATTCCGAAGTTTGCATCTCAAATGTAACTTTTAATAAAAATCCTTACTCCCCATAATTTTCCAATAAAAAGAATGATGAAGAAAGAAGAAAAAAAGAAGAAGGAAAAGTACTTATACAATGTTCATTGGCAACACAAATAATTTCCAAGTAACTCGTTTACTCTTGCATAGGAAAACATCGAGCGTTTACCAAGAAAGAAAATAATGTAAAAAATGAATGTCGTAGCGTGATAAGGTTAAGCGTAGACAATACCCCAAGCGATCGGATACTTAAATAATCCAGAATTTCGATCTAACACGTACACACTTTGAATTATTTCTATTCAGGCGACAAACGCACACACCGTTCGTTCTCTCGTTTTTTTTTATACATCACCCTCCCGTGGAGTTCAAACAACACAGTCGAGCATGTATCCATAGATCTGTATGTGTGTATCAGATACACAGACATAGAAAGTTTGAACTCGTGCATATGAACGAGTGCGCGCACACATAGACATTATCGCGTCCCGGTTTCGAAAAGCGGAAATTTCAGGTTTCACGCCCTTCCGGCATCGCGTGACGCGCGAGACAAGGAAGATAATCGCCGATTCTACCGAGTCGAAAGTCGTGTATATATACGTATATATGTACATATACATCGGGGTATATATATATATAGTGAACAACCTCACCCCCGCATATGCATCTCATCGTTTACCAACGGGGTATAGAGAGAGAGATAGAGATGGAGCGAAAGAGAGAGGGTTTTCTATAATGCAACCCCTTGTAGAATAATTTACTGGTGCCCTCCAAGTTTCTCTCCTCGGCGACGTCCGGTCATTCTGTGTACACGCCTCCTTTATACGTATATATAAATCGCGCGTATGAAATAATAACGCGGGACGGAGATGCGCTTAATGTTTCAATGGATAAGCTCGGGCCAGGTGTTTCACGGATTCATCTCTATCTCTCTATATATCCTTATCCAGAAACTGTATAACGATTCTTCTATTCCTTTCAACGATTTTTTTCTTTTCCTTATTCTTCCTTTTTTTTTACATACGAATATTTCATGGGAAAGTTGTACTATCGTATATACATCTTTATTCTATACGTATAAACATCCTTTTCCTTCCTTTACATCACTCGTACAATTGTTTATCGAGTTCACGTTTCTCCTTTTTACTATCCTGGCAATATTTACCGTTCAAAGGGATGTACTCGGAAAAATTTACTTTTCATTCGATATTGTTTGTCTTAACTTTTCGATTGTTTAATTTTAATTCCCGTATATTTCGAGGAATCGTTTTTCATTTTGTTTATTATTGAGGTGTGTGCGTGTATACATATACACGTGTGTGTTTGGGAGCATGGGTATCTGATATATATATACAAGGTTTTGCAACTATTTTCATACTAATAATTTATAGCCGCACCGGCTGAGTATATATCTAGATGTTCTACTTCCTATATAACGTTGCTGCACGTACTACAACTTTCTTTCTTTATTTTGTCTGTGTAACTCATTTTTTTTCTCTTTAAATTTTTTAAATATTGCCCGTTCGTAATTCGAACGAAATATTAACATCGCTCATACTTAAGCACCGTGGATTTTAAAAATTATAATAAAAAGAAAAAGTAATCATTAATTAATTGGGTGTAATAAAGGGAAAAAAAATAGAAAAGAAAGTTCGAAGAATGTTACGATCAGCGCGATCGTGATACAAAAATAATTGAATAAAATCGATGAATCGTTGAATAAGTAACGAAGGGAGTACGTTTTAAATGCAGCTTATCAAATATTCTTGAGCGTAATCGTCGTTAACAAAAATACTTTCAACGAGTCTATCACTATATATTGTAATTCAACGTAATTATAACTAGTTATTCAAAGTCATAAATTTTATAACATTTACAACGTTTTTTTCCTCCCTTACCCCCTTCCCATTCATTTATTAAACTTAACTAATAAGAAAAGTTACGGCTACTAAAAGTAAATCGTCTGTACGTAGCCTAAGGCGCCGTCTTTTATATATATACCAAAGTGTATATATCAGTGGTAGTATAGGTATACGTAGTGTATTAACTTATAATGATATTCCAGCTTGTTTAAATACCAATCCGATTATACGTGCAATCGTTAAAAAATTGTTTTCTACAAAATAAAAAGATAGTAGGAGAGTTTACTTGTTATTATTGATACTCGGTCTCCTTATTTTTGTAACGTTCGTTATGTGTGCCCTCGTAATTGGATTCATGCGAATAAGACTTTACTTATGATACAATGTAGCGAGGATTTATCAGTAGGAAATGAGAGAATGTACTCTCTCGTTAACCACTAGATAATAAGTTCGGAGGATATAAAATTACCGGCCTATCGTTACTTCCGGTGTATGTGTATGTGCGCCTGTGTTTTTTTTTCACATTTTAATCTACCCATTTCGTGTTACTTATCTCTCATATTCGGTGTTAAAATCGATAAATCATCCTTTTCTTACCAATTTCCATACAGTCGAGAGAAAGATGAATAATTACAAGGGGAGGGTTACGGTAGGTATAAAACACAGAGAAAGAGAAAGAGAGAGAGAGAGAGAGAGAGAGAGAGAGGAATATATATATAAAAGGGCAGAAAGTTAAAATTCTTCGAGTCTCTCGTTTCAAATTAAGGAGCGTTAGAAGAACCTCGGTGCCTTTGGAATACGCTATTATCTACGAACGAAAGAAGGAGGAAGGGAGAGAGAAAAAATAAACGTACCGGCCTTACGGGAATAGAAACACGATTAATGGTGGATGAAGGAAGGAAAAGGTTTGCTCATCAAGAAATTATATGGAGCTCACGTCGTTGACGAGGTACGAGTTCTCTTTATCGGTCGAAGCTACTCTAAACAGGTCAAATTAGATTTGTATCCGGCATCGAACAAAGCGTACCTTCGGAGCTTCTAATCGAGACTCGACGGCTACGATCTAATGCTTTCAATTTGTCGCAATTACCAGACCTCTCCCTCTCTCTTTCTCTCTATCTATCTATCCATCTTTTTTCATCGCGTACGTGCCTTCTTTTATTTTTTTTTTATCATGAATTATCTGCTCTTGCAAAAATTATGCAGTATAATTACTACCGATAAATTCTCTCGATAAAGATCTTTAAAAAAAAAAGAAGAAGGTAAAGGGTTATATATACCTATGCAAACGAAGTTTCCCATTCGTTATCCTTAACGAAGTTTCTCGTTCATCCTTCTCCCTTCTTTTTTTAAAGGTCACATTACCGTCGTTACGTATATACGCGTATATATAAATCATGCTGTTTATTTATTCAAATAGATTCGCGTATATCGCGTCTATAGTGTGTGTTATTGCAAATAGATTTTCATAACCCACCGGAAATCAGCTCAATTAGGAATTGGTTGAAAGCTACCGAATTATGCACGGATATTGAAAGCCCTGCGTGCCTCGGTTTTTGAACGGCCTCGGAAAGTAATACGACGCCCCCCTCGCTCTACCTCCTCCTCATCCTCCCCCCCCCACCCTCCTACCGTTCTCCACCACCCCCGCTCGGAAGAGGGGTAATCGAATACCGTTTGTCACCGCTAATTTTAAAGCAATCGGCTTGATTCGCCTAATTTAATTTCCAATCTTTGACGCCTCCCCAAATGAAATCGAGATGAAATTAGTCAACTTCCTTCAGAGATTGTTGCAAAATAAAACTTGATTTTATCGAGCCCACTGCTCGTTGGACTTTTTCGGTAATTAGCTTAATGAATTTTTAATGCGCTTGAATATTGAATCACGCCGGGTGACGAGTAAAACGAATAATCTGACTGATATAGTTTTCGACCATTGCTATCGGTGTACAAGTTAATTCGTTACGAAAGATTTTTTTAATTTTTGATGAAAATTCGGTTTAGTTCGGTTTATTTCATCGACTACTCAACTTTAGAAATTTGGAACAAAGTTTAATGCATTATTCTCTCAATTATCAAACAAATATATATGTATCCGCTAAATTTTTCTTACCGGTAAGATTGTATTTAAAAATAATAATGTTAAAGTTATCGTTTCCTCTTTTTCTCTTTGCACCGATTAAATATTCGTATAGTTTTTCGAAGCGCTAAGCAACCAAGTGAATAGCGAATGAGCTTGCATTCAACTACGTAGGAAACAAGGTGTATATATGTACAAATAAAACGCTTTTAACATAATAATAAAAAAAATGGGTTATTATTTAAATGGATAATAAGAAAATCGATAAACTTTTATATTATATTTTCGTATATTATCACTGTAAACTGCATTTACTATAACGCGCGAGAGTAGCATTAACGTATTAAAAAAACTACCCTTTTAAAAAATTCAGTAGCGAAACAAACGAAAGAACGTTGATCTGTTTTAGAAGCATCGAGGTTAACTAAATTATGAATTTCCTTTTACCTTATAAACAAGGAAAATTCATATCCCAAGAGCAGATGGAAGAAAATACGGTATACAGGATAAAAAAATAAGGGAGATACAAACACTTATAGAGTATACTGCTGTATATAGGATTAATCTCATTTATGTCTCCTGGTACGTAATATAAGACGAACGATACCCTTACGCGATCTTTCTTTTCGGGTACTTTTCCAATTTTAGGCAACGCAGATGATATCGCTCAGATCGATTCGACGTTGGAAGAAAATCGAGTGAGAGAGAGAGAGAGAGAGAGAGTGGTGGATAGAATGATGGACGACGAGGCGATTACTCGAGGTGCGCGGGGCGTTCATAAAACAAATAGGGGGAACGCATGTAATACGCGTGTTATCTGATATACGTAGGTTGTATAGATCTGTATGTACGTATGTACACTCGGTCTTGATTGAGAATGACGAGTAAGCACCAGTAGTCGACATTATAATTTTCACATTGTTTCTTTACCTCTATTTTATTACATTATTCACTATGAGAAAAATGCTTTGTACTTTTATACTTTTCTTTTAACGTCATAGATTGACAGGTAACTATCACCTGTCTCGTGTGTGTATGTGTGTATGTGTATGTGTGTATGTGTCTGTGTGTGTCTCACGATAAGTAATGATGATTTATTATTTAAATTGACACGCGCGTTATGTCATACTTATAATGTTATCATCTACATGTACACCTAATAAAATAAGTGGAAAGTATCGGCGATACTTTTTCTCTTTCAACCGAGTTTACTTTTGCCTTTCCCGAACGTCAACCTTAACAAGACCGATGAAACTTTAATTATATATCTAAAGGAATTTTTGAAAATTTACGACAAATATACGCGGTAAATATTCTAACCGAAATATTACTTATTCATAACGGAGCTAATGCGTTTGATAAAATAATGTTACGATGATTTTATTAATTATTACAAAGATCTTTGAAGATCGGTAGAGAAGGTAAATAAATTTTAGTTTTATTTGCGACTTGTCTTACTTAATTAAATTTCATTTACGAGCTCTACAACACGCGACGTACTGGAAACGTTGTGGTAGGTTTCCAACGTTAATACAATAGTTGTTAAAACGTTGCATAAAATACATAAAAACATCCATTGTTTTATGCAACGTTGCTTATATTACAAAAATGTAAAAAAAACACGATAATATGATATTTCACACGTAATAATATAAATATTTGTATACTAAAATTTTATAACATCGAAACACAATAACACCTTTGAACAATATATATTTCTTATCTAGCGAACGTAGAGGGCCAAAGGTCTAAAGTGAAGTGATCGTTAGGGCATTGGAATTGTAATCCGTTAACTCGTGTTCGACTCCTTCCTCGTCGATAGATACAAGCATCGTATAGGGCTTTCAGTCGTTGATTAGTGCCTCAACGAGAGCCTAAAATACCAGTACTGTACGTTCTAACGAATATTTTAATTTTTACACGTATTAAATGTGCGTAATAAATTTCCGTTATTATTTATTACTACGATTTATCGGTAAAAAACTGTAACGATTATATCAGACATTTGCAGACGAATGCAGTTATAGATAAACTAAATAAAGTAACCTAAATATATTATTACATTGGAAAATAAGACGTCGTCTCGTTCTATAGTTACCAACTGGAAAACGCGTCATCGCGTGCAGCTGTCCACAACGGCAAAAATAGCACATTAACGTTATTATTTCTATTAATTTTATTAATACGACTATTCAACATTATTGTACTGTTCAACTATTGAATTATTTATCAGAGATTCGTTTTAATAATCTTCCGAAAAAGAGAGGAAATTTGAATATTTATAAAATGTCGGGTACAAGCGTCAGCAAGAAATAAAATGTATAGATATATACATATACATATATATATATACAGAGAGAGAGAGAGAGAGAGAGAGATCGATAGTGGTAGGTTAAGTCGCCTGAAGGAATGTCGCGCGTTATACGTCGATGTCCAAGTATCCGGATCTCGGAGAAAGAAGAGAAGCTCCTTCTTATTTGAATAACGTACGTCCTAGGCATCGATGTATACCGACAGAAAAGAAGAGAATCGAGCGATAAAATCACGAGGCGTATAAATCGATGGATAAAAAGCTACGGGATCACTCGTTTTTCTTGTTTTTTTTTGTTCTCTCTCGGTCTCTCTATACCCGTCCTCGCGAGATATGAATGAACTCAGGGTACATAAGAAAGACTTTGAGATCGAAAATTCAAAAGGTTAGCCATGCAGGTAAAATCAGCGGGTATAGAGATTGAGCGATCAAAATCCCCTTGCTCCGTACGCGCGTGTATCGAAAAATAGTACAGTACGTGTGTGTGTGTACATGTATATATATAGATTCGTTTTCGGGCTGATTGAAAGGAACCAAAGGTTAATAGGATTTCTCTATATTTCCATCGGCGCGTCGTACATAGGTAAGTTCCTCATGATTAAATCGGGCGTCATATACGCGAACAAAGCGCCCGCGCGCAATAAGCCGAGAGGCGCGAGGTCAAGCAACTATACGCGCGATGTCGAACCCCGGCACGCCCGCAACATTCCCCCGGAAACTTTATTTCCCCGAGGATCGCTCCGGGAGTTTATCGCTCGGCTCGTGTAACGCAAGCGAGCTCGCGCGTTTTCCCTTTTCTTTTCTCTCTCTCTCTCTCTCTCTCTCTCTCTCTCTCTCTCTCTCTTTTTTACTCCGCGATCTCATTTCGAGCCGCCACGCCTCTTTCTTATTCTCCTTATTTCGTCTCTCCTTTTTTCCTCGAGCTACCCCCCGGACAATAAGCTAGCTATTCTTCCCCTATGGATGCCAAGGGATCGTACTCTCCTTAAGGATGACATCCACCGGATCGTGAACGTTTTTCGAAACATACATTTTTTCCGATTATCATATATACGCGGGAGAAAATTACTTCTATATCTTCCTTCGTAATTGAGAAATACATATACGCGAAACATCGTGTGATTTATCATCCTTGTTTTCATCAAAAATAGTTTATAATCCTTCGTAATTTATATTCTACTGCTTATTTCAATCATTTTGCACTTGATAATAACATCACATTATTAAAATTTCAGTATATTCGATAAATCGTTCAGTCTAATATTATTCAGACTATACGGAGATTTTATTACATTGTTTATAAAGGAACATGACCTATAATTCCATTTTCACATTCCGGTATTAGTTATTTTATTCAAAAATAAAAACTATATCTCGTAATCTATTATTCGAGAGATCTTTCTCCTTTATCTAAAAATAATGAAAAACGTATAGAATTGATTGTATATTATTTCACGAACGAGTAATTTTTGGATTTTTAAGCAGTGTATTTCGCGCAACTCGAACTAATTTCGTATATACCACTAAAAATTATTTCACTCGGAAAGGAAAACTTGTCGATCTCAATTTTTAAATAAAACGAAATAATCTTCCAGGTCACTAAACTCTTCTTTAATTGTACTTGAATTATTTAACTTTTCCTCCGCGTATATTTGTACGCTAAAATAATTAATATACCTTGGATTATCAAGCCACTTGTAATCGTATTTTTATTATAGAGGTGTAAAACGCCGTCGATTGATATAACCCTGCTTTAATGTACGCGATTCAAAAGTTAAAATTTTATATTCTTTTTGATGTGTACAAGTATTTTTCACCTTTGTAGAAAAAAAATATAAAAGTCGTATATATGCATAGATTTTTTTACAGTACAATTACATAACTATATGTATATACTCATAGGTATATATATAAGAAATATTAAATGCCATTTAAATAACATTAACCCATATACATATATTTTAAACTAACCCGATTCCATTGGAAGTATGTAAGATGCATTAATATTAGAAATGGGGTTCGCCTTAATCTGCCAATCGTTAAAATTGATAAAACCCATTTAGTTCGATCGATTTGACATCGGGAATGTATTATTCGACGTGTGTCGTACGCCAACATTTGACGCGTCATCGTTTTGTAAAACGCTTTGTCGCCTCTATAAAAGTTGTACCTATTATTTAAAACTCTAACAATTTTACAATGTGTGTACGTGCCGCATTAAATGTTCGTTTAACCCTTTTCTTTTTTGTTGTTGTTGTTGTCACCCGTTATATATACATCACACGTAGTAAAACGTGTGTCCATTTAAAGATTAATAAACAAGAGACCGTATATATACGTTTATGTATATATATGTATATATTTATGCACGCGCTTAAATATAAACGAAACGATATATTGATTTATATCGTCCCGTTTATATATACGTTAGTTGATACGCGACGTTTCGACGAGAGAATATTGACGGGTTTTCTTTTTTTTTTTATTTGCGTCCAGGTGACCCAGATTCTCTACACCTTCTTACCCGAGATAGAAACAGAGAGATCTTTATATATATATATGTGAAGGGAGTCATCTAGAAATGCCGAATTCGGCACTTCTACCCGAAATTCATGCGGAATAGAAACGGCGAATTTTCGATCTTACCGAGTGGTCTGCATGAAAAGGGCCCCATGTCGACCGAGCGAATCGGTGAATTCGTCCGAGAGCAAAAAGCTCGCGTATAATTAAACCAACCTATTCCATTCTTATACGACGTTACGTATGTTGAGAAGATATTTTGACTCTTGGGTATACATTTAGGAAATATCCCTTTCAAATTTTATTATCGTTAGACGAGTAAATTGGATTATTATATTCTTTATTCAATGTTTGGTGAACATTTCGAATTTTTCTTGGATGGTGAGGGGATATTTGAATGTGCAGAAATGGTTTATAGTAACATTTCGGTGAAGTCTACGTATATATAGATAGAAAAAGGGAGAGAGAGAGATAGAAAGGTTTAAATGTAATAAAACTTACCGGGGTACTTTATAACAAAGTTGAGGATTTTCTCAAAGTCGGTCTCTTAAATTTCACTTTGTAAGTAAACATTTTTTTACTTGGAATTTTATTGAAGGATGAATTATTCGATTAATTCGAGTTTATCAAGGAGGTTCCTAACTCAAATTTTACTCTGCCTACCTCACCCACTTGAAAAATTGTATAAAAAAATGAGGTATTAAGTAACAATAACTTTATCCTCTGTGCTACATTTCGGTTGGAGCACTCATTATTCTTTAAAACCTTTCTTATACCGAAAGTTAAAAATTTTTAATCCATGAACGCAACCTCAATTTCTGCGAAAATTATTACAAGGGATTTCTCGAAAACCGACAAATATTTATGTCGAAAATTTAGCACCCATATACGCTATTAATACGCGAAGGACAACGAATTCTTGAAATTTCGTAAATTTATATTCTTTTTTTAATCGTGTCTAATTTTATACGGTGTTTAAATTTGATAAGGTAGGAAAAGTTGAGCTATACCTTTCATTAAAAGTATGTCATATAAAATATGAAAATTCGTATTTAATGTATCATCGTTACAAACTTAATTTAATTAAGAAAAATGCTTACAATTGTTTCTTAATTTTCACAGTATACACATACACATACATACATTCACGTTAAATGTACACAACTCTAGGAAAGTATATTTATTTTAGATAATCGATATATATCGCTAATTAAAAGGACATAAAATTTAAAACGCGAATACATAATTATTTTTAATTTGATTTCCCGTGAATCTTAATTACACCGAGAACGACAATATTCCAATTAAACGCGTGTGTACATAATTTATAAAGCAAACTTAAGCGCAGTGGAATTTTCATTTTTTTTTACTTCAAAGTAAAGGAAAAGAAAAGGAATAATAATAATAATTCTTCTATTACCCGTAGCATATAAACGTAGCTGCCGAAGGAATTCGTTTGATTAAAGCAAAGTTTATATAATTCGATATTTTGAAATACAAACTTTCTGTTTAGCTCTTATCAAACATTCTACATCGAATATAAATCAAATAATATTGCTCAATGTTTACCGTACATTTTGATTCCTCGCGAATAACCACACCGAACGTCAAACGTTATTTAATTTTCCTCAACGATAAAAAGAGCAACAACAAATAAAAAATCAGTAAATAATATATAATACTGTTTCTTATATAGATATACACACATACATATACATACATACACACGTGTGCAGAATGATCTGTCGTCTTGAAGAAAAATGTGTGTTTAAACTGCGCCGTATATATGCGGTTTAATATATTTAAAATCAATGAAACCCCGAATGCGGAACACTAAATTATAAAAGAAGAAAAAAAAAGAAGAAGAAAAAGAAGAGATGTTATAGGATGCGTAGGTTTCCATCGTATATAAGATAGGTTAATGCTTATATGAGATACTGCGGTGTACGCTTATGAATTCACGGGTAGAGAGATAACTTACGACTAGCGCAATACTTTGGTAAAGGCATTAGAGCCTTCTCTTTCTCTCTCTTACTCCCGGTGAGATACGAGATTTAAAGTTTTAAGGTGCCACTTTCATACTGGCCAAGGTAAAGCCCTTTTTCTTTTACGACTCGTGTGTATATATATATATACATACACACACACAGTGGGAGAGAGGGGGGGAGGAGGAGGTTAGCCCTGTGCACGCTCGGAAAAATATTTAATTGAGAAACTGCATAACTTGGCCCTCGTCAAACTTTTGATTTGTGCGCCTTTAGGAGGAAAAATAACGGTGCATACCGTATAACTCGATTTCGCTTCGCTCGACAAATCGAGGCTAAGGACGAGCAACTTCTTCCATTTTCTACTCTCCATCGCGAATTCTTAACAAATGGGATTGTTGAGATTTCCTTTACTTCTTCTCCTTCTTCTTTTTTTCTTTTTTTCTTTTTTTTTAATAATAAAATAAAATTTCTTCTTTTGCAATGTTGTTTCGACTCGCGGAGTGTCCTCTTTAAATACGAGCCTTTTTCCCTAATATCCCGAGTTTGTGCAATTTAACGTGAAATATACAGGGAAATTTTTGAATAACGATGCCGTACAATCTTGCGCCCGCGCCCGCGCGCGTGTGTGTGTGTGTATGCACCGAGCAGTAATACAAATGGACTTTGCGAATTGTTTTCGCCTATTTAATGAAGAAATAATAACTTTACCCAAGTACATTTCCTGCGCCTCCCGAGCATACCGAGTAAATTGTTTCAAAATAACTATTTTGCCATCTCCTCTCCAATTTTCCCTCGAATACATCGTTATTTACAAATTAACGAGTTATATATATATATATATACGTAAATAACTCCACGAGAACGAAAATGTTGTATACTCGTGAGCTTTGAGAGGCGTAACTTTGGCGAGATCTAAAGATCTCAATTCTGGCGATTTAATCGATTTGCAAGGAGAGGTATATAACGATATTTGCTTCGTAGCACCCCATAGCTTCAAAGTTCATTGAGTGCGTAGTGGTAGGAAGGGTCTTATAGTCGACTGATTCATTGACGTCAATTAGCCAGTCGTTCATTTTTAAACACTTTTCATTACTGTACCCTTTGCAATCGTAAGATTTCACTCGTACTCCCTTCCCCCGGCTCCCCACCGCCTTCTTCTCGCTTTTCTCTTGGTTGTGGAAGGACTATTAGTTATTTACAGGACGGCTAACGAGTGAAAACCTCGTCTAAAGAGGGTGGGTATGTGTCGATTCGAAAGCTCAAACTACTAACGAGAATTAAGCGTTCTCGATCTAACCGGTTAACTTCGAGGGGAAATGAACAATATTAATTTTTTAATTACTTTCTGATTCCTGGTAGTTGTTTAACGTTTCATTAAACGCGTTCGATCTCACGAGTAATAACTTTTGTAGTTGGCAGTAATCTACATAGGTATAAACATATTTTAAGAATAAAATTTTGTATAATTAATCAAATATAATCTAACAAAAAATATTATGCAATACTTTTCTACTTTTATTTAGAGAAACAAAATTTTATATTAAAAAACAAAACCTGGAGCCGCGGTGGCTCATGGGTAGAGCTCCCGACTCTCACACCGAGGGTCGTGGGTTCGATCCCAGACGTGTGTACCTCTGAAAATTTTTTTTCATGTGCATTTTTCGAACACCGCGACTCAGTGGCTCGGCGTGTCACTATAATGTGACGCCAGTTCAGGTGCACGTGCGTTTCGTGCATTTTTCAGTGCATAGGAGGCACGGGCATCTGAACTATAGGGAACGTTAGGGACGCGAAGATGTAAAGAGGATCGCGGTGGTTCCATCGGGAGGACAGGAAACTGTAATTATTAGACTAATTACAGTGACCGATGATATCTTCCGATGGACACAAGCACCACTGTTTCAACTACATGTGCTTTGTTTACAGACACACCGTTCACCTCCGTCGCTGATTAGCCCTGGCAGCATAAATAGAGCGACGTTAAATAACATAAAAAAAAAAAAAAAAAAAAACAAAACCTTTTTAAATATTCTTACTTACTGTTCAATTATTATTTTATTAACATTATTACGAATTCACCAGTCCCTTTAAGCATATTGCACTATAACTAAAACCAAGAGTTCACGTGTTTCGTTATTTTATTGTTAGAAAAAAAAAACTAATTAATTTGGTTTGCGTAACTACGTATAACAGTAGTATAGACAACATTATAGTCAGACAGTAGGAATTAAGAAAACTACGCGTCGGAGTCTTGATGATATGAAAGTGACGAACTTTTATAAATATAGCCAGACGTTAAACTTTACGGTCATTTATAAAACATTTATGGCATCTAGGGAGTGTATCGAGTTGCGCGGTGTACTAATTCTTTCGGGGCCCCTTAACACGTTATTCGAAACGTTAACTTCCTGTCAACGCTTTTCTACCCTTACAAAAGTTATTTTCTGCGGACAGAGAGAAAAAATACGAGGCTCAAGGCTTAAAACATTGAATTTATAGGTGGCGCAATACACTTATCACCCACCCTTTTTTTTCTCCCTTTCTCTTAGCTTACGTTCGTGTGATTCCGAAACGTTAGGATACATTACAACTCGATCGATTAAGGGGAATCGTGAAACCCAATCTAAAATTCAGATTTTACGCGCGTTAAATTTTTAGATTTTTTATGCTGATAAGAAGAATTATTAATTTTAGCAGAAATTAAGAGGGAAGTGAACTGTGTGTTTAGTGTCATTTAAATTTATTTTAAAACAACCTAAAAGAGTGATAGATTATTATCAATGTTTAGTCAATATTTTCTTTATTTTGGCAAAATTATTTTATTTTTATTATTATTATTAAAAATCTAAGAATATTATTTTGCGTAATCTGAATTTTTAATTTTAAATTACATGGACTTAATATAGTGTTTTTTTTATTTCAATTAATACACGATGTACACTCAAGCAGGAAATGTCTTTGATACTTCAAGTTCCCTCATTTTTTTTGATCTTGTAAATCATGATATAAGTTTGACGAAGGTTTCCTCTCGGGATGAAAAGGCATTCTGGCTTCGAAGTGCCCTTCTTCAGATGTCAAAATCAGTATACCACGTTCGTTTCCGTCAGTCACAAAATTTGTATTCGTAAAATAGCTTCCTTCTATCTTCGAACTTCCTAATATCGTACACTGAACTCGAAACGACTGAAACAAATGATATCAGAAGAAAAATAATGGTATGATTGTGTCGGTACGGTATAAAATTGAGTGAATCACAGAAAAAATTGAATTTGCATCGTTCTTCTACACAAAAATTTCACAAGTTCAATCATTCATTAGAATACGCGTTGTAAGATCGTTTAAAAATTTCATTTTTTTTGCAATATTTTACACAATAAACTGTTGTTCCTTTTCATTGTAATCAGTAGATAAGAAAAAGCAATGCAATCTTACAGCGGGAGAAGAATTTTATTAAAAGTATCTAAACGTTTTGGATAAAAATTGTAGTGCCAACGTGATAAAAATTGTAAAAACAAAACACGTACCGGACTCACCCACATCTGGAAAAAATTACTATACAGTATGGTAAAAATTTCATTCTAATTTTCAGTTTTTTATAGAATTATGAACAAAAATTACATATTATTCCGCACATCTGGATAATTTTTATCTTATTTTTCTCGAATTGTATCTGAAAGAAATATTGATCGATACAACCAATCGTATTTTATTACATTGTTACCACTAAAAACAAAGAAAGCTAAGGCGGTATCGAATTGACTATCGAAAATCGTAGCGACGAAACAGATTATACGTATGCCTTATTAAAGTAAGAAGCGTATCGCTAAATACGTCAGAATTTCAATGTGAAAGGTATCTTCGAAGGCTTGGGATCGGCAGCCATGAGCGACGTTTAGATTCAATAACACTCGACGCGCAACTACCTGACGCCTCTGACCCAATTCCAGTTTCGTAACGGATCCTCGTAAACCAAGTTTTTTTCGGACCCAATTAAGAAAACCGTTAACTCGTGTCGAAAGCTATCCGATCCGATTAATCTTGCAAGTGTATTCGATACGGTGTACAAAATGATTACCAAACTAAGAAACATCCTCCTGCCTTTGATTTATACTTGTTTTTTCTTTTTAAATCTTTTGTCAATGTGCGTCACGTACCACGAGAGAAAAGGAATTAGCAAGAAAAAGAGAAAGAGAAGGTAAGGGGCGAGGGGGTCGAGTTTACCGATGGAAAACTCGGAAACGAACTCCATCTGCGAGGTGAAACTTACCAAGGAGAAACGGGAGTTTCTTTAAAGCGAGATTAAGGGGAAGGGAGGGGAGACGCATCAGAATGTGCTTGTGATTCGAGATTATGTCTTCGGCAAGAAATTTAGATGGGATAGAGAAACAGGAACAATATTAATTGTTTCCTCGTTCTAGGAATACAAAATTGTTTAACCACCTTCTCTTCTATTTATTATTTTCACGTTTTAATTACTTCGTATTTAATTATCATTTGGTATATCTTATCGTCTCTATATTGTATATCGAGACGAATTTTAAGAAAGTTGGCAATAATTGACTATGCTTTCGTAATAACAACTTGAACTTTACTTTTTACGGTGGATGAAATATTTTCAATATTCGATCTTGCGAAACCGACAATTTAGTAATTTAATATTGGAATACGGATTACATGTACGGTTTATGAAATTGATAATGTAATAACAAAATAGACGTTTTGTTAATCAAATTTTTTTTGGTTAACGATATGTCAAAATTATTATTTAAAATTGAACTGTCTATCAAAGAAACGTTTACTAATGAATTATATTTTTCAAATCAATTTTTTTTTATTTTAATGATAGATTCGAAACAAGTTATTTAATTAACGGTTAAAAAAAGGTACGTTAAAGTTCAATTATTAATAAAAATGTCTATAATAATTTGTACCGTTGACTGTGCGAGTATTCGTAAACCTTGTGTGATGAAATTGTTACTCGTGAAATCAATAAAAGTTACATTTTACATGCACGAATAAACAACATGAATTGAACTCGATACGGAATAAATCCATTTTTTTTGAAGGTATAATAAATATACACAAAAAGATTTTGAATACTTTCTCGAAAAGAAACTATTTTATATTTTAATGAATATTTGATATGCAAATGTCGACTACAAGCTTGTTAACTCAATACACGTATCCTCATTCCTTGTCTTCAAATTTTCGTCTTTGCATTGATGACGAGGATTCGATCTTAACTCGAAAAGAATCGTAGGAAATTCACGATTTCACTTTGAGATCTCCCTTATATTACCCTCATGAATTTTCTCCTGCAAGCTATTGCGTCTTCTTACACACATATATTTTTTCCTCCGAAAGATTTTCTTCTTTTTTTCTTCTTCCTCTCGCAAGGATGAATCCGCAGTAAATTTTCGCGGCGAATCTTTTGCTATTCCACTTTCTGATTGGCCTTTTGATATAAGTTCAACGGACTTGCCCCAAAATTGTCTGTTTATTTATATATTCTCAAAGCCACCCCTTGTGTCCGATCCTCGTAAGTCCTTTCTCCCTTCTTCAATCTGTATGGAAGCAGTTCGTGACCAACATTTTTCGTAGTTGGTGTTTTTCCTATATCCACGAGATATATAGTCGATTTAATAACTCTTTAAATGCTCGGATAATAAATTGCTTTATCGTTTTCCCCGACACTGTCGGTCAGCACGAAAAATATTGATTCAACATCCTAATTTTTTTTCTTTTCTGACAAGGAATAACAAGTAAATAATCGAAACCAATTGATTTTACAATCCTCGGTAATATTATACTTTTTTATTAATATTTTATAAATTATACCATCTAAATTTTGTGTAAGTACGCACACGTTTTTCTTCGGATATTGTAGATCAAATGTTTTTTACCAACCAGACAAAAATAGTTAATACGCTTTGGATTTTAATAATATGCATTAATTATTCAAAATAACAAAATACGCATTTACACATTTCATTATTCAAAGCGCTCGGTGTTATTTATATACCAACGGATGAATTCTGAATACATTGGAAATTTAATACGTAACCTCTTATTTATCGTGACAGATAATTCGTATTTTAATTTCCTTACTCGGTTAAAGCGTGTAGATTGAACGAAAGCTTAAAATGTGATTGGAAATTAAATATAAAAGATGGATTCGTTTGTATTGCGAGTAGTAACGACTGAATATGGTCAGCCAAGCACTTTTGGTCGTACTTTACCCAGCGATAACACAATTGCGGTTCAGAATCATTTAATTTGATTGATTATAACAAATTGTATTGATTTGCGAATAGTAATTTAATAATTTATATTTAATATTTATACTATATAATCAATAATTACTAAAAATTAATTAACAGTTTCCTTCTTTTGTCTTTACAATGTTAACAAACATTTTGTCGTATTAATTGAAATCGTGACTGTGAAATATCGACTATTATAAACACGTATTGCATAATTTATAGACGTAATACATACTTTTCAAACTTTGAAAATAGTAATTAATTCCTCTTCGTTCGCCTCAAGTGTAATTAATTGAAGATGATCAAACGTTTTAAATTAGCCTTATTAACTCACTTAAGGGTTTTTTCTTTCCTTCACCGCGTCCTGAACGTTCCATTCTGTTGAACTTCTTAAAAGTGATAAAAATGAAGTATCGCAACATCAGAAACAATAAGCGAGTGACGTTAACGACTGCCGTGCATTAAACTCTAATTATCATATTACAGAGACATTGTGCTTAATACTCGCGAAAAAAAAGAAATCCGTTTTAGTGCTAGAAAAAAAAGAAACCAGCGTAGATGAATAAATCCGCGAGATTGTAAAAATGTCAAAAATTAGGAGATTACGGTAGGTAGAGTACGGTTAATTAGACCAGGACAAAGTAATGCCGCAATGCGCGTAAAATCGTACGTAAATATCAATAAGCGTACCGAGAGACGGTTGGGGGTGTCCGTAGAGTCTGTAATTTAAAATTAATTACCGGAAGAAGAAGAAGAAGAAGAAGGAGAAGGAGGAGGAGGAGGAGGAGGATAGGTAAGTTTGTATAAGTTGTTCCAAGTAGTAGAGGGAGGGGAGGAAATCCCTTGTACGAGGTAGAATACAAATTCCATCGAGCTCGTTCGGGCGTTATATAAATGTCGGCCTCGGTTTAGACTAACGCGCCCGATAATTTCAATGAATATGTACGGACATTAGCATCTGCGAATACGCAAACCTGTGGGCTTGCCGAATTTCGTGGTGGTAACCTCTACTCATATACATACACACAGTGGGAGGTTTATGTATGTGTATATAGCCCTCTATATACGATCTCTCGACTAACGAGTGTGTACGAATAACAATTCTCGTTATAAACCGATGTCTCTCTCTCTCTCCATGGTGAAATATCAATCAATTATTTACTGCTAATGGCCGAAGGAGTGTCCTTTTCGACTCTCAATTATTCCCCATCCACTCTGTGAATGTTTAAAAGGTTTCTATCTCTCTGTGTATAGCGAATGCAACTAGCGTACGGTCCTCCTTTTATCTTTTACGATTCGCATTGCAGGAGTTGCTTTTGCGTTTCCACGTTTCTTTGGATTAAATATTTAAGGCCAGCTATCCTAATTACGCTTTCTCTATATATATATTTACTTTTTTTCATTTTTTTCTTTCTTGCTTTCTTTCTTGCTTTCTTTTTTTTTTTTTTTTTTGCTTAAGCGTGTATGTACAAGAGAAAATATTATAACGTGAAATATCATTGATTAAATATTATTATGGCTGGAAAAATATAATGCACCCGTCGTACTTATTTCTTTTTTTTCCCTTTTTTTTGAAGAAGTCGCGATGAGAATTAATTTAATTTTCGTTGCACGAGATAAAATGTAAAAACTGTCACTCATTTAAAGTCTCGGAGATGTCTCTAGCTTAGCAAACAACTATAGGTATAGAGAAATATTAATTCAGTTTGCTGAGAACAAAAAAATGTGACATTGATAGAGTATAAAGTTAGAATAGAAAGAGTATTTTATTCAATTGGTTTAATGAATAGTTTACCTTAATTTTAACAAAATTTTTTGACAGTAACGATTGAAAAAGCATTCAAATACAAATGAATTGTTTATAGAGTTTCGATTAAATTTATCGTTTAAAATTTATATAAAAAAAACATTTTACACCAGGTATTATTTTTATTATTTATACATTTTAACAATTCAGAAAATATAACATTTACACAACAGTTTGATGTTACGCAATAATAAAGAAAAATGTCATTTAGCTGCGAGTTTCAGTAAAGGAAATAATTAATTAAATTGAGAAATAAAGCAATTCTTCGAGTAATAAAGCAAAAGACAACTTCATGTTCAAACGTGAAAAACTAGCACAAGTAGACGAGAATTGATAAAAGATGTAGGAATTATAGGTAGAGTAATTCGCTGAATAAAGTATTTTGCACTTGGATCACCGATTGGCTCGCTAACACCAAAAAATCAATCTTTCCTATGTCGATGCAAGTAGTTCCTGGAAAAACATACCGAGCAACACACGGTCGAACGAGAATTGCATGCGATATCGTTGAAAATTGTAATTCTCGGTATGTACAAAATATATTTGCAAACGTCGGGAAAGTACCTCGAGATCCTAAAGTAAAAGGAATATTTGTTTAAACGACCTAAAGAGGTAGAATTACACACTTGACGTTATTGATTGTAGGTAGAACAAAAAGAAAATCAGTAAACTGACATTGAGCAAGCAGTTTAAGTTGTAACAACGTAGAGAGATGATCGATTTCGCATAATCGTTCGAGTTATAAGAGGACGATAATTTTGAGGGTCGGCAGATGGTTGCGCGAGTGTGAAACGAGCGTGTAAAATCGATGGAGGTCGGTGGCGGCGAGTGGCCAGCAGGTATAACGATATAGAAAACAATTAATAAACGTCAGTGTACGAAGGTGGGTGGCGGTGGGTAATAGACATTGGACGGTGCAAAGCACTATACGTGACGCAATATAGAAAAGGTGTTGTTGGTAGTAGTGGTAGTAGTGTGCCGAGGGTAAAATCACCCGGGATGAGAAAACTTTAAGCTTTTGAAATTCCCGTGGGCTCCTGCTATTACCGGGACAAAGACGGGCCTCTCCTCCTCCTATATCTGCCGTGCCGCGGGCGTACGTTTTCGTACTTTCCACTTTATAGGGGAGTTTGCACTGCCGTTTACTTATTCGCTCGCGGCTTCTCTATTTTTACCTCTCTCTTTCTCTTTCTCTTTCCAACACCCTACAGGCTCGTCTTCTATATTATTGCAGCATCCCTTTCTCTCTCTTTTGTTTTTCGACGCTAGTAAAGTGCGAGTTTTATGAGCCGACGAGGCAAAAGAGAATATTTACACTGCGCGCTCGCGAGCTTTTATTGGACCTGCGCGACGTTCATTCATATTTGAATGGATTGACGTCGTAAGTCATACTCGCGTCACTTACTTCAAATCGGATTAAGACTCTCTCTCTCTCTCTCTCTCTCTCTCTCTCTTTATCTCTATTTCTCTTTCTATCTCGCCTATTCTTGCTTCCTTCGCAAGAAAGGCAAAATAATAATTTTTATACCAAAAATATTTAATTGTTAAGTGTCTGATCCAATTTCCAGGACATTCGACTCGGTAATTTTACGTTCGAATTAATTATTTCGCGACGAGGTAACTCGGGTTAACCTGTGTGGTTTAAAAAATTTAAAGGCATACACGTGCGAGGATGATATTTAAGACTTGCCAAATACGAAGTGACAGATTCGAGGATTCGGTAAAACTTTGATTATCTATATACCTGAGACGTGCGCGCATCCTACCGAAATTGCAATCGATAATTAATGTTTGTTAGCTCAAGAGTCGTATATATATAGATTGTTGCAGATTATAATCTATATATACGAAATATTTTCTGAAACTATTCGAAAAGAAACTTTAGAAATTTTACCGCAATTTGATTCTGAAACTGATGTCGAATTTAACTTTACGAATACACATTATATATTTGTTTAGCTCGTATGAAAACGATTAATTACGAAATTTTCTCGGGGTTGATTTTACGCGAAAAGTATTTATCTAATAACGTCAGACAACTAATGAGAGATCAACTGGGAGGAAACGTTTGAAACTTATCTATGACTTTGGATGCAAAATTGAATCTAACTTTGGGATTTCTAAGACGATTGCTCCCTAAACTGATGTATTATAGATCTATATGGTATTATATATAGATCATACATTATACTTATACTTTATACTGGTTGATTCGGTTATTCAACTATCGATATTAACATTGTTTAAACGGAAAAGTTTTGAATTTGCGTTTTGATATCCTTTTAATTTCTAATTACAATTCGAAGTAAATTGGTTTTTGTTTAGAAAAGGAAAATTATATTGACTAAGTGATGGAGGTACGTTACATATCGTGACAATATTGACTAAAATGTACAATTAAATAGCCCGGGAGTAAGTTGGAAACCCAAAAGCCTTTGGACAAGAAAACTTGAGAATCAAGTACGAGAGAGAGAGAGAGAGAGAGAGACAAGGTTGAAACTGAACTCGTTCGTTAAGCGACGCGCGAGTAAACAGAGATTCCTCGAGTTCGAAAGTCCAAAATCTCTAGGGCAGTTGGGAGAAAGGACAAGGGATGAACAATTTAAAAGTCTATACGAAGAGAACAAAATATATATATATATACATACAGTTCCTTTAGTTATTGCAGAGCAATAGGATATAGCGCGCGAGCGTCGAAAAGGCATTCGAGAAACTAAGGGCGCGTGTGCGCGATATCGACGAGTGTACTCGAGCGCAAACGTATATACGATTGGCATCGTCTCGAGTTTCGCTTGACTAGTCGAAGCTCCCATCGAGAGCGTTCGAGTTTCTCCTTGGATTTCCTTCGATTTATCCTGGCGAGCGCGCGGACCCTTCGCGCAAAATCCACAAATAAACGTCAACTCTCTCTCCCTCTCTCTCTCTCCCTCTCTCTCTCTCTTCGTTGCTTTCTACTTCCTTTTAATAACAATTCCTTATTTACTCGGGCTGTTCCATCACAATCGAAAATTATTATCTTTACCGTAACTTCGAAGCGAATTAAACAAGTTTTTTTTCTCGACTTATATATATACGCTCTGTATTGAGTTGACTAGTTCATGTCGATATATTTACTGTGCAGGTAATTGACGATTACACGGAGTCTGATTTTAATGATATATATTTTTTATTATTTCTTTATGAAAAAAATGTAGAGACGAGCACCAGTTATTCAACGATGTTGCACTATAATATTATCTGTGTAAAATAATTGTCTTTGTATTGTTGTCTAAACCAAATGAAAATGTAACAGCTGTTGCCACAACTGGAAATAGAGCATTGCGAGGTTAGATAAAACCATTTTTTGGTATATGGAGTTGTTAGTCATTTTCGGTCAAATGACCATTTTCCGGTCTGAAGAAAGTTTCATAAATACTTTGATTTCCACTTGGAAGAGCAAAGAAAAACTGTAATAATCTTTTGTGTATTAATATATACGTAAGAGATTGTAAAAGTAAACAAAAAAGTATATAACGCAACAAACTCGTCATAATTACTATTTTTATCACTTTTATAATAATGAATTATATATCATTACATCGTGCACTACAATAATTTTGAGATATTACAAATATAATAAAGTCACCCAATGGCAGTAATTCCGACATACAGTGCTATAAAAAAAATTTTAATTCCTTAAGCACAGGCTAATAAAGTAAACTAATTAGAGAGGATTTATGGAAAATTAACATATAAAATATATAATATAGGCTTGAACAATAAAGAGGCTAGTAATAGAGGAATAAAACGAGACGACACGCGGACAGTAGAAAGCAACAGCATGACCCTCGTAAAACAAAACAGCCGTCGATCCCGTAATCGTCGGGATTTGTTCTAGCCTGAGAGTAAAGACAGAGAGAGAGAAGAGAGAGATGGACCAGGAAAACAAGCCTCTCATACAAGTGAACGAGAGATCTGAAATTTTCATAATTCCAGTCATATACGACAGTGACACTCCAAAATTACACGAACCTTATGTGAATTAAATGCTTCAGTCGTAAGATGCGGTTTATACGATCTATTTTGTACGAGGTAAATGAATTTGCAAACCAAATATCGTTCCATTTATTATCGCGGATATGTATGTAGTCGAAAAAAAGAGAAAATATAGGGATGAGAACTAAAAGAGGAAAGAGAAATCGAGCGTGGCTAGTTTGCTCCGCAAAAGTTTTACGCTCGATAGAATACCCGCACGCGATTTTTTTTTTACGTTTCACTGTGTGTGTATATATACCTTTGCCGAAAAATTATTCGAATGCTTCCGTCAAATCGCTTGATTCTCGAATACGGACTGACCGGAAATGCTTTTGCTATATACATATATATGACTTTAGTTGATTTATTACCGAACTTTTGAATATGAGCACGGATAGTTCTTTTTCCAGTTAATTTTACACAGACATTTTTGTACAGGTATGTTCATCAAGTGATTATGTCCATATTTAGTTTGTTATGTTTTTTTTTATACTGACAAATTTTGACAACTACACTAATAATAATCAATGAAATTTATATCAAATTACAACAGTATATGTATAATATTTATCATAATTATAGTAATGACATTGCAGTATTATTAATATACTTTCCCACACAATATCCTAATCAGAGGCTTTTTACATTTGTAACCCGGAATTTGATTGATTGGGTCGACCGTGTTAGAGACTCGTCGACGGAAACTAAATAATCAGTGAAAATCGTTTGGAAACGACACGCGAAAAGACTTGGAAAGTCAAACAAAAGTTTCGTTTCTTTTGAGTTTTGTGTCCGATCGGTGTCACGTTGGTCGGCTGGACTATCGTTTGTCCGAAAACGAATCGACGTTAATGTACATATTTACCCGGGTGCAGGTGGATTTCGACGCCTCCTCCTCCTCCTCCTCCAGCATGTTCCATTGACTGCCATGGAAAATCGATCAAATACGCGTTGACGTGCACTTTCAAAAAGTAAAATTGTTGCATGGCTATCTTTCACTCTTATTTACGTTTTCTCTCTTTCTCTCTCTCTTTCTCTTTGTTCACGGCATTTTATCGATTTGACATAACCAGAAAGTAATTACCCTATCACACGACACAATGTAATTCCCTTGACAACGTACAATTATTCGGTCCTTTTGATTCGTACGTATATATATATACATGTATACACACATGTATATATATATATATATATATATGTACATGTATATACATATAAATGGTATCCACAAAATGTAATTTCTCATTTCCGTTTAGCTGAATTTAATACTATTCAAACGATGGTTAAGGCTATTTTATAAACCTTTATTATGGGGAATAAATTAATTAATTTGAGTGGTTTTTGTATGACCGCATTTGTTGTTACTTAAGGTCACACATATATAGATTGATATCTATTTCTAATCAACTTTTGAATCTCTAGCACACTAATATCCTGAAACTTTGTAACGTTAATAATCAAATTTTAAAACAGTCGAATTCGAGCGTATTCCTACGTATTACAATTTTAACTTTTATAAGTACTTTTTTATCAGTAATAATAATAATTTAAAATGAAAAGAGGTCATCAAGTGGTTTAAAAATGACTTTTACTCAATGGAAACGTGTAATTTCTTTATAAATTTCACTATTTAATTGGAACATGTGTTATCGAATCAAAGTTATAATAAAATTACGCAGTATTTTAATTTTAGGCAAAGGATATAAGTACGATTTATAGAAATTCGTAAATTGATAAAATCTCTTGACGTCCAATTTCGTATTATATATATGCCTTTGATAATAAATAACCCGAATGGAAAGCCAAAATTGAGAAGAAGGAACGTTAATAATCCGAATAATTCATCATGAAATCACAGTATATAGCATACCAATGAAAGAATAAAAAGACCCTTAGAGAGAGAGAGGTGTGTATATATATAGGATTGATATCCAAAGAAATAAACGGACGATACCACAGCCGCACTCGAAAAGCCGACAAAAGGTCGTGTATAGCGTCATTGTTTCCGACAATCACTCGGTGGCCCTTTTTCTCGAAAGAGGGTTGGAATCCACCGAGACCTAATAAAGAAGCTACGTCGCGTCTCGTTTCCGTTAAAAAAAGGTAGATTTCTTTTTTTACTTAGAGAGGAAGAAAAAAAAGGGGTAACTCTGTCTTTCAGGTGTAGCATTGCATGTGCGGGTACAATGCCAGACCACTTGTGCGAAAGCCTCCCCACTTTATGGTTGTTAAATTCAAACTTGATAGTATTCAACGTGTCGCGTCGAAAGAATTGCTAACTATCCATTCAAGTAGCTACCTGTCGAGCAGTTGAATGCTATTAATCTGCCCGAGGTGCGAGAGAAAAGAAGTGAAGACGTTTTCTTCCACGTGTATATATATATAGATTTTCTGCGCTCGTTTCTTTATGGTTGAAAACCAAGGAGAAAACGGCGTTATATCCCAAGTATAAGGGGAGAATGAAATTCTTCCCTTCGTAAATACCCTCTTTTTCATCATACTCGCTCTGTGACGACGACGACGACGACGGAGTTGGAATTTTCATTTATTTCTATGCTCTAATTTCTTTGCGTCTGGCGATCCTCGATGAACGAGATCGTTTAGTATTTATATTCCAAGGTTCTGTTAATTCTTTCGGACATGTGTGTTTTTTTAGATAGGCCGGAAAAAAAACGACGCACATATAACCAAAATTGAATTTTTTCTCTCTATCTCGTAAGTTAAATAATTGGATATTCGTACGACGCATTTTCGTTTATGGTGTAATTTTGATCGTGGTATTTTTTATCAGATCGACAAAATTACGATTCAATCGGTAGCTCGAATAAACCTCTCTAATATATATCGATTTTAATCTATTAGCGTGTATAATAAACGCGTTTTATCGGTCCATTATCTATTAAAAAGGCAATTAAAAATAACATTTTTTTTAAAACCATTCCGCTCACTCCTATTTAGCGTAAATTGTTCCAAAGTTTAATTTAGAATTATTCGTAACAATAGCAATTTCAATTGATTAATACGAGATGATAAGACAAAATAATAATAATTAAACGAGTACAGGCAGATTAAATTAAATCTACCAATTTTTTATTAATTTTCGGAAAGGGTCTCTTAAGTTAACAATCTCTACCGTTGTATAACTGAGTTACACATCTACTCGATGGAAACTATACCGAGTGCAACCAAGTCCGTAGTTTGTTAACGCAATCAAGGTGAACGGTTGTTCAAAATGTAGGAAATGTTTCTCAGTCGAACCGGCTAACTTCTCCTACAGTCTGAATGAATCATTTCTTCAACTCGAATTTTTTCTTTTTTTTTACTCTATAATTCAATAAAGTAAAAACAAGTAAAAATAGTTGTTAATCCTCATACGCTCTCTAATCCCTACACTATAAAATCTGATGGTGATATTTATACAAATTTAGAATTTTAGATAGGAGGAAATTGTTTTTAGGTGGATCCTCTTCATTCCTCATTAGACATACTTCCATCCAAATCCGCATGTTTATTACATAAGTATTTATTGTTCACAAGTTTGTTTATTTAAAAGGAAATTTGTATCTATATTGATAAACAAAATATAGCATTTTAGACATAAAGTAGCAAAATATTAAATCTGGAACCTATTAAATGATGAAACTTTAGATTTCTGTTAGCATTTGAAGAAGTCTATAATTTTTGTTTTGTTAATGTTATCGTCAGATTCTGTAGTTTACAAGTTATTAGTATGTGCGTAACTTTTCCTACAAATATTACCGTGACAATAGGGTAAACGTGTGGAATATTCGATCGGTACCCTAAAGATGACAAATATTATGACTTTTTAGGTTAGCTTTTTAATCGAACAGCCGACACGAGCTGTCACAGCAATGCTTATTAGAAGATCCACTCGGTGTAGAGAGAGAAAAAGTGGCACTTGTCTTTCATTTTCTTGTGGATGGTAGGGTGTCTTAGACCACACACAAACACATCTACTCCCAAGGGTAACGAACCATAAACAATCGTCACGAAGGTTGCTCGCGTGCAATTGAATATTGATTAAGCGACTCGAGCAATATTATAACTTTTCCCTCGACAATATTAGTCACGCACTGCCCTCGTCATTTGACGCTCTTTGCAAGCTTTTCCTGATCTCTCCCTCCCTCTCTTTCTCTACCTCTCTCTCTCTCTCTCTCTCTCTCTCTTTCGCTGTTTCTCTTTTCATTTATTTATCACATCTGTTACATAAGAAAACACGATAATAATTACTTTAACAGACCCATTAAGTTATTGCGATATTGCTTATTTACTCTATGAATAATAATTTCACTCGACGTTTGACGTACGTTATCTTTAAAGAGATTAAATTAAAAAAAAAGAAAGGAAAGGTTAACATGTAGATTTTCTTCAAAGTTTTGAGATCCTTCGATAAAGAGTTTTTTTTCTTAACGTCAGCTGAAAACCCTTGATGATCAAAATAAATTCGTATGAATTTCAACAAAGTGCGAAAACAAAAATAAAAGGGAATTAACGGATAATTCGAAATAATGAGTCAGCATCAGATGACTCATTGTATTTCTTTTGGGCCGACCCACCCCCCTTTCCCCGAAAAGTGCGTGAGCCGAAAGTAAGACAGACAAACCCGACAAACAGTCGGCGCTAGGCAAAGTCAACAAGAAAGAATTTTATCGCACCGTCGTAAAAACCGTCCGAGAGAAATTTTTACGCGTGAATTAGCATCGCGTGAACGAGAGAAAAAATATATAAATAAGCCGCAGTAAAAAAAGCGTTTTATCGTCGGGAATTTCTCTCTCTCTCCCTCTCTCCCTGGTCGTTTTATCGAGGCTCTTTCTCTTGCACACGCACCTAATAAAGAAGCCAATCGTTCCCGCGATCAATAAATCCCTCACGCAACGCGAACCTCGCCCACGAATTCTCTCTCCTTTCCTTTCTTCGTTTTTTTTTGTTTCTTCTCTCGGGGACCCTAGGAATGTCGGTGAATTAATCCGGCGCCGACTAAGTGAGACGTACGACGTCTAATGACCTCCGACTGAACTTCGATCCCCCGGCACGAAAACACCTTTTACGAGGGCACCCCCTTTGACTCTTCGTGCCGGAAACTCGACTACTGAATAAAATATCAGCTCGTTAATAGTTTTTTTTGCTCTCCCCCTTTCCTACCTAGTCACCGTTATAAGGTTCAATCGCGCACACCGGCCCTTTATGTACAACGTTTATCTCGAGATCGTTTCTCTTCATTGACCGATGGATGGTACCTCTCTTAATTCGATCTTCAGGTAATACTATTTATCTGTATCATTCAAATCGTAACCTGTCTTTGTTTAAATTTTCATTCCTTTCACTTTTCCTCAATTTTTCGAAAAAACTGATTGCCTTCAATCACATTTTAATAAACTTCCTAAAAACTGGGCTACTTCCCTGGACGCACGCGCTCTGAACGAATATCCACAGACACACACATACAGAGTGAGGTAAAACTTCAATTCGAAATCTAACGGGTCTCTTTATTTCGTCGAGTTTGCAATTTCGTAAAATTGTTTTTTTGCACACATTATACCTCTCCTCCTCCCCTTGGTTTTACGAGTATGTCGATTGTTTACGTAAAACTTTTATTCCTACTGTTTTTCACGCGCTCAGGGATGTACTGAAAAAAGTCAATTCTGCAAACGTAACAGAGAGGAAGATAGAGATAGATAGGTAGAGAGAAAGAGAATCAAGGTATTCTATTGAATATTTCCTTATGCAAATATTCAACTTGCTTGTGGCCGATAAAATCTGTAGATTATATTCAAAGCATACCGAGAAACCTTGCCCTCTCGTCCTGTCATTTCTAACTAGTGTACCACGAATATTTAACATTTTCTTTCACTCGTACACGACGGAGAATTGAAATGCCGTATACGATCGGAAAAAATTGGGTCAACGTTATAATTATATAAACAAATTAATTCTTCGCAAGGCTGATTACATTTACATGAAATAAAATAATTAATAAAACGCGCGAGAATGTATATTTGAACGAACGACATTTGCGATATGAATTAAAAATAAATATCATTTATTACCAAAGGTCGTAGACGAAGGGAGTCGAATCGGAATAATTAATATTGTAATGTCAAGGCATCGTTCATGAATAATTATTTGTCATCGCGTTATATTTTTTCGTCGTGAAGAAGGGCTGGAGGGGTCGGAGGGGAGGGGTAAAAAGAAAAAAACGCGAATATCTTTTAATTGACCATAACGAGCTTTCGGTTCATTTATAACGAAGAAAAACCGATATAACAAAGGGAGTAGGACATAAAGGTTTTAAAGTCACGTCGCGGTTAAAAAGGAATTGAAAATCGTTTCTTGATTACCGATCCAAAGTCCGCCTCGTTCCACTCGAAAATTGGCGTGTAACAAACCGTGACGGGTTGGTTGGAGAAAGAGGAAAAAAGAGAGCTTAAGCTTACTACAATACTGAAAAAAAAGAATTAAAAAAAAAAGAGGAAGGCTTAATTCGAGGAGGAGATGGTAAGGAGAGGTGGAAACAAAGGCAATTCGTCGAGCTGCGACAAAATCAAATTCGTTATGAGTTTGCGCGCCTGAAGCGTTTCTCCTTTTACCCTAAGTGTCTAATTCTCTAACTTTGTATTTCTTCTTTTTGCGTCCTATATATATGGTTATATATACATATAGATTGTTGAACTATCTCGTAGATAGACTTAACAAATTGAGTCAAACTCACTTTTTTAAAAATGATTTTTCGTCACGTAATTCGTCGACACTATTCCTTTTGTTCGGAGGATTAACTGTATTTAAGGGATTTAATGATACTTTTGAAAACACGTAAAGCTAATTGGTAAAATGAGGGAAAATTGCTTAGACCGGAGCTCGTTAATCATCCAGGAAATTAAAAATTAATATTAGCTTTATGAGGTTTTCTTTAGAATCTTTAATCCGTCGGTATAGACTTTATTCCATCCTCCTCTCCCCCTTGCGTAATTATTGGCTCTTATGCTTTATTCAGCGTGTAATCCATAATTGATAAACATTTTTAAATGTGTAATCGCGGACTTTAAAATTTACGGACGTTAAAACTAAAACTTGAGAAAAAGGTCGACGCTGCGAAACTGCGATACTAAAGTTTGTTTGGGACTCCGGTATCGTGGATTTAAAATGAAAACATTTTAAAAATCCATAAGTAATTGGTGTGCCAATAAAGTATTAGTACATAAAAGTCTATGATCATTTTATATACGGTGAATTCACGTAATAAATAAAAAATAACAGTAACATTTACGAGATTATCCCTTAACTAAATTTTATTTTCCTAAGATACAGAAAGTCGTTCGAGACACGTTCGGTTGACAAAAACCACGAATTCTCGACGACGACGACGACGACGACGACAATCGTTATCGAGCGAAAGCAATTTCCAACGTCGCCGCGGTACACCCATACACATTGCGCGAAAAAAAAGAGAAGTTAGCATTCCGCGTCATTTTATTCGCAGTTGTAATCGTTAAATGAGATACTGTAGGGAAAGTCGAAACTGGGCCATCCACAGTCAACAGCAGTTTAGGATAACGAAGCATACACCGGTCGACTGGTTATAACTAATGATTGATGTCGCGTTGCTGATCTACATATCGATCCGAAAACCTCTATGCACCGTAGAACCCGGGAGAGTATTTCCATCCCAGTGGACCCTTTCGCGCTTGTAAAAAGTCCGAAAATTCAACCGTTAAAATTATTTAAAAAAAGAGAAAGAGAATCGAGAATTCCACAGCTTGTGTTCCACGAAAATTTTCCAGTTACCTTTTCGCTCGGTCAACCGTTGTTATTTTTATTCCCCGGCTACGGAATAAATATTTGTAAAAATTGCTTAAAAATTTATTAATCGAATTATTTCGGGTGACTAGGATGGGTACGACGATATTAAAGAGAATATTTTTCCATGTCAATATCGCACATTAATTTTGTATCATTTTTTTGTTATTTTTTACTGTCCATTCGTGGACGGAAATAATATTTTACAGATTAGATTGCCACATTTGAAAGAACAAAAAGTTTAATTTTGATAATATTTTTAAAGTTGACCTATTTTACATTCTTATTAATAATTAAAATTATTTAGATTTTCTTCGTTACTTCTCGTTGTAATTTTTAAAAATCTCTTTGCGCATTGTTACGTTAAATATGTATTCATCGAATAATAAATAACTCGTGTAATATATAACTATAATACACTAATAATACATGTATTATGCTTTTTTTTATTTTTATTAATAATTAATGCTAAAGTACAAATATTGTTTGCATTTTTTACTTTTTTTTGTCGAAATTTTTATTATTAATTCACTATCGAAATAAAAGAACAAGAATACATTTATTATATTGCTCGTTCCGCATAGGGCTGTAAAATTAAAACCAAAAATAATCTTGAAAGTCGATAAACTACTGACTTGTAAATTGAAAAAAAAGAGGAGAAGAAACACGAAAAAGGTGGGAAATCGAAGGCCTAATACTTTATGACCTTAAAACCTAGTAAAAGCAATATATATTCGAAATAACCAATATATAGGAAAACACTGTAAGATCAAAATTCAAACGATATACATTTTAAACGTCCATGTACGTTAGAGAAATAAATAAAAAAAAGGGTTATCCGTCGGACGTCGAAAATATATACATCTTATCTAGCCAACAGCTGGTTAGAAATATGGGAAAGAAACGAGCGTGAAAGAGAACGTTAACAAGGTACCATAGCGTATAGGAAATTCTAGGATCACGCTTTCGAGCTTATCGCTTAACGAGGAAGCTTATTTCACTATGCATCGAAGGTTAGCTGCTCGTCCCTCTACATACGGCATCGAGATTATTGCGCGAGATTATTACCGACGCGAGTCTCGTTTTCCCCTATCGCCTCCCGTTTCCGATTTAATACCCTTTGTATTAATCAGCCAAGAGGGTGAATGGGTTGAGAAGGAAGGGTCAGTTGTTAGTTGACGCCCGAAATAATGCAAATTGAATATCTCTATCGCTCGCTATTTTTTTTCTAATACCTATTGTTATATATTTATTAAAGTATTATCGATATACTCTTGGCTATTTTTTGTATGCACTGTATTGTTTTCGTTTTGCAAAAAAAAAATGCTTAAGTACTGCGCCTATATACCATTTTTTTTTTGTTGAATAAATGTTTGTTATATAACAGTGAGATATTCTCGTTATCGTTGTAAATAACGAATCAAACAATTTCGATGAAAATTCGGTTGGAATTGGAAAGTGGTCGATGCATAAAATATAATTAACATTCATGTGGCACATTAACGCAATTTTATTTAGTGTGAACTTTCGAATTTTCTCGTATTATTAATACAGTGTGCGCGTGCACACACCCACACACCCACACGTACGTAAAAATGTAGGATGCGTTAAATAATTCGGCGTGTATGCATTTGTCCCGGGCAAATCGACATTTTCTCTTTTGTCTGGATTATCCAATTAAATATAATTAAAACAACGAGATCTTCAACGAAATTGAGATATTACGAGAGAAAGTAGTAATTAAATTACAACATATACATATACACTAAGTATACTACACATTCTAATAATAGGGTGACAGGTCTGTAACGTGCTACAAATGAGTTGAAGATCATGATGAGTGTCATTAAACGATAAGGATCTATTAGTCACTGAAATTCAATTTGTTCGTTCCTTCACCTTCTTAAAATTGAATCGTTATATCTTTTTTTCGATTAAAAAAAAGGTATCGAAATTAATTTTTTTTACCACTGTATTACGAAAATATTGACCTGACTCGGAAAGAAAAAAAATAATTTTTACCTCGGGTGAATTCTATGAAAATTCAATATTAAATAAATCCATCATTTAAAACTCCCAAGAGAGCTATCATTTTCGAATTCACGAGTTTTGGAATCGAAGGCTGCACACGTAGGGACATCAAACCCAACTAGTTCGATTTTACGTTCAAGTTAAACAAGACTATATTTTGACGAATAACTAGTCGTTTCACCCAAGCTATACACATATACCGTGCACACTAAAAGACGTACCTTTTCATTTCAATCTACACCGTGTAACAGATACGTTTATCAATCACAAATTTAGTAACTCTATATTTTTGCTTTATTATTTATTTTTCTTTTCAATCGTTGAATATTCCTTCGATAACTAGAAACTAATTACAGCAGTACTAACTAACGAGGATGTATAATAGGAAAAAATATTTATTCTCGGGTAATAATAATTTATATCTCTACTGTTATACGTCAATATTTTTAAAATAAAAAATGAAATACTTCTTTAATAACGATAAATATATAATAATTATTGTTTCCTACTGAACGGTGAACAAAATAGGAAAGTAATGTTGAATAATTGATTATCCCGATAAATAAAAGTGTAGAGTAATAAAGGAAAGAAGGAGTCTAATATAATTAATCGAATCGGTAACTAAGCCACGACTAACACCTGTAATTCATCGTGAAAGCAAACATCGAGAGTGTAGTTTGATAATCCATTAGCCGTAAAAATCAATGCCCATTGAACAAAGTCGTTGGAGGTATGGCTCAAACAATCGCGCTTGTACACCCTCCTCCCCCCACCACCGGGCCTGATTCCCCTCTCAGAAATTAATAACGCGCGTTTCGTCCGCGGTGGTGGCGCTAATCAGATCAGAAGTTAATTCGGCGTGGCACTATCGAGTTTAAGGGCGCGCTCGCGCAGGCGTCTCGAAATCGATACAGTGCAGCAGCAGTAGCACCAGCAGTAGCACCACCACCACCGGTGGCGGCATCAAAGGCGGCCGCGCCGACCTGGGCTTTGTGAAATTCGTTCGACTGCTAGTCTAGAATCCTCTCTCTTACTCCCTCTTACTCTCGGGTTGGTATTTATCAAGCATAGTAACCCGTCGAATTCGCCGCGAGTCGATAGGGAACTTTGGCGACACATGTATGCACTATACCTTCAACTTTGTCTTATACTGCAAGGATGCTGTACATATACGTATATGTATATATACGTTGCACTTGTATCCTGTAAGAGAGAAAGAGAAAGATATTCTGGTTGGAGCGAGTATAACGTACATGTGAGCATGTATACCGTCAAAAAGTGAAAATAAGGACGGTAACGGGGTCACCGGGCGACCGCCGCCACTGCCGCCGACGCCGCCGCCGCCGCTTCTCGGTCGATATCTCTAAAAGCTACCTAAAAATAGAGAGCTTGAACGTATATATCTTTCTACCTACCATCTTCTCTTCCTCCTCCTCCTCCTCATCCTCCTCTTCCTCCTTCTCCCTCTTTTTCTTTCGTTTTGTCAATTTCCATGCGAGCCTAAACTCTTATTTCTTCCTTGCGTTTTTCTTCAACGAGATGACCGTATGGTCGCTCGCGAACCTCTCTATCGTTCACGGCTTCTTTCATCGAATTTCCGTGTTTTTCTACCCAGTTTACCGGGAAATCGATTTTACTTAAATTCACTTTCCTAAAACTTCACCCAAAATTATTGTGATCCATTCTACCGTTTGAATAAATTATTTATCTTATTACATTCCGACAATCAAATAAGTGCTAGTCAAATTAAATTTAAAAAGTACGATGTCGATTTCTCTAAAAAAATCTTTTTTTCAAACACGCTACACTTAATTACTGTTTGTTCGTTAATTATAGTACGTTTAAACCACGAGTGGAATACCTGCACTTGATGCGTCGTTTGAAACTTTAAGCTTTCGAAGTTTCAACAAAAAAAAGATGCGAAGCATGACATCCTTGAGCTAAGCATTCCCTCTAAATCGCATAAAATACAGAAAGATCAAGAAACTGTATAAAATTACAATTGAATCAACTTTATTTTATTAACTGCGATTCAAGAGTCATCGATTATCATTGTTCAAAATAACATTTATCAATTGTGTACATAATGTATATATATAAAGGGAAAAAAAAGGAAAATTGGAATTGTGCAAGGTCAGTTTGTAACAGCTGAACCTCCTTAATTTCGCGTAGTCTCCTCCCTTAAGCGAGGCCGTTCAACTTTTCTTCTTCGCCCGAGTGGCTCTCCTTGCTCTCTTTCTTCGAGTTTCTTTTTACCCTCCTCCACCTCCTACTTTTCCCCTTCTCCCAGGTTTGCAACTCGAAACAATATAGTCGAGCGCAATTTTTTTTCCTCTTCCCTTCCGTGACTGTGCTCGTGACTGCGCCGTTTTACTCGACTGGAAAATAATTTAATAAAGATTTTTGTTATTCAATGTGGTATAAACTGGAACTAACAATTTTTCTTCAAACGAATAGCAGATTGTTTATTAATTGTTTCGTATATATAAATTATATCATTCCCATTATTATTATACACATCAATTATACTATTCATTCTTTTTGTAACAAGAAAAAACGAATAATTATTATTATTAAATTGCTGAGATCGGTTTTACGGGGAAAGCAAGAAATAGCGTAAAACCCGTTACGTTTTAACTAAAGTGTATATATGTGCAAAATGATTTCGTACTAAATTTTTAGTACGCGTAAACATCGTGCACTTCGAAATAAAGTACTGTACTATTAGTTTAAAAGAGCACATTGATTTAAAATGCATCAATGTATATATACGCGTTAAATATCTCGAAGAACGCTAAACGTTTGTGATACGAAAAAACATACATTTTAAAATAATGTACATTCTTCGTACCCTTTTTTTTTACACGCACGCAGGAAAATGAAATAAACTAATCGAAAGTTAATGTTTCCCATTGGTGCATAGTTTAAGTTTCAATTATATATTCGTAAAGTTTATTTTAATGTAAAATAGATTAAATCCGAGTAGTTTTAAATAAGTATAATTAATCATTTTTTTCTTCCTACGTCTCGTTCGTATACGGAACGGTTTAAAGCCAACTTTTTATTAAAAAGTACTGACGTACAACACTTAATTGTATTCTTTCCGCGATCACTCTGTTAAATTACATAATTTTCAATATATCCGAAAGGACACGAAAAAAACTGTCACACAAGATCCGTATCGAGCACGCCACAATTAATCATCTTAACAACGCCAGATGTTTCATTTATATTTACATTAATATCCCATACATCTAGTATAAAATATATAGGGATAATCAAAATTAAATTAACAATCATGATGTGTAATAAAAATCAATCGCACTCTCGTTAATTTGCTAATTTAATCATTTTAAAATCCACTCCTACCATATAAATAATTAATTGGATTTCGTTGGTTTAATGGATGTATCACCTCCTCCCACCTTGTCATTTCGCGCGACAGGACGATTTTAATAATACGAGTAAAACTATATATAAATTAAAATCTAGAAGAACAAAGACCGTTTCATAGCTAAGAGTCTCCGTGTAGTGTACATTTCATCATGAAAATTGATGAAAATGGTGTATCTTTGTCGATGGCGCATCTGTCCCCGCGATAAACGAAAAACTTGGTAATATACGCGCGTGACTCGAAACTAGATGCAGACGTTCCTTGCCAATGAGATTCGTTCGGATCTTTTTTTTGTTCCATCCACCCCTCGAAAGAGAGAGGGGGGGAGGAGAGCGTTTTTATCCTAGGGAGACTCAGCACAACTTGGGACTTTGCAAGCTAAGATCCTTTTATTCCTTTATAGACGAAGCGCTACTTTTTCATTAGCCGTTCCCAAGGCTCCCTGAATACCGTTTCTCCATCGAGGCTAAATAGATTGTCTATACGTTTCTTTCCTTAGCTTTATCAAGATTTTCTTGCGCGAGCCACGTTCACAATCTGAATAATTTGCCTTGAGTGAACTGCGGTTCTCGCTTTCGTATACTCGTTACTGTGTTTGCTGACTTTGATTCCTCTATTCACTTTGTGTGCGCCTACGTCTATGCGTGTGCACGCCGCACGCTGTAACCGCCTACAAACTGCGTCTACGTCGAAAATAATAAAAAAAAAATTGTAATTTTCGTCAATCTACAAAATGCATGTAGTTAAATAAACTAATGCAATAATCCTTTAGGATAAGCGGTTGAAGCACAAGAGGATAACTACTACCGATTATAAAATACGCTCGGTCGACATAACCGGAAGAAAGGCATTTTGTAAGGGCGTCAAACCGTCAGCTTAATCAATAATTAAACGGTATATAACCGTTAAACTGTAGAACGATAAAACCGTGTATAAACGAATATTCCCCTTACGAACGAAGGACTTAAAGGTTAAAATCGATAATCGTATAATATATTTTTCAAACCAATTAATCAAGATCTCTAGGATGTTTATTTTCTTTATTTAAAAAAAAAAAAACAAAGAGAGAATGAGAAATATATAGCATGACCTAAAGGCGTTCGTCAACCGGACGATTATATCCCTCCCCCTCGTCCGCCCCTCCTGCCCCGCCGTTCCTCCGCGTATTTGATTAACGCCTTAACGAGGGCCGATTTAGTACCGTGCTTCTCATGGATCTTATCGAGGAGAGCCCGCAAACTCGAGGATGAGACCGACGACTCTATGCGGAGAAGAGATAAGCATCCGGGCGTTAATGGAAAGTACCGGTGGACGCGGTCAGGATCGAGATTTACCCGTGCATGCGAGAACTGGGACGCTAGGCTGCATCCGTCCGCATCTACCTCTGACAATGACCGGGCTTGTAAAGTAAGGCGATTGCTTCGAATCGTACCGATCTATACTACGAGGATTGCTTGCTTTTCCCCAGGATTCGATTTCTACCTCCACTCTTATAGATGGCCTCTTCCTTTTTCCTCTCCTTCTCTCTTTTCTTATTCTGGTTTACCATACCACCTTATTTTCTACCATTTCTTTTTTACGATTCCTTCGATAGATACAATAGTTTTTACTTCGACCGGAGGTTTTAAACATTTTTTTATGTGAACGCTTTGTTTAACAGAGGGTTTCGCAGTATTGCGTTTGAACAGTATAGATTTAAACTGCACCTTATAATTCACATTGCTTCTTATTATTATTTAGTCGTGTTATTCAAACTATCGATGCTCTATCGATAGCTTAGTTTATTTACTATTTCCAATATTTGTAGTTAATCCTTATAACATTTTTGTACAAAAAGAACATTATTACACCCAAATGTTTTAATTACACATTTTTCCTATACCCATATTTAATTTTTCGCTCGTTTTAAATTACTATCAATCAATTATTAACCGATAGCTCATCAAAAATTCTGTAAATACGATACGCAATAATCGCCCGGGAAAATAATTACAAAATAATTGTCTAATTATTACAAACTAGAAGTGAATCATTCAACGATAATGAAATTTAATTGCTCGATAACTGTCGTATAATATTCGTAGTGTCACTTTTAATTAATATTTCCATAGATATTAATCAGCTTATTATCAACGTACGTACAGACCGAGTTTTGTTAAATAAATGTTGCCCGTCAATTTCGGTGGATTATAACCTCCTAAATGGTAAAATACGATGAGCGTCATTTTATGGCTTATCCCCGAGCTCCGAGAAAAAGTTAATTACACGTACTATACACCATATCTATCGAAATCGAAAGCGAGACTCGGTTAAAAATTTTTAGCCAAAGTTCATCAAATCGAGTTGATTTTCATTCTCTCTCTCCCTCTCTCCCTCTCTCTCTTTACAGTTATTTAAATATACACGTAAATAAATATTTTTTCAATTATTAAACGAAGGTCGAAAAAAAAGGTACGACAGAAATAATAAACGTCACCTGTACGATACGCGAAAACTACACGTAAAAGAACCCGTGGTCGGTATCGGAACTGTGTCATATTGGAAATCTGTCAAACGGAATCGGTAAATGCGTTATGTAAAATGCTCACTTTAATTGCTACCCATCGTGGTACACTAGTAGTTACACATGTTCCGTAATATCATTAAACTATTAATGTTTGTTAAACATAGTTTTTTCTTTTGCGCCTTCCAAATTCGTGGCTTCCTCTCCTTTCCTTTTTTTCCAAATTGAGCCGTGCAAATGGATTATTACGTTCCAAGAGACAGGAAAGTTTTGAAAACTTAATCCTCCGAGTGAAAAATCTTTTCTTATTAAATTACATAGGGATGGATCACTTATATTACGCCCCCTTTATATATATATATCTATAAAAAAAAGGAGTAGGTTAAACATTAAAACGAAATTATCTTGACTTGTAAGTAAGCCAGGAGAAAAGAGTGAGTTTACAATAAATTATCCATTCGTATATATGTATGTATATATAGATATCCCAGGGATAGAGTAAATCCAATTACCGTGAACGCTTATAAATTCACATCAAGTGACGTGTTTGACCAGACTACTGTTATCACAACGAGTCGAGAGGATATTCTAACTCGGTAGAAAAGTTACTAAATTAGGATAACGAAGTAGCGATTTCGGATTAACACTTGAAAAGTAATAAAATATCATTTTGATCAGACTGTCTATGCATATATACACACGCACACCTAAATATTATATATGTATATACGTATATAGGTATATATGTATATGTACACTGCGTTCTTCGCAGATTAAATTTTTTCGTTATAAATTCGTGCAGATGAAACAAAAGCTATACACAGTTAAAATTAAACTCTATCCGTCGTTTTTTTTCGTAAAAAGATGTCCCATTCATTTATCTTGTATAACTCATCCAATATTGCTTTCTCTTCAACATCTTTTGTCCACAAGTTCAGAAATGAAGTTTCATTTTACACTCGCAACTATTAAGTATATTAATATTCGAGCGTCAAACTTTGACGTTTATATTGCAAAGAGAATTCTCAAAATTTATAAATATATATGTATATATACACACACGTATACCTATATTGTACATATATATATACGCATTGCACCTAAGAATAGATGTCTCGCGTAGTTTTCGCATTCCAATTGTTCGAATGATAAAAGGTCCTTCCGAGTTTCTGTGTGCGGCTGAAGATTCACTTTAATTTAATCTAAACGAATAAATCAATCAGATTCCTTGGTTATTACATAACGAATAGCTCCTTCGGAACTTCAGAAATTTTAAAACCGTATAAATCCTTTCGTTCTCGTAAAACATTAAACCGTTTAACACTGATATATATATATATAGATTTTAGAAATATATAATATCTTTCGAAGCTTTAACAAAAAAATATTTAATAAAATTATTACTTTAGGGTTTCTTGACGTTATACACATATATATGTCAATTTAATTAGAATTATTCATATATATATATATATATATATCTTATTTAAAAAAAAAGAAATGGATATTGAATTAATTTTAGAATTAAATGCATAATGGAGAAATGGTTATGTCTTTAAAAATCAAAATGTAGCTTAAAACCCACAGATTCGATAAAATATTGGTCGATTGTTTTAATTGGAGTAATCGGATCCAAAATCACTATCAAATATGGGACACATTTAAGCGAAAGTAGGTTAAAGTACTTTATTATTGAATTTAAAGAGGGCGAACGATTTTCCATCGAGTTTAGCTTCTCGTCCACGACGAGCATTCTAATGCAAACGGTTAAACTCCCGCGTTTCCACGGGTATATTCAACTTGACTCGACGATTTATAATAATAATAAAAAAAAGGCTTTCAGCGAAAAATTTGTAAAGGAAAGGTTGAGGTTCGATTTTACAATCGTGGTTATATACATTCGAACATTTATTTCACGAGTAATACGCGCACTCGGGCTAAAAGGCCAGATTCACAATGCCGTGGGAGTTGCACACGGTGAGGGGATAGAAACTGGACTGATCGCGTTTCACCGTATGCGTAAAACTGGAGGCGATGGTTCAGCGAGCCCGATCAATGCACGCGATGCGGGCACATCCGATTCGCGTCAGTTTCGAAAAGTTACATGCTCGTTGTGCACGCGTATGTCTCCCTCTCTCTTTTCCTACCTCGCGTTCTCTCTCTCTCTCTCGCGCCCGCGCGCTCTCTCCCTCTAGCGAGTTGGCTCGAGACAGGACAGGTGACAGCCATTGTGCCCCAAGCTGAATAACAAACTGCAATTATTGTGACTCGTTCCAGACTTTTCACGATGGCCATTGGCTAACACAGACTTACCTTTTTGTTTTGTTGTGTTTTTTTAAAAAAAACTTTGCGTGACATTCTCTTCCGCTCTCAATGCTATTTTTTCGAGCTTTCTTTGGGATCACATTGTGGTTGACTTTTTTTTCTGTAACTCTTAAATGTCAATCGGAATACACGAAATGGGAATTAGATTAAATTGTGCATCTTGCAGAATAGAATAATAGATTTCGTCTTATAGTCTTGTCCGTTTTTTATATTAAAGATTTTCCGATGTTTTTGTAAAATGTAAATATTTTATATACATAAATAAAATTTTTTGTTATATTGCAGAATTTTTTTAAATATTTAATCTAAAATATTTTACGTATATATTTGTTTTTTAAATTGTATTTGAGTAGGAAAAGCAGATTTTTTTTCGTAAAGATAACAATTCTGACGTGTTTGTTGTCAAGGAAGCGCATAATTAATATTCAACAAAAATCAAACTTAGCATATCGTAATATTCGTAATCGAATCGGCATAATTTTTCGCTAAATAATCGAGTATCTCTGGATTCCTCAGATTGACATTGTAATTATTATGATAAAATTCTCTCCGAGCAGTTTTTTCCCTCCCCACATTAATTGCTTTCCGCGTTTTTCCAATTTATGTAAATTTTTGAAAATTATTTTCTCTACTCGGGAAAAGGATATTAACGTTCGTCGGAATACGAACAGCACGGAGATCTTTATGCAAAATGCATGATTTTCTGAAATTTAGTAGAGTCATTGGATCTTGGAGCCTTCGTAAACTGAAACTCAAATTCAAACAGAAACTTACTTTTACGAAACTTTCAGCGACCTCTCCTCCTATATATATATACACACATATACATATATACATCCTTAAAATTTCTCTCTTTCTTTCTGACTTTACCTTTGTAAACGTAGCTTTAAGTAAATATTTTTTCATTTCATAGCTCGAGTATACGTTAAATACAAAAAATAATTCCACCTTACAAAATTTCCTTTTTTTACAAATCTCGTGAAAAAGACACGATTTTATTTCATCTCTCTTGACTTTTTTTCTTACCTACGTATACTTAACCTAGATTTTTTATTAAGATTTACAAGTGTATGCGAGAGCAATTTTGCCAGTGTATAAAGTGAAAGATTTGCTTTATTCACCTTCTAATTTAGAACTTGATTTTTTCCCGTCCTTTTAGATGTACACTAAGGTAAATGAAAATGAAACGATCGCTTAAAAAGTCAAATTAAAACACGATTTCAAAACCGTCGTCTGATCAAAGTCGAAAAGAAAAAAATTATTTTCGTATAATACACAAATGGATATCGTAAAAAAATGGCTAAGCTCTATTTATGCACTTCTCCAACATGTATTTATCATATTATCAAGTTCACACGTATATACATACGAATATAGAAAAAAAGCTGAGCTTAGCTCTCGTTTTTATCAAGGTCATTCCTGTAACGTCGTCTACCACAAGGACGATACAAAAATCCTTCGCCCTCTCTCTCCTCTCTCTCTCTCTCGTTCTCTCTCTCTCATCTCCCTCTCGAAAAAAAGAGAAAACCCTCTATAAATCAGGGGTTTTCCATAAATTTTATATGAAAATGGAAGTATTGTGACTCGTTCCAGACTTTTCACGATGGCCATTGGCTAACACAGACTTACCTTTTTGTTTTGTTGTGTTTTTTTAAAAAAACTTTGCGTGACATTCTCTTCCGCTCTCAATGCTATTTTTTCGAGCTTTCTTTGGGATCACATTGTGGTTGACTTTTTTTTCTGTAACTCTTAAATGTCAATCGGAATACACGAAATGGGAATTAGATTAAATTGTGCATCTTGCAGAATAGAATAATAGATTTCGTCTTATAGTCTTGTCCGTTTTTTATATTAAAGAATTTCCGATGTTTTTGTAAAATGTAAATATTTTATATACTATAAATAAAATTTTTTGTTATATTGCAGAATTTTTTTAAATATTTAATCTAAAATATTTTACGTATATATTTGTTTTTTAAATTGTATTTGAGTAGGAAAAGCAGATTTTTTTTTCGTAAAGATAACAATTCTGACGTGCTTGTTGTCAAGGAAGCGCATAATTAATATTCAACAAAAATCAAACTTAGCATATCGTAATATTCGTAATCGAATCGGCATAATTTTTCGCTAAATAATCGAGTATCTCTGGATTCCTCAGATTGACATTGTAATTATTATGATAAAATTCTCTCCGAGCAGTTTTTTCCCTCCCCACATTAATTGCTTTCCGCGTTTTTCCAATTTATGTAAATTTTTGAAAATTATTTTCTCTACTCGGGAAAAGGATATTAACGTTCGTCGGAATACGAACAGCACGGAGATCTTTATGCAAAATGCATGATTTTCTGAAATTTAGTAGAGTCATTGGATCTTGGAGCCTTCGTAAACTGAAACTCAAATTCAAACAGAAACTTACTTTTACGAAACTTTCAGCGACCTCTCCTCCTATATATATATACACACATATACATATATACATCCTTAAAATTTCTCTCTTTCTTTCTGACTTTACCTTTGTAAACGTAGCTTTAAGTAAATATTTTTTCATTTCATAGCTCGAGTATACGTTAAATACAAAAAATAATTCCACCTTACAAAATTTCCTTTTTTTTACAAATCTCGTGAAAAAGACACGATTTTATTTCATCTCTCTTGACTTTTTTTTCTTACCTACGTATACTTAACCTAGATTTTTTTATTAAGATTTACAAGTGTATGCGAGAGCAATTTTGCCAGTGTATAAAGTGAAAGATTTGCTTTATTCACCTTCTAATTTAGAACTTGATTTTTTCCCGTCCTTTTAGATGTACACTAAGGTAAATGAAAATGAAACGATCGCTTAAAAAGTCAAATTAAAACACGATTTCAAAACCGTCGTCTGATCAAAGTCGAAAAGAAAAAATTTATTTTCGTATAATACACAAATGGATATCGTAAAAAATGGCTAAGCTCTATTTATGCACTTCTCCAACATGTATTTATCATATTATCAAGTTCACACGTATATACATACGAATATAGAAAAAAAGCTGAGCTTAGCTCTCGTTTTTATCAAGGTCATTCCTGTAACGTCGTCTACCACAAGGACGATACAAAAATCCTTCGCCCTCTCTCTCCTCTCTCTCTCTCTCGTTCTCTCTCTCTCATCTCCCTCTCGAAAAAAAGAGAAAACCCTCTATAAATCAGGGGTTTTCCATAAATTTTATATGAAAATGGAAGTACATCAGTTTTAAGCACATCTGATTACAAATCTGGCGGTCTATCCTGAAAAATGTAAAATAGAGCACAACAATATTCCCGGGGATAATACACTTTTATATAATATATAAAATCTAATAAAACAAGATTAACCTTAGCTATTGTGTACACGAGGGAAGAAAAATAAATTTTGTAATTCACTTATCTGGAAACTAAATCTTTAAGGTGCAAAAGTTCCCTCGGTGGGTGTACTTCTTTTTTTTGTAACCACAAACTTTGCACATCTATTCTTAAACGCAAGATCTATATTTTCTTTTTTTTTATATACTTCTGCGTTATTGTAAAATGTAAAAACTTTATATACGCATTAGGTATAAAAATTAATAGTTTTTTCGTGTGATTTCTTTTTTCTTCTTGCAAAGAAAATTGAAAAAAATGGATCATAGTTTATGAGGTAACTTTGCTAGTAAATAAGTACAGTACTCCTATTTATGTCTTACCGGATATATACGTCATAAATCTATACTTACTTTACTTCTTTTTATATTCTTCATTCTTACTCTTTAGAATAAATGAAATTTGATTTATACATAATATAATTATGCTAATGCAATTGAAAAAATTGCTGTATCATATTTAACGTTGTTAAAAATTTAATTTTATAACAATGTTAACGATTGAAATTAAATTTTAAATTCTTTTCTACAAAGGTCGACCAACTAATGAATAATTTTAAGTCACGTTATAATTTATTGAAGAAAATTAAATAAAACAAGAAAAATGATCGATCCACAAGAGAGCAATTTTGGTCTACACAACGTTTGGATTTAAAGATCGTGCTCGTAATCGACAACCATTGAATCGGTTGTCCATTTTCTCCCCTTCCGCAGAAGAGCACTATAGAAGTTGATTTTTTTTCGGTCATACGCACACGTATAATAGAAAGTCAATTTTCTAAAAGATAAAGCGAAATAATTTATCGACAAAAAAAGTTAAAAAAACACCCACACCTACACGCACAAACATATGTAAGAGTAGTAAGTTGAAAATCCAGTTGTAGGAAACGGCATTACGTATTCATCACCCTAGGCGTATTTTCGTTTTTGTTCACCGAGTTCTTTTACGTTGAGGGTCGGTCGCGATCGGCCTATACGATTGACGCCCCTCACCTCTCTCTCTCTCTCTCTCACTCTCGCTCTCCTTCTCTCCGACTCGTATTCGCGGCGTTAATAGTTGTAGGCGTAAACTCGTAACAGCTCGAACTGTCGTCCCGCAATCTCGAGGCGTAAAGGCGAAACACAATTCTCGTTGTTCGCCTCGTACGGGCTTTCAAGCCATTCATGTGCGATTCACGTATATACGTTCGCAAAAAAAAGAGAGAAGAGAAGAAAAAAAATCCGTGGCTTGCTCAGAGAAACTCACACCGTAAATTGAAATGGATTTTAAACAAAAAGATTACGTACAGGAAAAAAAACATTTACCGTTCGTACCTTTTTTTTCTCTGTCACTGCCTTTATATTTCTTCTGTTCTATTTCTCTTTTGGCTCTTTCTCTCTCTCTCTCTCTCTCTTCAAGCAGACTCGACAAATTTCAATGAGAGTCCACAATACTCTGCGCATCCTCAAATACAATAAGAGCAGACTTACCGTGAAATGCGCAAACTCCTGGTTGAAACCCTTATTTTCCCTCAATTTAGATATATGTGTGCTATCTATCACAATCTTGACGCCACCCGCGATCTCAAACTACAAAGGTTACAAAACGCCTGCGTTCGTTTTGTAGTAGGGAATTTACCTCTTCGCAGTCATGTTACTCCACACCGTTTGGAACTTGGCTGGCTCTCAGTTAGACGTGCACGCGAACTGGTTATTGGTACACTAGCCTTCAGGAGTATATGCCTAAAAAATCCGAAATATTTAGCTAGTCGTTTTACCGAACTTGATTCGAATACAATACGTCGATCATCTAGACTTAGGCCGCAATTCCTACTATATGCACCTCCTCGAACTGAAACGTGGAACTGTTCCTTTTAATCTCGGCGTCCAAAATTATTAATACGCTTCATGAAATTGTCTTCGATATCTCTCTCTCTTTCATTGTTTCGGCTGATCATATTTTTTTTTGAACTTCGGTGTGTTTCTTGACAAAATCCGCAAAATCGACGAGCTCGTTGGGGGGAATTGCGGGTTTTTTCCCGTTTTAAGTGATTTTGTCGGAGAATGTACGGAAGTGCTCGAATTTAGGTCGGGTTGCGAAAGTAGATCAAAAACATTTTTTTTGTACCTCGAGTTGTAAAACTGGTAACACGTTCTAATTTTGCTATAAAAGTACGGGTAGTATAGGAACAAAATGCAATTTTGAGTACGCGGTTGCGTTAATGAGCACGGCAAATTTTTGATCACAGTTTTTCAACTCTTTAATTAAAAATGCGTTTCTCTTTTAATTATTCGATATTTAATCATGGAATATAGGATACTTATCATTGCCCGTGTAAACATAATTATCTTTTGAATTAATTAGTTCGAATAATTGATTGATATAAACACCGCACCCGCGCTTACAATTTAACAAATATCGTTACTGTTAATAACAATTTTGTGCCTCTTCAAGAATTTCTAATATTTTTTCCCAACTTATCGTGCAATTCACGTGAAAGTGGTACAACATTTTTATCCTACTTTTTTAAAGGGACTCCGGTATAAAACGCTCGTAAATCCATAAATGATTTAGACATTTCTATGAAAATTTGTACCAATATTTCTTTTTTTTTTCTCTCGGAGGAACACATTTCTGAATTTGAAACCGCAGTAAGTTTGAATCCAATATTATGCTCGACCTGCATAACGCGTCGTAAGAAAATTTTAATAAATTCATGAACCGTGTTAAAAATTTCGCAAATTCGAATTGTTGTATTATTAAATGCTCGTTAGTTATCTCATTAGCAAACCCATCAAAATTTCGTCAGTTAGCTCTTGATGCGAAACAGATACAAGTAAAAGGAGCATTCGACAAATGAACCGAAAAAGATCAAAAATACATCAAACGATATTTTATACTCTCGAGTTGGAGCGAGTTTGCCGAGAGATAAGGCAGAAAAAAAAGAAGAAGAAGATGAAGAAGAAGAAGGAGGAGAAGGAGCGCGCGACGCTCGATAAAACTGAAAACGATAAGCCGTGCAGCGACAGCAGAAATCGAAGGGAGTTGCCACGACACTGTAAAGAAAAGAAAGGGAGAAAGAAAAAAACCGTGAAGAAAATCAAAAGTAACTTGGTTCCCCTACGCACTTGCGAATATATTCGAAAAATGCTATTATTCTCTCTCCTTTATTTCGACCGACATCCGGTAAAAATAAATCGTTCATTCGAAGATCCAGTCACGTTCAGCCCGCAAGATGAGCATCGAAGTAGCCCAAATAAATAGAGAATCGAACCGAGCTCGCGACGGATAAAGAATCCTCTGGACAAATTACCGCGGCACTTGGATAACCACTTCTCGTCTACGTGAGCTCGCTTTCCCCCTTCCTTATTGTCTAACGTTAGACCGACTCGTACTACTACCCTCTTCGACACGTCCTTGTCGATGGGATCGTCCACCGTTATATTAAGTTTCCATCGTCTCGAATAAATAAAAACAAGAATATTAAATAACGAGGCCTTTCTTTTCCTCCATCCGATCATCTTTGTATATATATACCTCGAGAAGAAAATGGCATTAAAGGAGTTCGCCACTAATGGAACTAGCTAAACTTTCATTCGCTAATTGATCGAAAGTGCTACTTTGAGCAAAAATTGATGCTTTTAGTAAATGCTCCTAGTTGCCGAGATCGTGATGAGAATCTTTAAAAGATTAGTTTCCTTTTCAAAAACATCGACCTATTCACTGGATTACAAACGTCTATATATATACCTACACGTGACTTTAATGATGTTTATTCGACTCGGATTTTAAAATTTTCTTCATTTTCAATAACGTAAACTGGTACTTACGTCTTCAAACGTAAATTATTTGTAATATTCGTTTCCAGACAACAAATTGATTGTCAACCATTGTTACTATTTAAAGGCGGATAAAAGTTTTTTTAACTTTTCCTTAATTAGATCTGCTGTAACGAAAGATAAAAATAAGTTGTAAATATATTTCATTGAATATTTTAATAATCTTTCGTAAACGTTATTTTTCTTTCGTCATAAAAATAATATTTAATCAGTTTAAGGTTTATTATTGTCAAGATGTCTTCAAGTAAATTACGGGAAATCGAAATACTTGACGAATATTATTTAAATAGAATGAATACTAAGAACTATATTTAACCTCGATGATTTAGAATTTATATGATGATCTACAGTGGATTGATAAATCGGGTTAGTACATTTATATACATATATTCATGGAATTTAATGCAACCAATTAAAATTTGGTGACAAACGCATATCGAAATGATAATTTCGACGTAAGTTATTTAAATAAACACGTGCGCGTGTATATAGGGCAAAGTAAAACGAAACAATTTGGAAAGAATATAGGCATTAGCATGTTTATACGTCATCTCGTTCTCGATTCATAACGAGTAAATCGCAGCAATAAATAAGCGATTGCGAACTCGACTGCCTCGGAATATCACAAGCGCTTGGGGACATTACGTAGAGAAAACGACGACGATGTCAAGAAGAAGGAAAAAAAGGCAGGGGAAGGGTGCGCCCGCGCGGGAAATATAGCCCCGAGGCAAAGAATAAGGCGTGCGCGCGAGAGCGAAGAGAGAAATTGACAAATTACGTATCGTCTACTCTCTTTCTCTGTCGCTTTCCCTTCTGGCTGTCATCGTTTGAACGAGGCGAGAAAATCGTCCGGGCGCGGCATACGTCGAAACGATTGAAATCACTTTGCGTGAGAGCCGCTTCTGTCCGTCACTTTGTTTATAGGTGACGAAAGAAAGACGGAGAAAGAGAATGAGAGAGAAGCACTGTCTCTGACTCAACGAGTTCATTCGTTCCGGATGCGACTGATGGAGCTTGACTTGTTTCTACGCTTGCGTTCACTTATGAGCTTCCCTTCTTTTCCCCTTTGACACGGAAGTAATTGAGATTCTCTACTCGAAATTGCGTATTTACCCTGTTTTTGTTCAATTTTATTTTTTGGTTTTACACAAGGAATGACGGTTTTTTTATATTTATTCGAGAAAACTTACACTCTGACTTCAAAAGTATAAAAACTGACGCGAAATAAGTAGAAGCTTTACAATTTCTACCTGAAAAATAGAATCTCGAAGGTTCTGCTTTCAAAAAATATAAAATTTTATTTCAATATTTGAGAAGTAGAGAAAAAAAGATATTTTTACATGTGGAAAATATTAAATACGAAGTTTTTAATTTACAAAAGTCTAAAATTTCATTCCACTGTATTGAAAAAATAGAATAAAATGATTCAAGTTTTTTAAAGTATAAAGTATTGTCTTTCTACTTTTTGATAAAGGTGAAACTTTGTACTTTATACTTCACCGAAGTATGAAACTTAAGTTTATACTTTTTGGAAATACAATCATCTTTTTTAATAATTATGTAAGAAACATTTTCTTTTTTCTACTTTTCAGATGTCGGTATGAACTTTATACTTTTATAAACTCAAATCTGATCAAAGTTTATACCTTTAAAATTAATAACATTCTACTTTCAAAATATCGAATTTCAATTTTATATATTTTAAAAAAGTAGAAATTATGATTTTTATATATTTGTAAGGAAGAAACTTTATAATTCATAAGTTATAAAAAAATTGCAAAGTTTCATACTTCCGAGATCAGAGCGCACGTATTATCCAGTAAATATTTAACAGCGATAACATTAATTCGAAAAAATGTGCACAAATGGATAACCTGTCAATCGAGCATGATAACAATTGTGCAAAAAAATGTTGCGCTTGAATATCTTCTTACATATTTATTAGCAATTCGCAGCTCACTTAATTATGCAGTGTGCCAAAGCAGATTTTTATTCCCCCGCGTATTTATTCAGAAATTTGTTGAATGGTTCATCAGCGTCGATAGAAATAACTTTCATAACTTATTTGCGAGTAATACTGAAATTTTTATCTCGCGACTCGAAGTGATATTAATAGAAGCATCCTCGCTTCCCAGTGGATAACACCGCTCGTCCAGCAAATAAAGAAACTGAAGAAAAGCGCAAGAGAGAGTGAGAGAGGGTTGGGGGGGGGGAAGGGGCAGAGGTACAGGCAATTATAGTAGAATAATACTACGTAGTAGTGAACTAATGCAAGTTAATAACGGGAAATCGATATCCGGGCTGTCAGGATCAGTCGAGCGTGCGAGGATAAAGTTACCGAGCAAAGTGAGATCTCATGTTTGAAACGATTCGCGAGGTGGCACCTGCCAAGAAATTCTACGAAATTGGTACCCTGTTTCATTCATCTCACCCTTAACGGCAGTTTTCTTGGACCAACCCCTACACCTCACCCTTAATCTTCACACAAAATCCCATCCCCTCCGTTTCCCATATAACGTATACAGTTGCCTTTAATTCAGTTTTCCATTTTGCCTTACCTCGATATTGGAAAATCGAATCCATCCGAAAGTTTGACGGCGATAGCCGTTTAAAAAACTGACGAGTTTAAGGGGAAACGCTCTTTCCCGCAGACCCCTGAGATTCTACAACTTTTCGGTGGCAAAATTTTCGTACGATAAACTCGGTATACTACTGCCGCAACGATAATAATACATGTTTTTTCTACGAAATTAAATTTATTAAATAAAATACACGTATTCTCCTTCTTTTTTTTTTAAATAAAAAAATATTTTTTTAAATTACTTGCGAGTGAGAAAAATTTTTGGTTGAAATGGCTATTCTTGGAGATATATTAGGTACACGGTTATATTTTTACTAAAAATTATCATAAATACGATGTCACAATATTTTTCGTTGCCTCTTGTAATTTTTGTCTTACTAATGTATCATCGAGTGCGACTGTACTAATTTTTTACAACTGCGCGCGTACGCATTCAAATAATTTATTATCAAGATTTTCTTTTATAATATTATTTAAATTGAATAAAACAATTTCCGCTAAGCTGGTTGTTCAATTTTTCCTTCGCATAATAATAATATTTGTCCGCTCGAAATAATTAAAAAAAAAAGAGGAATTTTTCTACTTTTAATTAAAAACTGCATTGTTATACGAGAAGGGAAAAAAATGCTCAATTAACTATGAATATTTCAGATATCGTACAATTTCTACGTTCTAAATGTAAGAAGGGATTTAGATAAAAAGTATGTCGACGAATATTGATACTTCCTTTTAATCAAGAAAAACTTTCTTTCCGTTTAAAAACGCTTAGTCACATACTTTGAATAAAACCTATGAATTTTTTTTCGTCAAAGTTTAATACGAATATGACTCTCACTTTGTTCTTACGTGTATATATATGTTTAATAATGAAAACTGAACTCGCGTAGTTTACGCTGCTAAAATTATTATTATAACGGGACAATATTTAATTTCCATCGCCTCGTTATAAATATACATTATCCCAGGATAAATCCGAGGGTTTTCTTTAACAAAAAAAAGAGAGAGAGAGAGAAAGGATACTGTAAAGTACACCCCGTAATTTCTTTTCGCCGCAGACGTTAAGGTAAGCCAGTTAGCCGGCATAGGAACAATAGCCTTGGTCGAGTACGTAGAGACTGGGTGGGCTTTGTCTAGAAAGGCGCGAATATAAGCGAGTTGAAATGGCTCGCATACCGCAAAGAACTCACCGGTGGATTAAAAAGCTCAAAAAGCTCGGAGGAGAGCAAGAGAGAGAGAGAGAGAGAGAGAGACGCGAGCGCGCAATTACTTGGGCGACCTTGGCTCTCGAAGGAAGTTTACTTTTGAAACGAAAGCTACCTCGTGCGAGATAATTACGTCCGTATGCCAAAGTTAGATTGGCTTGGACACGCACTCGTGACCCGGAACCAAGTTAGGAACACGGAGAGCGCACGCGCTAACTGATAAATCATGACTAGGACGTGCCGCGAATCCCAGGAGGTTATATAGAGACCATCGGAATATATAAGTCTCGGCTAGAGTAATCGTGCTTGTGATAAAACTGACGATGGAAATTGCGGGGAGGGTATAAAAAAAGTTTCGCCTCGCTTTGATCCTCCACGGTTAAATTGAAATTTTGCGGGTTGATATACATATATACATATATACATATATACATTTCATTATAATTATGAGAGTAAATGTTTGTTCTATTATTTTTGTTACAAATATACTGGTTTTTATACATATAATTTTGATTTATTTCTATTTTCTTGGAGGTATATATACCTTGGCTAACTTTTACTTGACGATAAATGGAAAAATAATTTTACTGGTACGACTATTCTCAAGATCAAGTTGATCTTATACGAATGCAAATTAAATATTTCTTCTACATTTAACCGTTTCATCGATAATATAATTCGAAAAGATCGTTTTAATTAGCGACAAAGTTTTTTGAAATTTTTCGAGAAAACCTTAACAAAGTTTCGCTGTTTTTTTTAAACAGAATGTCTAATGCGCGCGATAAATTCAGTTAAAAGTAAAAGCTAGTATTTATTAAGTAAATTTAGAAAGGTAATTAATTTAAGTAGAAAACGGTTATAAATTTACAAGAATCGATTCTTTAAAAGTAACTTAATTTTCTAATTAAACTAGACTATATGCACCCATTGAGGAAAAGAAAAGATTAATAGAGAACAATTTAAATTTATACAAACGCAATTAATTTTAAAATATAAAAACATAAAAGGAAGCGTTTAACACCAAAGGATAACAAATCGAAATTGAAACGAAAGCTTTCCAATCGCATTGTTACGATACGATTTTGTTATCAAATGGAATCGTACGAAATGATAACAAAACAAACGCAAAAAAAAGGGCAGGAGCAACAACAACAGTACCGAGAACAACACAGTTGACTTTGACACTCTACAAGCCATTTTTTCAAAGGTAATAAATCTACTGGAGAAGTGATCCGGGTATTTTTAGGCGATAGTTTTTAGAGAAAAGATCGTCGTTGGGTTAGATCTCGCGTTACGATAAAAGAGCTTTTTACCTTTAGGCGGAGTCATCGTTTTATACAAAGTTTCAATTCCCCTTTTTTTTACCTTTTCTTTTTAAAACTAATGATTTTTCTACATATCCTTGGAGCATTTGAACACCGAAAGATTTCCTCGGGATTATTGCCCGTATAAAGTACGCGCGTGTATATGCGTGACCTAAAATATCCCTCGCATTTAATGCTGTAAACATTTACAATGCGGGCTTTAAGCACTACTTAGCTGAGACAGTGAATTTAGGATGCCTTCTTCTATTCATATGTATCCCATTATCGAGGAAGGGAAGCTCAAGGTATTTCCAACTATAAACCCTTGAATAGTTGTCGTAACTGTAAAACAATGGTAATTACGACTTAGAATGCTTTTTCAATTAAATATCATGTAGTTTAATTTCTTATCGATCCATAATATTTTGTTTAATAAAACTTTTTTTTTCTCTAAACATAAAAGCTTTTTTAGGATCTTGTATTTTTTGGTTGTTTTTTTTTGTTTAGTATTGCGTGTCCGATCTCGAATATCATGTTGGTGAATAAGAAAAATATTGGCTATTACTGTGTTTTAAAATTGGTAAACTTTTAAAATTAGATTGTTACAATGTTACTCAGAAATTATGAGACTAATGAATACTATAACTATTTCTGCGTGAGAATCAATCTATATATGAAACTTTTTTGTTATAAGCTTAGTTTACATAAAAATTACCCATTGAAATAATTCATGAAAAATCCTACTTAAAAATTGTAATTTCTACTAAAGTTCAATGGGTGTAAACAAAACCAGATGCTACTTGTTACCTGGATGTTATTGACTGAACTTGTCGATTGTAGTGCATTAATTTCATTAATCAAATGTTATGTGCCTAATCCAAAGTTAATACTTCGAAATTAAATCCTTTTACTTACGAATGATTTTAGCTTACGCTCGTCAATCATAAAATTAAGGATCTCGTATATAGTGAATTTACACGTTTAAGCTTATCGCATATGAAACGATCAACAAATTGTCTTAAAGAATACTAAGTTTTAAAATCATTACAATTTGTTAAAATTCTGCAATTGGTAAAACCCGTTTCGGAATAAATAAAAGCTCCCGGTGCATTCGTTAGTTTAGAAAAATAAAAGCAGGGTAATAAAGTCTAATTCCAGCAGTGATTGCATAATAACCATAATACCTTAGGCTCGACATAAAGTCAAATTTGTAAAATCCAAATGACACCGCTCGGCAAGGGGCTAAAAGAGAAGGAAAAAATGAAAATGAAAATCCGGAAAAGAAGGTGGTTAGCGTCTTCGGAAGGAGGAACACGCGTTTGCAACAACAAGGTCTCGTTCTAGAAGTAACTAGCATCTCGAGAGTGCGAGGCTGAGCTCGAGTCAAGAGGTAGTCCTCTCGTAGCTGTCGTAGTCGAGGCTCGAGTTACGAGGGGTCGAAAAGAAAAAAGTGTGTGTGTGTGTGTGTGTGTGTGTGTGTGTGTGTGTGCGGTTATATTGCGGACCTAGGAATTCTCGAAGAACGCAATCTGGAAGAGGATGTTTATATATATATATATACACACACCCATACAAGGGTTGGGAAAGGAAAAACTCAGGGACAAGATAAAGGCAATTTCGTAGAACGGGGACGAGCGTAACGACGTGAAAATGAGAACTCTCCGAACGCGGTGAAAATGAGGTAAACAAGGAGGACGAAAAGCGCACAGATGCCCTATCCCGATAAGCGAATGCGTTATTAAGCTAACGCCCTAGAGAGAGAGAGGGAGAGAGAGGTGGGGAGGGGGGTAGATAAACTTTTTTAATCAACGAACTGGGCCTTTCTTGTAATTACGTTATTTCGGGAACGTAGCCTCGACGAAAAAATAAAGAGTAAACTTAATTGCAGAGACCCGATAATGCGAGGATGAATATTCGACCAGGTTTCTCAAAGATTCTCGCTTCGAACAGATCCCTCTCCCGCTCGTCCTCTTCCTCTATCATCATAACTTTAGCCAGGAAAAACTTTTTTGGGGGTATAAACTTTCGAGTTGCTACAGTTACATGGCTAGTTCGAATAGATTTAATTTTCATACCTGTATAAATTACTCTCTTACGGTAAATAACTAGCTGTTTTTATTGCAACACAAGGGGAACAAAAAAGTAAATAATAATGGCACGGTAAATACGTAAATTATCTTAAATATACGAAACATTTATCAAAGGGTTTGTACGTACGTACCCGAATGCGGGTAACATTAGCGAAATGTAGGACACTCTCGTTTACCAGAAATTTCAAAGTGTCTCGGAAAAATCCTAGACGCACAAGGCGAAATACATACACTCACATAACGTGTACAGGTATACATGTATATATACAGACACACACATATAGATGTGGGTATAAAGTTAAATATTTTTTTGGCCGTTCCGGCGGTGAATGTTAATACAGCAATAAATACAGAATCAAACGCGATGCGCATAAGAAAATGGTGTAGAAGCGAAGGTTTTAAGCCGACTCTATACGCGCCCCCGCCCATATCCATTTTCTCGTCCTTTTGCGAACAGAGAGACGGAAAACTCAAGGCGGGTAAAAGAGGAGGTTGAAGGGATGAGAGATAGAAGATACTCGGGATCCCAAGGCAACTGTATCATCATTAATTCAGGCCCAGGACGTATTGCCTTGATAAGACGGTGATGTTCACGAAGATCAGGGGATTGTACTCTAAAAGATTCATACAGTTAGACTCGACGCTTGCGTGGAAAGTGTTCTGGGCTAGCCCAAGCAAATTTGACTTGGACGATGTCCACTTTGACTTGTTGTTTTCGTCTATGCACGTGTGTCGGTATGTACCTATATATATAGGTATATACGTAACTTGCCCTTGTGGGGATACACCTTGCGCGTGTGTACGTGTTCGTTCTAATGAAACTTTCAGAGGGGCCAAACGCGAATTCCCGACAACTGCGCCATCGACGAGTATTAAACGGCCTGAACCGAAATTGCTTTTCGCCTTTTCTCGATTTACCTTTAACCTCCATGTGTGTATATATGTACACAATCTCTTTTGTTGCGTATGCGTCTCTCTCTCTCTATCTCTCTCTCCTCTTAGACCGAACCTGAAATTTCCAAGCATTTTATTATATTGTTATATCGAGAATTTCTCGGAATAAAACAGACCTTGTACTACGGCTACGTTTTATTACCATGATTACAATTCAGGTTTTCCGGGTTTCTCTTTTACCTTTCTTTTTTCTCCCTCTCTCCCTCTCTCCCTCTCTCCCTCTCTCGCTCTTTCCAGCTCTTTTTAGCTGTCTGGACTTGCGTCGTTTCTATGTGTACGTGTCTATTTTCCCTTTCTTCATCTCCTTTTTCTATACGTACGTTACGAATAAATTACCATTTTATGTATATATATACTCGCAAAAATTTGTACAATTTTCTGATTGTATTTTTAAAACTCGACGTGAATAAAATAGTTCTTCTTTCCCAACAAATTTCGTAGAAAATTATACATTCCGAAGATTGAGTAGCAATAGTAATAAAAGGACAATGTCCTTTAATTTTGAAAACACGTGTAAGAATATACTACATTTTCTCTTTCGAATCGGACGTCCGTTAAATCTAAGTTATCATTACGCAATTTACCATAATCAATAATATATTTACATTTTATCGATGCGTAATAATATAAACGAAACGCTGCGATGTATACGAATATATAGTTTGATTAAATTCAGGTCAACGGAAATCAATTTCCATTGATACATACACCAAATGATATATTCCAAGTTCGACGTTGTTATCGTGAAAGTAAGAATATTTAAAATCTTGAATGGACAACGTTGTTTGTCATTAATCGAGGATTATATACGAAATGAGAATTTCGCGAAAGGAAATAGCGTATTAAAATATTCCACCAACAATACCGTGGCATCTCCGTATATAAGTATTAGATCTGGAAGAAGGAAAAAAAATACGTCGTGACGCTCGTTAACGTGGCTCTTCATACGCGAAGAGCAAACGCGTCGCATACCAACAAAAAGAACGTACTCTTATCGTTACGGAATGCGAAGGTTGAAAGCTTGCGCGAATGCCTCGCGAGCTCGTGTACTACCTACCTTGATGTACCAGGTTAATTAATAAATGCTCCAATTTCATTATCCAACCGTGGAATGTATTTTCTAGAGACAAAAAAATACAGTATTCATTAAATTTTCTTTCTTTTTCCGACGTGGACATTCTTGGTTTTCACTTAGAATCACCGAGTCGTCTTCGTGAATTTGTGCAGGTGACGCTTCGAAATGAAACTCGAAAAGAGATGTTATAAAGAGCAACGTAGAAATTAACGCTTCATTATCAAATATTTTATACAATAACTCTATAAATTATTGCACAATAAACATCTCTACATTTCACATTTGAAATGCAATGTTTATTTTTGAAAATTTATGAAATTTATTTTTACATCGTGGAATCGCGCGAAATGAGTATTTGCAAAATACGGGGAATGTAGGAACTGTACAATATTGGATTTTAATACAAATTTATGGAATATTATATAATATAAAATAACTAGGAAGTTGTAAATTCCATTTTATTACACATAGCCCATATATATTTAACTAGATAATGTATCGCATAATTATAATTACACATCTTGCCGCCGTATAGCGGTAGCTAACAAATTTAAGATGACTAATTTTTATAATTTTTAACATTTTTCTAAATTAAATTCCAACGAATATTTTCAACGCATCGTATTGTATATTTATTTATACACGTGTGTGTGTGTGTGCATGTGTGTATGTGTGTATGTGTTCATGTGCGCCTAAGTACGTGTGCGTTAATCTACCTGGAAAAAAATGAGGTAACAAGTCGCGAAAGTCCATCTTAATACTATTTAACCTAATTTCTACGTTGGGTTATGAGGCGCGTATGCAAAAGTAAGGTATGCATTATTAAAAACAGTTTTTCCTCTAGGAAAATGAAAATTATTCATTATAATTCACTTCCGTACATTTGCCCTGTGGGGCTTTGTTGGAGGGTAAAGCATTACATAAAATAACATTTCACTTTGAGCTTCGGCGAGTGAGAGAAAAGGGGAGGGAGGGTGAAAAAAATGAAAAGTATTACAATGACTTAAAATTTCAATAAGTAATGGGGAGTATAATATCAAATTACAGTTACACGCACGTATAAGCGCACTCAGGTAAATTAATAATAAAGAGACAAAAAAAACGGAACGTAAAACAAAAGACTCTACATTTGATATTATATTTTTCAATTTTGACGAGGATTAAAGAAAAATATTTCACTTCGAGTAATTACAATCGGGGAGGACGAAAATACGTATTCTCTGACGGACAATAAACACTTTCTTTTTTTTTTATTTTCGTTATATATGAATAATCTTTGGTACGGACTGTGCGGACTAGAAATCTAGATATTGTACGTGTCTGCCACAGTGCACAATAGAACCGAGATATATAGGACAAAGAGAAATCAGAAATGACGCGAACGTGTACAAGGAGGAAGCGAATTGTATGTGTATATATATATATATATATAAATATATATATAGAACGGGTAATAAAGATGACGATAAAAGGCGAGGTAGCGCGAGAATAGGAGAAACAAGAGAGGAAAGGTGGCAAACGGTAGTCGTAAGCGTAAGTTACGTCGAGTATCGTACGTATCACTCATTCCCTTGATACATTTGACATGTCAACAAATAACTGACAATTTCCCGACGAAAAATATTATTTCTTTGATTTAAGAAAGATTTTCTTCTTACCTTTTACCTACGGCGTTTTTAAAACTGTTTCTTGTCAATGATAATCTAACTGTATATTTTAGAGATTTGGATAAAAATCAACGTTAACTTATTATTAATTTGAAACGATATAACGGCAGCATTGTGAAATATATTATATTAAAAATGACTTGTAATAGTAATTTTCAACACAATGTATAATAAGTACTGTAATAATTACTATAAGATATAATGTAAAATCCAATAATACAAATAAGAAATTAATATTTGTATAAAATTTTTAAGTGCACACATAAGAGTATACTATACTTTCAAATGTATTAAAAATATTGATTATTTATCGAAACTATGTCGTATAAATAATCGAATTGACCATTAATATTTCAAACGTTCAAAATTGAAAATTTATCTAATTGAACTCACGTCGATAAGGCGATGAAAAGTAAGTCGTACCCGAAAATATCTCGAAACACGTAAATTCCGAAGTAAACGAGTACAAACTCGAAAAGTTGAGTTTTATATGATTGCCCTTATCGATAAAGTATCATCCGTTTGTAAATTAGCACAATCAGTGTCCTAGTCGAGTGCTCTTACGAAATCTCAAGTGTGTTTCTTTTCTATCGTACTGAATAAATGTTTCTATTTACGTAAACCGGTTAAACGATCGAAATACACCTTTACCTAAATATTGTCGATCCCGGAGAGGGAAAGTTCTTCATTTTTTGTTTCAATGAAATTACTCGTGAACGAATTTCCCTGTGCAAATGTTTATTCGTGTTTTACGTCTAAAATATTCATTGGCTCGTCGTTCCTCCATCTCCCCCCTTTCTTCCTCCAAAAGTAAATGAATATGTAAAAAGATTATATATATATATATATGTATATGCCCATCTCTCATAAAGCTTATACTTCATTCGGAGTTTAGCTCCGTGTTGTTATTTATTTCGTTAAATGCCGGGGATAAAATAAAGCTCATATTAACGGATAATTTAAATTCCCTTCTTACATTCTTAAGGGAGTAATATCAAGATTTTCCGAGATATATCCTCCTGCTAATGCTTCTTCGTAACCCGATGCGAAACAAACAACGAGATATAGCTCTTTAACTTGCATAATTTTACTTATATTCCGCATAATAATTTATTTAGTTCAAGTATTATATAAAGAATTTGTTTGGACACGTTAATCACATTCGTACGCGCTCAACGTACCCTATGTAGATGTATACGAAGCAATAGGAAATTATCGAGTCATTCGAATTTCCCACTCCTTAGAAATCACAGGTGGAGAGGGCAAACAAACGTATCGGGATGCAAATGATCGCGCATAAATTACACGAATCCGTATCACCCCGGTCCCCCCGTTTAAAATTATGAAATTCTGGTTAATTCGTACGCGATTCGAAGGTAAATGTGTCTGTGTGTCTGTGTATGTGTGTGTATATATAAAATATCTAAATCCCGATTGAAATAGAGAGAGTAGGTATAACGTTTATCACAGGTGTGAAAGAGACAATGGTACCTTGGGGGAATACCCGATATTAGACCAGTATATGATAATGAATGCCAAACCTCCGCGATTTACAAGACACCGGCTACCAGATCTACTAATGGAAATGTATAGTATAGGCTTGCGCTGTACGGCCACTTTCGGCACGAGCTCCAATTTAGTAAGTGGCTAATGCTCACCTATATGTATATATACACATATACATATAACATATATATAATACGTGTGTGTGTGCGCGCGCGCGCCATTCTCAACGTACCAAACAAGACCGTGCAAATGTTTGCCGAATGTGTGTTGTGCTTTATGAGCGGATCTTGGTACGTGTTCACCTCTCCTACCAAACTAGTCAAATTATCACCAGCTCGTATAACGAGCTCATAATTTTCTTCCTAGATGTGCTTCGTTGCGGATATCTATTCTACCTTTTTTGAATTTCTCACTGCACCGTGCTTATACACCTCCATCTCTCTCTCTCTCGCTCTCTCTCTATCTTATATCCCGTTTTTTTTCCACACGCGCTTCGCATTAACGCCCGCATTATTTTTACCGAGGTTATTTCTTTCGGTGGATTTTCACCTTGTTTCTTGGATTCTTCGTTGTTTAAACTGATAGTATTAGGGTTTACGTTTTCTAAACAAGGGTACCTTGTGGCTTTTGCTGGATTTTTTATTTTCCGTGTAATTTAATGCAACGGCGGCGGGAACACTGTCTTATAAACACTAAGTTCTTCTTTTTTTACTCTTCGTTTTGGAAATTATCTAATTTATTGGTTTCAGTACGGTGACAGGAGAATTTTAAAAGAAAATCTTCAGAATTTATTTAGAATAATTACATTTCATTCATATATTGTTTTTTTTCTTCCTGTCTTACCGACTTAAAAATTTCATAGAATTGAATATAATTGAAATGCATTGATGTATAATATTTAAATAAATTATTGCTCTTAGTTTATTAATCATCAATATATACGTCTTAAATTTTAGCCAAAAATATTCATTAATTTTTTAATATAATCTTAGATTTTGCAAAAAACCATCTTAAATTTTGATAAAATATTTCTCCAAATATATATTAGAATAGAGCAACAAAACGTCAAATAAATATTGCAAACGTTTTTTCTAAATTATCGCTTATTATTAAAATTTTAAATTTTGATATCGTTTTAATTATGAAAATCAAGAATGCATATAAATATATAATTTGTTTATCATTTCTGCCTTGAAAACAATCTTAAATAAATTATTGAAATAATAAGATCATTATCTCCTCGTGATATGGAAGACATTTTATTTAAATACCTAAGCAATTAATAACTAATTTATTAATAAAATTTGTAAATATTAATACTTATTTACTTAACTTTCTGATCAAAGTAAAGATTGTATGAAATTAAAAACTTTTAAAATATAAGTAAAAAATCAAAATTAATAATCAAAATAATAATAAAATTACGCTAAAACGTCGAAATAATTGATGTATAAACCTTCCGAAATATAACGAATATTAATCTGTCTTTTGACGACATAATACTATATTCCTTGTGGTATGAGCAGGCAAATGTTGGAAAAGAGAAGAGACTCTCAGACGGAATGGGATCAATGCATAATGCAGAGTTATGCTATACACCTTATATCTAAAACTTGGGTTGTTTTGAAAGAATCATTAACCCATGGGTAACTTTTAAACTCGTTCCTCTATACGTCGCGAGCATTGATTCGAGCTTTAAAAAAAATACCGAAAGTTCGAGGTTTATGTGTACTATAAAAGAAAAACTCGACCTACAGATCAATGTTTTATGAGCTACACTTTAAAACTAAACGGAAATGTTGAAAAATTTTTTCGGCTCCTAAGGGTGGATCCGTGGACGAAAAAGTCCTTGAGAAGAAAATTGAACCGACGTTATACCCGTGAGAGCCATTCGTCAACTACGTTCGACGGGTATTACAACGTGTAGTTAAAGGCGCGTTCGACGAAACCAACAAAAATAAAACAAGGAATCAAGAGGGTAGAAGTCATCATAACTCATTTCGAGACGAGCTAGCGTTATTCTCAACACGTTGTTTTCTCTTCTTTCTCTCTTGTGTGTGTGTATATATATGTATATATGTATACGTATACAGAACGAAAAAATCGCAAGCCTAGTGCAAAGCGCAGGATGAATGGGGTCATGATATTCTCGACGTACATCGAGTTCCATCCTTTACGCGCTCGCGCGCATAAAATATCGTACTATCCGACCTAATAAAATCCGCAATAATTCCCAAAATTCAATAAAGCCCGACACATTTGAAAACATTACCAAATTCAAATTGAATCCCAGGTGACAGGTATATCATTTCCCCTCTCCTCCGTTCGTTGTAAAAAAAAACTCAAAATATCGTAATTTACACTTGGAAGTATTTAAAAGCAATTATTTATTCTTATTCAATATTCAACTTGTTATAATAATTTCAGATTAAAACAATGGGAGACGAAAGCTAATAACTCATTGATATCTCGAAAGAGGTTTAATATAGTCAAGAGTATATTCATTTTAAATCTCGACATAATCAAGTGACTCGATTGAAAATCTAAATTCATGCACGGGCTCTTTATGACTTTTTTTTTAAATGACTACGCGAATAAAAATATTTACATATTCGTACGCTAGTATATGAAAATATAATCCTTTCTAATCTTTATAATCCACTGGAGTATGAGAAAAAAAAGACGAAGAAATTCGAGTTCATGGAAAAATTTGACAAAAATGCAGGTAGTGCTCGGTAGATAACTTGGATAATGTGTATGCATTTATGTGTACCAGAGCAAATATATATGTATATATATACCGACACCGATAATAGCAAGGTCTAGCTGGATAGGGCACGCATCCTACGTTGCATGCCACGTTGATACACCCACACATTCTCCCGTGAACTTTACGTTATATCGTATATCATTCACCCTAACGGGGTTAAAAATTTTTCCCTTCAATTTGGATTTTCGTACGTTTTTCCCTATGCGAATATCCGGATGAATTATTTGGACTTTAACGATTTTTAAATTCAATTTTATCTTTTCAAATATTCTGATTAGTTTGAAATGCCTTTGTGATGAATAAAAGTTTCTCTGTTATTTATAAGTAAAAATAATTGTCTGTTTGTGTAATTAATAAACTGTATCTTTTGGTTTTTCAGGTGAGTTAGCATGATCGCATTTCAACAAACCTTCCTTACTGCGTAAGTTGAATCATAATTTTTAATCTAATATTCGACAATTTTTTATGTTGCTATATAGTTATTAAACTCTATGACTGCTGGCTACAAAAATCCTATGAAAAGAGCGTACTTTCATATTTTGTAATTACATTACAAGTTACATATATATACTGCAGAAATATATATCTATATAATGCGGCAAATTAAAAAAATTAAGGAAAAAATAAAGTACAGGAGAGTCAAAAAAACGAAATTTTTTTTATTAAAATTTATAGTTACTCTTATTACGTCTAATTATTATCCAGCGTCATTTTCTCCGTAAAATAAGAAAGGACAGGTTTTCCGTAATTATCAGTCAAGGGGTTAATAACACCTCCTCGCAGTAAACAGAAAATTTTCTCCAGAAAAAAAAGAGAGAGAATGAGAGAGGTGAGCGAGATAACGAACAGGCTGGTAGTAGGACAGGTGTAGACCAACGAGTTGTGTATACGCAAACCATGACGGATTAACGCCCGAGCATCAAGGGGAAGAGAAAATGTATAGTGGAGAGGAAAAATCCGAGCGAGATAAAGAGCGTAGAACGAGGGAGAATCGGCACCTTATACTCAGAACGGCTTGGTTTATTTCTCTAGGGAGAAGGAGAACGTTTCCTCTCGTAATCCAGGGAGAGCGATGCATGCGTGGGCGAAAAATCGTCAGGCTTTAAAAATTTCACCGCTCGAGAGTATATAACACCAGTATTTTCAACCGGAATATTATTTTCCGTCTATCTGACCTACACTCGATTGTTGTGCATGTTTTATTATCCGTTGCATTTTCCCAACTCGCGATACGGGAAAATTTAGATGAGGATGCGTTACTTCCTATTTTATTTTTCATCTCAAGTTCTAGTGAGTTCGAATGTTTATTATTCTGAAACCTTTTGTCACCTGTATTTATCAACTATTTCAATTAGACTGTTACACTGTTTTAAAATTACGTTAAATCGACGTTGAGAATTTCGAATCAAATTCTATTTCGGTATCATTAATTATTTCTAGTAAAAGACGGATTCATTTGCTTACACGTAAATAATTACAGAAATTTTGGAAATAAAAGAAAATATAGGTATATACACTGACATGTAAAGGTAAACCGATTTGTTTAAAAAAATTGAACTTATAGGTAATCGTTACTTGTTAAAGTCTGTATTTAGATACTGCTATTTATATATTTGATTGAATCAACAACATTCAGTCTCATTTAACAATTTGGTTGCAGTTGTGTATAAGTAATTTTAAACTTTGATACGGTGTACGTATATACAGACTAACCTCTAAATTATAAAACTAACGGGGAACAAAAAGAATCTATACATTTTTCATTATACAAACTATAAAGTTTGAAGGTTTTATTTTACAAAAGTATAAAATATGGCAATTTTATACTTGCATAAAGTAAAAAATTTACATGGACAGAACTGATACGAATTTTATACTTATTAAAAGCAGAACCACCGTACTTTATACCATTCAACAGTAGAACCATCGAACTTTATACTTGACAAAAGTATGTTGGTTTCGAAGATTTCAACAAATTTTTCAATATTGTATAGAAGAAACATTAACGTTTTCACCTTCGAAAAGGAAAAACATTCAACTTTATACTTTTGAAAAGTAAAAATTTACTTTGTTTTCTTATTTGAGAAAGTTGCAGCAAACTCTTAGAAAGTATTTCATACTTTTTAAAAAGTAGAAATTGTAAATTTTATGCGTTTTAAATAAAGAAAATTCCTATTTCTTATTTTAAACAATTGTAACGATGTTGCATACATTCCAAAATAGAAATATCCTCATTTCTTACATTTTATATGTATTTTATTTTTATAAAGTAGGAAGGATGCGATTTATGCTTTTTTGCGTCAATTCTTACGTTTTAAAGTATACGAATCCGTGGTTTAAGAAATAACATTAGTAATTTCGTACATATGTCGAATAGTAATCATTATGACCAAACTCTCAGAACTAGAATGAATCAAAGTGACTCATAGAATGGAATACTATTCATGTCTTACATAACCATTTTTAAATGGACAGCTAAACTTTTGTAAATTAAGTTTTCATTGCAAAAATGATTATAAATTGTATCGAAAATTAATGTTGCTAAAATGTGTCATGACAAGTTAGATCGAATTTCAAGAAAAGTAACTTTATACGTATCTGAAACTAAAAACTCAAAAAAATTCAACCATTTATATTTTCCATCAAAGTTTCGATGCATCAATAATTTACTTAGGATAAGCAATAAAAAAACAGCCGAAGAAAGCTAATATGGGGAACTCTTTAAACGCGACTAATAAGTTATTTGTTCACGCTCACCTGAACGAGAATACCGCGAAATAAAAAAAAAGGAAACGTCATATTAAGATGATCAAGTTATATATCGGTATTGAATTTATAAAGACTCGTTTAATCCGATTAGCCGCGAAACAAAATAAACGAAACACACTTGACACAGTTGTGTGGAAAAAAGCGATAGCCAAAACTCTTGGCTGATCGCGTTGGCAAACCTCGGGAAGAAAAAGAATACGAGTGAATTCACACGGGAGATAAAGAAAAAAAAGGAGAGAGAAAAGACCTGACCGCGTCATCTAATATCGATCGGAAAGACTCCACCCTGCATAACGACAGGTACGATATTCTCCAAGTAAAAAAGCTCTCTCTCTCTCTTTTCCTATATATATACACATTCTATATGACTCTCGGCGGTTTTCAACAAAGATGGTATAGGTTTCTTTATTGCTCGTTATCGAGCGGTAGTCGTTTCTCGCGCCCTACTCACCAAGTTTGACATTCGGATTTCGTTAATGATCGCATTATCGCGGTGATCGATTGTATACCTTCGGGTTATATATCGGATAAGAATTTTTATATTTTCTTTTTTACTCGGCGCAGTGGCAAAGAAGAAGAAGGTCATATTCTTACTTTCTGGTGAAAATTTTATCCGCGACTATATCTCGGAAGATTCAATTAAGGAATTAAACCCTCCGCCTTGGGGAGATAATTTTGTTGATGCACTCGTCTCTAACGTGGCCCGTTATTACTTTTCTCCAAGCGCTGTATATCACAAGATTAAAGTGTTCCGGCTGTGTCGAGAAATAGAGAGAGAAAGAGAGAGAGGTAGATACGAGTTTGGTCCATCTTGAACCAAAACGAATTTTATCTTAGATTAAGATGGTTAAAAGTAGTCTATTACACCAACGGGTTAATCTTTAAACCACCGATACGAATAATATATTGTGCACAACAGTCGGATAAACATTTTAAATTGCGGTAATCGTACTGTACGGAAATATCAATTTTTCAACTTGAAAGAAAACGAAAATGTAATTCCTTGCGATATATATGTATACATATATAGATTGACGTAGAAAAGGAAAAATATTCGTATTCGTTGCATTCTGATGTAGTTCCCGTTTTACATTTTCTATCAATTGATATCGATTTCCTTTACAACGCATTCAAATTACAATTAATTTCGTAGTACAGATAGTTACAATACGTGATGAAAATCGTTGTTTTTTTTAAACTGTGTACTTGCTGAATCTAGAAAAGTAAACAAAATTGTTTTTACTTTAATTCGAGTGATTTATAAATTTCCAGAGAGTCATTGTTATTTTTTTTAAATTTAAGAGAGTATATATTGGAGTTTGCGTTCTTTTTAATTTAAAAATAATAATATTATTAACTGTAATTATTAGGAGTTAAACTCTCTTTACTTACAAATTGCAGTAACCGTTTTTTTATTATGAAATCGCGATCATAAGATTTTAAAAACACTCTCTTCTTCTCTCTCTGTCTCTCGTATCTACTTCAATTTTCAAGATAATTGGAAAATTCAAAAAGATCACAATGAAACTCGTCTATATATTTTCTTACAAGATTAAACGAAGTGAAATCACTTCCTTACTCAATTACAAGGGACTGTATTCAAATAACTTTTATCAGCTTGCTATCAGCGATTCTTAATAATCTTTCATCACCACCACCAACGTTAAAACATCGTGAAATAATCCGAATATAGAACGAATGACTTTTTAAACATCGAATCAACTACTATTAATAAACAATCGCTTTTCATCAGTTAATCCTGGATATTTTATCTAATTAGAATTACCGAGAATGTAAATTATTTATATATTTGTATATAGATCATTTATTACATTCAATATTTGCGTTAGCTCATTAATTATTACAACGGTATAATTTAATTGACTCGGCATTGTAACGAAGCTATACATTTAATTAAATTGTCCACCGTTATCGTTACAAATATTCATAAATGAACTCGATTTTTAAATTACATAGTATCTTGAAATAATTTATGATCTCGCGTCGCACCTGCATCTCTCAATTTTATCGAGTCCATTTCGCTTTTTTCTCAGTAGACGAGGCCAGAGGCTTGACCAGAAAATTGGAGAATACTGGCCAACCCTCTTGGAATTCCGTACGCTCGAAAGTTTTTGCGGTGCAGGTGTCGCAGTAAAATTACAATTTTCTCGGCGCGCAACAATGCCTACCAAAACTTTTTTCCATAGCGTCAACTTTTCTAATTCGATGCAAATCGTATTGACCGATCGGTTGACCAAAAAAAATGATTACAGGATATTGATCAAATTGCGAATATAACATTATTTTTATAAACAAAAGAAAATTGCATTACGAACTCGTATAAGACGTATTATTTAGCGGTAATAAAGTCCATTTTCATTAAAATATAAAAATTGCGAAATTTATCTTCGGAGTTTCATTGTATAATAAAGTTTAAATCGATAAAAATAGGTTACGATTGAATTACAAACTTATATTTATAGCGCCGTGCAATGAGATTTTGTTCGTTAATACAGATGAAGAAAGCTAATTAAGTTAGAGTTGTCAAAACTCAATAATATAAATAAAAATTTAATTTGCAATAAAAAATAATAAATGATTTGAATGATACGTCGTATAAAATATGTATATAATTTATACAGATATCCGTAATATGCACCGCGCTTATGTCAATCCATAATTTATTAAGTATACGTATAGCTTCAATATCATTTATGTGTGCGATTAGAGGAACTTGTCGGATGCAAATTAACATTATATGTGTGCCTCATAATTGCTCATAAAACTGAATAATGGTAAACTAAATTGCATCTAATAAGCTCTATTGTCCTATTTACTTGTTTAACTTTTCGACTGCTTGAGATAATAACTCAAGAGTTTATTGTCAAGTGAGTATTATAATTAAACTTTTTGTCGGTGTCGTCGTCGTTGTTGCTTCTTCTTATTTTTATTTAATACAATCATTTAATGAAATCGCGGATTTTTAAATAAAATAAGAAGTTTTTATCTGCAGTTTACTTTTTGCGAGTAGACCGAAATTCAAATTATATAGCATTTTCTTTTGTTTATAAAGTAAATAACTCTATGTAAAAACGATAATTGCACTCGCTGTTTAATTCAAATTTTCTTTATCGAATACAAAATTTATGCATTTAATTTTAAACCTACACTTTTTATCGTGTTCGATACTTAATATCTTTTAGTGAGGTACGTATATACATTTTTAAATATTTTAAACATTGTAGATTTAAATTTTAATTCAATTTGGCAAGCGGAATAACAGAGGGTTTATTTAGATTTAATTAATCTAGAATATTAAATAAAACATTTGGCAAATAAACATTGACATAATTATAAATTAGTAATCAAAATTTTGAAGAATTAAAAAAAATACCGCTCGATCCATCTGCATTAAAAGAAGGATCAACAATGAGGAAGAGGTAAAAAGCTGCTCGGTTCGCGAATGATAATCCATTTGAATTATTAAAACAATACCGTCGAAGCTTCCAAACAATATTCCGAGGGCAAAGAAATAATCGAGAAAGTTTGCTTTAGCTCGGTTTCCCCTTCAGGCCAAGCCATACATTTCAACCCATCCATCCCCTCTCACTATCTCTCTTTCTCTCGTGGTTTCCCTGGATCGCAAGTGTATCTACACAGCTTTCTCTACACTGACCGAAACTTTACTCGAACTATATACACAAAAAAAAAGGTTTACGAGCAGTCGGTTACATTACAAAGGAATGCGCATCGATTTTTTTGTTTTTACAAAAGTGATATTGGTTGTAATTGCAAACCGATCGATTTTATTGGATGAATTTTCGAACCCTCCTCTCTCCCCCTTGTCAAAGCGTTGTACGAGGTAGATTCCGAATTTTCGCAAAGAGGTTATAAATTACTCTTTCCCTTATAAGGAGGATGGGAAATCAATAATCCCGTGGTAGCTAGGAAGTGCACTTCTTTACGTAACGGCCTCTTCCCGATTCGCGTTGCGGTGAACGATAATTTTCCGCGTTTTCATTACGGTGACGCGAACTAGTTTACCACCCCACACTCCCCCCCCCCCCTTCCCTCCTTTGCCAGCGGTAATTACGAGCCGGTGCTTTTCGAATTCTCATTGTAGTAATAACAAACTTGTTTGGACTTGTAATTAGCGCAAGCGTAAGCACGAGCCCTTCTCACTTGAGTCGTCGGAACTCTGATGTGTATATATATATATATAGACGAGTAACAAGGGGGAATATCAAAAAGTGTATTATTACATTTGGGATAACATAGAGGAGGGAGAAACACCCCAAATTTTCGAGTTGTACATACAGTTTTATATTTAGTCAAGTGTGATTTGAAAACACTTCAACTAGTTATTTTTTTTTTGAAAATTGTGTTTGAAAGAAATATTATATAACTTTTGTTATTTTTTTTGTTTATGTAACGTTTGATTTACATGCGCGCGGATGTTACGCAAACAAATTATTGATCAACTTTCACGTTACGCTCGTAGCTTTTGTTAGAGAAATATGTTTAAATAAATAGATATAATTCTAGTTGACTGTTAGTCATAATTTTAACGACGACGTAGAAGACAAAAAACGGTGAAATTGATAACTACAAAAAAAAGGAACTAGGAGAATTTTAAAAGCAAAACCTTTCTAGCGAGACCGCGGCAGAATAACAATTCTCCTTGTAAATTTTCTTATTTTCCTTCAATATATATGTACGAAATTTATTATTAAAATTTCTCTCTCGTACACAGACGCACACAAACCCACGCAGACACACACATATATGTATATATACATCGATATTCTTTCAGATATATTTTACGAAACGATATAAATTTCCCGAAAAATGAACTCTCTTTCTCTATAGGGGAACGGAAAAAAATTGGACGGGAAAAAAAGGAAAACCTACGCAAAATAATCAAATGGTATATACACTTCCTCATTGGTCTTGTTCTCGTATCATCTCGCCCACGATAATTCCACCCTCCTCCGAAAAATCCGGTGAGGAAAAATCAAGAGGGAAGTTTCGGAGTGACGTTTCGCACGAAGAAAAATAAAGGGAATAAACGGAAGAGATGACACATATGCGTCACCGTGGTAGGAAGCGCGCGATGGCGTCTGCACACGTCTCGCTATTAAACCTGGTATGCGCTACCCGGTCGCTCTCGCGCACGTACACTCTTTATTTTTCTCTCTCTTTCATTCTCACACTGTCATCACACATGTATCCTTTCTTACATAAATATCAGGTTGTCTAGCGCACACAAGCAAAATATTACTATCTACGCCCACCCAGTCTCACCCCCATCCCCTCACCCACTAACACACACACGCGCGCGCACACATGCTCGTCGTTTTAAACATACGTTTTTCCTCTTTTTATCTAACTATCTATTCTACTTACGCACTAGCACATACAAACTATCACGCCCATATCCATACATACTCGTAGATAGATAAATAGAGAGGCAGAGAGAGAGAGAGAGAGATAGACAGATAGAGAGATAGAGAGAAAGAGAAAGATACACATGCACAGATGGTCGTGAATCTTGGAGAAGGGAGGAAAACGCGCTCGGAAAGGGAAATGAGAGGAAGGGTGCGCGGGGACGGGATGTATCGCGCGTGCTTCCGCATCTTTAAGCGGCCGATTCCTCTAGCTGGATACACACCCACACAGCCACACACACAGACACACATTCAGGGAGAGAGAGAGAGAGGGAGAGGGAGAGAGGCGCACTCACACGAACGTGGCGCTTTGTATAGAGACACATTCGCGGCGGCCCCCAGACGGTGCTTGATTACCGAGGTACATGAATGTATGCGCGGCGTTATCGCGCGAGCTCGATCGAGTTACACTGCATTTATCAGGAGCGCCTGCTCATGCGTTCAACTATGCGCGGAATTTAAATTTTGTCGTTCCATCCACCCGGCGTTCCGCATTTTCCGCACCGACCTTTCCTCCTACGAAACTTTCCTGCACTACTACCTCAAGAAAACTGTACGCGCCCGCTTATCCGTGTGTGTGTGTGTGTGTGTGTGTGGGTCTGCATGTGGGTCTGTGTGTGTGCGCGTGGGTAGCTGGATACTACGAGACTATATACATCTCGAATTAATGCGCGCTCGAAACTTTCGGTTGACGAGAGACTGCGTAAATGTCGCGTGAATGAATATACCGAAATGCTGCTTCCTCGTTCCAACGGTGAATTTTTAATAAAAATGCAAATATTACACCGAGATTATAGAAACGAAAATGTGTGTATACGCGTCTATATATGTATGTGTGTATGTCTGTTTACTGCGACGAAAAGCGCCCTCTATATAACGTGTATATTATATCTATATATGTATATACATAGATTTTAATGCAGTCGTAGAATATCTGCGCGATATATATATATATAGGGTTATACAGCTACATAACGATAACAATTACCGATGCTAGTTGCCCGATAAACTATTGCCCGATAATCGGATCAACAAAAATATATCGCTCATCCCCCACCTCCGCATAACTAGGCAATAATGCGAGCAAAGCTCTTTGTGGCATCTGCTTTATAGAACACACGTGTGCACATGTGTATATACGTGTGTACCTATACGATTTGAAATAACAGCTTAAAACGAATTATACACAGAGACGCGCGCCCACGCGCACATACCCGGGCTCCACTCGTGTGAGACCTGGTAAAATTATAAATTTTATGTCGTGATTGATAAATCAAATGGATGACGATGATAACGTTCATAAATAATCTCGTCAATCACGTCGACGCATCAACCGTTTCGATCTCTAATAAGTAAATAAATCCAAAATTACCTTTTCGATCCCCAATGTCTGTATCGGACCTATACGCAACACGCGTATGTACGAGATGAGTGACATTTGATAATTGTAAAATAAACCGAAAATATGTACGTACCGCGAGGAAAAATTACGAGGTATATTGATTAATATTCGAGAACGAGATGTTTCCCCCCTTCGTAACATTTTTTTTTCACCCAATTATACGAATAATTCCGCCTATTTAATTAAATGGATTTCACCCGTAAACGTGTATTACCATATACGATATTTTCGAATACGCAGATAATATTTATATTTGAAATAGTCTCGTACGATATTTCCGTTGGAGGCAATCGTGATCGATGTGACGAACGATTAGATCAAATGTGTGTCGCGCTGCGAATCTAACGCAACAGCCTTTTCAATCTTAAAAATACGTGGTATTTTTAAACGATATATAAATATATACATATACACATGTAAATCGTGTAATCAGTCATTACACATCTAATTTTTCTTGGGTTAAGTATAACGCGCGTACACATAGCGAGGGGTGTATCAAATTATTCGGTTCGTGATTCAATTCACGGTAGATGCAAATAACTGAATGATATTTCTGCGCTTAAGAGGAAATGTTCAAGAGAGGGAGAGGGAGTGAGTGACAGAGTCGAACAAATATGTACTTTAATCAATCTATCGATCAGTCCTTTAGAATAGTAGTTCACTTTATTTTATTACACATGGAAATACCTCGAGTACATTTGACGCTCCAAGTCGATAATTGCTATTTCAAATCGGTTATATCTACGATTCATTTGTGTATACGTCAAGAGTCAACGCGTTAATCGGGTATAACAATTTTTCCCCTTTAAATTTAAGCAACTCGGTGGAATTTCAATGAGGTGTCTATATATATATATATATATATACACGTAGCCTATAAAAGGGAAAAAGAAATGTGAGAAAATTAAGTCTGGATAAGACGACAAAGTATTCTGACGTTAGATTTACGGTGCATTCTGCCAAAAGATGCAGACAATATATACATTTCAAAGTTGATCCTCTGTTACGCGACCCAAATAGTTTCACGCTACTCCTGATAGATATTTATGCACAAAGCACGGCCAAGAAAAGAAATCACTTCCCGGGGAATAGTTTCTTATCAGACTTTCGGTGATGGATTTCTAAGTAATTTCACTGACACTTGATTTTCCCGGCGATTCGAATTACATAATTTCGCCTATGTACGCTTAACTTTTCTGAAAAAATATGTGTGTTCGGGCAAAAATTGAATTAAAAAATTCGACGTATAGTACATTGTTTCCGATCGATTGTGCTTATATAAAAATGTTAAGTAAGTTATCGAGAAAGCGAGGGTCAAAAATGTTAGGTACATATTGTATAGTTTAATTTAGAGTCCCGAAATGAGGATAGTTGGATTGCAGGCAATAATAAAAACTAAAGAAATTACGCGTACGAGGATTACTCTCGAATGCGGAGGAAGGGAGGGACGAGGGGGTGAGGGGAGTGAGGGGAGAGGTTTGCAATTACGAAGCGCGGCTCGCATAACAACGGAATCCAATTCGCGACGTAAATCCATCCGTCGAGGTGGAAGGAAACGCGACGGGTGCATTTTCCAACGAGTAACGAGCTCCGCGTACCACCCTCAACATGCTCACACGTACGAGAAACGACGAAGAAGCAAACCCAACCCCCTCGCACTGTACATCCCACATCTTTTCTATACTTCGTCCCTCTCTTCATTTTACTCTCTTTTTACTCACGACTATCGGTCGCGCTTGCCTTTGAAACGTCTCTATATAGAGGCCGGCCATTATCGATTACTCGCGCCAGACCGGGCTTTCCATTAGCGAAGTACATCGCTTGGGCTTGACTCTCTTTCTATATATATATATATATCTATACATATAATATATATATACGGATGAGCCGCGTGTGTACGTCGCCGAGTTGGCTAAGGAGACCGAGCAATCATCCCGACGAACGAACGGGATATCTCGCTCTCTCTCTCTCTCTTTTATTTTTCAATTTTTCTTTTTTTACTTCTCGGATGCCAAGAATTATATACATAGAGTCGGTTCGTTACTGTCAAATGTTATACGGGTGTTTGGTTCTACTCTGATTCGACAATTTGTTATTCTTCATTCTCAGGTAATGCTTTTTTAAGATTTTGTCTCCAACGATCTATAGATCGTTAAACTTGTGTGCATATTTTTGTTTGTCACAAAACTATTTTCAGAACGTGGAATTGTTATTTTTCAATTGACTTAGCGACAATTTGTTTTCTTTCACAGATTCACTGCAAACACTAAAGTATGAAAATTGGACATTTTACACTATTAAAAAAGTTGTATATAAATGCATTATTCAAGTACTCTTTTCTAAATTTACTTAAAGTGCAATTTTAATTAATTTTATACTTTTGCAATTAATATTCGATATTTATAATATTTTACAAAATTATAATTTTCGTACTTTGACAGTTTTCTAAAATGTGAAATAAGCTTTTAACCTTTGTCTAAAATATATAATTTATAATGTACACTTTTAGCGCATCTTACAGTTTTTGACAGGTGTTTCTCACATTTGCACTTACTAAAAACGTAATTTCCATATATTATACTTGTGAAATTGCAATTTTAGTTATTTAAACTTATCAAAGTGTAATTTTTAATTTCCGATATTTTCTTAATATGTAAATTTAATTATTCTTCCGTCCATTTTTTGAGTTAAAAGTGTACGTGTTAAAATTTACTACCGCATAAAAAGTTTATATTAAAAATAAATATATTTTTAACAATGAAGATTTCAGACTGTGAGAAATAAAATATTTGTATATTCTAATATATATTACAAGAGTTGTAACAAATATATCTATTATATTTTACTACATAATATAGTTGTTTTATATTTTGGTAATCTTTACTCTATTAAACTACTTTATTATTAGAGTTATTAGATTACTAATTTTTGTTACTACACTTTTACATTTTCTCCATATTCACAAACAAACTGTTCTAACAAAACAAAAGGTTTCAAGCTAATAATTATCTATTACAAATTAATACTGTTATTATTTCTAATACAATTATATATTATATTACTAAATTTAATTAAATAATAACATAGACGTTATAATAGAGTATTCATAGAAATCAAAGGATTTCCTTCTTTCCGAGTTAAATCGTTGAAATTAAACGTATTTTATACAATTTCCTTTATTATATTTATACTTTTGAGGTCGATTATTTCATTATTATATCAATACTAAAAATATCAATTTTTTAATTAAACTTAACTATTCGAAACATTCAACGACTTGGGTTAAAATAATTTTGATCTAAAACTGAAGTGTAATATATAAATCAACTATCGCTTTTATTTGCACATTCGTATTAATAAACAATTTATAATATCGAATTTAAATAATACTCAATTTTACATTGCGTTTTGAGAGATAAGTAATATTTTTAGACAATTCTTCCTCGTAACGTATAACAATATAGAAAAACCAATTTTAACTTGTTGTACAAAATACATCATAATCGGCTCCTTTCATCAGATAATCTCCAATCGAAGATTATAAGAAAAAAAAATATAAATCAGGTTTAAATCAGGGGGAAAAAGCTAGCAAATTATGACATCCATAAAATTTAACAGAGCCATACCCCTGAAAAAGCTTGGCCGTTAAACCGACGATATACTTGACGTCGGAATAGTTGTACTCCCTCTCGCTCTTTCACTGAACTCTCGCAATATTAGATCTCTTTTTTTTTGACGATCGCTCGTAAATACTTGGACCGTTTCACAAAAAAAAAGAGAAAAAGGCAATCGTTAACGCATCACAGTGGAATTTCGGAAAGATGCTTAGAGCATAAGCCGCGCGCGTATCAATCGTCAAACCGATGTATATGGAAAGCAAACAATCGAACCGTAGAGGTTCAAACTAACCCTTCGGTATATTGCTAGGAGACATTGTCGAGAGAGGTATCGAGAGACCGATAGAGAAAGATAGAGAGAGCCCGCGTGTTATTGGCACGAATCAATAATACACATGCGCACCGCCTGGACTTCGTTAACGAGAGTGACGTTTAATAATGACCACGCGTTCGTACGTGCCGTATAACCCTCGCTTACCCAAAAGTAACGAGTCGACCTTTTTTTAACTATTGTCAAGAGAGCTTTGTTCTCTCCTCTTGAATTCTTCTTTCTATCCCAATCTCTCTCTTTCTCTCTCTCACCCTCTTTCTCCCTCTTTTTTTATTTATTATCCAGAGTTGACTTTTATCAAGCTCAGATGTGTAAAAACGAAATTTTTTTTATACTTACGCGTAAAACAAAAGTATATTTTAGGTGGACATGTGCGAGCGCGGTAAAAATCGCTTTACAAAATTACGCGCGCTGCTTCACTTCGTATAACAAAAAAAAGGCGACTATTTTTTTTACGACCTGTTTCAGAAACTTTTTATTATAGGTTTTTGTTGTTCGATTCTTCGTGTATACGGCTCTTCTTGCGCGTACGCACGCACAGAGACAACCGCATACATTGTGAGATGTGCGTATACTTTTCCTATAAAAATATTTTTTTACATTTACGATCACTCTAAAGATTGGTAAATTACAATGTTATAATTACATCGGTCAAAGAATTTGATGTACTGTGGGGAAGGTCGATGTTATACCTACTTAAAATTTTTATATCGTATCTTTTATATATATTTTGTACGTTATTGTCTCAAGTATTTATATTTCTCGGCTAAAATTTGGAAAAAAGCAAATTACTATTAATAAATAAGAATGCATCGTAAAATCATTTTTTAAACAATTTTTCAACAAACTGTATTAGTATAAAATTTTATTCAAAATTTATTAGCCAATGTATCTTGCCACAGGATATCTAAAGAAACAGTTCATCGAAAAGACAAAAATTCTAACAGTAAAAATTAAAAATGAATTTAATCCACTTAAATGGAAACTAATTTAAAAATACTCTAGTAAAAAAATTATGTAAATAACAATTAAATAATTTTTTAAATAAACATTTTATGTATTTTTTATAATTTTGTTCTATTTATGTAGATTAGCAATCATGCTTTATTGTTGCAGTTTAAATTTAAGCCTTTTGGATGAAGTGGTACCTAAAACGCCCTAAATAAAATTTTTACCTAGACTTGTTCCTTTAATTAAATTATCATAATTATATTGAATACTACTGAAAAATTATTATACAACTATAAAGACTAATGAAATTTAAAAAATTTTTTCTTAGTGTATAAATGATTCGTAAAAACGATCAAATTAAAATCGTAATTACAAACTTAATAACATGGAATAATGAATTTCTTTTGAAAAATTGTCATTACAGATAAATTTGATTACACGGTCTCTGCCTATAAAGATTATTTTTGCACGACAAAAAAAGTGTACATACAATTAATCAAAATAATTGATATTATTAATTATAGTCATAGACACGTAGAACGTAAACATTATACTTTCTTTTGACAGTAATGCAAAACTTTTCTCTCTCCCACTTTTTCTCTCTCTCTTTCTATATATATATATATATATATATATATATTTATAAAAATCTTTACACGAGCCTTATTTATCCACACGCGAAATATTAATCTTTTATCACGGTATACGAATCGTTGAATGGCAAAAGTACCCATAGGAATATAAATATTCGACAAAATCGAAGAAAGAAAAGAAAAAGTCAAAGACCTCTCGCAAGAAGTGACTAAAGCCTTACAAAGTAGACGATAAATCGCGATAGACCAAGTGTTATTAGAATATAAGTGAAAGCGTAATAGTATACATTCGTACGCCAGAAATCCATGATTAGTCAAATTGGGTCATTAAAATTTAGTTGGGTCTATTAACTCACCCCACTAGAGTACTCTACAATTATTGTTGATTTATAATGGTTCTCCGATTATTTGACGTGAAATACCCTCCATTATGCTCGTATATGCATTTCACGCAATTATCTCGGCATCGCTCTATTAAAAAAAAGAGGAAGGAGTCAAGCGTTTTATATATATGTGTATACACACACAGGGTTCGTGTCCACAAGAAAGCAGGCGCGAGAAAATCGCGTTTCTCCACAAAGATATTGCGTCTATTGTATACAAACTTTTCTCTCTCTATATATATATAAAAAAAGGAAAAATGGTCTTTTCCTTATTACTCGCATCCTAGAAATTTTTCGGGCTGCTTCCTTCCTCTTTTTTTTCGCCAACGCGCTCGTCTCTCCTATTGACTTTCGAGAGCGTTGGCTCGAATTACGAGAGGGAGGGAGGGAGGGAGGGTGCGCTTGTGTGTATACGTGTATACACTTTTTTAAAAGTGGGCTCGCATGCACCTATATCGATTTCTCAATAAAAGCTCGGCTCTTGCAACACCGGTTAACAAAGAGCTTTCCAATCGTCTCGCGAGCTTCTCCCTATACGAATACATTGTTTTCTTCGTTTTTTTTCTTTACCTAGAGCGCATCATCACCCATGAGATGTTTGAACGGGAGCATTGTTAAGAGGCCTCGATCCAACGTGATATTGCGTACATCTCTCTCTCTCTCTTGTCTTTTCTTCTTTTTTTATTTTACCTAAGCTTTCACTTCGTGTTTCCTTTTCACTTTGCTTTTAAATATCCTACTATTTTAGCTGGTGTAAACATTTGAGATATTGCCAAGTTATTTTCATAAAGTGCTTTTTAATTGAGTAGCTGCTGAGAGGGATTATTGTTAAAGTTCTATTTGAGTTTTACCTTTACCGTCGTGTTATTCATTATGAACGTTTTAATGCTTAATTTCGATGTATGTGTGCGTCTATATATATACGTATATATTTGGAATAGCGCATTGTACTATTTCATAAATATGTATAAAGTAATATTTAGGTACCTCGAGAAGTTTTGTTTATACAAACTTAAATTCAATTTTGTAATTGACTTTGATTGGGCTATTTTAAAACTACGAGTATATATTATATATACCAAACAATAACATCTAGAACTATTAACTCGCATAAATTTATTATAAGTTGAATACGATCGTTTTTGACGTGGATGATTAATCGAATTATTAAGATATTTAATGCGATCGAATCGAAATAACGAGATAAACAATATTTTTTATTCATGCGATTCCATTCGGATAATCAATAATCAGTAATTAAATTGGCTTTCATTTCTTTTAATAATATATTTTTTGTAGAAATAGAAAAGAAAAGTGTATCACCAATGATTTTTTCGATCACGGGGACAAACCTTTAATTTAAGGTTGACCGCAATATTTATCATTCGCAACACACAACATAAATATTCCTAATAAGAACACAGCGTAGGGGTATCATTGGAAAAGCGCGATGTACTCTTTGATTTGATCTTAGCTGACGAAGCCATCGTGAACACGCACAAGCGTTTTCTGCTATCCCCGCTTATCGCACACTCTCTCTCTCTCTCTCACTCGCTTGCTTGCATTTTCCGTGTACTTATTTGTATGCCAGCCGTGTGATTTTCAGAAAATTGCCAAGCTAAAGAGCTATGCCCCCTCCGTCTTCATAAATACGTGAGTGGTGTACGTTAAAAAATTGTTGACCACAAAGAAAAAAACTGAATTAAAAGAGCACTATAATAAATTATAGTCGTACTTAATGCATAACCGTCGATCCTCGATCGATATATCTATATATATTATATACGCATATGCATTTAGCTAATAAGTCACTCGATACTTTCGAGGAATCGTTTAATATTTGTAAAACGCTTAACTCGGTCAATTAAAATCTTTGTATAAAAAACGATCGTGTTTCTCATGGGAATTAAATTTCACTGTGTATATATACCAGTGCTATCGCGTCTACCGGGCACTTTTTTTTTCTCTTTTCAAAAAAATACGAATTGCAAATAATTCTTGAAGCTCATCGAGGAAAAAAACGCAGACGTGTCGGCGTTAAAAAAGTGAGCGGCATAAATTAAATTTAGCCAACGCAGCGCCGTATAGCGTTCTCACTGCAACGACCCGAGAAACGAGTGTTAGAAGGCCAATGAATTAGAGGCATGAGCCGCGTGTTATATGAATATCGCTCATCTTGTTTAATGAACATTTTTCTAACTCGTTTGAGTAATAAAGCTAATTTTTAACTATTCTTTTTTTTTCCTCACAACTGCTTTTATTTCGTTGTTCTTGGGTTGCTTTATAATTTTCGCGTTAAAGCAGAATTTCGCGCGATAACAAAATGTACTGTCGTTGCTAATTTAAATGCAACGTCAGCATTTAGGAAGTGCATTCGATAACCTTGATATTGTATTTGCCAGAGTTTTAATAGATAATTTTTATTTTAAATGCGTAAAATGTAACTTTATCTACATTAAAGTTTCAATCTTGTTTCATTAATCAAAACTTACGCGATTCGTCGTAATTTGATCTAAAATTCATTGTAAGGATGAAAGTTTGCGACCATTCGTAAATTAACTTTGTAATAGAAAATTCATAAGTTAAGATAACGAACTCCAAAGATATTACTGATCGAAAACTAATAGTTGGTTTAATTTTAATTAATCGACGTAATTAAATATTTCCATATAAAAATAACCGTGAGAAATAAGAGTATCAATTACGCATAAAACATTGTATCTAAAACTTAAATTATATTTGCACTACGTTACTTTTTTCTCTTTGATAAAGTAAACAATCGACTGCTTAGATTAAAAAAGAAAATTCTAATCTCAAGAAAAAATAATGTATACTATTCCGATTGAAGATAGTTTTAGATAAGTAAACTCGATTCGTGATGGAGATACATAATAACAAAACAAAACACCGGCACGCCGGTTTTGAATCGATTGTTTCGAGGTTGGGTGTCTTGGCTCTTAACCGACGTTTCAAAACGACCTCGCGACAAGCCGTATGCGTGATAGTAACTGCCGATACGCTCGTAAGCTTGGCCCTTGCGGATACATTATGCGTGAACAATGGACTACTCCGCTCTCTCTCCCTTTCTCTCTCTCTCTCTCTCTCTCTCTGTCTCTCTTCCCACCCCTGGAAATCCAATTATGCGACGACAAGATGTACCTATACGTATAGCCTATTAGCTGTTCCACAACGATTTATTACCGTGGATCGACACACTATAACAAAAAAATACATATATACACACATATATAATACACGCATACACATAGGTATATAGATATCTGCTAATTATGCGGGAGGTTACGCGATACCATGAGTTATATATATACATATATATAGGTATAGTTATACGCCCAAAAAACAAAAGGGGGAGAATTGACTTGGATTCTCGAGGGATTTATCCACTAAGTGGCTCGTAGCTTATGCAATGAAACATGCAATCCGGTGCGGATCTTTGCTGGTTAAATTATTTACCAGTGGGACCGGAAGTATCAGACTCAAGTATGCATACCAACTTGGATTAGATCTCATCTACCGTAAGTTTAGAAATTCCTGTGGGACGATTAACGAGTGGTTTATTTATTTATTATTATTTTTTTTAATCGAAAGTCGGTTTGCGATTTTCCATCTACCACGAATATGGTTGTAATGCAACATTATAGTTACACCAATTCCGTAACAGACAATATACGGGAACGCGTATATCCACGGTAAATGATATACGTCGTATATATATAAGGATCCGCAGTGTAATCATGAGATCGGATAAAGTTTTATCAATTTATTTAACCCCGAGCTTTCGTATCCTTTTTTTATTACGGTAGAAAAAAAAAGTGAGAGATTTCACGAAAGCTTAGGAAAGTTTTTCTGAAAGACGCGATTTGAACATCCAGCATTGACCTCCTAACCCGCCGTAATGCGGTTTACAATTGCAGCCGGAAGATTGCATGGCTTACCATAATGGACTCGCTCTACTTAACGGATACAGGTGCATGATATGTATATATACATACATCTCCATCTATATGCCTATCCATACCTAACTGTACATATAAATCTAAAATCTATTGATTACACTGTTGTGTTGTAGCTTTTATTGCCAAACTGCGGTAAATTAAATTAACGGGGTCTCGGAGTCAATTTTTATCCTTTTTGCCCTCACATATCGACAAAGCCATAATTGATTCAAAGATATAAAATATAAAAGTAGTGCTAAAAATAAGAGTTTCTTGCACTTTGTTTGTTAACAATATGCCAAGTTTCGGGTAAAAATATTATCGCGTTTTTGAGGTATCTTTCACCAAAAATATGAAGCTGTAACCTGTAAGACACTAATTTATATGAAGATACCGCGCGAGCATCTGAGATTTGCAACCAATAATCAATTCCGGAGATCATTGACACACGAATATACGGTGAATCCGGGTGAGAGGCCTACAACACCGGGCGATGAATAAAGTAAGCCTCTACTTGATAGATCATCTATTTATGTATTATTAATTCATTAATGATAGATTATGATAAGCAAACGAACGGTATATATTGCGCAAATAAATTTTGTCATAATCACACGCATAATTTAATAAATATGTTCTAATATCTAATAGTAAAACTTTACCAGTCGCTTCTTCTCTTCATCATACACATGTAATTTTACAAACCTCAATATGACACGCAGGTTTTACACTTGTTTCAAAGGATGCTTCTTCCGAACACTAAAATACCCAATACTCGGAAAGATTCTAACTATGTTTATGAATAACTGGTATTTTTAGAAGCAGGAAGTACCAATTTTCAAACCTCGTGCAAATAACTATTCATTATTATTATTCGTTATTAGTACGGAAACGAATTCATTCTCGGGCTAAATTGCGTTTAATAAATGAGTAAGCTCAAAAATCAAAGTACAAAAATGGAATGTTGGATATACCATCAAAATATACATGCAATCAGTAAGACATAAATTGGACCCAATGCTTGAACTATATTACAACACGTGGCCAAGTATTGCCTAATGGTATATAAAGGAAGAGACAGGTTAAAGGGACCTCCAGTGTTAAAATTGAAAAAAGCTATTCAAAATTAACAATTTTTTCATAACAATTTAAAACATTTCTTAATTTTTTGAACTGTTTAAATTATTATTAATTTTTTATAATTTTTGACCAGTTTATATGTCACATAACTATTTTAATTAATTATGCAATTAATTGTGCATTAATTGATGTGACTGAGCTGAAATTAAACAGTAACTTTTAAATATGATTTTCATCCACTTGAGCGGAACAGAATTTGTTACAATTGTAATAAAAAATTATTATTAACAAATTAAATTAAAAAATTGTAAAATTATATAATAAACAATTAGACTTTTATTGAAATTATAAATCATATTTAAAGGTTACTGTTATAATTTCAGCCTATTCGATGTAATGGTTCCTGAAATATTCTGCGGCAAGTCCAAAATGCGGCAAATGGAAAAAAATCAGAGTACGGAGTCTCATAAGTAATTAAAATAGTTATGTGACATATAATTGTTAATATTGAATAGCTTTTTTTAATTTTAACACTGGCTGGTCCCCTTAATTTGACTACCATTTCCGTAAAATCGCTCCACAAATGTAACCTTGAATCTATTTATTGTTAAGTAAGTCGTATTGAAATCTTAAACTAAATTTATTTTGGCACAATTTGAAAACTTATGACTTAAACAATCTAATTACATTGACATTACTATCATGTTTCAGATAAATAGTATAGTTATTTACAATTGTCTAACTATAGGTTCCCAATTTTCATTTTATCCAACTACTAGATACTTTACCTTACTAATATAAGTTTCGTCTAAAATATTGTATATTGTTACATTATTGACAAACAAAAGTAAATGAATTTATATTTTACACGTACAATTTTATTTTTTTATTAATCAATTAAAAGTATAACTTAACTTTAGTACTTCCTTTAAGCTTTATTAATGTGAACATGCGCTTTCAATCCAAATTATTTTGAACTATTGTACACTAAATTAACCGCATTGGAAACAACATATATCCAAATTTACGTAATCCAAAAAAAAATAATAATCAGTAGACGTGCGCGTTATGCATTTCCGATAAATTGATGTGTATATATATATATATAGATACAGCTCTCTATACATGTGCGCAAAAACCATTTGTTTCCGTGGGTTAATAGATCGAGGACAAGTTTCTTTAAATCGTCGTTATCGCGATTCGGTCAATTTTAAACGTGATAACCTTTAACCTATTCGTATATGAAATGCATCAGAGGCGAATTGCTATTCAGTTTGTGATAAGTTGTCTATATGAGAACCTTGTTTTATTCATTTCACATTGCTGATTAGGTGGTTTTGTGAAACATGTAGGTAAACATTTATTTACGTACGGTGTAAAAATACATATAGTTTGATTTTTCGTGGGAATTTATAAAGGAAATACAATTACGTTCAATCGTTTATTTTTATTTTTCATTTATTATTAGATATTCAATTTGAGTGAATAAGGGTGCTTTCATCACTTGAGAAAATTGTGTCGTTGATGTGCCGAAGCGCCTTTTTTTACATCGATAATCATTTTTAAGCTTTCATTAAATTATTTGCCCAAACAGTTTAAATATAAACGTATTTCGATGAATTACGTAATTAAAAATATCTGAGCAAATGGTGCACATTAATCACATTATCATAAACGTAAATTGCGAAAAGATATTCAATAAAATTGCTGTCTTTAGTCGTATCGTCATTACGATAATTGCCGTCTTTATTTAAACGCAGATTCAATAATTCTTAATAACATGGGAAAAGTAAAAAATTTGACAGGGCAATTTAATTAGCGTTCTCTCGATTGTAAGCATCAAAAGTTATTTTTGTATTTGGGATGAAAATTTTTATCCTCAGGGTTTTCGAGCTTAGTGTATAAATAAAATATAATTGCCGTAAAATTCTATAGGTAAATCCGATAATGATATAAATTAATTGTCAACAATACAAGCTAATAAATCATGTCATTACGGATTTAATCAAATATCGTCATTGGACTGTAGGATATTTCATGTGCAAAATTATACGGAGGGAAACTAACTAACTAATGTTAATCTCTCAATTTTTAGGGTAAATTAATTGTAATTTATCGAGTACAATAATATTATTTATCGAGGTTATATCGTGATAAGTGATACCTCGTTGTTTTTAAAAAAAATTGAGATAATCATTAACTTAATTTTACTGGAACGTTATTAAAACTTTGATGAAATAACGAAACGTTTCATTTTATTTATAAGTGTATAAGTTAACACTTATACGATGGGAAATCGTTTCGTAAATAACGTCTTTCAATTAACTATATCGATAATAGAAACTAGTCGAGTTTACAGTCGTAAAAAATAAAGGGGAGAAAAAAAATCCTCGTTCGAAGTATACACTTATAATAAAAAGAAAAAAAATGGTACGTATATACTCTATTTATGATCGCATAAAATGCCATAGAAATGTGATAAAGCTCAATAAATAAAGAAAAGGAGATTAATTGTCCAATAACAGTTTAAAAAATAGAGGATATTAGAGAAAGTAAGTTTCATTCGAAATCTAGGTAATTCGCCGCATATTCGTCTTCGGGTGTTTGTGTAAAAGATGAGGACCAGACGCGTCAATACACAAAGCGCTGGGGGAAAAAAAGGTATGTGTCTCTCTCTTTCTCTCATCTACTCTTCGCATCTTCATAAAAGCTTGGAGGAGGAAGAAAAAAAGTAGAGAGTCACCCAGGTTTTATCGGACAGCGCGTTAGGAGAGGAAAAAAGAACTCCTCCTGTCCTTTCAACTATCGGGAGTTTTATAGAGCTTTGGTAACACAAGAGAGAAACTCAGAGAGAGTGAGAGAGTGAGAGAGAAAGAAAGAGAGAGGAGGCGATAATGCCCTAGCGTTCCATCGATAGTTTCGGTGGTCAGGAATCAATTTCCGGTGGCTACTCACTCTTTCTCTTTTACTCCTCTTACTCTTAGTGGCTTTACTTCTGCGTTACGTGCGCCACCGAAAGATACTTCGTTAAAGTAGTTTCGCACGCGCGCTCACGAACGCATGCGAAATTAAGTTATTTTAGTTTGGCTTCTTCGACCCACTCTCTCTCTCTCCCTCTCTCTCTCTCTCTCTCTCTCTCTCTCTCTCTCTCTCTCTCTCACTGTCTCTCTCGCTTACTCTCTCTTCCCGACCCCTTTTATACACGTACACTTAGGATGCCTTGCACTTACTTATACCTTTTGTAACTCGAGCTAATTGTTTGAGGGGATAACGTTTAATCCAGTTGTTACACTTATTGTTTACCATTCTTTATTTTTAATTGTTTCACGGTTTACTTTTATCAACGTGAAAAAAATGTACTTTACATATACAATTAGTTATATTTTTAGAAATATTGTTGTATTTTATTTTTTTACGAGTACGTACATTTTTACGATGTGAATACGAAATATTTATTTGCACTCGTTTTTTTTAACCATGTCAAACTCAATTTTCATTTCTTAATTAAATTTCCTTTTTATATTCGCACAATCGACGTATTTTGGATAATAAATGCAAATCTAAAGTTATATTTGCAAAGTTCGTAATAACCAATCCATTGTTGAATATATGTATGCATACACACGATATATACGGGGTAAATCAATGGAAATTTAAATTAAAATCTATCTGGTGCGCAATATATGAGTTTTCACGGTCGCTGATTACAAATTTGATAGTCGATTTCAATAATTTAAAATAGCGAGTAAAATTTATCCTCTCGAGTTATGTACTACTAGAGGTTAACAAATATTATAAACATGTAATCGTTTTATTTGTCAGAATAATTACAATTTATTGCTAATTAAATACATTTCATTGATTTTCAAGAGTATATATATTGTATCTCGCAAGCGTGTATCATTTTTCACATTCAGATACAAATATTTTCCTTGATGTCTTAAAAAACTGGTAAATATCGATTTCGCGAAAATTCGATGAAGATATAAACATATTTCAAATATATGTATATAAATGAAGTAATAATAAATGTTTATTAAAAAATGTATTAACAAAAAGATTGAAAGAAAAAAAGTGAAGCGTAAGCTTCTTAGCGCAAGGTTTGTAAAGCTCGAGTATTTACACTAGGTGCATGGAAATTCCGGTAATATTCGGTGTAGCCGGATATTTTCTATAATCATAACGGATGATGCGCGACGGTTTTAAAGTGGAGAGCAAGTCAGACGTGAAAAAAAAAGTAGAAGAAAAAAAATAAAGGAGCGTTTATTTAAAAAGAAGTATAATATTTTTTCTCCGTTTAGTGGAACGTGGCAGTATAATCAAAAGGCACGGTCGTGCATTAATTCCCTTTCCTAAAAGTCATTATTTTACCCTCTAAAATATACGTTGGAGGGTAGGTTTCTATATACATATTAGACTGCAAGAAATTTAGAGAGTATACGTGGGCTTTTAATGACGGCGAGTAAGCGCGAGCACGAAATTTTCATATCGCAAACACGTCGTGGAAATTACGAACGTTTCAGATTTCTTTGAAATTTGGAATGAGGGGGGGTTAAGGGTGAGTGGGAGGGAGAGAGAAGGAGGAGTAGGGGGAGAAAGGGGGAAAGGAGGCCTCGACCGGGTCACGCGCCAACCGCCTATTTACATAGACCTCCCCGAGCGCGAGCAAATAAAGCGGAAGATAAAGGACCGGAACGAGAAGAAGAAGAAGAAGAGGCTCGAGAATTAATTAAATAAATGGCGTGCCTAAGGAAAATCGTTTTCTTCTTCTTTTTTTCTCACTCCCTTCGAAATGCGTCGCGTACACTCTCGTTATCGTAATCGTGGTCGATCTCTCAAAGTCGTACTTTGATCGCGTCGGCTTTATTTACCCCTTGGTAGAGATCCATTCATCCTATCTCTCTCGCACTTTCTTTATCTCTCTCCCTCTTCTCTTTCTTTCTCTCTTTCTCATGAATGCGTAACTGGATATGATAATGACCAAAAAGATGAAAGTACTTCCATCTCTTCTGTATAAATAATCGGCTGGATGAAATGCCAAATGCGTTTAGTTCACCTTAATTTACTTGTTAATAATGGATATAGAACGACATTTTCCCTTAATAACGCATTCACCAGATACGCCCTCTAATTTTCGAGTTACGACGACGACGACGGCGATTTTCTCCTCCTTTTTTTTTATTCTTCCTTGATGGACGTGGATTTCGTGTTTTTTCCGTTCGCTCGGCCTTCTTTCTTTTTTCTTCACGACGTTGTATAGCGGAAGTAAATGTAGGTCGTCCTGATAAGATTAGTTTTTCTCCTTCTCTCTACACAGCTTCATAAGTGCGGAAGTCAACTCGTACCGAAACGTGTCCGTTTTCGAAATATTATTACTCGAATGTATACGTCGCGTATGAGTTATTATTAATATTAATTAGTTTAATTATGTTTGACGAATTTAAATATTTGCAACTATACAATGAATATTCAATCTTTTTTGTAGTTAAATATTAGTATATCTAGTATAATTTAATATAATATACATTAAATTTTAATAAAACATATTTTTTAAATCTTATATTTTCTTCTTCATTAATTTAAGTTAAGGTAATATTTCATATATAATTTTTCTCTGCATAAAATTTGATGTGTCAATTGAAAAATTAATATAAGTCATTAATATTCCTAGTATTATTGCATAATATGAAAATTAATAACATAAATTTGTAGTTATATTTCTCGAATGCGCTGATGAAATAATTTTGCCTAAATATTAAATTTATATTTTCGAATAAATAATAAACTACTGAAATATCAAATTTTTATAAAGCTATCTTTAAGCTTATAATATATTCATAATATTGAACAATCTTGCGAAAAATAAAACGTCACTTTTCATCAGATATACACGAAAATGTATATATAAGAAAGAAATATTATAAATAACAGTTATTTCTGTTCAACCGTAAAATTATGATTTTGTAGTTTCGTCTCTTTAGAAACTATTCCATTTATAGACATTTTCGATTTACAATACTCAAATTGAATGTCCAAAATAAACTACTAGCACTTTGTTTTATTTACTTTCAAATACCTATACGAAAATTCGATGCAGACGATTAATCTGTAATGAAACTCGTCAGTCATTCTCATTACTCCCGGTTTTAAAAATAACGAAATTTTCATCACTCGAACAGTCTCGCGTACTGTATTAAAATTACTATCAAACCGTAATGCAGGTATCTCGCAAATGAATATATTTAAATAATTGAGAAAACCAGTAACCCACCGTTAAAAAAAAAGATCCATTTCTATTTTATTTCTAGGCGCTTCCCAAAAAAAAGAAAATAATGCGCTTTACATATTCATGGATCTCCGAGATATGGCATTTTTCCTGGGGTACTCCAAAAAAAAAAGAAAACGCGTACATACCTCCCAATAATAGTTTTACTGCGCAATTATAACGAACAACATTAACCACTCGAGTATGTATATATACATTTTTTTTTGGTCAGAAGTATGAAGGGAATAAAAACGTTTGTTATTTAACAATTAAATCGTTCCATCCCTCCCCATAAAAGAGTGATTCATTTTAATAGCTACGAAACGAAATGGGACGGCAGCTTAATTGATGACCGAGAGAGAGAGAGAGAGAAAGAGAGAGAGGGAGAGAGTGAAAAAAAGGGAGAGAGAGTGGGTGAAAGAGTTCCCGAATTTCGCAATCGCACATATAGAAGACACACGAAGCGAGTTGTCGGGGAATTTGAAAACGCCGGAGCCACATTCCTGCATGCATGCGAGCGCGCAATTTACGAGGAAAAGGTTCGGGGAGAGAGGGAAATTGGGAAATAACGATCCGCAGTTCGAGTTATAGAGCTTGAAACTCCGAGAGAGAGAGAGAGAGTTGAATATCCCTCGAGACGGACGGACGGGATGGACTAACGGCTCGCGAGCTACGATGGAAAATGCATATTTTTGCATCTATTTATCCTCTAATTTGCTGTCGCGTAGAAAACACGTTGAAATCCACTGAGTTATAGCTACTCGTGCGCGGATCACTTGTTTCACTTCGAGGAATCCTTTTCAACTCGAAACGATTATGTCAGTCGGTTTTATCGTCGACAATGAGAATTCATTGCCGTAAACACCCGAGTTGTATTATATCCTTGGCTTTGCCCTTTTGTTTATTACACCGACTCGCCCTCATCTTTTTCGTAAAGAACCAAGACAACTTATATACGTTTACTCCTCGTATATGTTTAGATAATTCAACGACGGGATCGCGAATGTAGCCACATTTTATTTACTTATTTATTACTGGCTCTTAACGTCATCTTCGGATCCTAAAAATCTTGCTATACGGCGACGGGGAGGATAACTTTATCATTTATCGTTCATAAACCGGTGGGTATCATTTTATCGACTGCTCACTACGTCTATTGCTTAATGACTCGAAAAATGAAATAAGCTCTCGAAATTCGTTAGAGAGAAAAATTACTCGAACCTTTAGCAAAAACTACATTTGCCAGAGTGAACATTTTACTAGGTGTGAATCATTTTTCATTCAAAATAATTTAGACGTAGCGATATTAATATACATGATATTCTAGTGTCGAAAGGATAAAAATATAATTTTGATTATATAAAATTATTATTATTAAAATTAATAAAATTAATAATTGATTATTAAAATTAATAAAATTTCAACTACGTGAAAAACGAATTACAAATATAAAAACCAATTCGATATTTTAAAAATTAGATAATGATTTCCTTGATTATTTATTTATAAAAATCAAAGAAAAATCAAAGAAAATTATTATCAGTAATTCACTAAAATAAATGATAATTAGTTCCAAGTTATACAGTATTAAGAAAATAAAAAAAAAAGAACTGAACCTAAAATTTTTGTAATTAAAATACAATTATTGGCAAAACGTTCTAATAAGTTCCACATTATAACAAAACAAAATGTTAAAAAGCAGATCATAATTTCAATGAAAAATTTATTTAAAATGATTGTAATATTAATACTTGGTATTTACAACAACAGTAGCGAAAGTTAAAAATTTCCAACAGCAGGAATTTGGACAAACCTATCGTAACAATGTGGACCCGGATTTTTGATACTGTTGATATTGGAAGAATTTTTTAATATTTTATAGAAAAAGTCAAGAAAATACAATATCAATTATTGTTTTATTTAGTACATGAATAAATATCGAATTCAAAATAAATTTGATTAATATGTTTCTCCAAAATTAAAACAAAATATTTAAAAAGATTAACTTTAATCCACAAAAATTAATAAACTTATACGTTTTATCCTTTCGATATACAATAACTTTCGCAAAATTAATGGTGTTATTTATTTTTGAAAATGTAAGAAACCGTGGGAAAAACATGAAATTTTTAATTATGAACCGAATTAGAATTTGAATGAACAATTGAAAACAATTTATCAAAACGATTAAATCGTAAAATAACTGCAACAAATCCGATAAAATTAATTTTACGATTTAACGAATGGTATGTTTATATCATTAGACTCGTTTTTAACAAAACTTTCGAGAATTTCAATTTAATTAAATTCTCTGGTATCTTTTGCATGAAAACGTTTAGCTTAAAACTTTGTACGAAAGTAAATGAATATATATATATACACGTACTGAGCGAATGTCGAATGAATTTTGATTTTGTATAATCAAACGATGGTTAGCATTCCATTTGATTCAACCGATAAGGTAAATCTAATTTTCCCACCTTCTCGAATACGCCACACCCATTATAAATCTCTACTTTATACCCATTTTCACCTCGTTAATCCAACATTAGCATATTACAAATTTATGTTTTTCCGTTAAACAATTGTTTATGTAAATTTAGTATAATCTAATTTGATGTTGCAAATAAAAATTTCATCGGTTTACGAAATTAATTATCCGCATATTATTCCCGTGTTAATTATTTGTCGCGAATTGTCGAATATAAAAAAATATAACAAAAGAATCGTAAAATACAAGTGTACATTGGTACCGATAATAACTGCGAACGCTAAAAATTTAATCCGCTTTTGCGCCCTTTATGATCATATTTTTCGACGTTTTTTTTTTTGGAAAGGTTCATCTTTTTTCCTCTCTCCCTCTGCGTATATATACATATACGTATGATCAATTAATTGCACATTGTCACTTAATATTTTACACATTTAAATATACTTTCAATTTTGCCGGATGGGCAAAACACAAATTCAAACGAGAACGAGTGATTATCATTTTGTATATCGCGATTCTCGTTATTCCGTTGCTCTCATTATTATTGGTCCAGTGAATTTGAACAAGAGCTGACGCGACAAAAAGGGTGTTGCCCAAAACGAAACGATTTATTTCGTTAGTTTGTTTCAAGGTACACACGCATATAAACCTTGCCTCGTTAACGTCGCTTCCCTCAATTTCATCGGAGGGTTGATTATATACGAAAAGGCGTAAACTGGTAACCTTCGATTAAATCGAAGGTCGGATAGACATTTTTTTTTCTTATTCGTGTCGTTGGATTACATATACCTATATATCCTACACCGAAAGTTAGGGAAATTAGTGGCAATTCTGAGGTTCGAGGATCGAAATTAGGATAAGATTACTTCTGGTTTCAGTTCTTCGGATTGAACGCTCTAATCCTCGTTTCGTCAGATTTTTCCCTTTTGTACCTTTCGTGACGATCATCATCATCCTTCCCCCTTTCTCGGCTCTTCTTCGTGTACTTAAAATCTCGCTTGATCGCCGGAAGATTAATCGGCCCGTCGGTGTAATTGAAGTTATGAGAATCGGCTCTCGAGTCATCTGCCGATGGGACTCCGGGAATTCGATTAATTAGTCTATCGAACGTTTTATATACCTTCGTCCCCTATCCTCCATCTCCACCTCCACCTCTACCAGCTTCTGCTCAAATTTAGAAAGGTCGGGGTTTATCGATTCAAAATTGAATTTGAATTTCAAGATTATGGATTATTGATTTATCGTGAATTATGCTGAGCGTTGCAAATTATGGTACGAATATCAAGTTTGCATTTGATTGCAACCTCGAAAGAATTAATTAGCCCATTGGTCTGAGATTTTATATGTGTATACGTTATTTTATATGTTATATATGTGTGTGTGTGTGTGTGTGTGTGTGTACTTTCATATAATTAGAGGTTATCGATTCATACCTAACTTCATTTCAATTTCAAGATTACGGATTATTAAGTAGTTTAACGGCGAATTATCCTATACGTTGTAAATTACGATATGAGATTTAAGTAACCACCGTAAATTATTACCATTACTATCTCAATTGTTTCTCCGATAAATTATTAATACCTACTATATATACTATTGCATTGCAATAATAAGAAAGATTCTGCAAGTTAAATAATGAAAATGATTTAATTGCGATGCAATCGTACGAGAGTTTATTGGGAAGCATCGAAAATTAACAAACTCGTATACACCGCACTGTTTAGAAACAATTATAATAAAATAATAATAGTATACTGAGTTGACGATTTTAAGCTGCGACGCGTATACGTATACGTATACGTATACGTGTGTGTGTGTGTACACCCTATTAGTATGCTGCAAAAGGAACTTCCAGCCAATTATAAACACAAACGTTTATCGAATCGTTATACGTAAATATTTACCAATGGTACTACGACAAATTAAATAATTTCCTTGATTATTTAGATTATTTCAACCAAAATATTTTTTTTATTGAACGACAGTTCAGGGCACACTGTATAACATTTTGCGTTTTAAGTATACATCAAACTGATGAATTACATTAAGGTTTTGAATAATAAATTATAAATATAATTGTTAATTATTGCATTAATTATCCAATTATATCTCGAATATTTAAGCTCATTATACATCACCAATAACAATGCGCCATGAGCTAAGAGCATTATGATATTAAATAGATAAACCATTTCGTTTGTGAATTGAAGCGAATTTTCTTTTCCATGAAAATCATCAAACATCTTATTTTTACATATTTTTTTTAACTTAGTTCATCCTCCTTTTTTTACACACATTTACATTTGCATACGGTTTTGTACTTCTGGACTAGAAAAAAAAATAATGAAATTCTAAAGTTAATGTTTACCGTACGCTACCTTATCAGACTTAAATATTAATTATTCATTAAATATAAAATATACAATACATATATATATATATATATATATATATATATGTTCTTTTTTATTTGCATGTTAATATTAACATTGATGATGGAGAGATGGTAAACATTAATTTTGAATGTCCGTCAACTCAAATAATATAACCAGTAAGAACGTGATTTTACAAAATTATTTTTAAAAATTTAACGAACTCGTAAATGAAAATAATTTTGTCAAGATTTTTTTTCTTAAAATGTGTATAAAAACACCGTTAGAATAATGTGTTCTAAATATTCTGACCCAAAAATTAGATATAGATGTACAAGATTAGTAAATAATCACAAAGAATTGTAATACGTCTGTTTAGATCCTGTTCACCTTTTTTCACTCCTCGCCTTTTTCATATGTTATATGAAAAAGGCGAGATATTTACCAAACTATAGGATATGTTTTCTACGATAAAAATATGGAGAAAGTCGGAGCTAGAGATTCTAATACAAGCAAAAATGATAAATTTCGCCAAAAATACTCTTAAATTTGATTGCTTATAATTCGGAAACAATTAAAGACGTACATTCAAACCAATTAGAAGATAGCTGAGATCGAGTAGATACTATTTAAAAAAAAAAGCTCAAATATCTGAATTTGCTGAAAAGTTATGGAAGAAATAAGAGTTAGACGAAGTTTTGGCTTAAAAAAATCATCAAATTGTAATGCTAAATTGTCGTTAAAATTTCGTCTTATTCTTAGTTCTTCCATAACTTTTGATCAAATTGGAATATTTTAACTTATTTTTTTTTTAAATATATCTACTTGATCTCAGGTTTTTTCTGAACTGAGACTTGAATGTACATCTTTATTCGTTTCCGAGTTATAGGCAATCAAAGCCAAGAGTATTTTGGCGAAATTTTTCGTTTTTTGCTTATGTTTATCGTAAAATGGAGCGTTAGAGTCTATAGCTCCAGATTTCTTTATATTTTTGTAGTAGAAAACATATCCTACAATTTGGCAAAGATCCGTTTGTCGCAAGTGTGACACTCTCGTAGTAAATTTCGACGAAATTTCTATTACGGTATATAGAGAAAAAGGTTCTAAAATAAAATTACTATTTCATGGAGCAATCAAGAGACAGAGTTGATAGGAATGATAAAAATTACTATTTTTCATAGGAATACTTACCAAATATTTAGTAAATATTTAAAAAACTTTAGTCAATGTCCATATAAAGAAATAGTCACTTTTATAATTTTTCAAGTCTATCTCTCGATTACTTAATAAAACAATAATTTTTACCACAACTTTTTTCACCGTATACATGATTCTAAGAAGACACGTATTAACTGATATTTTATATAAAAAAAGAAAACTAATAATTCCTATGTTACCCCGGTAGAAATTTTACTATTATCTCTCCAAGTTTAGTTGAAGAGATAGTATGATTTTTACTTCTTGAGTATATTTACCCTTACAAGTTTTCAACAAAAAACAATGTACATAATGTAATGTAAACCTCAAACTCATATATTTATATTTGTATGTTAAACATTTACGAATGCATATATATATGCAGACGTGGGTGTGTGCATGTGTATGTATAATCTCACGGTTTACGAACAGTCATAATTAATTCTTGTGCCTCTTTGTTTTCACAGGTGGACTCGAAAATTCGTAAGAATGCGGGACCGGCTCTCGTGGTACATGGTGTTTTTGATCCTACCAACGATTTTACTGGCCAGATCCCTCGACAAAGGTGAGGCTTTCAATTCGCAACGTTTTCATTTTCCCCTTTCTCTCTCCTTATTCGAACCGCCCATAATCCTCCCTCGCGTCTCTTTAAGAGTATTAAGAATCGTGTCCTCTGCCGCGTAAGCCTTGCTTTTATTAACTCTACCAACCCGTTTCACAGACCGAAATTGAATAAAAATATTTATTCTATCTTTATACTCACCATAGATTTATTCTCCTTCCTCTCCTACTTTTTCTTATTTCCGAACAAAAGAAAATTATAAATAAACTTAACGGTATATACGGACGTGAATGCGAGTAATTACTTACTCCGTTATATAGTGGTTCATTTAAAATTAACCTATATACATACTTCTATACCTATATACCGTTCGAATGAATTTTAATTTTAACTTTGGGAAAATATATTCCCTCGCGCAGGTATATCAAGTAACAATCCGACAAGTTTCCTCTCACGCTATTTCCTTTGTTTCTATGATGAAACGTATACACGCGTGGTTTCCTCTCTATTATTTTATCCAAATCTATTAATTCAACTATAAAATGTGTATATACGCAAACATACGACATTAAATTAACATCGTATACACCTAGACATATGCATTATAGATTAGTTTTCTACAATATTGACCGTACGCACTATTTTTTACACTACTGATTGTTTTCTATTAATATCTCGTTACCAAACTAGAATTTAACGTCAAAGTTTATAATAAAGGTGGTACACGTGTGCGTGTGCGGTAAAGCCATCAGACGCAAAGCCGAAATATATATAACGGTAGAAGCGATCACCGACTGTGGCCACTGTTACCGTTAGACCGAATAGACAAAGGAAAAGCTTGGCCAGTTCTCGAGTTTGTAAACCCAACCGCTTGGGCCTTGCTTTGCCCTTTATTCACCACTTACCCTTTTCTCTAATAAGCTTTAATATCGGTACCTAAGCTGACAATAAATTTACCAACGCAAGTGTTCAAATATATATACATACCAAACACTTTTTTAAATCTCACAACAGCTCACCATTTGTTCAAATAAATATAAACTCTATTCCACATTTGAACAATGTGCGTCATATATATTAATAAAAAGGATTTAACCTAAAGTGCGCTTCACCGATAATAAATACATCGAAATTTCATTAAACAAATCGACCAATTTTTTCACAATCTAAAATCACACGCGTATTTAAAAGGAAAAAAAAAGGAAAAGATTTTTTTCTCCACTATACGAAACAATAGAACGAGAGCAATAGGTAACCTCAAAAATCTTGCAGGAAGAGAAAGATAAATAAAAACTCTTTTAATTAAATTTTCGTTTAGAAAACTTAACTCTCTTACTTTCTTTTTCTCTCTGCCGTGCAATATAAAACGATGCAAAACCGAGAGTTTCAAAAAATTAGAAAACGGTTACACGACACGAGAATGTTTAACGTTAATGTATTTCTTTATGCGATTTTATGTGTATACATATATATATATAGATTGCCTTCTAAATCTTGATAACAAAAAGAGGAAACATTTTGTTAAACTAACCAAATTAAAAGTTACTTTAATTAACGGTGAATTTCCAACTTTTAAAGAAGTAAACTAATAATATTTAGTAATTACCCAGTAAAAGTGAAAATTGTAAAATAGAATGGTTAGATAATTATAATTAAACTAATTTAATATTTGCACGGGGTGTGTTAAATTATGTTTAAAACACCAACAAAAAATTGAAATCATAAAATTTTCTCATTTTGATAAAAAATACGATAGTACGGCTACAAAAGTTAAATATTTTATACAAATTTATGTACATAAATGTTATTCGGATGTTCATATAAATAAATAATTTATTTCACAAATTTAAGATATGTAAACTAACAAAAAAACAAAGAAAAATATTGTAAAAAGAAGTAATAATAATTATAATTATTACTTACATTGTTATTATTAATATTATTATAATTAATTAGTTTACACACCGAGGAAAATGTTTCATTAAAAATTATTACATTTTGTATCACACTTTTTGTTATGTTTTACCGGTGTTTTCATTATAAGTGTTTTCAAAAATACTATGTACATTTTAATACTCGTTATATAAACAATTACAATAAAATAACCTGTAAAAATTGCGTTAATCCATAAATATATCCTTAGCTATTACAGCATACAAAGTCATTTTTATTAAATAACATTTCTCTGTATATTAAAATGATATAGCCAATGATGTTACTGACAAGTCGAATATAATTTTCAAACGTGCTCACACCCGAGAAAAAGTAAAAATAAAAACTAAATAAATACACGTAGTATAAATTTCGAAAACGTGGAATTTCGTTCGGTTGTTATGCAAATAATCGCAAGTAAACTCGAATCGACAAGTCGGAAGAGGTATAGATACATCTATTCGATCTAGTCTAGACAGGCAATAGATCAAGCAGGATCTCTTTTCGAGTCTCATCAAAGTGTTCGTCCTTGGTAAAATTGTAAAAAAAAAACGGTATCTATATACATCGAGCATACAGATGGAGTAAAGGGAAAAACGAGCCGATATACAAGAAAAGCCGCACGTTTTATATATCCACACACACACACACACACACACATATACATATATATATATATATATATATATATCCCCGATGGAGTTGTAACACGTATACACTACGTGAATGCACGCGTTGGGAAAGAGGGAGAGAGCAAGAGATGCATTCAGTTGAAGTCTGATAAAGCACCAAGGCCTCGACAACTCGCGAATCCTCCTCCACCTATGGATATATACGTGTAAAAGCACTTGGCGCGCGGCGAAAACATTTTCCGCTTTGTATATATATATATATACATACACACACAGAGCTACAAAAATGACGCACCCCTGCAGGACACAACGAGAGAGGGAGAGGGAGAAAAAGAGAGCGAGACTCGTCGCGTATAAACTTCCCTCCCATGTATAGGATGAGGGTAAAAGTAGAAAGGGAGAAGAAAGAGAGAGGATTTAAATTGCTCGGCACATTTTCAGCCCCCGCGTTACGCTGTTTATCAAACGTGATATGTGTTTACGGTGTCGCAGTGAGAGAGAGAGACGCACGAAGCACGAGTAGAAGACCAAAAAATCCAAGAAAAGAGAACAGACGCTCTAACATTCTTCATTTTATTTCGAGAATTATTAAAATGTCTCTTTTTCTTCGTACGTATTTTTATACTACCTTGTGTACCTTGCTGTCTGTCGTGTACTGCGATTTTTTACTCCAAGAATATTAATGACGATTTTGCTGGACGACCACCGAGCGATCATTACGCTCTCGCTACACCATTTCCATATATACAAATTTATATTGTTTTTGATTTAACGACGTTTATTTACACCGTTTTATATAAGCGCTCGGACGTCCGGACCGTAGTATTCAAATATTCATGCATCCTGATTTCAAAATTTCGAATAGATTTACGAATATTATCCTCTATTGCCTCCCGTATGTATATCGAAATGCAGGCGATATCCTATACATTTTTCTAAAACAAAATTTATACGTATTTTTTCTTATTATAACCATAGTTCTGTCGATTCGAACCAAAAAAAGATCCATTTCCTCGATCAACGATCAATTTTCTTGATTTCTTACTGAAGGCAATTTGTAATCCGTGCATTAAGACAATCACACAATTGTATTTATAGTAAAAAAAACTATGACGTGGAATCAGTATAGAATTATAAACATATATTGTAAAATTATAGATCTGCAACCCAATCAAATTTAAAATCAGCATTTTAATGTTACATTTAAATACTTTGGTATCACAAGATATTTGCATATATTATTAATTTAAATACGTGTATATATATACATATACATAGATATATATTTGTACATTAACGATAAGTAACGCTGAAAATATGCTTATATTTATTATGTATGTATTTAATTCGATGGTAAATATCGTTAGAATAACATTCGTTAATTATGTAAACGTAATTTTATAGATGATTTTTACACGCGATGTGTTTATTAAATTGAATTTCAAAGTACTCGCATTACATATTTATATATTAAATTTATGTATATATTAGTGTGTCAATGGCACTTTTGATCTTCTCTTGCACGCATGCGCGATAAAGAAAAAATATTTTTTATTTATGGAAACACAACCAATACACGCAATCTGTTTTTCTACCGTTCTTTGTTTATATCGTAATATTAAAAAGTGTTTTTTAAAGCATTAACTGCATTCGTACAACGTACGATGGGTCAAAAGCGCTTTTGACGTAGTATATACTTAAAATTTAGTTAAATTTTCATGAAAAGGTAAATTATGAACAACAAAACAGAGGAGACGATACAAGTAGACAAAGCGAGCGAGCAATCGGAATAATTCCGAGAGAAGGGAGAGGAGAAAAAAAAGAGATGCACAAAACGAATAACAAACGAGAAAGATCTGAGAAAACTCGAAAACGTGAAGATCCAAGTCGAATATCCATGTGTGTACATATATAAAGTCGGGTGTATATAGGTGTGCGGTGGGTGTACCATTATAGATCGCGAGAAAGCTCGCGAAATCGTCGTGCGGCGTAGAAAGCCGCCTGCGGCACACATAGTCGCATAATACCGAGGTACATGCATTTTCCATACGGGAAGAGAGAGAGGAGAGACAGCACCCTCTGTACTACGCGAGACACGCGGATCAAGGTGGTACGGTATGTTTTTCTCTCACTCCTCCTTTCCCTATTCCATCCTCGTGAATTTCTCGCAGCTTTTCGTGGAAAAAAGGAGGTCGCGCGATGCTACCGACGCCCGGGAATATTTTCGCTATCCCAGGACTGTCATCGCTTCGTTGCATTATTTTAACCCCTCTTTCCCTCTCTCTTTCTCTCTCGCGAACGCGCGCTTACGAATGATTTATACCGGAATGCTTCGATGCGCGCGTGCTGGCGCGTGTAAACGCGTAACGCGCTTAATCATATTATATATCGGCGCGCTGGGCATTAATTATCCGAGTATTCACTCGGAATTATTATCTACTTGTTTGTCATTCAGAGAGAAAAAGATACAAAACTACTCGTTGCGTCCTACTCGTGCGATATACGCGCTGATTAGTACCGCACCAGCTTTATCAATGAGATCGTTTCGTTTTATTTAACTCTTTTTTTTCCCCCACTTTTCGCCTTTATATTTCCCATTTCCACTGATTAACGGCTACTTTGACTTTTCTAAATTACACGTTGAATCTTTCTAGATTCAACGAAGAGAATTAGGTATTTAAATAAACTAATTACATTAAAAAAACATTATTCTAGTCGAAATTAATAAAAAAGAAAGAGAATTTGTTATCGTATTTACACAATGATTTATACCATCAGCATTATAATATACAATAGAAATCAATTCGAATTTTCCTTTATTATATTGTTTTCTGTACTTCTTTTCTCTCATTGTTATTTATATTGTAATCACAAAATTTTAGTGAAACGTATATCGGTATAAATCTCGTAGTTAAAAAAAATGTTTACACTTAATATCAATGAAATTAAAAAAATTTATTTCATTACACACATCTGATGCGAACAAACATATCCGTTATTTGTCACAGCGTGTATATCATACTTTACAAACCCGTAAATGACTATTGGATTACAAACAAATAACGAAAAAAAGGAATATGAAAAAAATGACGGATTTTTTTTTCGGTAAACAATGGTAAAATATTGCAATACAAATGAAATTATTACATTTGCTGTGAATTAAAAAAAATAGTCTAATAATACTATAATATTAAAAAGTGTTGTACAATAATCCTATTATCGCTTAAGCCATTTTCAGTATCCTCGTATACATATATATAGGTTTACATGTGTAAAATTTACAGCTAGTGCATATCCGTATTTAGTGATTTGTACCATACGGATGTTGTTATATTACTCTCGCTTGGTCATCCGTCTCGCTCTCTTTGTCCGATTTATCGAAATAAAGTAATACTCGCGAGTTTATCGTAAACTTTTTAATCTCAATCGCGATATAACTAAATTTTTTTTCGTTTTATCGGAGATTCCTCAAGTACGAAATAAAATACAATATTAAATGTAACGAAAAAAAACACACACACACACAAATATTGTTTCGCGTAAGTTTAAAAAAATTGATCCGAATGTCGACCGAGAAATAAAAGAAGCGAGCCGTAAAATTATTATTAATAGATATTTAAATTTTAAAATAAAATTGGAAGGAATCGGGAAGTATTAGAAAATTTCGATATAATCTTGGTAAGATTGAATTATTCAATAGCATTGGGTTCTATAATAAATAAAATAATTTCGTTATGCATGAAGTCGTAAGTCCCTTTTAAATATGGATGATTCAATTGAGTAATGAATGACTTTATAATAACGTAATATCTAGCCAGCTCTCCTTGTATCTTTGATTTATATACCGTACGTATATAGAATGATTCTTGAAACGCGCGTAATTAAATTTTTCACCTGTTGACCTCCGAGTAAATAATAAAATGTACACTCGCTCGGTTGAAGGGACAAAGGCGGCGAACAACCTAGAGTAAAATTGATAAACATCGAGCGTCGAAAAAGCAAGTGTCGAAGTGAACTATATAACATACGTTACATCGAGGGTATTGTGCACCCTGTATTTGGCATTTAAGCGAATATGCTTTTGACTGCGTACACATACCCTTGTATATTTATACGTTTACTCATCCATAGAGCTTGCCGTACACATTTCCGTCTGCATACACGTACGTAGACGTAAATCCTAGAGCTTTCGCGTACACACACATACACACACCCACCCTCACGTGTTTGTCTATACCTTTGATTTTTCACTTCATCCTCGTATATATACATTCTTGGATAGTGCGTTTTTTTTTCCTTTCCTTCGACGCGATCGTAATGCAATATTATCGGAGATTGCGCAGGTAGAACGTACCCATGCGGGGATATCGTCACGGTCTACGAGTCTTCTGGCACAGCTGTACACTCAGACGAGCATACCTATAAACGAGACGGAGGGAGCTTGTGAGGTCAGCTGCCTCGTAGATATATATATGTATATATACGTCTAACCCGAGAATTCGATCTCTCTCTCTCTCTCTCTCTCTCTCTCTCTCTCTCGCTCTCTGATTCAACACCAAAGATTATACCGAGGATACGTGGATATCGTCTTATACGATGTGGAGCTTTCGTTCGTGCGAACAATTATGTTGATTCTCCTTTTTAGTTCAAAATATAATATATTCTATTTTTATAAATGGTGATTTTTTTAATTATAACTCTCCGTGCAAAATGTGCATAAAAATACATAGATCGTAGAGACCACTTTTTTTAAATATTTCGATAGTTTATTACTTAGTTAAAAATTTAATGCGATATAGGAAATATTTATAAAATATCAACGACATATATTATATTGATCTAATACGTGACACATTCTGTAGCAATTTGTTATTTCAATCGACTAGGTAAATATATATATATATATTGTTAATTCACAATTAACGTTATCGAGAATAATAATTAATTATCCCAGTCTCGATAAATATAAGTAATTAAAAGCACACAAGTATTATAATGTGCCATTTTTTTTTTCATATTCATTAGGACATACATTTTTGCAGCTCTATGGACATATAAAATACTATTTTTGTTTTTATTTTATTTGATTATTCCTTGTTTAACAAAGCATTTTAATAATTTACTGAAATACTATCGATGTATTCTCTAATACAGTACGCAACCAACTACTCTTGATAACGAATTATTCAATCGAAAATAATTAATAAACACTAAAAGCCTCTCCAATAGAATAATTATAAAATGATCTGCTATTAATCAAAGAAACTTTATACTCCGTCGTTAAAAAAGATAAATTCAAGTCGGTCGTTAGAATAATTTTAATTATACATTTTCTTATCTATCGGACGCTTTAATTCGATGAAAAAAATATTAAAAAATGTGACATTTTGTATTTATAGAACTCGCAATTATTTTTACTTGCGATAAATTTTGCAATTCACGTAATTTCGTTTAAATAATTTACAACGGCAAGTTTTGAAGGGAACGACCGATTTACTATCTTGTTATACAACGCAGTCGATAGAAATTCAACTCGAAGAAAATTCGTCGATAAAACAAGTAAGCCGTCGGTCGGTACTGTAAAGAATTTTTCAAACGCATTGCGCGAACCAAGTTTTATATGCGAGATTTTCTTTACATATCTCATCTAGTTTACGAACCATGACGGAATACACTATACACGCATCCGGGCGTTTCTCTTCAAAAATTGCACATTTCGATTTCTGAGAACTATGGGAAATAGATTTTTATGCAAAGTAAAATTCAATACGAGCGGAATTTTTGGTCGAATGGTTAAAACAACTAAAAAAAACGTTAAGTAACCGAGTTTGTATCTGAAATATTTATCAAAACGAGCGCACACAACGTTATCATGAACTTGTGCGTCAAAGCATCGTAGTCAATCGGTTTGACATACGCGCACCAACTACATTAGTGTCAACATACAAGGCGAGCTTGTACATTTACGGGCGTTGCAAAAGCACACACCGATAGTTCAACACTAGGCTATACAAGCTTTACATCCTCTTCGACTTCCTTATATACCGAGAGGACTACGAGAGATTCATTTTCGGTGTGTATACCCTTCGAAACAAAGTTTTAAGAAACACACTGTAGAAGAGGTGAATAGTCTAATTAATTATACTATTTTCCTCATCGGTGTAACGCAAATATGCATATTTATTTATTTACCTTTGTATTTCTTATTTCGAAATCTTGAAGAGTACTAATAACAGTCTGATATTCAAATTGAACATTTATTAATTATAAATTGCGTATTGTTATTTCTAATCCTTTTTTTCATTCATCTTTCTCTTGTGAGTACATTAATCAATCTTTTTAACGAAATATCGAATTGAGATATGTTTGATATAAATAAATCTTCTTTTCAAAATCGATTAACTAATAAATTGTGAGAAACTATGGATAGTTTCAGTGTTTGAATTGAAATAGCATATTACAAAGATTATAAATGAAACACGTATCCATTAATTGTAATAACAAAATTTTCAACAACATATATACCGATGCACGTGTAGAAAATTAATATTTAAATTAATAATATAAATAGCTTCTTTGAACATTTACCTGTAAAAAATAGTTAAAAAACACCTACATATTTATCAGAAAATACAAATTCAGTTGAATGAAAATTAAAAAAAAAGTTATTAATGTCGATGTAAATCTGTGTATACAACGTTAACCATGATTGCCACTCGATAACGAATACACACCGTGTCCCGGAAAATATATAAACTCGTCGAGTATAAAATAACCTCCTCCTTCTCCTCATCCCCCTCCCGCCATCTAAAATCTTATCGAGTTGGAGTAAAAAGTTTTCAAGTCGCAACAACTTTCGAATCTATTTACTCCGTCTTGATTTTCCATAAACTTGGTGTGCGTTGTAGGGGGCGAGCGAGCGCAACGAAAAACCAACTCTTTTTCCTCTTCACCTCTCTTCGTCGTATCTACCTCTCAACCCACCCCTTTTTCTCTCTCACTCCCTCTAAAGCTATCTGCTTCTATTTGTCTGGTTGACTGTACGTCGCGACTAACGCGCGTGATAAACGCCGAGTGATCTGATAAGAAGAACCGAGAGAGAGAGAGAGAGAGAGGAGAGAGAGAGAATGTCGAAAAAAGAAGGAAAGCGCAAATGGTAGAAAGTTGGAATTATTCTCGGCAATTTGAGTGATCCTTTGACGAACGTAGAAATAACTTTTATTTTTATTAGCACCTTTTTTCTTTCCTTTCCATTTTATATGGCATTGGCGTGAGTATGGGTGCGCGTGTGTGTGTGTACGGTACACACGTAAACCAAAGTTAGCGTTTAAACATCACCTTATAAATCAATACGATCGCGTCGTATTTTTTACTCGAGCGTGAGATATTAAATTAAATTTGTTTGTATATTTATACGAATTTATATATATATATACGTATACGTGTGTCTACGTGGATATTTCGCGGGAAGCGCAATTATTATTTCGACGATGAGAAATAGCGATAATCGGGTATTAGACATGAATCGATTAGCCCGATAACCGAAGCTCGTAAATATCAAAACGATGGGATTATTATACGTCGATAAATAAAAACCGGGGTGCGATATAAAAAAAGAGGAGGAAGAAGAAGGAGAAGGAGAAGAAGGAAGAAAGAAAGGAAGGAAGAAAAGGGAAAAAAGTTATATAACGATTGGAAAAATGTTGACAGTGGCTAATGATAGGTAGGATACAGCTTCAGTCTCAGTTTCAGTATAAATCCTTGGGTTTTATGCATCATTTGATTGGACGTCTCCCTCTTTCTCTCTCAGTTTCTGTAGCTGCATGAAGTAAAAAGTATAGAGTTCACGTATAGATTAACGTATCCCTCATTCACCGGATGACGAATTGCACATCGAAGAAAATAAAAGATAACGACCATTACCGTATCAAAAGGTACGCCTAGTAAATAACACTTTTTTCAGAATGCAACCACTATTATACATATATATATATATATACGAATGAATATGTTTGCGCGTGTACAAACTTGAATTATTATACGTTGACGGAATACACCCGTCATATACATATGTATTTATACCTTCTCGTCATCAACTCCTTCCTTTTACGGTTTATCTTATATTCTATTCGAAAGATATCGATACTAAACTAACCCGTATACGTCGCGATACGTCTTTTTAAATAAAACGATAATTTTGAATTTATTGAGGTTGTTTCTTGTTGTTTACTGCGCGTCACCATAATCAAATCGCTCTCAATGCGTTATATATACACTCTCCTTGCGGTGTAATAAAAATATGTATTAGGACTTTATTTTTTTATTTACCCGCGTGTCTAATAAATATACATAAATTACAATGGAGGGCGATATAACGGGCGTATAGTCGCCAAGTAAAATATTGAGTTCTGCTGCGTAGGTATTAAGCGTCTATCGACTTTGCCAGAGGTTAAAAAAAAATGCAATATTTCGAGGCATCCCAGTGAGTTTAATCCATGCGAATGCAAACTTCATCCGATTACTTCGTCAAGAGTGTCTATGTATGTATATACTCGTATATATGTATATACAGACACATTTATTTGTCAATGGAAAAGCCGAGTGGTGGTTGTCGGTAAATTCCGAGGATAAAAATGGATGCAATCGGAAAGTAAAGTAGAGAAAGAAAGAAAAATCACAGGCGCAAAGGAAACTCCGGTGCGAAAGCTAACGAAATAGAAAGGGAAGAAGAGATAGAGATAGAGAAACAGAGAGAGAGATTGGGAGTCGAGTGAATAAGAAGCGAGAGAGGGTGCGAGCGAGCGAGCGAGCGAGAATAGATAGACAGAATGGGGGTAGGAGCAAAAGCCGGTAGAGACGAAAGCCATTTCGCGACGCGTCGCTCTGGAACGGCCATAAAGCAAAATGAATACCTATAGTGCACTGAAGGGGCGGGTGGGAAAGGGGGGGGGGAGAGGTAGTGGGGATAGACCAACGACGCCTCAGTAAATTCTTTACTGCCCGCAGAAAATAAGCTCGCGATAAAACCAAGTCTCGGACAGTAGCGATATTCCCTTCTACCTACCCTGCGTTTAAAAAGCAGCTTACGATTCTTGGCGCCATCTTTCCGCCTACTACCGCGAGATTCCCCTCTTACGCGATTTTCGTCTATCACGCTCGAGCAGTCGCGTGCGGTATAATAAAAAATTATATATATATATATATATAATCGTAAATCCTACGCACGAGTCTTCGTGGTGGTTTATCTCATTCATATATCGGCCATACTCGAGATTTACCGCGAAACGAAAATTAAAGACGTCGGAGGGTAAAAAGCGATATCTAAGATAGTTTCTTATCTTTATTTGTGACATCGAGCTAAGGAGGTTTGTTTAAAGTCCTTCCTTCCCGATCTCACTCGGAAAAGTCTTAAGACTGATTTCAAACCGATACTGAATTCTCCACTTTATCGAGTTCAATTTTTTATACTTCTTGAATTATAGTTTCTTTTTCTTTTTTAAATTCGTCGCTTCATTGCTATTTCAAACCGATGTCTAATAAAAGACTTTGGGAGATTAAATATGTTACGCCTGACTAAACATTGAGAATATCTACTACAAGGAATACTCCTATATACGCTAAACACTTTTTTTCAAAAAGAGAAGCCAACGTCTTTATTCACGAATACAATATTTGTGTGTGTATGTATATGTGCGAAGCCCCGAACAAAGCAATTCAATCCGGAAAAAATAAGCTACTTCAAAAAAGGAGGGATAAAAATGTGCGCGCAGCCCTACTCGTCCCTTCATCGGGTCTTGTTTAACAGGTCCATCATCCATCGGCGTTCCATTCGGTCGGCTGATCTCCCCACCCAACGTCTTATCTTTCAGAGGCTCCTTATTTGCGGATTTTCCCGTGCGAATATAAAGCCTCCTCGTATATGAGCTTCCCGAGTATATATATAGAAGAAAGAGGAAAAAAAAGGAAGTGGTCACCTCGCATATGAGTTCCCGTGGTCATATATCGATAGCTTACGTACGCTCATAAACCGCGAAGGGAGAGCAAAAGGTACTCTCTTCCTTTTCTCTCTTTTATTTTTTATTCTTCTTCTTCTTCCTCATTTCTTACCGTAGGGTAAGGAAAATAGGCCTAGAAATTCGGTTAAACACGCTTCTCGGTTAGAGGTTTATTTATTTATTTACTTATCCGTCCGATGGTATATTTTTACTTGATGCGTCGCAAGCTCGAGGATCAAGCTTTATTTATTTATGCTGTCGTACGCGCGGCAGTACCCGTTTACGGTGGTTATTTATTGTTTGCTTCTGGAATTGCCCTCTACCCCCAGTCCCTCTATCTTCTTTTTGTACTTGCAAAGTTACCGAGCTCTCCAATTGGTCTTTCTGTGTTTCTGACTGCCTTGCCTCCTTTTTTTTCCTCTCCTCGCTCCCCCTCCCCTCCCTTCTTCTTTTTCGATTCAGAAAGCAACGAAGGGATATATACACCCGATGGATGGAATTCTTTCCTCGCATATATACCCAAGCGAGTTTTCCTTCGTTCTACTCCGGCTAGATTGGACCTTTTGTTTGCGCGTGGCATAAACCGTTATCTACATTCTTTTTTTTCGCTGGACAAAGCTTCCGCGATGTAATGATGATAAAAATATATACAAAAAAGGCGATACTCGAGTTTACTACATAACCATCGGCGATCGATAATAACTTTGTGCATTAACGTTTATCAGACGCGGTTGTTATAGTTTACTTTACCAAAAATGCAATAAATTTTATTCGAAATTGAGTTTCACGCGTACTTATTTTTATATTACATCTAGTATACGCAATAATTCTACGATAATTAATACGTTTATTTTACGCGATATACCAAAATAATTCAACTTTTTTTTGCAAATAAAAATCTATACACGTGTACTTGCTCAAGAGGAAGTTCTTTAAATATTCCAACAATAATTAACGTATACATTATGTACGGTGTAGCTATATTATTTTTTACTTTAATCGAATACTTTTGAGGAATTTAAATTATTCATAAGTAAAAATATTATTATTGTTGTTTAAATATGTTTAATGCATTCGTGATTTTATACAACTATTACGAAATAATGTGCATTACAATTTCTGTGAAAAACCAGTATTACATTTTCATAATTTTGATAACCAAGGGAAAAAATTTAATGATAACGCGTCGAGTACTCGGTAATTATAATCTTTTGCAAGAATATTATATTAAAAAAATGAGGTAATTCGATCAATGAATCCTACTGTTTTACATCAGTAAATATTCACTGAATCTTAAATAAAAAAAAATACACACATTCACAATTCGCTGAATATAATCCTGTCACTGTTGTTCACTCAGAAAAGTTGTCAGTGACAAAATCAGTAAGCTTTTCATCGTTTTAATTGAGAGAGTCATTTACAAAACCACTGCTCGAGAATAAATAATAACACGCTATGTTATTTCTATATATATATATATTTATAAATACAAAGTGCAAATTATTCTGTAGATAAATATCGTATTATTTCATTCTTCATTACTGTTGTAACCTAAAATTAACCCTAATTACTCTAAGATCTTAAAACGAAAATTTTAAACACTTGTTGTCATGCTAATAACAGACACTTACGTAGTTAAACTGGGCGTTGTACATCGTAAAAAATATATTCACCTACCCGTTAAAAAAAATGAAGAAGCGACGAGTGTATATAGAAGAAAATAATTTTATTGAATAATAATTATTCGTGGAAGCAAGAAACCGGAATTTCAATCAATTTTAAATTTAAATAATAAATAAGAATTTTTCTTGATTTTATTTATTGTAAATTGAAGGATAGGAATGAAAATAAAAACTTTAAGATGAAATAATTTTTTCGATACTACGTGTCTCTTACTACTACTAGAATTCCAGTATAAATAAGTGCAACGTCTTTTAGACGATAAAATTTCGAGTTGATATAAAATACCATATAAAGAATGTCTACATTAAAGCGAAATTATATTTTTGGTCAACCTCAGAATTTTTATATTTCATTTAAGGTTGGAATACTAATTATTCAAGGGATTAACCCTAGTGGAAATTGAGCATTCGAGGTTAGCCGAAAGCAGTTTTTGTCCATTAATGACAAACTGGTTTGCCAGTTTCAATTGAAATAAAACATTTTATAAGTGCCTTAATTTCTAATGAGAAAAAAACATAAATTTTAGTCAATTGTAGATTGATATATTGAATACAGCAATTTTTCTTGATAAACACTTTCAAGTAAATTAAATTAGTACATACATTTTTGTAAGAAATAATCTACGAGACGCGACTTGTCAAAAACAAAAGTCTTCAGAAAATGAACTTTTTTTAAAATAGAGGGAGAGAGATAGCGTCAATTAGTGTTAGCCGATCGCATTCCTGCGGGCAGAAGAGCGAAAGAGCGCTTTCGGTTGACACGGGTGACGGAAACCGTTGTTCTGGCAGACGCGTTAGTTGGCGTCCTCATTATGCGCGGATTATTTAGCGAGAGGGACGTTTCGGTTCGCTCAACCGTCCCGGGCTATCGGCGGCGATTGACCGCACACGCAGCTACCTCCCTCACTCACTCCCTCTCTCTCTCTTTCTCTCTGACATAAAGCGGCTCGACCACTTTCGCACCATCCTCTACTCTGATCTGGCTCTTTACCACTGGCGCGCTATATATATATACACACATCCCCTCTGCGTTATTGTGAATTCCCGAAACAAAAGCCGGGTTCATTAGTCTCCTTTTATTTCCAAAGCTTTTTTCCCCTACTCCTTTCTCTCTCCTCTCTCTCTCTCTCTCTCTCTCTCTATCTCTCTCTCTTTTTTGAATGCGTCAATATTTGGGATATATCCGCGGATTACTTTGTATCGCGAATCGTTTTCCTTTTTAATCATCCTGTGGAAATTGTGTCCGGGCGTTTTTGAATGTTTGCGGAGCTTGTTTTTAAATTACGGGTTCCTGATGCTTCTCGCGTGTATGTGGATGAATTTTCAACTGTTCTGTGTGCGCTTTTTTTTATTTGTTAACCTCGGGTCTCTATGACTCTTCTTTTATTTAATAATCCTGGGTTTCCGCGGTGTCGAGTTTATAATGTTATTGTACAATTACGCGTCGTAAGTACATTTTACATTTTTAATATTATTTTGTAAATGATAATGCCGTACATTTGCTTTTATTGTGTTGATACCACTACAGTGGCACTTTTACCTGATTCTAGGGTACGCACGAGTGCATATTCGATAATGCGTACTCATTTGTTTTTCGTATCGGATCCAATTTGTACATTAATCATTCTAAAAGAACTTGCACGTATTTAGGATAATTATTGATAAAGTATTAAACAATTGTGCTTAGTCCACGTCGATTATCATATATTCTCGAAAATTAATTTATGCTAATTGTTCTAATCAATCGATTAGTAGAACGTTATTGGATATTTTCTTTTATTTTGATTAATAAAACTACATTGATTTCATCGACCGATCTAAAAATTATAATTGTTTAAAAATTAATTAATGCAAAATTATAAGTATAATTTTGTTTTAGAAAAATTCTTACATTTGCATTCAACAATCTACGTGTAAAATTTTTTAATTATTTATTTAAATACGTTATTTGTGCACCGCGTATTCTTTTATATGAAATTACTGATTACCCATCATCTATTAAATATTTATTAAAAATAATTTTTTTTATAAAACATCAATCGTTTCGGATTTTTTCATAAACTTTAATCTTTCTTAATAATTTTCTTCATATTTTTAATTTAATATTTTAATCATCATTTGTGGATTGACAACTGCATATTCCTGTAATTTGAGCCCGACCGCCCATAAGAAAAATAATAATTTAAGTTTTATAATATATGAAAAGTCGGTCGTATACGTAATCCCTAAAGTTATTCATTAAAAGAATTATTATTCGAGAAAGTATTACTTAAAAGTCAACACATCCCGTAGAGCAAAAAAGAAGAGTGAAAGACGACTATGCCACTGGGTAAAGTATAAACGAGAAGTTGGATATAGCTAGCGCATAATCAATTCATTATGCGCGGTTCCAAATTAGTGCATCATAATTTAATAATCTATTTCATGAAGCTTTACTTGTTCATTATAATAATCAAATTAATTTCCCATCGTGAGAATAGTGTTTTGAGTTTCAACGTAATTAATAGTTTCACACAGAGGAAGAGAGAGAGAAGTCACCGCGAGTAAAATTACAGCAGCAACGCTTTTCCTTCCTACCATCCTATATATCATCAAGTTCATTGACTTTTCGGAGGGGGCATAATTTTGATTCGCTTTGTCCGCTCGATGGAATTTCGCATATTTATTTCTTCGAAAGAAAAAAAAAGAAATTTAACAGCCTGCACGCGGAAAGTAAACAGAGTGAAAAATGCAATTTTCGAGTGGGCTTCGATAAAAGCTGACGAAAAATTCCAAAATAACTGGCGACTCTCTCTTTCTCTCCCCCTTGACCATCAAAAAGAGAGAGAGAGAGACAGAGAAAGAGTGCGACTGGCCACAGAATTACTCTTTTAACGATCATTATCGCGAGACGTGAAATGGAAAAATGAAATGTAATTGATGGAGCGCGTCGACTACCGTGCGAAGGGCGTTATCGGGTCGACCTCGTATTTTCTCTCTTTCTTTCTCTTTCGATTTTCCCCCCTCGTTCGATTGCTCGTTTTACCCTTTTCCCCCGATATATATTCCGAATTCGGTCTTAAAAAAAAAACAAACACCCTCGAGATTTATTGCCGTTTCAATTAAAAATTGCATTGTCTATTTTTATACCCTAATTCTCGGTGAAACAGTTTTGACACATTTTAAAATTAAAATACTTTGCTATTCCTGTTCTTCCCCTACCCCTCCCCCCAGTCGCTTCTTTTTTTTCCGAAAAATTATACAAAATCGCTTTCCGCGCTCACTTTCAAACACGTAAATTTTATCAAAATTTTTTATTAAAATATTCAAAAAGCATCTCGAGAGAACGCGTGCACGAAAAATAAAAGCATTCAAATCCGGGAGCGAATAAGCTATGAAATAAATAAAATTTTAATACATGAAAAAAAAAGAAAACGTACGTGTAAAAAACTGTTGATAAACAATAATAATACGTATAGCAAGTATTTTAATGTAACGCGAATGAAAAATTAAAAAGTGTAAATCTTTAATTAGCGGGAGGAAGTACGTTAAATAAATTGTTTTCGAAAAATTATACATTTTCATGATATTGTTATGTATGGAAAAAAACAGTGACGAGCTCGTTTCTCGAACTGCAAACTCTGTCTTGCAAGTCAGCCATTCTATACCGCTGAGAGCCACGGACCACCACCGCGGACTGTGCTTCTTATCGTCATCATTACGTCAGGAGCGCGTCTCCCGTAACAATATCGTATCCAGGGAATCGATCGCCTGTTAAATTTTCAATGAAAATTGAAAATCTATTATTTTACAATTGTTCTGTGAAAATTGTATAAGAGACCTGTTTGGAAATAAATGTTAACTTCTGATTCTTATACGTTTATCGAATTTTTACCGGGTGATATCAATAATTGTAACGATTGTAAAATTTTATACCGAGAACAATAAAAATATCGGGACAGAAAAATTCTTATTCCTTTTTTTTTCTTCGCACACCGTATATTTAATATTATTTTTATTATAAAATCTCGACTGCTGAGTTAAATCGAGGATACAATAGAATTTAAATTAATTTATTCGAATTTTAATTAATCAATTAAAAATTGAACGTGCAAATGTAAAAAATAGGTCAGTGGTTTCTTTCACTCGGAATAATTTTATAGTAAATATTATTCATTTTTTACTAGATGAAAACGTAATTTTTAAAAAGAATAATAAATGTACAAAAATTATAAATTGTTGATGGATGAAAGTTTAAAATTTTGGAAAAGCAGCGTGAAAATCAATTAACCCGTAATTATCCTCTCTCGCAGTTGAGTAAGTGTAATAAACGTAACTGAAGTCAAAGTAGTGAAACGAATAGCTTTTCAACCGCTTTTGCGTAAGATCTTTCCGGCGTTTTGAATTACATCGGTCTGCAAAGTCTAACGAAAAGTTGAAAACGCCAAGAAAATCTATTTGCAATTATATCAATCTGTTCTTAAATACCTACGTAATTCCCATAAAAACTCTCGGTTCTCGTTATTTTTAATACGAAAATACTATTAATATAAACTATACTCTTACAATTTTATAGTATTTCGCATCTTAAAATTTTGGAAACTGGCATTAAAAAAATGTAATAAAAAGGAAGATTTATATGAGAATGAAATAAATCTAGTTATATTTAAATGAAACAAATGTAATCAATAACCAATAGTTTTGTTCTTTGTTAGAGATGCACTTAAGTTTTGTGTCACTGTCCCTCTTGGGCTCTCCGTTATCTCGTTCCGCGTCCACCAACGTCAGGCTGACCCTCGCTGACCTCCCGATGACCCGGACTGCGTCGTTCTGCGCGCGCGCGCTCGCGTTCTCGTTCAACTCGCGAGCGTCCTTATACGTACGTGCCAACTATACCCTACAATTAGGCAACCGACGGATCCTCCGAGAAATATATATATACGTATACATATACATATACACGCTGAACCTCGCGAACATCAGAAACCTCGACATTTAAAGGCGCATGCCGACGCGTCTCTCAAGTTTCGACTTGGCAGAATGAGCTTGACCAAACTTTACTAAACGCCCCCTCCGATCCTGGATTCCGAACCTTTCTAATTGCTGTTTATCGCTAGGAAAGAACATGGAGAGATAGAGATAGAAGGAGAAGTTGTTTCGCTCTCTTTTTTTTATACATCTCCTATTCTTCGTTTTGCCGATCGATTGTCTTGCGATCCTAGCGTTTACCAAAAGAGGATAAGAATGCCTTGGATTCTAATTAATGGTTCTGCGTTTAGTTTAGGTCTTTTTAACAAACTTTAGTTACAGAGTACTCTTATTATCCCCGGTTAGTAGTTTACTCGGTTTCTTCAATTATATGAGCCGAATTGATATTATCATTTTTATACTCGAACAAACTTTTTACCGTTCCTTCTCCTTCTTCACTCCTTTTTTTCAAAGAAATTTGTTAAATTCATTTTTAGTGAGATGTCGTTACATCTAACGTTTTATTTTACGAAAAGACCCCTTTCCAACCGAAATTGATCTATCGAAAAGTCTAGACTCTCATTTTATTTTATTATCGGTTTCAAATTGAACTGATTACTTTTCATTTTTGAGCACTTACAAGGTGTGCTTTGAAAAATCGAATAAGAACAAAAAATAGTCGATTTCATTTTTTTTACATTTAAAATACCTCACGATGGAAAATAATTATTTTTCATTTAGCTTCGGGTAAATTGCAAAAGCTTTCACATATAAATAATTAATAATTTAATTAAATCCTTGTTCACTTAATGTACGTACATATACTACTTTTAAACGCAACAAAGAAACGTTTTAGTTTTAAGTAATCAGATTTTGGCTTATAAAAAAATAATATTTAGTAAAAAATAATATAGTATATGCGTACGTTTTACATTTATATTACTTTAAATAATGAAAATATGAAGTTTGTTCTTTTCGTCCATATACGGTTTCGCCTAGAACTTCGAATGCTGCATATAAACAAATTTTTTTGTCCTAAACAACTATTTTAAACAAAATGTTCTTTCGTTGTAAATAAAAGTTTTGCGGTCGAGTTGGTTCGTACAACAACATATCGCTAAGAAAAGTTATAATTTTATTATTTTTCAGTTTAACCTCGTATACACTCTTTGGAATCCTTGGACAAATATTGTTATTTTTCTTATCAAAGATGTTATCTAACTTTTTTTTCTACACTAAATATACTGCAAAACTTACTTAAATTTATTTATTAACATTCGTCGGATCTCCAGGTTCTTAATAAAAAAAATGAAACCTGGAGAAATAGAAAAAAAAATTGGTTAGAAAGCAGTCGAACAAGTGCAAGAATATTTCGAGGACTCGGCATTGAGTATATGAAATCCGTTTGATACATATTTCGTCAACCGTGTGAGCCAAATTGAAGCTCGTTGACATTTCGAGGGCCGTACAATGTTCATCGTAATTTAATTTCGTGCAAGCTCGCATTTCCTCGAGTAAAACGTTATTTCGTGTAAACGTCAACCTAATGACGTTCGTGTGTACAAATTTATTCGAATCTGGTAATAATTTTTGATGTTATTATCATCGATTAGGCGACCATCGTTATTGCTCGGGAAGTCTATATATATAATGTCGAATTGTCCTCTCTCGCGATAATAGATTATTCTTTCAGCAGTGAAAAATCCTGTTACGCGAATGAAAATTACGTTTAACTGGGGTATAGCCTAAGGGAAGGGGTACAGAGGCTTGCGTTTCAAGTAAATTCGTCGAATAGCGCGATAAAAACTAATGCATCCCTTAAAAAATAAAAAAAAAAGGAAAACGAAAGAAAGCACTCTCGGGAAGCTATTAAGAGAAAAGATAAGTGGATTTCATAAAAATCCGGCGCGCCTGTAGCACTCGAACGTAATCGAAGATCGCGGCGTGGGTGGGTGCAGAGGGTGAGAGAGAGAGAGAGAGGGAGAGAGGGGACGTTTACTTATCCGACGAAGGGTACACGCCGAGAGAGAAAATCGGGGGGTGGATAGTTTCAAGAGGCCCGTAGAGCTATACAGAGGGAAAAGAATACAAGCATTCCGGGCAACTAGACGGAGTAAGTAGCCTCTGTATAAGCTTGCATTGTCCGGACGCGAAACAAAAGGCAGGTAGCTTATGCCGCGCTTGCATTCAAAAGCTCAAAGTTCAGTCTCAAGCGCCTCCTCTCGCTCTCTCCCTCTTCCTCTCTCTTCCTCTCACTTCTCTCGTCCTCCCTCGCTACCTCTTTACATTTATTTCATCCTAGTCCTCTCTCCTACTACTACACGTTTACCCTCTCCCCCCCCTACACACACACACACACACACACACACACACACACACACACACACACGACCCACCTCTTTTTATATATACACCTACGTATATTTATCGCTTCGTTCTTTGTGTAACTCGTCGTTTTCCGTAGCTCCTTAGTCACGGTACTCCTTTGCATCTCGCGCACTGTCCAACGTACTTTTTCCGGAGAGCTTTCCTCCGAAAGGAAAGAGAGAGAAAGAGATATAAAGAGGTATACGGTTGCTTGGCCCTTTTTCCAAAAATCCACCTACTCCAAACTAACCAATTTACTTTTCTCCGAGTCCTATTTTTCCTTGGCTCTCGGTGGCTTTACCATTTTCGCTTGGAAATGAATAAGGTATTAGGGTCCTTGTTAGCTAAGCCTGATCGGTCTTCGTTTTTTTCTTCCTCGGTGACAGTCTAAGCTGATTAATAATAGACAGGTTCGACCGAAGTGAATAAATCAGTCGGTCAAAGAATATTTCATAATCAAGATTTATTATGGATGTTTTCATTATACGTATATATTTTAGTAACGTTCTTCCTTTTCCGATATCCCAATTCTAATTATATATAATATTAATTGATAGGCATTTAATATTCGCACAATCGCACGTTTTCGTTCGTTGTTAGAAAGCAACTCTATATTTTTCGTAAACTCATATTTTAGACATTATCCCGGGTAAACATTAATCAATAAAGAAAATAGAGGGAAAAGCGTGAAAAATGTCCAATCGATAATGGAAAATGGAGCACCCTTTTCCCAAAATTTACGACGAGATAAAAAAAATTTTGTTAACACTCTCGGTTGATTATTAAAACCAACTAACAATTTATTTTTCCCACTCGATACTATATATATACGTATATATCAGGACCGTATTTAAATGCATAACGTTAGATCTAGAAAGAAGATAAATTCAAGGAGTAGATATACCCGGTAAAATTAGTTATTTACCATCTTAAATTCGAATCGATTTCCACTCGAGTGCATTATAAACTAACTTATGAAAATTTCAAAATTCAATGAATTCGATTATGCGATATATATGTGTATATATATAAAATTATCCATCAACAGACTATCGCATCCAATTTCACGAGTTCTTAAGATACCTTGCCAAAGCTTAGACGGAAAGAGAGAGAGAGAGAGAGGGCCTAAATAAAGAAAGAAAGGTAAAAAAAAGAGGTAACGAAAGTTTCAGTTCGGGAAGAGCGCAAAGTGAAAAGGAAACGCAATTCCCTAGGTGAGCCCGCGGACCGGAACTTTACTTTATAACGCGGCACGAAATCTATTCCTATGCAAACGAAATGTATGTATGCAAGCGACGGGCTATATACGAACGACACGTTTAAGGCGGGTGGTAGGCAGACGTAATGCTTCTCCCTCTCCTCGTTCAGAATTGGAATATGCGTTATTTAACCCTCGGGCCAGCCAGACGTAACCGACTCTTCCAACCATGTGCACGTATATATATACATATACATAATCCGTCCTTCTCAATCTGAATCTACGTTTTCTCGAGATCGATGGCTAAAAAACTCTCTACTTCCTACGTTATATAAGCTGATCTACCATTTTTTTCATTAAAATATATATTTTTTTGGGAAATTGAGAAGAAAAAATAAAGAGATAATATATTCATTGATCTATAATGTAAAAATATTATACCAGGTTTAGACTGTTTAAGAGACCGGTTTGAACTCTCTACAAAGTCTGATTTAAAAAGTTTCCCTAAGTTTTCGCTCATTTTTTTCTTCCTCTCTCTCTCTCTCTCTCTCTCTCTATCCTCTTGATAAAGAAACTTACCTTATAAAGTTCGACTAGAATTTCGAATAAAAATTAAGCGTACAAGATAAAATGTTTCTAACAGATTACTCCGTACATTGATTTATATTTTTGAAATGAAATCTTGGGTACGCGTGTGTACACTTTCGTTAATATAACATTGAAATGAGCGTGTGTGTCTGTGATACAGGAGGCGTAAAGCCAACGTATGTTCTTAATTATTCCTGAAAAGTCAATGTTTATACGTACTAGTTTAGTTGTGAAATACAGGAATGAAAAGCTGCGTGTGGACAACTCGGAAAATCTAAGTTAAACATGCAAATATTTCACTTTCAATAATTTCCATATTTACTCCAAGTGTTAATAGTTTATGTCGTAAAATATTTAAATTTTTATTATACGTCGCTCGCGAGACACGGCTTGTATGTAAAAGGGGAGGGTAATAATAAATTTAAAACTCTCTCTCTCTCTCTCTCCCTCTCTCTCTCGCGGATTTATGAAAAGAAGAAAAACGCGAGTATCATTTTGTAATTCGGTTCATTATTAGATCTATTTTAATGTCTCCGGGAACACTTTCGAGTTAAAAGGAAATTCATTTCGATTTAGATTAGCTCGGGAAGGTAAATAGGAGAAAGAAGAAAGAAAAAAGAGCAAGAAAGTTGAAAAAAAAAGAAAAGAGATTGCTTATACCCGAATAGAAAGAGAGTAACGGGCAGGTCATTCAAGTAGGAAATACGCGAGACCGAGGGTGGAAAAGAGTGGGGTTGTAGCAATTATGCGAAACAGGAGAAAGTCAACTCGAGAATTGAATACGAAAAGCCGATTTATATTTAGTTAACTCGTGAACTCCTTCTTCCTTTCTCCATGGTGTATAACTAAGCAAGTGTAAGTTTTGCAACGGAGGCATTATTAGATGGACAACTTTCGAGCGGATGTAATAATGATTATAACGACAATGGCAATAATAATAAGAGCAGTAAGAAGAGAGAGAGGGAGAGAGAGAGAAAGCTTCGCTTCCCTTCGCTTCGTCGTCTCGAGCGACATTTGCATTTTCTCTTGGCTGTTTACTTAGTCATACGAAATGCAAGGAAGTATTTGCGAGGACGTAAGATCCTCGGCGCGCGCTTAGCGAAACTGAATTATGTTATTGTCAGCGATACGCGACAGACGTCGTCACCAGGTGAAATTACATAAATGCATATATGCACCTAAGAGGAAGGGATTTCCAAAATTAAAATTTTCTTTCTTTTTTTTTAAACAAGGTGTATTACTTATACTCCTAAATCATATAAATGTTTGCCATACACAACATCGAGGATAGACGACTGAGCGATGGTTATGAAACGTTAAGTAAGACGAGCTGGATTACCGATCATTCAGTGATGCACGTCGTTGTAAATTAATGTTTCAACGAGCAAATGCAGAGACGCTCTGCGCTTCTGACGTCCTCGATCTTTGTTATTCAATAGACATTCTTATTATAGTTTCATAAAGATTTTTCTCGTAATAATACATTTCTTCGTTGTTTATTCAAAGTTATCCGAATTCTTTGCCCTTGTTAAGATGATTCACGGCATATATTAAATAACCATATTTTATTAAAGAAAATAAATGTAACGTCTATACCGCCTGCGTAGAAAAAATTTCGTGTGAAAATCATGGATAAATATTTACTTACAAAACCATGGCGAAATCGTGGCTAACGAGCAAAATCCACGATTTTCCTAGGTTTATACCATAAAAATTATTCAAATTGTAATAAAATAATTGTTAATTTTCATTGCAAAAATACGGTATCTAATTTATTTTAAATTATTAAAAAGAAGTTACTCTTAGGAGATCAATCCTCCAATATTCTACTCCGAAATCATTTGCCCTACTGATCTATTTTGTTAACATTCAGTTATAAAATGAATATAAGTTTATTACAACTGTTTTTTATATTACTTTATTGCCTAAATTTAATTTATTTACATAAATAATAAAATACCTCACTTGATGGTAGAGCAAAAATTAACAATATTTTTATTACAATTTAAATAATTTTTATTGCAGAAATCGTGAATTTAGCTCATTAGTTACGATTTTGCAACTAAACATTTTTCCATAATTTTCACATGAAATTCCTTGTACGTGGGCCTTGACCACTTTATGGAATTATATACATAACAAAGAAACCTGCAAAACTTTAATCCGATTATAATTTTTCATTATTACGATAAAATCGCCAATTAATTACGTAATACTAACGAGTATTATATTTAACGAGATAAAATAATATTTCAATTAATTATAAGTATTATTACATCGCTTTTCTCATTTATTTAATCGGTCCAACATTTGCGTATACGAATATTAATTACCAAAGTTTAAGAATAAATAACAGATTTGACATTTCCACCTGAAGATAAATGTAACGCGATTAATTAATACAATCGTGTAATAGTCTATACAATGTGTCGTAAACTGATCCTCCCAAAATATTGTTGAACGTAACATTAATTATCAATTTTTAATGCAAGTAAAGTTACTTTAATATATTGACGTAAAACATTCAATTTTATTAAGTTGTAATAATTAATTGCTACATTTATAAAAATCATCGATTTAAAAAATAAAAGCGCGAGAGAGAGAGAGAGAGAGAGAAAGAAAGAGAGGGAGAGAGTTGAATACTTGAAAAGAAATAAATAGTTAGAATGTCAAAGATGACTTCGTCGTCAAAAATCGTCGACAAAAAGAAATTGTAAATTCAGTGGTTAATAATTCATCAGGCATAAAAAGTGTAGCCATACTCATCGAATACAGTAAATAGAGGTAGTATTGTGTATTGATATATATATACAAGGCGCGTCGATAATTGTTCAAACAACTAAAACGAAATCGATCGTTTCGATAAAGAAGCAAAGTGTAGCCGTACGCGGTTGAAAAACGATACCTGCCCCCAGTTCTAACAAATGAAAAAAATAAAGGAAAAAGGTAAAGAAAGAAGTAAGTTCGGAATAAACCCTAATTACAGAGAGGTGCGAGCAAACAAAACGATTTCTTGTTTGTCCCTCGGGGGTATATGCCTCCACCGCTCGTCCCTCACCCCCTCCCGATTAAAGCGTTGATTTTCCGCGGGATGCGGGCAAAAAGACGCGCTCGGTACATTTCGCCAAAGTGAAACTTTGCAATAAATGTGCGCTATTCTTCCTGCGAAATGCGCGGTGCTTTTAACGAAACGAGCTCTCGTTTGGCCCACGCAAAATCGGTCGCGCAAAAAAAACGTAAAGAAAAAAAAGGTGAGAAGAATAAGCGACGAGAGAAAGATATATATATATATATATGTGTGTGTGGGTGTGTGTGGAGAGGGGGGTAAGCTTTTGGTAAAGCCACTTTCTCTCTCGGTGTTCCAATTCAAACTCGTGCGCAGAGCTTTCAACCGTTTTCACTTGACGCAATTGTGCGTCGTCGCATCTAATTCGACTTGGGAATAAGGTACTTGCGGGACGATTGCTTTTTTTCTTTCCTTTTCCTTCGTTTTTTCCCCAACTTCCTTTGAGCCTTTATACTACCTTTCCTTTTAAATGAAAGAATCGACTCGATAAAATCGCGCACCCCGACGTTGCATTTTTTAATTGCACTCTCGGGGATAGAGAAAATAACGAAACGAATGTTACTTGCCACGGAGACTAAAATGCTGAATAAACGACGTCACGAGACCTTGCCGCTTATTGTCAAAATATTAAACTAAGACGTTAACACCCGTTTGTATACTTTCGTATTATTTCAATTGTTTACATTAGCATTCACCACACAAACGACAAGATCGAAACTGTAGTTGGAATTCAATAACGAACGGTTTTTCGTGAATATAATCCCAGCAATTGAGAAAGTTTTCGATAACGACAACACGCGTGACTTTGAATTTGAATTAGCGACTGTCGTATTAACTTTGGAAAATATCATTTGCGAGATCGACAATGTCTTTGATGAAATTGATGCCTTTATGATCGAAGGAACCTAAGGAAGTAGTTCATCAGTTTACTAATAGACTCTTAGGTGATCAGCTTGTCGTCGATTCCTTTGAAAGACTTGTTATAATCCAACGTTAGCTTTCATTCCATCGGGATAGTGAAATTCACGGTTGACTTGACTAACCGGATAGTAATCAGTATTAACTATCAATTATCCGTAAGTCTCTTAGTAATACAAAAGAAAATTCTACTTTTACTTTGTATTCGAATATAATATAATTTTCGGGTGATTAAATGTATAGTACCCAGAGGGAAGTTTATGCCAGCTCGGTTAATCACGAAAGTAATGAGAAAACGAAAAGCGACACACCAGTTAAAACCAACTGAGCGCGTTTGATAGAAATCAAGGTACGGAATCAACAATGGCTTATGAACAATTACACGTTACGTTGTTTCAGCTCATCGAGCTCTATGCCCTCTCGCACCGCAAACCTTAAATGGCGTTTGTAATTCGCTCGAGCCCATCCGACACCCGGTGAATAATACGATGTAAACGCTTGATCCCGGAAGACAAATGATGTTCGTTAATAATAAGTCCAGTTTTTTTCTTTCTCTTTTGAAAAACATAAAATGAAACGTTATAGTTTTAGAGTAAAAACGAAAAAGAAAATAGTAATAATAATAATTCAACATCTGGGAATTCGTTTTTCGACCCCCACCTTCGCAGTGTGTATATAAACTAACGGATGCAACGTCGGCTCGTGTCCCCGGCAACATTTTAAAAACTCAATTATTAACCGAGCGATTTAAAATGCATACAAAACGTCCAATTCCCACGTACGGAGTTTTAATTAAAAGTTTATTTTGAAATTCCATTTCTGCGGAATTACTAGGGAGCAACAAAACATTAAATTCTACTCGCGGAATTAGTTTGGCACACGTTGCCATAATTTTCTTTTTGGCCGGAAAACTGCGGACCCCCGGTTGTTCCTTTGTTATACAGGTTTTTTTTCGTTCTTAAAGAACACACGTATATACACAGAAAGCCAGTGTATTTTAAAGTTTTTAATAAGAGTTCATTATAATCTTTCTCTTTCTTTCTTTTTTTTTTTGCTCAACGTGACTTCCTATCACAGAGAAGTTTTACAATTTTTTTCGGGAAATGAAATAAAAAGAGGTTATAAGAATGAGACTCGTTGCTTAGATTCGAATAAATGTGTACGTATTGTTTGAATGAATATTATTTTTTTGTCTCAGCTAGGTAAGCTTACGTTTACTCGATCCCAGGGTAACATTGAAGAACTTAATAAGAAACTGAAATTATATGGAACGCGTAACTAAACTCATGAATTCGTAAAGATGAAATTCATTATATATACACGGAACGGTAGTAATATACTTTAGAAACAATTACACTTTTGATTATAACTGTAATGTCGCGTTCAAACCGTTGTAATGTACAACACATTTAAATGAAAGAAAAATAAACGAACGTAAAATCCAATTAAAAAAAAAGAGAAACGAGCGAGAGAATTTCTTAAAATCGTTGGAATATAAATCTGGTGGAATCCATAGGGTATAAAACCCGTAACACCATAGAAATACTACGGGATCAAGCACGATAAATTTCCAATTCACAAGTTTCACGATCCCAAGTTTAACATCGGAATTTTTCCCTCGAGTCCGTAAACACGAGCCCCAAGCAATGAACAATCGTCAGCAGGAAACTAGTCCCCTTCTCTCTCTCGCTTTCTCTCTCTCTCTCTCTCTCTCTCTCTCTCTTGTATGAAAAGGGCGTAACGCAAACGACGCCGGTAGAGAAAACCGTCGAGGTTGCACCGCAAACAAGCGAATAATAATTCCAAAGGGTAGGATTTAATTCACCTTCACGAGGATTCGCCTCAACGAATAATAGAATTCGATCGTTAGCAGTCGCTCATTGTGCTTAAGCATCGCGAGCGTGTTCTCCATACCCCGTAATTCAACGCGCTTCTCAACGACCGATTAAGATTTAGATTGAGATTTATTACAACTCTCGGTACAACACCTAACTTCTTACTCGCCATACGTTATCGATCGTATTACATTTTCAAAGGTGGAAGGTTTGTTCTCGATTAAATCTAAAAACTGTTATTTACGGTGCGTTTGTATGTATCGAAAGACGATTGAATTCGTTGTCTCGTAAACAGGTGACTAGTCGCCCTCGAACTTAAAAATCAATGTCTGACTTAACATAGTTTCGTACTACTAATACTTGAATTTTAAGATAATTACAAACCGTTCTCTATAATGAAATTGTTAATATTGTAGTCTATGTTTTTATACATTAGAAGATTATGGTGAAGCTTTGCAATTTGTTCTTATATCAAACTAAAATAGGTCATTGTGCGCGTGTACCTTCATGAAAAATGTATTTATTTCAAAACTGTGTGTGATGTACGAAACAGAAAAAAGAAATTTGAAATATCCGTTACGGTTTTGTTTTACACGCGTATTATTACCTAATTAAAATTAAATTTAATCGTTTATCTACATTTAATTAATAAAACATTAATAATTTTGAAAAATAAGGTTAATTAATTTATGCAAATGAAGTTGGATATAACATTGTGTATGTACACGTGTATATATAAATACTGCAATAAATTATACGAAGCGTTAATTAAATATAGTGTAGAAGGAATAAAATTATTAATAAATGTATGGAAAATTTTCATTGTTCTGGGTAAAAGCTGCTTTCGAACACATATTTTTCGTGCGATTCGTAAATTGTAGAATATCTCGCGAGAAAATGTTTCGTTCATCACAGTTTGATGGAAAGTTAAGGATGAAAATGAGTTTAACGCAAAAGAGATGTAGATAACGAAATTTTAAAGGTGTATATATACGTATAGCAAGAAGCCTTCCATAAGGGGGTGATGATCGCTGAAGCGTGAACGATTATCGAAGAAGCCATCTAAAGGGTATTGCGTCTTGAAAGTTTTCTCGTGTGATTTCAGACCGTCGAATACCCTACAGCATACCGTCGGACTGGAAGGCGCTCTGGTACAGCAACCTCGATGATCTCCAGCGAGTCAACGAGGCGAACGAAAACAACACCGTCTCGAACGTGACGGTGCAGCTTGGCGGTACCGCTTTCTTGCACTGCAAAGTTCGCAATTTGGCAGAGAGAACTGTTTCGGATGCCGAGGTAAGGTCCTTCCCCTTTCGTGCTTCTACTCTCTGGTTTATTATGGCACCATTCCTACCGAAAATCCCCTCGAGGTATACACTACTTTTTCAATATCGAGTGCACCATCTCTTCTTCCATCTCTTTCCTACGCTCGCGACATTTCCGTTCCCGGTCCATTAAAACTCCTTGCCAACGAGAAAATGTCAAATCACTACGATTCGATTACCTACCGTTACACCGACAGAGACCTATACCCTCCTTTCTTTTTTTTATTTTTTTTCCATCCTTCGAAGGATCATCTCTTGGTAATAAGATAAATACTTTTTCCGATACCGTTTTCCTTTCTCTTTGAGACACTCGATACTCGGATTCTTATTTATCCAGGATTATTCGTTGAGCCTTGAATTTTCATTTTATTACCTTTATTTCTTGTACGACCGATTACGTATACCGTATACCGTATACCGTAAATTTATTAACGTTATGCCTTTCCTTTTTTCTTTCCCGACGATTAACGTATAGATTTCCTGTTCGATATTGTATTTAATAAATTTGACGTTGACAATTGTGTTTACCGGTACCGCACCATAGATTACAATTTACAACACATTTGTCAAATTAATATCGAATCACGTTGCGATAACGACTAAATTCACCGTGGGCGCGTTTACACTCAAAATTCATATTTTTACAAACGAATTATTTTAAAAAACGCGTTATTGTAAACAACGTAAAAAATAATTGCATTCTATCGTGTCGGTTTAATACGCAAGGAGGATTAAAATAATTTACGAAATAACTGATGGAACAATCGAAGGAGATAATACTCGATATGGACAATAATATATACGTCCATATGGATATATACCTGTGTATTATTAGATTGGTTTCGAATTATGCAATAAATTTGATCAAATAATTCAGTTGCCTAAATATCCTGTTATACCTGTATTACGCGATACTGTTCTAGATGTTTGCTCGAATAGATCGGATAATCCAAAGCCACAGCTCCGGGAATATCTGGAATTAGAAAAAAGTCTTAGAATCCACGAGGAAATTGCGGTAATGAATGAGATTTCCTATATATATACATATATAATTTCGAATTGTTTCCCTCCCGCGTTCGAACGAATAATATTAAGCTATATATCCCGTTTCGAATAAACAAACGCCAACGCATACTTGCAAATATATTTTTTTTCTTTGAAAAAACTGCCCGCGTCTCATCGATAGTTTATTTAAATTTGAATTCTTAATCATTTCATATTTTGAATAAAAGTACGTAATATTATTAAATTTTATACGCGATATCTTTATTCATGTACGCAAGAATAGAAAAGGTCAATAAAGCCTCCGGGCGAATATTCGAAATCCAACTGAAAAATCACAAAGCTCAAAGTTTATTCGCATATACGAATAATAATATAAATACCGACATTGAATTAAATTCATGCTGTTATTTTATCCGCCAGTATTTTTTTTTTTTATTAATTTCAAAGCGAATTTTAATAAAAATGCACGAGCTAATCGCAGTAATATATGTCACGTATTCTCAAATATTATTTAACTGTTATTTTCATACAGAGCACTTTATAAAATTTATTTTTTTTATAACGATTACAATCCGTTCAGACTTCGTTAAATACCGTATTGTTTCGATATGGAATTGTAATGAAAGTTCTAGGTATTACTTTTAGTCATTTATTTCTGTAAGTATGAAAATTCTCACATATATATATATTACTAATTTGTTAAGTACTACTTTTTAAATTAAAAATATATAATTTCTTATAATTTAACGAATATAATATAACGTGCTTTTAAGTAAATACTCATATATTTCAACGGTCTTAATTGATAAATTATTATCTTTGATAATTATTATCCTTTAGAATTTAATCAGAATAAAATTTTCTTACGTTCTACGTCCTGTAATAAAAATGATCCGTTTTTAATATTCAATTCTCGAATAAAGCCAGAGACTTAATAAAACAAATAAAATATTTCATCGATTTTATTGAAGGGAAAATTGATATTGAAAAAATTTCTGGTAAAAATCATATACACGTATGTAAGTTACACTCAATTTCAGTCAAGACCTAGACACGCGGTTACAAATTGCCGGTATATAAAATTTATATACACGTACATGTACATGCGATATCGAGAATGTATATATATATATATATAGACGACGGAGGGTGAATCGAGCTATCGTCAATTTCTCCCAATAACAATCCAACTGAAAAATCTTCAGGGTTCAAAGTCCTCCCCAGATCGAAGTATCTCGAAAAGGGGTAGAAGGGGAAAAGGGTACTAAAGGAATCGATATAAAGGAGAGCGCGTGGCTGCGTAACAGAGAGCGAGAGAGAGAGAACGAGAGAGAGGGAAAATCGAGAGAGGGCAGCTGCCGGTAACCTCGCAATTTTATCGAACGTACCTAATAGAACGGTAGAAGACGTGAACGTGAGGGGGGTGGGGGCTTGTGCCACTCGTGTAAGATTGATGTCCATAGTCGAGATTCGTGGTGGTGTCGCGGGCCAAACACCGGTCAAAGAGACGTCGTTATCAGCTCAATTTTGGCTCAAACTTCCCTCTCTCTCCCTCTGCACTTAGAAAGTTGAACCGTATATATTCACGATCAAAATTACACTGGTGTAATGACATTCACCATTAGACTCGGTCACCGCTCTCCTATTGAGAGTTTTCCGTTTGATGCGCTCGCGTTATAATTAACGTTTCTTTTTGCACCCTCTGAATTAGAAGCGACAAACCAATCGGCACAACTCGTTCAAATAAACTCAACCTTTTATTTTCGGGATAGATGGAACATATTTTTCTAAAAAAAAAAGAAAAACGGGGAAGAAATTCGTTTACTTTATTTTTTGTTAAAAAGGAAACTTACGGCTTGTAAGCAAATTACTTAGAGCTGTTTTTTACGTTGGCTGTTAAGTATGTTTCCATTGGAAATCGAATAGTCAAACTTGAATAGTAAATTTGAATACTTGGAGAAACTTTAATTTATTCTCATTCCATTTATTTAGTTTTAAGACCTCTTCTTAATTTTCTACAATTTAAAATGAATTGATCACGAGGAAAATAATACGCAACATTTTCTAACGAGTGTTGTTTAACATTTGGATATCAAGCCGAAAAGAAAAAAGCAAATCAGATTTTTCTATCCTTTGCACGAGGCTACGAAATATAAATTTAACTCGAGTGAATTTGAACCGTGAATGTATATATTTATACCGTACATCGATAAACGTTATCCATTACGTGCTCCAGTGATACGAATAAAAACTTTATCCACCGACGCTTTCTCCTTATAAAATTCAAGCATAATATTCGCTTTACGTTTGTTTTCCATTTTTTGTTTATACAAATTATTCTTGTTGTATAGATAAATATACGAGTACATAAAAAGAAAAGGAAAAGGATCGAATTGTGTAATAAAACGAAGACATTTCGGAGAGATAAAGGGACGCGTAACGCAAGAAGACAGAACGGGTCAAGCTGCATGTATACAATCGATTTCAATCTCGTACAAGGGAAGCTCGCGCGCGCGCAAACCCGACCGCCATTATTCCGCTATCGGCAATAATAATATCAGTGCGTTATATATACATATATACATAGGTACACTCATAGAAGTGGGTGGTAGTTCTAATCCACGAACGACCATTAATTTCATCCCCAGATTGTTTATTGCAAATCTGTCGTACGTACGTGCCGTTTGATTATTCCTTCCAGTAGCGTAACCGTTTTGTCTTTGTCCTATGCTCTCTCACTCTCTATCCCTCTCTCCCCCTCTTGAGAAAGCTAGCCAGGTATTGGGTAACTCTATTAACGCGTTAACAATCGCAGTTGGGTATATATAACTGATAACCATCGATATAGTACACAACGTGTGTACCAATTTTGAATTTGAATTCGAGGTAATTTATTATCGATTACTTTTTAAGTGGCAATATATACGATCGAAATTTAAGGAGATGCGCGCAAGCGTTCACCTATCGATCTTCCCTTGGATATATCTCGTACACATTCTACTCTCTTTCTCTTGAGAGTTTTAAGGATGCGATCAAAGTCCCTCGGAATCGACGTGATAAACGGACATGCGACGAGGGTTTTGGGGATCGGGTTACCGTTTTCTCTTCTTCTTCTCTTCTTTCTCTCTCTCTCTCTCTCTTTTCCTTCTCTTCCTTTTTTTATTTCGAGTGCCCCCGCGGTTTTCTTCTTCGTGGGAGTGTCTCTATCTCGAGTGATTTTTTTTATCCCCTACTACTCCCTGCACTCGTGAGGGATGTTTCGGGAAAGACTTTTACGATATTTCCGACGAGAGGGATGAAAGAAAAACCGGGAAATTGTAATTTGAGCACTATGGGCAATGCAATATTGTTCGAATAATTAATACATTATAACTTGCTACACCTTTCTAATTGCGTTTTTAGGAGTATAATTTAATATTTTAAAGGGTTTTGTTTAATATTTGCAAAAGCGCTTTCATTATATTTTTGAAGTATTTACGCGTTTATTAACATATCGCGAAACTCCGGTAATTCGCAAAGTTATTTAGAGAGAGCTTTCCAAATTTTATTATTACTGTTTATGAAACTTTCACACTGTTAATATAAACGTGTATTCTTTTTTTTTATATGTATAAATGTACCATCGTGTTAAAATTTTCGTGCTGCAAAATTGATGTTAAATTAATTTTGTTGGATTAACGGCAAACAATATTATTTTGATTAAAAGTACAATTTTAAACGATTGAGATTAATAAAATATTATGAACGTAAACTGTGGAAAAGGAAATATAAAAATTCGCTATCTCCGTGTGTGTGTGTGCGTGTGTGTAGATAATAACCACATAATTCAACGCTCAAATATATAGGTGGAATAAAATGACTCCAACTACATAGTAATTCGGAAATAGTAAATTTGTAACGAGCTACGTTTTATTACGGAATCATTGAGAAGAAAACAGGGGGGTAAAGAAGGAGAGAAAGGAGAGAGATAGAGAGAGAGAGAAACAAAGGATTGCGCTTGATTCTCATAATAAATTTCTCGAGACGATACATGTATATAACGCGGTAATAGAAGGGGGAAGGTCTCGTTTATTTTTCCCAAGCGCAAAAGCTCAGTCACGCACGAGTTCTCCTTCTTTCTCTTTCCCTCACGTATTAGTATTGATTTTCATACATAGACCGAGGACTCCGTGACTCTCTCGACATTTTTTATTATAATGAGATCGGCGACCTCGCGATATATACACCAGCCACTCGAGAGTTTTCCACAATTGATATTTTACGTCGAGTAGCGGTAAAAACCTGCATACGCGTACCTCTAAGAGAGTCAATCTTTTGAATAAATATTAGCGAAAGAGGAAAGAGGCTTAGGTGATTGCGATGGTTCAAACTATTTGTTTCCGCCTCGGTGGATTACTGCGGAATAAATACTCCTCCAACAACCCCTAACCGCATCGAGTAAATAAAAAAAAAATACATTTTTTTCTCCCCCGAACGAACAAGGTCAATCGTTGTGGTTTTCGTGGTTATGATTTATCGAGGAGCTTGTATTTATTAATTATGGGTTGAATACTTTCACGCTTAGGGGAATGTCGGGATTACCCAAATTACAGGCGTCTACCATTTTCTTTTTCCTGTCCCGGCGCATGTATAAAATATTGAGTTAATCTGTTAAATAAATAGTGGAAAATCTGACAAAATTGAGAAAGTCTGTTTAAAACACGCGGAAGAAGCTTACGGAGTCACTTTTCAAGAAAAACTCATTTTTAAATAAACTAACAGTTGGTCGATAATTTTAAGTCGAAAATCGGATACTAACGGCTCCCATAAATATTTGAGATAAAAAACTGTAAAATTTTTCCGTAGTTTCATAAAAAAAAATATTAATCCACCTCCTTAACGATTATTCTTTTATTTTTTTTGTTCATCAATTTGTAATCAGTAGAATTTGAACAGCACATTATAATTTATTTATTACTCTGTTTAATTTGTTATTAAAATTGGTCACCGCTAGTTGAATATTCGATTGCATCGATTGTGAGTTAACTACATTTAATTTACCAGGAATACCTTTAAACGTCGCTTAACTCACCCCCCCCCTCCCTCTTCCTCTCTCTCTCCCTATTTCTATCGTGTTTTATAGAATATTTAAATTCGCGCACGCGTGTATACGTATATATAGTTAATGTTTTATTGAACATCTGCCGATTCGTATACAATGTTAACATGTGTAATCGAATCAAAACGACAAATCGAATGATATATATTTTAAATTTTCAACATACCGCGGATAATGTGTATAACGTGTATCGGTGTTTACACTTGTAACCAAAAAAATAAAATTTTACTAGCTGTTCAACTTTGCTAACTTTGTAAAATCCTCAAAATAAGAAGAGGGTAGGGGGGGGGGAAATAAATAATTGAAAACGACAGCCTTGTTAGTTAATCGAGTATCCGTTTGAACTCATTATTTAAAAAGTTTGAATTACGAGCGACACATTGTGTAACTTTCAATGAGGTATAAACAGACAAAAGGAAAGGAAAAAAAATGCCCGAGTTTTCATCGTTCTCGTTTTAGCGGAAACAAATATAACAATCCACACACCTATTTTCATGTAGTAAAAATATCACACTTCATTCGCGTCCTAGTGACTGAATTTACTTTTACTTAACGCATATATTCACGTAGAATCTAAAAGCTATGTACTCTGACAAAATATTTTACAACCTATTAAAAAGAAAAGAGTGGATAGAGAGATTTGCATAGAATTTAAGGGGATGCCATACTCAACTTTTATCCTTCCTACTTTATCGACGTAAAATATCAGATAAAAATCGACATCACTAAAAGACTGAAGAGTTTGTTACCGTATCGTACATTAAATTTTAGGCGGATATAATGCAGTACCTTTTAAGAAATTTGAGAAAAAGAAAAGTCGATGAACATAATCTAGTTTTGTAAGAAAATAATTGCAAGTTTTGGTAAGAAATTTTTCGAATACTAACTATCTAAATTTATCGAATGAAAAATGATTCGTTTAAAGGAAAAACTGAGCGAATCGATATCCAGTCGGAATTTAATCATTCTAATCAAATTACTCTCTAAATGTTCTTCGAGTGAAAAATTATACCTTTAAAGAATATTCAAAGTAAATATCGAACTTAAAGAATCAAATTTTAATCTCAAAGATAACCTCAATTATCCTTTTCGAGTAAAAAATTACTGAATTCGCTCAAAAATATTATGACTCAGTTTTGATGTTAGTTTCGAGTAATTTTTCACTCTAACGAATTTAAAGAAAATAAATACTTCTATAATTACTCACCTAGATAGATTATTTCAAAACAAAGAAAGCAATAAATTTGTAAAAATGTATAAACAAGGACCTTTTTTAAAAGTTGGGATTTGTAGATTTCAAAAGTTATTTATTACACAAACAAAACTAACACTTTAGTGATCTGTTTGGCATCCATCAAAGTAACTCCATGAATAATTAAATGTCAGTTATAAAAATATCAGGTCCCCCACAGGTGTAAAAACTAATATTACGGTGTTACAACGCCGAGTGTTCATAGCGTAATTAAAAAAATTATCCTCGTTAATTTTAGTGGTATATATATCTCCAGTCAGTCTGAAACGCATCGCTACTCTATCATGTACGCTTATTATACACATAACCAGGTAGGGTGTCGGCGTTAATTTTTCTTCCGGTTGACCGCGTATATAGCTGTCTCGCCATTAGACCACGTATTACGATGCAAAGTGCGTTCCTCTCTTCCTCGGGATATCATAATGTTCACTTTCGGAAAAGGGCTACTACTACGACGTCGAGTAATCGCCTGGCATTAATTTTCAGGGTCTTACCTACCACTAAACTATGCGTCCTTATGCAAAGCTCATGATTGCTCGGTTACGTTTATAACCCTCCTTATGAATATCTCTACTACATGCCTATTTTTATATAAATAAATACCTGTGACTGGGTATCATTATAATTGACGATAAATTTAACATTATCTGCTTTTTTGTTCGAATTAATTTCAACTTCAAAGGAAACGACATTGGAATGAGCGGGAAATAATGAACTTTGTTCATGCACCTCCCATAAGTTACTTCCTATTGTATGGCTTTCGCGTCTTCGTTTCTCTATTGTTCCTCCTTTTTCCGGGGCTTCTGCGAAACTAAAATTAACTCATTCATTTGGCCGTATCGCCTAAAAAGAATTCTTTATTTTTTTTTCATCCGCGTATCTCTTTTCACCTGAATAATTAATCTTTAATGTATGAATTATCGATTGTTCGATCATTCACATACAATACATATATACACGTACTTGTATAAACGGAAAATTATCTTGCTCGTTTCTTGATGAAATATGGTGCTACTATTTCTCATTGGAGAATACTAATGTTTCTCAGTTTTATCGCAAAGAGGAAAAAAAATATAAACGAGATACTCGGTTTTAAAAGTTTCTTTTGCCGATACGGTAGAAAAAGGTGAATGATTTGAATTTATATCGGATGCAAAAGGAAGAACAAAAAAACTGAAAGCTTCGAAGGAAAAGACAATTAGCTGTATTGGTAATCAATAATTAGCGATTGCTAATAAGAAAATGAAATTGAAGGTACTTCATTGACATACTTAAAGCTGAAAGTAAAAATAAAAATTTATATCAATCAATTGGAGATATATATATATATATTTGAGAACACAATATTTTTATTCAATTGGTATTAGAATTGTTGATGATACTTATATTATTAAATAAAAAATGACAATCTTAATCAAATAAATCAGAATACAGTATACTTTTTCTTATTCGTATATTTCCTTTTTTTACACAATTAATTTAATTTTTAATGCATCCTGCGGTTTTTCTTAACTTTCGTAGTTAATTATCGGAATAAATACGTTAATTATTCAAGTAGTTAGATCGAGATACCGTGGAAACAGGAAAATCACAATAACGAAAAGTAAAGGTAAAATAAATTCTCAAGTGTAGGGGGCTCCGTAATTCGAGTGTAGCCTCTCTATTCTGGCTCTCCCGAGCTGTTCGTCTTCTTCTATTGCTCTGTGCCGAGCTCTTACAAGATGATCAGAAGCCACTTGCCGTAGAAGAAAAAGCCCCCGAAGGTTCCCTACGGTCCCTCTTGGACCGCCACTATTTTCTCATCACTCTCCAAGGAGGCGCGAGTTATATTTCACACAGGGTTCGCTAAAAATTTATTCCTTCCTTCCTACCTGATTTGTGCTTTTTTTCTTCCTCCTCGACCTTATACAACATAGCCCTCCTTCTCGTTATAACACTAAAGAAAAAGGAATTGTAATATAACGATGGATCTTTTTTTTTTCTTTACAGATTTCCTGGATACGCCGACGCGACTGGCATGTCTTGACCAGCTCGATGTTCACTTACACGAACGACGAGCGGTTTCAAGTCTTACATCCCGAAGGTTCGGATGACTGGACTCTTCAGATCAAATATGTGCAAGAGAGAGACAATGGGACTTACGAGTGCCAGGTGAGTAAATATAATCGTCGATTAACCTAATATATATCTGTGTGTATGTTTCATTTCTTTCTTTTTTTTATCTACACGATTTTCTGATAAGATAGACACGCCTACGTTGTTCGGGTTAACTAATGATCGTAACCAACGTGCTTTTCCCGAGGGTACATTACGGGCATTAATCAGAAATCGAATCGATTTGTTTATTCGATGGAGCTACGTAGAACGAGCTTCAGGGGGTGTCGAATCTTTCTCTTCTTCGTTTTTTTTCTGTTGTACGAGAGGGGAATATTCTGATTATGAAAAATTTGAGTATCGTGTAAAAAAGCTTCTTCGCTAATTTTGATCATTTGCCAGTTATTTATTCGATCGCGTGCATTATTGTATCGAAAAGACGCGAAAAAAAGAAAATTTAGCGTTTTAAATAAAATATTCATTTTCTCAAAACTTTACAAATCACTAAATCCACAAGACTGAAAGCATTATCTTCATAGAGATATTAATTAAAATCAAAGAAAGTTTATCAAATCTATATTTGAAACTTCATTTTTCTCATTCTCAACTCTATTAATTTTCTTCTCGCTTTTCCCATCATAAAGACAAACTAAAAATACTTTGTTACTAAAACATTAAATATCTAAATATTGGACTCATCTAAAGTTGCAATTTACGCTCGAAGCAACTTTGTCAGTTGTTTACATTTAATAGTTTAAAAAAAAGATATATATTTATATTATTTACTCATAACTCTGACGAAAATGAAAATTACTTCAGCAGAACGAATAAACATTAGTCAGTTAATTGAATTAAATACAAAACACGTCGAACATGCGTTAAAATTGATAGAAATGTGTACTTTATATTAGTTAATATACACAGGTAATGAAAAAACAGAAGATTGACAAGATTACAAGGATTCGAAAGTAAGAATCCAAACGTATTCACGAAACTTTATCAATGTTTTTCTCTTTTCCGGTAAAGGGGAGGGTAAAAGTTTCGGGTACCAAACGGAGGAAAAAAAAGACATGCGTTAGTGGACACGTTGAACTTTCAGACGAAGAAAGTGTAACGTTATCGCGTTTACCATGTTAAAATTTTCCTCCCGAAAGCCCATAAATCGCGTGGTGGAGGGTGGGGGGAGGGGGGGAGGGAGGGGTTGTAGGAGGGAGGTGGGGAGAGGTGGTTGGTGGGCCACGAGAAAATCTGTAAAACATTTCGCCGGAAGGCCATAAATCCCGCGTCTCGAGGTAGAGAACAAAACGAGAGTAAATTCGCTTGGGTAAGGAGAGAAAAATCCGTGAGGAAAATCAGAAACAAACGACGTTCCTCGCAACGACCTAACGGAAATCGACTGTAAGAGAAAGAGGGAGAGTTCTACTGACCTTTTAAAAAGTTCGACGTTGGCTGCAAAGTTTTGCCTGTCGCTTATGTTAATTTCAAGACGAATGCGACATACCCCAACTTGTTTCCTTAGCTGAACTTGAAAAACTTGCGTGTTTTTCCTTTCGGATTTACGTAAGGGAAGCCTTCACGTCTACAAGGGACGACTTAAACATATATGAAAAAGATTTTACTTGACCGAATCACCATGGGGGAATGTATGTACCCTTATTATTCCCTAATGGAGTGCAATATATTTGTTCTTCGATACCTCTAATCGATCCTATTATTTACGAACGAACGACGACTTTCTGTCCGTACACGATAATTTGTGTAACAAACATTTTATTATCCAATTATATTATTTATTTACTCGTCTAAAACGTGTTAAAAAAATATAAAATTAATTTTTGATCGAGCGAAATATTCCACTTGGACTAGTTTACAAATACCTCTCTTAACTACAGTTTAACTCTGGATCAAAATGGATTTAACAGGAATTGTTGTTACTGTTAGAGCGCCATACTTTCGTCGATAGAGCAAAGTTATAATCGATCGGAAGTTAATTGTAAATATGCTGGGCTTAATTTAAAATTGTAATTTCTCTACACCTGTATACGGTTTCTCATCTTTTTTTTAAACTTTTGTTTTTTTTTCACTCCCAATATAATATCGTATTCTTTGCTATTATATTAACTTTTTATTTCGTAAGAATTCAGGTTATATTTTTTTATTCGTAACAATTTTAATGGATCATTTTACATTGGGGCAGGTATACGATATATCTAAAATCTATATTTTTAGGTTATTAAAGTATGAATTTTAATTAAATTTTAATCAATTTTATTAGATTTTTCTAATTACAGTTTTCTTAATTATTATTCACGTCAATCTTTCTCGCAAATTGAATATCCTTCGCTTTTTGCAAAAAAAAGATCATCGTCAAGTTTACTTATTTAAATAATGTACGTGCAAATTTGAAAATTGCGTTGGAACAATTAAATGTCTGCCTCCGCGATTAAAATCGTGGAGGAAAGAACATGACTTAAAAACTTTCCGAATATTATTAATTGAATTAAAAAAAAACCATTTACATATTCCTCTTTAAATGAAGAAGCGAAATAGCTAATTAATTTATATTAAAATGCAAGTTCTCGAATAAGTGAGAAAAAAAGAAATTGCTTAGTTACGCGATTAAAAAAAAAGGGAGAGAGAGAGAGAATTAACGTTACGGAGATTCTCAGGTGCATAGTTAATAAGAATCCGATTTTCCCTCTCAGATTCGAGACGTAGAATGAAATCTTGGGAATTTAATAACGCGCTTATACGCGCGCGCACACACATGATTAACATTTAAAGTTACCACGAGCACGTTATCCGACTATATTCATTTGAATAGGGAAGCAAAAAAAAGGGGTTGAGTGAAGCCACAGTAAAGAAAGGTACATTGAAGTTTAATAGAATTTTTAAACCGGTACACGCATCTTGAAATAATTTACAATACATACACACACGTGCACACACATACACGGACACACACGTACACGGACACATGGATATAGCAGAAAATCACATTTGAGAGTATAAGGTTAATAAGAAGCGAGAGCGTTGTGGTTTTAATGCTAGACGGGTGTAACACCATACCGTCATTATCTTCGAAGCGTAGCATTTCGACTAGCAAAAAGTGAAGCGAGAGAGAGTGGGAGGGCTCTCGAAATTCTCGGGCGTCTCGTTAAAACGATCCAACGGCTTATTGTACCAGATGCTCTCTCTTACTCTTGCTCTTTGCTGCTATGCCCACCTTCATCTTCTTTGTGCTATATGGGTCTAGCTATTAAGACGCCTGATTTATGTACGACCAAGAAGAGAGAAAAAGAGAGAGAGAGAGAGAGTGAGAGAGCAAGGGTGGAAACTCATGAATTCTCGGACTCGACGATTGTTTTATTAGACCTGTCTTTTCCTACTTGGGGATGCTATTTGAATTTCATATCGATTGAGGTGTCTCTTTAACTTACGACTTCTAAAGTCTTTTAGACCCTTCGGTCGTATTATCGTTATTCAACGAATTAATTAAATAATAATTAAATACGCGTACCACATTAGCGGATCTCGAGTCAAAAAATATGGAGATAAGAGATTGTTTCGAAAGGAGTAAAAATTATAATAAGAAGAACACTGGAAACAGCTTGAACGTAACGCGTATAAGCATCCTTTAGGTATGTAACCTTATTTCTACTTCAAGATCGGAAGTTCCTTTGAACTTTGAAATTTGACAGTTTCGCCCGAAGGTAAAAAGAGGTAGGAGAGGATAGGACATATTATCTACACGCGTAGTTCGCGCGTGACGGATATTCCCGACGTATCGTTCCTCCAAATCGTACTTTTAAAACTTTCCACGGAAAACTGTGTATAAAAGTACATACTACTTTCCAAAGACTTTTACTTCTCCCACTCTGCTGGCATCTGTTTGGTCATCTGAGAAATTACTTTGCTACTCCTCGCGCCTTCTTTGAGTTACTCAATCTTTCTCTCTCTTTCTATTCCATCCAGCAAGCATCAAACTATTTATTTAATTAAAACTCGAGTTATCTCTCTTTTTTTTACTTAACATTTTGTTTGTTTGTAAACTTTTTCGGTCGAATGTTTTTCCCAAATGCTTATAGCTGTTTAAAGATGAAAAACCTCGATTTCAAGAATTTTACCACATTTTCTTTTTCGACGTATAGATACGAAACACGAATCGTTGTGTAATAACAAATTAATTCAATAATAAAGATTAAGTTCGCAGATGTGGTAAGAATTGGGGGCTCTTCATCTTTTCATTTATACAGTTCGCACTGACGTCGTCTATTTACCCCCGCATGACTTTCGTCCGCAACAACTACAAGGAGTACCAAGTTTCCGACTTAGTCTCTATAGTATGTGTGTATATACGTCCGATTTGCCAAGAAGTTTCCTTTCTTCAAGGCGGCTCGAATCCTTCGGGATACTTGAAGGTTGACAAAACCAACGAAGGGAGCGAGAGAGCCAGAGAGAACCAAGACCGCAAGTTTTGCGCTTGCGACATCTCGACATTACGCTTTACTATTTTTATTTTCCGTGATTGCAAAGTGTTGGATTAAACCAACAAATTTTAGATTTCCTTCGGTTACTTAATTTTTCTCTCTGTGCTCTATTAAAACACGTACAGTATCAACTTCATCACTGATCACTGTCATGATCATAATAACGAATACTGCGTTTCAGTAATTAGATAATGAAAAACGTTACTAAAAATAGAAGAACACTTTCTTGATATCTGATCAATGGTGAATACAACATATACAAACTTTAACTATCGTACAATCACTATTTAACAATAAAATATTTATGTTTCAAATTTAAAACAGTAGGATTTTGTTTCTGTAAATGTGAATTTAAGTATTAAAATATTAAAGAACCAATAATTTAAATTATGAGTTTCTCTTTGTTATACAGAAAAATGGATATGTCAGAGTGATCGACTCTTCAAAAATACAGATATTGAATTTTTTTATCATCTTTAGAAAGCAACGATTCTATGACAATTCATTTTTTCAATTAACGAGCAGTATATTCTATTTATAATACTAATTAATAATATGTTATTGTAATAATCATTTATTTTATTTCTATTTATAGTACCAGTATATTCTTATGCTCAAGATACTTGATTACCGTAATAATTTAATTAAATTTAATTAATATAAGATATGACCTTGATTTTCAATATCTACGCCTGATCGTATAACAATGAAGAACAAATAAAATTGATACTAGAATTGTAATAGTGATACCTTTTAAATATATACTGATATTTAATTTCCTTTATGAAACAAAAAAAGATCGACGTAAAATAGGTTTGGATCTTTATTCTATATTAATGCATTGGTCATTTTGTATTTTATAAAAGACAGTAATATCATTATTTTATTATTAACTGTAATGCAACTATATTAAATTTAATATATATGTATATATATAGAATTATTAGAAATTTTACTTTTAAATATTTAATTAAATTCTTCAGCGAAATTAATTAACGCAGAAAATGAAAAATTGAAGAAAACGATTTATTTTCAACGATATATATGTTAAAAATCGTATTTTTTTAAGGTACCTAAGTGAATTTCTATTTCGGAATGTCGAATTGACATATATATATATTTTAGAAATAAATGTGCACTTGATAATCGATTAAATATTAAAATTTAATTTAATATAATTTATTGTTTAATATGTTATACGAACGGATGCATTAATTTACTTATTCGACGAGTTCCAATCTGCTTTTGACATTATTTTATAATACTTAATTACAGATAAAATAGTAATTTACTTATACGTCGTACTATTAAATATTTAAAGATAGATGTAAGTAAATATTAGAAATTTATTACATTTAAATAAGATTTCAATCGATAATAAATATTAATAATTTGAAATATATTATATTTTCAATTTAACGATCGAAAAGAACATTTCATATAGATATACGACGTTAAAAAAATATCCCGCAATCGAGGCTCCATTCATGAGTTTTGCGCCAAAATCGAAGAGTAATCCGCAAAAATTGCGCGGCCTCTCAAAGGCCATAAAATGGCATAAAGAAAAATCCTGAGCGATAAAAATGTATTGGTTAAAAAAAGGAAAAGTAGATTACATTAGTTTCTTTTTTTTATTATTTAATTATGAAGCCTTCACTCGTAGTCATTTATTTACTTAACACGGTTCATTCCTATACATCCACCGTAAAATTTCAATCGATAGAGGCAAAAACGCTCGTGTGCATCCTTATCCATCGGGCTGTTTTATCCAAGTTGAACAGTTTCACCTTGTTTCTCTTCGGGTGCTTGTGTATAAAATCGATTCCGCCCAGTGGTCTCAATCGCATCGAGAAGGGATTCCTATTGCGATGGGTCCTCGGAAATATAACGAGTTCATTTAATTGGGACTCGGTCCGCAAAGTGTCAATAATTTTTTTTCTTCTTCTTCTTCTTCTTCTCCTTCTCCATTTATATTGGATATTTCTTGAACATTTAGATGCAAGTGAGGATGCTTGAAATACTTTTATTTTTTAGATTGCCGAAATTATAGTCTCTTTTCAAAACAGCCTTTTTCTATTGGAAAAATAAGTGTGTCAATTCTTGAATTAAAATATTTAACAAAGCGTATGTGCATTAAGAACGTTAAAAAACAATTATGTAATTTTTATGGAGTAGGTACATTTAATTTAATAAAATTGTAATTAAAAAAATATATATAGATAATCATGCTAATGTTGCTGTGACATGCAAGAGTATCACTATTTTTACTTTAATGAACAAATTTTTGAATATTTAATACTTATTTGATATTTTATTATTTTTTTAATTAAAGCTATAAATTCTATAACAAGAAAAAGTAATTATAATTATTTTAATTATTATTATCACATATTTAATAATATACGAATAGCATTTATTGCTGTGTCAAAACGTGTCAATTTTTTAATAAAATAATATTGTAATTCGAAAAGAATTATCGATTATTCATTATTTTAGAATATTATATTAATTAATAAATTACAAATACTTTGTTAAGCAGGCAGGGCATTCATTTATCCTACATGCTTTAAAAATACTGCATTATTCCTATTACACTTTATATATATATATATATATATATATATATATATGTATATCAATTTTTTGTGCTCTGCAGTTATATGCAAATATATCGTAATGCAAAAAGAATTCATCGAATTCAAAGAAATACATTTTAAAAAAATAATATTGAATTGATTAAAATAAATATTTGTATAATTTAAGTAACCTTTATTTAAAATAAATATCATTTTTCCGCTGGTTCGTGTTTATTTATTTCAATTGCCAAAAGTGTGCAAACAAATATTTGACTAAAAATCAATAAGTTACGAAAATAGTATACGCTCGTCTCAAAATCATAGTATTGAAAAAAAAAAAGAAATAGTTAATTTGGCTCTGCATTTGTAGAAAAATTAATAAAATGCCGTTAAATAGATGTGATACGCGAAAAACTTGCGAAATTAATTACTGCGTGTCAAAACGAATTTGCACGTATAATTATTCACGTCGACTTGAAATTCGAGTTTATTATAAAAATATGTATATATAACGACTTTCTAAACTTTAACGCACTTTCCTTTTTTTCATGACATATTCGGATTGCTAAAGGATATTCTGTTTAGAAATTATATGCTCAACCTACTTCCATATATTAAATTTGTTTAACAAAGTAGGTAGATTCGTTGATTATACCTATATAATCCTTATCTTTTCTCTATAATTGGATTTCCAACATTTAAGAACTGTATATATATACGTATATACATATATAAATATATTAATTTTCGTTTCATTGGGTATTAATTAACAGTTCGTCATAATGTAAAATTAAAATATATATATATATTTTTTTTTTATCAACTGCAAATGTACGCACAGTCTTTTAATTAAGAATAAACTAAAAGTTTTTCTTGCACGAGACATTTAATTAAAATTTCCACTGTCTTTATAACGTGATTACATTTGAAAGGTACAGGGAGAGAAAAGGATCAGGAAAAATTACAAAATGTCTTATAATAATTGCAAAATTTTGTAGTTGTATTAAAAAAAAAAAGATAAAATATTATTAAACTTTTAACGTTAAGTAAAATGTACTAAAATGTATCCGAATTTTTGATAATTATCTTGTGTTTTATCAATAATAAAAATAATTAATATATCATTTAGATTGTTTCGTGTTGTTTAATTTATTCTACATATGTTTATTTCAAAACGATGTTATAACGATTTTTAATAGTATATCATTTACAAATAGCGAAAAAAATAAATATTTTTTTAATGATTTTGTAAACGAACCGTGAACGCGATATGCACCAAATTGTTAGCAAATTATTTTTTACAAGTGTTCCGATATGTACAACATTTACATAAGTTTTCATTTAATAGTTTATTTATTTCCCCGTCTCGATCATTAATATCCAAAGTGTAATTTAATACAGTTTATTACTTTCGAGTAAATAAACATTAACATTTTCCCGTATAAATATACTTATATACCATCAGAATTAATTACGATGTCGCGCAATTTTCGCCGAACAAACCTTGAACAAAAACAAGTGATGTTAACGTTGCGTACAATATATATTTTTAAATAAATTTCGTAAAACACGTTATTTACGCGTATATTAACGAACAATGTAAAAAAAAACGAAAAGATTTGAACAAACAATGTGTACAGGTATCGTGATAAAATAAACGGATAGTATATATATACATATACATATATTTAAGTAAAAAAATATTATATAGATTTTTTATTAATAATAATAATGGATTAATCTTCTAACTATTTATATGCTGTATCTATAAATAGATGAAATTGTATAATTTATCATTCTCATTCAGACGTTATTCAAAAAGCTTTACTTAGACGACTTTCGTTTGACATTACAACAAAAGGACTCGATATCTATTTAAGTGGAAATAAGTTAATAAAAAATGGATATATAACCTTTAAATGTTGCATTATCAATGAGTTGTGTATAATTAATGCGGGGAAAAAAGTACATAAATTTATGATAGAATTCCAGCGAGTAATTTAATTAATTAGACGTACAGATAGAAATGAAAAAGAGGGTGGGGGACAGACGTACATTTGTTAATAAAATACTCGAGGAATGAATGAAGCGTAAGTGTCGTCAACTACTTTTCAGGTCACTGACGGTTAGAGCTTCATGAATTTTGACAAAACTCACTCGCGGTTGTGTGTACGCGCGTGTGTATATGTATATATAAGCTTTTGCCGAAAACAGGGTGGCGCGAATATTAAAGGGCCAGGAAAAGGGTGGTACAGTAGAGATCGCATTCAAGTCGTTCCCCACCAAAAGCTTATATGCATCAGGTGCCCCCCGTCCACCCCCCTCCCCTATCCTTTCCCTCGACTACTCAGCATTCTGTCTTTCACTCGAATTCTCATTTTACCTCGGTCTCATTTTACGATCTTGTCGTTCTCAAAGCGTACGCCTTCTCACCTGCGTCTTCCTCTCGCGTTTCTCTCCTTCTCACACACACTCACTCTCTCGCTCTCTCTGTCTTTTTTATGAGCGCGAGTGTGTGCGAGTTTCTTTATCTGCCGAAAGGTTTGTATATATTTTATTCTTAGACACGGATGGCGTTTGTGATTATCGCAGACACATTTTACATTTGCTCGTATTTTCTCATTCATTCGCGTTGCGGTTGTACATGTATATATACGCGCCTGAGTTTTCACGCTGCAATGTTCGCTTCAACGTATTAGCTACTATATTCACGGTTTAACAAATGTTTTCCACTCTCAACTGACACTCTCGTTTGTTATATTTCTATTTACATAAGAAAGAATGAAAGAGAGAGAGAGAGAGAGAGAGAGAGAGAGAGAGAGAGAGAAAGTTGTTTGCTCGTAAAAATGCAAGAGTTAAGAGTTAAGAGCTTATGATTGAGCGAACAATGTTTACCAATGGTTTTGTTACTTTTTATGATAATATCGTTTAAGAGTTACAACGACTAATTAGAGATATTTTACGTTTATAACGTGCCCATTGATTCTCTATATAACGCATATACCAGTGATAACGATCAATTTCATGTGACCGAAAAATTCACACTATTAATGTTATTAATGCACCATCGTATTTTAGTATGATAATTATATTTACGATAATTATAATATTTGAAAAATAATTAGAATTACTTTAAAAGGCATTGTTATTGAGAAACAATTTTTACAAAAGATATTTACTTTAAGATTTGGTATTTATACAAAAATGCTGATAAAGTTGCAAATTCAAATGTTGGAACTTATCAGTGCAATTTAGGACAATCAAACTGAACACAAGAATTCGTATCTTTTGACATTTTTTAAACGACTATGTCAACTATTTTATTTATAATACTAGAAGTATAAATCTTGAATACAAATAGATTTGCGCAACCCGTCGTACACTTGGATGAAACATAGTGTGTTAGACTGATTTCAATGAGAAGAATCGCTAGGTTCTGAGTGACAAATCTAGTAACGCGCTTATCTCAGAAAATCGAAAGACTAGACGGTTATTTTTTTTATCAAAATTTTTTTCCATACAATTTTTAATACTTTTTAAAATGGGAAATTTTTCTATGGGAGTGTCGAATTAAATATTCTAATACGAATAAAGCTAAATTAGATTTATAAATTTAACAAAAATTAATATTAAAAATATTTAAAAGCTTGATTTCAATCCTCAATTATTGATACGCTGACCTTATGTTACATTTAATAACACGATATTTTAACGTTTAATTACGTTTTTTAATCCGGGTATAAATCTATATTATATAAAATGCTATAATAAGAAAAAATTACGTCACATTCTAGAACTGCGAACGTTCGAATCCAAAATTTGGCACATATTACGAAAATAAAAAGAAAATGTAATTTCTTGCTCGTACAAGCGATAAATTTAATTTTCCTCTCTGTCGTATATATATAATTTACCAAAATATCGAGCGTTAAAGTCTACACATATATATACATTCATAAATAATATATTTTCTCTGAAATACATAATATCTCTCCATCGTGTTCTATATAAAAGTAAGCCCGCATGTTGTATCGTATTACATGTCCATTATGAATTTAATATACAAACCAGGATCTAATGAAATTTGCTCACTGAATTTCGACATTTCCGTATATGTATATTAATATATATATGTATACACGCGTATATATACGTATAGTATGCGTATAAAATGTTTGAATACGAACGTATAATGCATCTTTTCTCGATATAAAATTCGTACGATTTAGCTTGTATCCCTCATTGGATGCATTATTAAACCGTTATATCCAGGGTCATTTTTGTTCTCTCCCTTGGTGTCTCTTTGTCCAAGGTATCTCGACTCATTTTCACCGGGGGAACCGGAAATTCCTGTGTATAAGCCTTGGCGCTGCAGTCTTCATTAATATAGACATCCTTTAATGAGTAGGGCGCTGTCGAATCACCGAAAAGCTTCGACTCGTGTGGGTATATATATACTCGCTCCAATACCATTATCCAAAGTAGTGTGAGTATATATATTTACTCGTACGAGTGCTCTTTCTCTCTCTCCCTCCCTCGTATATTTCGAAAGATCGGCAAATTTCCACGACGGCCCAGATTGTTTGCACAAATGAAGGCTTCCCCGTGGATTATTATGCATCGTATTCCTGAGTATGTATAACCTATTATTTTAATGGTCTATCTATCATTACTAAACCTTGTTTTGCTCGATCCATAAATTTCCCTTCTCTCGATCGAACCGATGTTTTCGATATATGTACGTACTTAGGCAAGAGCTTTACAATATACAAGATGTATTGGAAATTATCTATATAGCTATACATCTGTCCTTTATCATCTGTTGAGCGGGAAATTATAATTTTGTTTATGTACTTGGGAAGTATATAGAATATAAATTGAAACTTAGATAATGATCGAGTAACAGGGGGTGTCAAATTCGTTGGGTTACTAGTCGAGTCGTTTACCAACTGACAACCTACTGTTTTAATCAATATTAATGTTTTTTATTAATACGCAAACGAAATAACGGAAACATTGTGCTTCGTTGCGATACGATAAATAATAATTGTTGAAATTTTCAAGAAGATACTGATAGCTGAAATTGTTTAAAACGATTAATCTTATAAATTACTTCGCCAACCTTCTAGAAACTTTGCACAATTACAGATTTCATCGTAATGCAGGGCAACATTCTCGTGGTTTTGCTTGATTTTCGCAATAATTTTTGCAAAAACAGTACTTTTCAGTCAACAAATGACTCCGATGGTAACATAACGAGTTTTATATCCCCTTAAGTTTCTTAGGTTACTCTTAATTATCGAAACTATTCATTTAACTTAATTTAATCTAGTGTATCAATGGTATAATATTTATAATTCGAATGTAAAAATATTTAGTGACAACTGTCTAGCCAAATTTACATTATAAACGTTTCAATTTCCAGTAGATTTTTGATTATTTTATTTTTAATAATTACAATATTCATTTATTTTGTTTTGTATATTTCTGCATATACTTCTTTCATTTTTCTTTCTTCTCCACTCGTCATCTAAACACCATTCTTGAAATAATAAATTTTGGATGGAAATCGATCAAATAGAAAATTTAGCCTGAATTTCCAACTTCGAAAATTTATAATAATCTTTGCGAATTTCAAGTTGCAAATGACTCGTCAGGAGTAAATTACTAATTAATTCAATATCATCAATTGGATAAATTTCTATATGTACTCGATGATTAATTTATGGCTGTTTTCGAAATTTTAAATGCTTTGCGATTTAATTAAATATTTAATTGATTCAATCACGGGGAGTTTCATATTTTTAATATTAAAAAGTATATTTGTGTACGTGGTGTATATATACATATATGTGTGTGTGTGTGTGTGTGTGTGTGTACGTGGGTGTACGTGCGTGGGTGTACGTGCGTGGAAGTTTGTGTGTGTATATCGACTCGTCAGACCTGTGATTGAATTTTGTAAATTACTTTTAAAAAAAAGTTGATGCACGTAAAATTTTAATTAACCAAATAATGATGTTCGTAAGGAAAACTTCAATCATATACGTACAACCCCTCAAATGAGGTAGTAATGTTTCGTGATTATTCGAAACTCAAAATACATATTATCATTTCCCACGTGTATAAACAAAATTGTAATATCACGCTGAACACAAGTGATAATGGTCATGCATCTATACAGATAATTTTCAATGCACCTTGTATTATTAAATGATTTATTATTTTTTTAACATATTAATAAACAAGTTTTTAAAATAATAAATTACGAAACGTTGAATAAATATAATTAATACCTGCGCCCGTCTAATGAATCGTTTCATATGCTTGTAGCCTACATTAAAATCTTTTTACATTCTTAACTGCTATTATGGTCTCGCAACTTAAATTAACAAGTTTTGAAAAAAGTGCCTCATAATTATGTAACGCTGTTGTAAATGCAACTAAAACTAAGGGATACTCCACGTATCAACCTACATACTAATAACAATAAATGATTTCACATATAGAGAAAAAAAAATAATATCCGCATCGGACAATAGAAAATTCAAATCCTAAATTATTTTTAATGTACCTCTTTCTTTAAAGATTAAACTCATATTTCATATCACAAAGAGTGATAAGCCTGAATAAAAGAAGGGTATGAAGAAAAAAAAAGTAATGTGTCTGGAAAATGTGATAAAAGAGTAGTAGTAAAAATTTATATGACGCAGATTTGCATAAAATACGTTAAAATTGTAACACAAAATGCTTTCACAGCCTTAATCTGATTTAAATGTCACTAAATTTATTTCATTCTTCAAATAATTTTCACTCTTTCTTGCACTGAATTTATTTATATATGTATATATACATACACAATATATAATGCAATATATATATATATATAAGTAACTGTGCTTGCCTACAGGCTTGACGCAGAATGTAACACTAACAAGGAGACCCTCATATGTTTGGGAAACGGATCATGCCCAGCTTGTAGTATATGTTTTCTAATATAAAAATATGAAAAAAGCCAGAGCCGCAGACTCTAACAATCATTTTTTCAAAAGTTATACGCTGTTAAAGCAAAATTTTCAAAAAATAGAGACTTCACTTTAAACGCTTGTAACTTCTAACCTATCAAATATTGACATTCAAACCAAAGTTTAATGAAAAGCTAAGATAAAATAGATATATTTTAAAAAAAAGTACGTTCAAATCCGTTGAAATGGAGCAGAGTTATAACCGAATTAATAACTAGAAGCAATTTTAAACAAAAATTGAGCAGTACAAATTTTATTGATTTTTTTAAGCTAAATTTCTTCAAATTCTTAATTCGGCTATAACTCTGCTCCATTTTAATGGATTTGAACGTACTTTTTTTTAAAATGTATCTACTTTATCTCAGTTTTTCATTAAACTTTGGTTTGAACGTCAATATATGATAGGTTAAAAGTTACAAGCGTTTGAAGTCTAGTCTCTATTTTTTGTAAATTTTGCTTTAACAGCGTATAACTTTTGAAAAAACGATTGTTAGAGTCTGCGGCTCTGGCTTTTTTCATATTTTTGTATAAGAAAACATATACTACAAGCTGGGCATGATCGGTTTCCCAAACATATGAGGGTCTCCTTGTAAGTGTTTTTTCTATTTTGTTTTGTCCCTTTCCAGAGTATACATACTTAAACCTCACATTTTAAGAAAGAACGAAATTTCATATTTTGTTCCTTAGCGTGAAATATCATTGGTGGCTTCCGCCAAAACTGACTCGCTACTTTTTTCCAGTGAAAACTTCACTTGAATTTCGGAATTTTTTGCACAATAAAGGAAATTGAGGTTATAATTTTTATTCTGTATGTTTGACATTTGAATTTGATTAGAATGAAATTCTAGCTCGATATCGGAATATTTTGGTTTCTCTGTAACGGAATCATTTTTCAGAGCAACTATAAAAATAAATAAAAATTTTGATTTATTTTGTAGCGTATAAATAAATATTCCAAAACTACGAGAACGTATAATAATAAAATGAATCGACTCGAACTATACATGAAAAGTTTAGTTTTACAATTTCGAAATAAAATACCAAAGAAACATTAGCGATCAACGGGAAATCTAGAATGTTGAATAGCCATTCGAGATACGAATAGAATTCTAAAGAAATTCATAGCCCGCACCGCAACAAGGATGTTACTTATTCGGACTGCTCCGAGTCCTGCATCAGCTGGACTCCCTATATGTGAAAATTTCCTGGACACACATGTATATACATGTGCAATATATATACATATAGATATAAGGGATGAACAAAGGCCGAGCGCGCTTTAAATTCAGGCTATAATTCAGGCGTGCCTCGTCGGCGATTCGAATCTATGTCAGCCGCGACACGGTGACCTTTCGCCGGAATAAATGCAACGCAAGACAAAGCTATCCCTCGGTAAAAGCGCGAAGCAGAGTCCGAAAGAGAGTGAGAGGGAGAGAGGGAGAGAAAGAATAAGGTACGTCCCATTCAACAGGCACAATGAATACGTTAATTAATTCCGGCCGTTTAAAAGAGGAGTTAACAACAACGCCCGCGGACTTCTTTATCCACCTCCTCTTTCTAGATTCTTTTTTTTTTGTTATCATACCGAGCGTCGCGCCCTTTCACAGTTGCCTCGTTTTCTTGCGCGACGTTATAATTTAGATTGCAGCATCCCTCTCGCTAGTTTTAAATTGCTCCCTTTTCTTGTGTATATTTTCCTGAATGTTCTTATAGTCGAGAAGCTAACCGTCTACGAGTCGAAGCTTCGTTTTTTTATTCTCCCTGGCTCACCGTGTTTCAATAACGTGGTCCAACTTTTTGGTTATTACACAAGTTATATTGCGTGCAAAATTTCGTCTTCTTCTTCTTCCTTTTTGTTTGTTTCATTCGACAAGTTGAATCTGTTGGTATACACGACAGTGTTATCTATATATCGGTATATTTAATTGGGTCGTAAACGTTCACTATTTGCTCTTCAATCAATTATTTTCTGATTGACTGGCCGCGACTCTCTGTTTGCAACTGTAATATTGATTTTACCTAATTAATTTATTTAACGTCTGTACTATTTCCTATAGAGTGAGAGAGAGAGAAAGAGAGAGAGATCGATATAACTATTATTCATCGTATAATGTACACATCTTATGTTATTCGAATTGGTGTATTTGATACCAAAACAAGAGCAGAGTCTTTTTAATAACCGACCATTGCTTCCTCCATCAACAATATTATTACGATTGTTTGCATTAACTTTTAACTTTCTTAATCTCCACACAAAAATTTAATTGTTCGCGTGACGAGTGGTATTGCTTAAGTGAACGTTCGGATCTAAAACCGAAACTTGAAAATGTTCATTGTTAAATCTTGGTTAAACTGTCTCTAGTAAATTCAGTATATGTTATATTAATACCCTTTGAATATTTATAATCTATTATTCAACTTTGCATAAAACCGTTTTCAAATTCTGGATTACGTAATTAAATTATGGGCATATTATGATTGTTTCATAGGGAATTACGTATACGAATTCCATTTCGGGTAACTACAATTATTGCGGACGATTTCCGAATTTCATCGATTATAACGGGGAACGCTATTACCGTGTAAAACGACTGTTTCAACTAAAAATAAACAATACATTAATATAAATAAGGTACATTGTTTTCCGTTATACGTGCAGTACATTATGAAGTGTGTATATGTGTGTTCAGCTTGAAGTCGTACACGACTTGAAAATAATACTGTAAGTTGTAATTATTATTATCGATAAGATACTTGTGAATGAAAGGTATACTCGGTGTAAAAATAGCATCACTATATGCATTTGCTTCGGTTCATTTTATATTATCAATAATAATAGCACGATGATAATTCAGTCCTGCTATCCATGAGGTTAAAAAGATCATGTTGTTTAAATAGCTTTTAAAATGTATATTGTTTTTTCTTATTTTTAGACGATGTTGTACACATGCATTTTACATTTATCTAAACTCTCTTATTATACATATCGGTAAGTTTATTAAACATTCGTGTAACATATTCATCTCGCTGTAAAATGAAAAATTTATTTTTTCGGAAAAAAAATTCAAAATTCGGAGTTTAAATATTATAACAAATCTGTAAAAGTTGAATGATAAAAAAGACAAAGGTGTGTCGTCCAGCGTTACTCACAAAGACAAACATGCACGGGTAGGTCTTTCTCCCTCCTCTGTCTCTATCTCTGGACTTCGACAGGAAATTAATTTCTAGGCTTGCAGACCGTCTAAAATGCACTTCGTCAAAGGGGACAAAGCACCGCGTGACAATGAGAGCCATATTACACGGTATTCCGATACCGCATCTGTTACCACTGAAAAGGTGCGAGAACACTCGACTTAATTATCATACACTCCGATGATTCACAATTCAACCACACTAGCGACTTTCCAATTTAGATTTTCTTTGTTTATTTTTTTCTGTATTTTTTGTCCTCCACAAACCTTAACCACGGAAATTTGATGCTTCTACCTTACCGAATGGGATTAAGACCGATACGTTTTCGTAATTTATTTTTGAATGGGAGTTACTGCTTTGACGAGTAATCGTATTTCGCAACGAGACTGTAGATCCTTTCTACGTGTTATTATTATACACTACTTCTTCCTTCTTTTTTTTCAACAAAATTATTCGGGGAGGGATGGGATATGAAAGAAATTAAAACCACAACTTTTCAAGGATAATATTTCGTTTAACGAGCTCGAACGTGTATTGTGCGCGTTTTACACGGTCCAAGATAATTTAGCACGCGCAACATCGTCTCATTAAAATCGAACTTGAGGTAGACTCTCTCTCTTATCGTCGAATAGTCGAATTTTCGTTATCTAAAATAGTAAATTAAAACCTTGCCGAAACATTTACTAATTATCCTGTATTAATTCTTGTTATCGAGCTATAATAAAACTCGTTGTTAAATACTTATCAGGTATCTATATGTATGTGTAAGAATATAACAAATATTTAAGGTGAATATAATTATTATAAAATCATATTCATATATAAAGTTTATACAATTTAGATGAGGAAATAATACATGAATTATAGATAAATTGTAATATTCATGCAGTTTACTGGTCGATCATTTATTTTCATTATTTACACCAATGAATGATCCCTGAAAATTATAAAATAAATAATCATTATAGAGCGTGCGTGGATATATATATATATATATTTTGATAAATAATAATTAGAAAATTGAACTGATATATATCGTACAATTGAGTGGGTTATTACACGTTAACCAATAATTAAATTATTTACTGCGTAATTACAATACTGCGTACAAGGATATTGAATAATAGCAATTATATAATAATTTTTTAGGAAATCCCAACAATTTACAAATAATAGATTGTATACATTTCGAATAACATAGATAAATGTATATTATTATTTGTAAATTTCAAAGGTTAATCTGTCTGGAGAATAAAAATTGTATCGAGGACTAGGTTTTGTAGAAAGCATCTAGATGTACTAAATAAAAATTGTGGTCCCAGTATGGGAAAATGGAAAAATTCGGATTCTCAACTTTTGTAGAAAACTATGAGTGTAACATTTTGAATACGCGTTAGAGTGAAAAATCACTCGATGTTAGAACCAGAACTAAGTGACTACATTTAAGAGAACGGAAATTTTACTCGAATTAAGAAATTTTTCATTCGAAGAAGAAAATTGAAATAATGTTTGAGGTCATAATTTCATTCTATAAGTGTTGTATTTAATTTGACGATCCACTCGGTTTTACCTCCAGAGAAGTAATTTCTCACTCGAAGAAATTTCAAGGGACTAATTATACACAAACAAGCGAATAGTCACTAAGTTTCCTGAACATTTGGGTAATTTTTATACTTATCTTTTCTCCGAATGTAAGTTTGGTGAAAATATATGATATTAAAAAAAAAAGGGGTGAGATAAGTAGCGGAATGATAAAATGATAGTTAATAATTGTCAGGTGGCGGGTTAGTCACCGGTAATAGCCATTAAATAAGTTGAAACAAATAGCGTGTACGGTAGTGTCTCGACAACAAGAGACGGTAGGGTAGAATCGTCCGAGGCCGTACTAGAAACTATTTAGCATTTGACCTACGGCCATCCTTTCTCTCTATCTACTTCTCTCTCTGTCTCTCTCTCTCTCTCTCTCTCTCTCTCTCTCTCTCTCTCTCTCTCTCTCTCTCTCTCTCTCTCTCTCTCTGTACGTGTACAAGTAAAAGAGGTATACGCGTTCGCGTGTTTGGGTTTCGTAGAGCACTCCCATCCCCCTTTTCTCGTCTCTATTTGACGAGGTTGGAACCACGTATATGGCACACTGTGCGCTCTCTCGAGTTTGTCACTCATTAGCACCTCGCGGTTCCGCGGCAAAGGGCTCGTTAGCGCGGGAAAACCCAGGAAACCCCTAGGGAAATCGCGCTCTACCAACTTACCAAGGGGACTCGAGAATCGGCCGATGTACTTTACCTTCTTTCCTCCTCTTCCATGGATGTTCCACTATATATGCATACACCCTCCACTATATGAATATCAACTTTTCAAGAACAGAGGATCTACCGTCCAACTCTCGTTATGCACTGGCCTTAACCATTTTTAACATACTTTTCTCCAGATTTCATCTTCTCTGTGACTCTGTGTGTGTGTGTGTGTACATAGTTTGACATTTTTATTCTTCGCGTTTTTTCCTTCTCGGATTATTCTTATAATTACGGTCTGACTTTTCGAGTGGCTTGTATACACTGTCTAGACACGCACAGCGCTACCTTCATATTTTAGTTTTATTTTTAGTTATATTTCACTAACGAGGTTTGTAACAATAGCAGAATATACTTTTTATTTATCAATAATGTTCAAGTGAATCAATTAACAATGAAAAAGGTATTCTTTTTTTTTAAATCAATTGATTGATTCCTTTGAACAAAAAACTGCTTATTTACTAGTTTTTAACAATGCACCTAAATTTTTTCAGCTTTTTATTCAATATTTGAGAGCATATTGAACCTTGAAAATAGATATTCTTTTTTTTTATAAATAGAGGAAACTATTTTTTAATAAATCTACGTATGTGAATTGTTTCAATGTTGAAAATTAACAATTTATATATATTTTGTGGGTTGTTTATTTAATTATTTTTTTATCATTTTGAATTTATTATTTAGTTTTTCAAACAAATATATTAAAGAAAATTTTTTTCTCGTGAAAGCGTAGGTTCTTAGAATTTCAATTCAACATTTTTTTAAATGCTTTTACGATTTGAAACTGTCCCGGTGTAATAAAAAGCACAGTTTAGAATTTTTATAATCACCAACAAAATTTCCAGGTGCTTTACTCCTATAATCCATTATAAACCAACCTTTGACGGTCTGTTCAATATTTTAATAATTGCATTACTTTAACGTATAAAATTACATTTTAATATATAGATATAGCAAACGGACAAAAGTCAAAAAGTCTAAAATAAAAAATTTGAATCACGTATTTTCCAGCAAAAAAAATCTTTAACCGCTTCTGTCGTATCGTTTTTGTGTCACGGAAATTGCCTGAAGATTTATTACGAGCATATATGGATTAAAATTGATTTAAATGTGAATTATTTGTTTAATCAAATGTACGCGCCGATATTAAAATTTTACCGCTATACCATTTGATGCGCTTCCTCGTAACTCGTCGCGCGCATTATGTAATTCAACGATTAACGATCACAATATAAACATCAGAGCCGTAAACGAATTTTATTCATGCTATTAAATTTAATACTCAACGCGTAGCCTTTCCCGAAGCGTGCGTATAAACATCCAGCACCCTATATCGAAAAGAAATGAAAAAAAATGGAGAAGTACGAAGGAAGATTGATTATCGAATCTGAAACTTGGGTAAAACTGAGGGTTTCTCTTTCTCTCTCTTTCCCGTTAAAAAAAAGTTCATTAAACTCAATAAAAGATAATGTTAATGGAATCGAAGTCGAGACAAAACCTTGTAATTTACCCGAACCGTCTTTGCTTTGCAAGCGACCCTTAGTTTTCATTTTTTTTCATAGAAACAACGAGGTGTCTCGAGAGGTCGACCTAATCTTGTAGCTCATTAGCAAAGCACGTCAAGAAATTACAAAGCGCTTTTACCTTTACTGCTAAACTTGATAGTATAAATAAATTGTATCAGTTTGCATCTAAATATCTCTTACCCGAGTTAATAATTCGGTCAAAAGTTTAAATACCAAAATTTCATAAACATTAACTGCAATGAGTACCGTCCTAAAAAAAAAAAGAGGGCCGATTGAAAATTTCAATCAGGTCCATTTCCAACATTTTATGCGGACGAATAATTCAACTGACTGCGAAAATTGAATTTCCGATGACCGATAGAAGTGAAAGGGGGAGAGAGGGAAAAAGAGAGATAGAGAGAGAGAGAGAGAGAGAGGGAGAGGAAAAAACGCGTATAGCACTCGTAAAACTTTACTGACAAACATCCTTCGGATACTGCAGATAATATCCGGCGATTCACGGAAACTCGTACGCGTCTCTTTTTTTCGCTCTCCCGTCTGGTGAAAAAAAAGAGGAAGAAAGAAAGAGAGAAAGTTTAGTAGAAGGAATAGTAGGCGATAACAATCGTATAAACAAAAGGATGACGTCGGTTACATTAGCGAAACTTGGCACGAAATAGAGACTCGACCATCATAGAGAGGTCCTCACGGGGCTTCTTAACTGAAAAACACAGAGTTTCGCGCGCGCGCGAATGATATTTCACCTTTCTTGCCGGCTCGCTGGTTTATTCCTCTGTAGTGCGGACGATTTCACCCGCCGCGAACGCTATTCCCTCTGGTGAATTCTCGGGATTATATATATAGATATAGATATAGATGTATATACGTATATAGATTCCTCGCAGCGCGCAGGGTGACTCCATTTTTGTGGAATTTGAGAAATATTGCTTCTTAGGTTTTACTTCTGAGGAATGATTCTTCTCTTATGTTCGCTATGTTTCTTATTAAACATGCTTGTACCTATCTGAATACTTCCCTGGGGAAAATGTTTTATTTTATTTTCAGAATGTATACGTACACTTCGCGTTTAAAAGTTCCTTCGTCTTCCAGACAATGTGATGGGTGTATAAGTGTACATTGTAACCAATTTATTATTATCTCAAATAGTATCTACAGTATTTATAGAAAAATTTTAATGAAATTTCGTCTATCTACCTGAGTCAACAATAATAAGCTAATCGACTTACGAGAAGAGTCGATTCGTTATCAATTTTCACACTAAAAAAAGTATGAGAGACGATGAATGATTCTCGTTAACTGTTAATGAACGTGGATTGGATTTTGAGTGAACTGGAATATTCATTGTCAATTATAACGAATCGATTATTTATTTAAAGTATCGTTTTTATGAAGAACGATCGAGTCTTAACCGAACATCTTATATTATTAAGAAATGTGAGTGATCGTACGAGTCGCGCATTAATCACAAATAATTCATTTTCTCGTACCCAACAACGTTCACGCAAATAGACACAAAAACGTCAATATCCCACGTGTAAAATCACAAAATCCCTTAAAAATTCAAATATAAATTTCTTGGCAATCCCCGTAAAAAAAGCAATAAAAGAGAAACCTCGGAAGAAAAACAAAATCCGAACGTGACGCAAACATTCCTGAAAAACAAAATGTCAAAGAATGAAAAAAAAGAAGAGGATGACAGAAAGAATTTAGCAAAAAAAAGTGTTCCTATACGCGTAAACTTCCAAAAGAAAAATCAATAATAAAAGATAAAGGCTAGGTTGTAGTTGAGTTCCCAGGCAAACGGTTAAAACCATCACAATTACTCGGAATGTCAACTGTGCGTCCGGCGTTTGGAATTAATTGTCGTGTCTTATAGAAACTGGGAGAGGTGGAGAAGGAAGCTTCGCGCCCTGATATTATTTGTGTGAGTCGTGCGCTCGCCAAGTCGCTTGGCTCGCCTTCCTCCGACAAGACAAATATCACCTCACGCGAGCGCAAACATACCCGCGAATTACGACTGTCTCTACGTGCGAGCGAGAGAGAGAGAGAGAGAGAGAGAGAGAGACAGAGAGAGAAAGAGGAAGGTATGGGGAACGGGTCCTTTACCGATTTCCCGAGGACATAATAAGGGGATTAGCTCCCCGCAAAACGGATTATGCTAAACAAGGGTCCTTGTTGCTTCTTCTCTTTCTCTCTGTGATCGTGGCAAGTATATCGCTAGCCTCCTAAATTAACCAGGTTCTTTCGCCAGAGAGGAAAATTGCTTATGACAACGTTACACCACAAAATATCCCAGTGCTTTCTTTAACAACATCAACCTTCTTGCCTTTTATCTCGAGCTTAGTCTTATAATCCTTCGAGGAATTTAGGTATTTATCACGCGATTTCATTACTCGATAAACTGGTATATACACCCTCGTGTTTATTCTCGACGATATCGATAAAAGTGAAAGTTCACGCTTTATTTTTACTCTTGTGAAAAATTACCTTTTTTCTGATCCACGCGATATAAACAATTGCAATTAATATACTAGGTATAATCAATAATGATCTTAAAATTCGTCAGTGCTCACCCACACAAATGGTGATTGAAACTATATAATAAAATAATAAACATTCGATTAGAAAATTTGAGAGACTCCTATAATATACATTGTCAAAGCCTCTTTCTAAATGCTTTCATAAATTACGAAATAAAAAACTTTTCTAACTAAGCGTTTTGTATAGAACGTTGCGCAACAAAGTTTCACCTACATAGCTATCAACGTTAATTACACAAAGACATTTTTGTTTATACTCCTATTTTTAATATAACGATTTTATTAAAAACTCTAATGTGTAATTTCCATACAACGCGTTTAATAATATATTTTCTGTTTTCAACATTTTACTGAATATATAAATTATATAGATCGAATAATTAAATTACAATAATAAATTACCGAAAAGTAAAGTATGTATATTCGATAAAGTAAAAAAAGTGCAAATTTATATATCTTTATACATCTTAGTTTATTAATTAATACTAAAACAATACACATTTATAAAATGAAGAAAGGAAAGTTGTTGCGTATGATTTATCTTTATTGCTTATTACGGCTCATAAAATGCATATATGCACATTATGCGCAATGGGTTCGAATGCATATTTAGTGCTAATTTAAACGCTTTTAGAGAAATTCGCTTTTGAATAGTCCATTGCTTTCGGGCGATTCATAGTTAATAGTTTTCGCGTATACAAATGCGCAAATTGGGAATCGCCCTAAAAACTTGTACGAACGAAAAGTTTGTCAAAAAAAACGAAAAAAACAAACAAACGTATATATATACAATATCGTAAAGTCAAGTGTATTATCTATAATAATCACCGAAATAAAAAGTAATCCGATGATAAAAATAAAGTATATAAGAACGAGTGAAAATCCGTCACATAAGGTGTTAAAGATCAATAAATAGCGTAAATACGATATAAAAAAAGAAAGAGTAGAGGGTTGTCGAGATTAACCGTTTGGTCCGAAAAAACGCACGAGAATTTCGTAAATAACGCGAAATGTTTTTTTTTCCCTCGGAACCCTCCTCTTGACGGTCCGATCGCGATAAGCGAAGCCATTACGAGTGTCGTCCCCGAGTCGAGCGGATTAATAGAGATTTATTTATACGTCGGTTCGCGCGACGTCTCCTATATACGAGAAGGAATTGTTCGCGCGCCCGCACGACTGATCGCGTGACGACCTCCTTCCCCTTTACGTGCTTGGCTCTGCCTATGCGTCGAATAAAGTCTACTGCCGCCATTTCTCTTCCAAGTTTATACGCATAATGTATAAGAGAAAACGCGCTGGCCCGAACCTCGTATAATACCTTATAACAACCCCTCCTCTCCTCTCCTCCCTCCCCCTCCCCCTTCCGCTCCTCCCACCCTTTCCACCTCCTTCGTCCGATCGAATGGCTTTAACGACCCTATTCGGTTTAGGCCGTTCACCCGGACAAGATATACACTTCCCTATATCGGCGCAAAAGAAAAATCTCTACCGCGAAAATGAGTTTATTACCTGTATAAACATCGACTCTCTCACTCTCTCTTTTTTTTATTTTCATGTATATATACTTGACCTGACGTTTCCAGTGTCGTTAACGCGAAAAAAATATTTTAGGTCAATGGGATTTCCTTCTTCCTTCTCGAATCTCTCCTAGAGTAAGAAAGTTGAATTTTTTTTTATTTTTGCGAATTATATACATTATTTGCGCGTTTAAGATCGGATTGTAATATAAAGTAAAATTATTAATTTTATCGTTTACATATATTCATTTGGGTAGAATTATCGAACGATTTTTAATAAATTATATAGTTAACGTCTTGCGATAATACGTTATTATGCTTTACCTTTTTTCAAATTAGCACGTAACACCTTACACAGATTTTTTATCTTGGATTATATACTTTGCAGGTCATATTCCTTGACATACGAAGAAAAATACCATTTGATTAGATTCTTAGATTTCAAGTCGATGTGTATGAAAAAAACTATTCGTCATCCAGTCGTTTCTCTATTCGAATAACGTTAAAAATTGAGATAGTTGGATATATAATAAATTTAATCGAATTCAGGAAACAGTAGTAGATATCGCGATTTAATTATCCACCGAATCTATAAGGCGATAATGGTGTATATAATTGTTACCCCGATGTGCATTCTTTTAAATAAGAATTTCTTAAATATTCGCTTTCGGATGCTTTTATCTTATTGAGTAAAATATTTTTACTCCTTATTAAATACTCAAATATTATATAACGGTTATTTTTAAAACTGCTCCGATAAAATGATTCCTGAAAAAAGTGCACTTTATCCTTGTTAAGATCTCTTATTTGCATTAAATTCTTAATTGTAAATATTTAATGGACTTCCTCTTATATGAAAAATTGATTACTTATGTATCTGCTGTACATTTGCCGAGTGAAATCGATTATTGCCGATTTAAATACATTTTTCATTTAAAACGAAATCAAATATTTATGCGTGATTTCAACAATAGAATTAATTTTAACCCGTCGTTTTTTTCTATATAAAACAAGAGTGTGTGTGAGAGAGAAAGAGAGAGAAAGGAATTTAATTTCTTTAGAATAGAGAGAAAGGTACTTTCCAACTCTAAACAATGATATCACCACGGCAATGTTTGTCGGTTAGGTCCTCGTTTCATCAAAAGTGACCCAATAACTCAGTGCATCGTATCGTATTTCATCAGTGGCATCGGGTACCAGTATACACCACGCTTTTTAATCCAAGTGCTAGTACTTGGGCTCACAGTGCGTTATTCGCATACACACGCACACAAGCGCACATATGATATCCTATATTGTTACTAGATCAAGCTATTTCCAAATCGAAAGTTAATAGTCTCGTGTATTAGATACTTTTTTGTTTTACATCACTTTATAATTCAATTATAAGAAATGGTAGCTTGAACAAAAAAGAAACCATCGCGAACTTCGAATGTTCAACAGTCATGCTATTTAAAATCGGTAAAACGTGAATTTGAGTTAAACATCAGTGAAAATATCGACATTTAGTCAGACATGCTATAAAAACTGCTGTCAATGTTTCTATTAAACCTCGAGAAACCTTTTTCTAAATATACAAAAAGAAAACATGGTGATTATCGTAGGTTTGATTTTAATCAATATCAATAATACAGATCAATCTTTTAAGATTATCGCATCAGATTTCCTAGAACTCAATGTAATCGCATAATCTACCCTTTATTAAATAAAACCAGACAATTTTCGTTCCTGTGTAAATGGTATCACATTGAAAAATATCTAGATGTTTTATTATTTTGTAAGAAAAATTGAAATATCTTGAAAAATAAAAATGTTAAACGTTATTGTTCTTTCATTATTATTTAAATTAATAACACAACTCGAAAGCACCTAAACGATCGATAACTATAGAATTCACTGACAGTGTCAGTAATTACACTAAAATAAAACGTTACGAATAATAAAAACCATTAGACTACGCACTTGTAAATTTATTATCGACGAATTATAAATTCAAAACTGAAAAACGCGTCCGTTTAATTTCGCCACATCATCAGAATGAAAAGTATAGATTGTAGTACGTAATACGATCGGTGGTACAATGTATAGCAATAAAAGGCGAAGCCATCGAACGAAAAGAAAACACGATATCGGTTCGAGGAAAAAGCGTGAGAATAAGACGAGAACAGAAACGAGCTTGGCAATTGTTCCAGGCAGAAGAAGAACCACACACGCGCGCGCGCACACACACACACACACACACGAAAAGAGTCATAGAGTTTTCTCTCGTTTCGCTCGCGCGAGAGAGAAGAGAAACTTTCGGGCCGAGGGATCGTTATTTTATGCGAAGTGTTATCTTAACGGAAAGCCCAAGTACCCGACGTTTAAAACTTGCGTCGAGCGTATAAACTTATCTACTCGTTTCTTCGGTGCCGACCTCTTGACCTTTCCTTATACGAAATTTGCATTAATTTAACAATGAAGCCGATCCGAAAAATTGGGTTACTCCATATATTCTATTTTTTTTCTTCTTTTCAGTTCGTCTTATCTACTTTTTCTATCGGTTTTTGCATCGCGTGTGATAAAGGAATACTCTAGATTACACTACTGCCCTATCTCACCTAATTAAATTCTACCTCTTTAGTCGAAAATTAACTAATTTGATGAAAAAAAGCGATAAAAAATCTCACTAATTTGAATTGCCACGTTGCACTCTTATAGATTATGTGTTGCAATCTGTCATAAAACCCGTGTAATGTGATTATATTTTATTTTTTACAAATGTAATCAATTATACACGACGAGTATTCGCGAAATGGTATATTTTAATGATTAAAATTTTGTAAATATAAAAAGGAAGAGATGCATTTTTTATAAAATGTAAACAATCTTTGATATTTTATGTAACGCGCGTGCCGTGAACAAATAATACGCGGTGTATAAATAATGCAACATTTGCCAATTCGAATAAAAAAACAAAAATTTCGCATGCGTCGATCAAGTATCTTGTATAAAGCGTTTTCAAAAATAAACAACTTTTCAACATTTCTAACGGTCAAAGTAACCGCGGTACAGATCTATTAATCAATACTCTCAACTATTACTACGATAAAATGGGATTCAAATATATTTTTAATCGATTTGTTTTTCATAATAACGGTTATTATTTATTACTTGTTTTCAGTGTATACTAAAAAGTTTGTCTTTTTCTCTTTTAAACGCAAATCGTAACAAGTACAACGAAAAAATAAAAATCTTGACAAATATTTAATTTGAGATAAACATCGTTATTCTCATACAAAATAAATATACCCAAACGTGAAATTCGAAATAAAAAAAAATAATAAAATAAATAATCTCTACACTAGAGGGGTTCGAAAAATACAACTATTTCCACCGCGATATTCCGACAGCGTCAATTTCGTAGGTTCAATTTTTAGGTGAGATAAAACGTCAAGCCAAGTGAATAATTACGCGTTAAATCCGCACGGTTGAAATATAATAAATGTCCCGGCGAATAGAATAATAGTAAATCGTGCCCGTAAAACTGAGAAAATAAATGCGAGTCTTCTAGGCGGTATTTAATAAACTCGTGTCATCGATTAACTAAAACGATAGATAGGAAAACTGCTTGGTATATACGTATAACGACAGGTTGAAGGAAACAATAAATCCTGGTGAATAATGCGTGAATAATCCAACGTACCCGGCGTTAATATCGTCTTAAAGTCTGACGTTTCACTCACCGGATAATAATACATAAATGTTTCACGACAACGCCCGCAAATTTCCATCGATTTTCTTCAATCTCGTGAGTTTTTTTTTTTCTTTTCCGTCTTATAATACTTTAGCAATAATGTTCTTTATCTTTCTTTTAACTACTAATAGTCTTATGGTATAGAATCTAGTCAAAGCTTTCTTTATTTTTGCTTTTATTTCCTTAAAGGAGAAAGAGAAGAATCTCTTCTTCTTTTTTTTTCTTTTTCTACTCTTATCTCCTGTGATTTCTGACATTCTACGGATTTGCTTTTCAACCCGAGTTCCATCCAGCTTATGCATCCTCCAACGATTTTCGTCGTTTTACTTTTCCGCTCGAAACTAAAAATAACCAAAGTTTTTAATATTTCTTCCTCTTTACTCTTTCCCACCCCCTACGTATCAAAATCTTCATTTTATCATGGGACACTAAAATATACTTTGGCGAAAAGTAATTTCGTTTTCTCGATTTTAACCGAAATTTTCATTCGTATACTACAATTTCATTCTGGGAATATATGCCTGTTTTTATTATGTAATCGAAACTTCAATATTCATGTTTGACTTATTTAATTACATCGTAATTTCACGCTAACTCGTGTCAGTTGAAGAATTCGAACGAAAAATTAACGTTTCAATTTTAGAGTTACAAGAAAATCTGCGGTTATAAATGTTAAATCTATGAAAACTACGTACATTTTCTTCCGTATATACTATAATTATTAATAACAAATAAAAACTTAAGTCAATCTCATAAATATTAATTTCTTTTAAAATTAAAAACGTTATATTACTAAATTTGCATAATTTTCTAAACGTTTGCTCTTACGTACGTCTAATTTTACGAGAAATTAATTCAGGTCAAGAAAAGAAAAAAAAACGAAGATTTTTATCTTCAAATAATATTTAAATAAAAAGAAAATACGAAAGATGTCTGCAATAAAATAAATTCCCGAGTGAAACGAAATTTTCGTTAAAAAATTGAACACATACGTATATCTATAAGAGATTCGAGGACGACTTTAAAACGTATATTCATCAAACTTGACGATTTCGTTACGAAAATTTGAGTAACTAAATATGCAGCGAATCGATCAAAAAAAAAATAAATTTGCAACTTTTTCATATAGCCCTCGTTGATCAAAATGAGCGTTACCTATATACATGTGAAAGGAATATATCGGAATGTTCTTTTTGAGCCGTAGATTCCTTTTTTTTTAATGAAAATAAAAAAGAAGGAATATAGGGAATCGAGATATATAATAACGCTGACCACATCGATCTTGGAAAAGATTCCGACACGCGATAAGAGGATTCAAAGGGAGATATGAAATTGTCAATTTAGAGTGATGTTTTGGTCGTCAGTATTCTCCTCTCTCTCTTTCTCGGGGGAGATTCAGGCTTCTTTATGTAAAAGCTCTTTGAATACACGGTCAGTCAAAGCTCTCCACAACCTAAGAGGAATCGCCTAATATTTTTCCAAAAGGAATTTTGTATACACACACACACACACACATATGTATATATATTTTTTTTTAATATCTATCAAAATGTAAATTCCTTTTTTTTATCTAAACCTATAAAGCATTTATTTCTCGCGTGCAATTCGATCTCCCTACGGAATAAACTTTATGATTTTCTTTTGATATTCACGATCAAACTTTACCACACGAAGCGGTTCGTTATCGACCTTCTCTTACCCTCCTTCTGTTTAAATTATAAAGCTCGAACTTGCAGATGAATTTGTTTCTAACGTCCGGTTTACGTATATATATGTATATAAAACGCGTTAATTAAGTACATAAAAAATGTCGATTACGTTTGGTATATAGACCAAAAACAAAATAAAAACTTTACCACCGAGTTTTACAAAAAAAAGAAAAGAGTCTCGAGGATTCATTAATTATTATTTTTTTATTTTACTTTTTCAGGAACAAAAGTTATATATATATATATCTTCGGGGATTCACAATAAATGGGTACGAATGCAATTATAGGTATAGATTAATTTATAAATGCGTATATAGAGCTTCGCTTGACTTTACGACCGAGGAATAGTTTCGGTTTACGTGTGTGTGTGACTAATCACTGACAATTATTCATGAATTAGGGGAAGCAACATGGAAGCTCATTTATATACTCCTCGAGTATAGCAGTTCGTTAAAGTATTCTTGTGTCTACTTAAACAAATCTCTATCTTTAAGAGGACGTAAATAGATGATTTATTAAAGATGAAAATAAAATATTTAACCGTCATTACTCTCAGTCAACTCAGTTAATTTCAGCTAATTGCCGATTTACATATTCCGCTTATACAAAAAACATATTAATATTCCATATTTTCGTTAAACTTATTACTCAGAAACCTTAATTCTTTTTAATCTCGAAAATGATTAATGCCGCGCGCATGTAAACACTGCAAAATTTCATACACGCTTGAGCGTTAATAATAGTATATAATTATGAATGAAATGATTGATATTCATTAGGAAGCGCGCGGTTATAATATTTAAAATCGAATTGATTCTAAAAGTTGCACGAACCGGCGAATTGAATAAGAAATGCGATACCATTCGCGCGGTAAATAATGAATTCGACAACGAAACGTTTGAAATTAAAAATTCATAAATCTACGAACGGGATGTATATACTGTATGTATCGGAGTATAGTATCGTAGTAACAAACCGATTGAAGATAAAATCTTGGCGTTAAACCGTTTAAAAAATCATTGGATGAGCGTTAACAGGAAGGATGAGAGAGGCTGGTGGATGTAATATAAAAGAATATTGATATACGTATAGGTATACGCATATATATAGGGGTGTATACACCTTTCTTTAAAAATCAATAAAACGTTTTAAGGCGTCACTCGACGCCTCCCTCATGCATATAAACAGAGAAACACGGTATATATGAGAAGTAAGGTAGCTCGTCTCGTATTGTGGTTATACTCTACACACATATACATTCAAAGAAAATTCCACATCTCTCCGAATAGGCGGGTTATATGTGTACGCATATATATATTTTACTTATATGGGTGTGTTTGTGTGTGTGTGTGTGTGTGCGCCATGCATGATAGAATGCCGCGATTGGTCGACGTGACGTGACGCCTCGCAATTAAACAGACCGCAGCAAACTAGAAACTATAAGCATAATCAACTATGAATAAACTATGCGGGCAAACATGTAGCCTGCAGAATTTCGTTGAGGCGCGAGTAGAGCAGCCTCAAGAGAGAGGGATGGGAATGAGGAACCTTCAACTTTAGGATAGTCAATATAACCAGAGAGAAGTTCGACCATTTCCTGCAAACGTGGAACGTCTTCCTGTACCACCTTCACTCTGATTATCCGACGAAAAAAAAAATACAATTTGCGAGGCTGTTATGATGCTACCTAGATCTAGTCTTGAACCCATTGATCGCTTCCACTGCTCGGCCAATTTACACCGACATATTTAGCGAATGTAATTTCGCTCTGAAATTAATAATAGGTGGATTTAATTGATTTTTTCATAAAAAAGATGGTTAATCGAATATATATATAGTATATTCAAATTTGTGTACAATCTATGCACTATGCAACGAAACCTCCTCGGGATAAATTTTCGATCCCCAAATGACTAAATTGTTTAATAATTGATAAATCGATTAAACTTTTATCATTTACCGCGACCGACTAATTTACTTGTTGACAATATATTTCAATGTGTAACCAAAATAATCATTCACTTATCAATATTAATTTATTCGAATAAACTTTATGTATATTAATCTCCAATCTGAAATTATTTAAATTATAAAATAATTTGTAGTGCTTCTTTCTTTAATAGACGTGTACATGAATATTGTTTGTTAATATTTAATTTTAAATTGCTGGTTCTCTTTGTAAAATTCGTTTAATTTATAATTATAAAATTATATTTTACCGGCAGAGTCGATTGAGACGAGTAAATTAATTTAATTAAATATATACGGTACATGCTGTTTCAGTATTATCTGTATTAAATTTCAAATAAAAATATTGATGCATTCAGAAATGGCGTTGGAAGGAAATGCAACTCTTAGTTTACTTCCACCCAAGAATCATAGAATCAAGAGTCAAGTTTCCAATGACATTTTTGAATGCATCAGTATTTTTGTTTGAAACTTATCTCGATAATACTCAAACGAAGGATAAATTTACTATATAAATTTAGATAGAATTAATTTTCTTTACGTCGACAACAATTACATGTGATATCTTCGTAATCTATTATTTCTAGCTTGGTGATTATTTTATTTATTTGTAAAATGGTGATACTAGTGTATTTTGTTGTTGTTGTTATTCTAAAATCATGTATTTTTCTAAAAAAGAGACGGGAGCTATAAATCGTCCAAAAATAACACCAAGCGAACGTTTAATAATTAATACGAACTTTATAAAACGTCAAAATCTTTGAAAATAAATTGCAACTGAAAAATGTATTTATTTTGTGTTCCAGGTCTCCAGGAGTACGGGGATACTCTCGCACTTCGTAAATCTAAATATAGTGACGCCAGAAGCGTTTATATTAGGGAGCGAGGAGCACCACGTCGACGTAGGTTCTATAATAAATCTCGTCTGTATTATAGAAAAGGTAATATATGCATATGTACATCCAAAAAATATATATATAACCAATATTCGATATACATATATATATTTATTTATACGTATATGCACAAGGCACGAGTCCAGCCTTTGGAAATAAAAAAAAATATGCGGGCGGGTCAAAGAAAAATCCGTAAACACGAAAAGAGGATCCTTGAAAGCCTTGATTACATTTTAAAGCATCACCGAAAAAAAACTAGAGTTCGATGAATGAACGCGACTCGCGACTAGAATTTTTCAAAGCTCTACTTCCACCGTGCATTATGCGCGTATATGCGAGAGGAAGGCTCTTGACCCGGTAATCACGGTTTTCTCTCTTTCTCTCTCTTTCTCTCGTTCGTTTTTCCCTTCCGGGCAGAAATTTCCGCACGCAAGCTGTTATATCCTATGGATTATCGTAAGATAGAGTGAGATAAAGAAGGGAAAAGAGAGAGAGAGAGAGGGAGAAAAAAAAAGAAATGCGACGAAAAATTTTTAAATTCTTATCACGGAGATACGATGCGACTTCCACCCTTTTTCAAGTGCTTTTTCAATCCTATATCCCGGTTCTCATTTACCGCGTATTATATTTGCGTTTTCTAATCCGCACGATCGATGCGCGTTCGTTTTAACTTTTTCATATATTACATAATATTTTTTCCACCTCCTCTTTTTCCTTTTGTAATGTGTAATATAAATTTTATTTTTAATTTACTTTAGCAACATTAAACTATTTCGATTAAAATTTTTTATTACTCACTTCACGTAGATTATGAGTATCGCGAAATAAAATTCCTTACGTTACGATAATTATTTTTTTAAGATAGTTTTAAAACCCTAATTCATAACTAAAAATATATTATACCTATTGCAAATTTAGTAAACACCTATTCGTCAGAACGAAACACTTGTAATCGTTCTTTTTACATTAACAAGTGACAGATTTGAGTGAACCCTTGAATTAAGTAGAACGTGCGTTAAGCTGATTATGTTAATTTATTACACTGAACTATGGCAATGTATACGTACATATATATATTAATCTATTCAGATATAGCAGGTTTATTAAACTATCTAATTTAGGGTGAATCCGGATTATTACGTGGACAAACAAATTATGCATCAATTTTCACAGTGTAAAATTCATATAGGGGAGTTCAAAAAGTAACGTACGATCAGGTCTGTGCATGTGTGAGTGTATGCATGCCAGAGTAATCCTATATCAAAGTCGTCTAATGATTAGAATCAGCACAGTGTAAAGTCATTAGAACCTCATCAATAACCGACACAACATAGTGAAATAATTTGTTACAAAATTATAATGATTCGTCAAATTTTATTAATTAACCGAGTCAATTATGTAATATTAATTGACTTTCCGGGAAAGGTATTGCAAAAATGTTTTAATACCCAAAATCGTGTGATAATATGTAAAAGAATATTCCGTCGCTCAAAGGATTGCGCAAAAATAAAAGTACTCGAACCCAGACAAAAAAATCAAAATTAAAAGAGAAATGTTTATGTTTTTTTGACGTATAAGCACTTTGAACATTGTGGAATACCGTTGACGTCTCTTGAAATTGAAAATGGAAACGAACGAAAAATAATATAATTGTCAAAAACTCGGTGTAAAATAGATAAAACTGAGATTCGGTAACATTTTCGGTTATAGGGTAAAAATTGTCGAGTGACGTGTATAAAAAAATCTCGAGAGGTTTACCCGTGTTTTATAGCCACAGAAACATTCCACATTTTCAGACGGTGCGAGGTACGAGGTGAAGGAGGAGGGCGGAGGAGGAGGTGGAGGAGGAAGAGTAGTAGTGTAAACGTGCCAATCCGATTTATTAACAAAATGCAGGTGTATATATACCACACTGGCAATGAGTCACGTAAGCTTTTGCATTCAAAAGGGCTTAAAGATCCCCCGGTTTTCTTGCGAACGCAACAAGTTGAAATCTAACGGACGTCCAAGCAATTAAAAGTTTAAAAGCTCCTGGTATTAGGTCGATAATAACCCGAAGCGAGCATATAATAACGAGTACGATTTTGTTTGCACCGATTTTATCATGTACATGGTATATATATATACATATATATATTTATATACATGCTTATATATAAATTGTACATGGGAATAAATTCGTTTTCACCTCGATGTAAAGTGACAAACGACTTAACGATTTCGTCTTTTCGTGTGTTGTTACCATTACTCTCACTTACCTCATATCTGATTCACTCGTAAATATTCCTCGCGATAATAATTTTAACCAGTCATCTAGTACGTATTCGTTTAATCCAAGTGTCACAGTTACACACGTTCCGTTGAGAAACGCGTCTTGACACGTAACGAATTAAAAAAATAGTGGAAAACTCGTTGTGTTTTGCTAAATCAATCCGAAGTTTCCGGGATAACCGGATGAAATAATAGAGATGCCTTGTGACTCGTACCCGAGTGATCTAATTATCGAGGTGGCAACGACGAGACTTTTTCAAAAGAATTTAACCGCGGAGATGACGCTAATTTGCGACGTGTCCTCGATTCGTCCTACGAAACTAGGACGCTAGATAGGTATATACACGTCCACGTCTACCTAATGATGACTCTCGGCGATTGATATGCCCTAACGCCAATCAATCTCGCCTTATTCCTTATCTCGACTTGATACAATCTTAACTTTACACCTTTATCTTGACCACTTTATCTCGACTAATTTAATAATTATCATTAGATTAAGATGCTTACACCGCTAACCTTCCTGTACATTCCAAATTTTACTGTTATTGACTCTACATTGTAGAAACTGTTAAATGTGTAAAGTTAATTACTATTTATTTTATTAAGGAAATGTGATACATAAAAATGGATAACACCACTAATTTTTTATTAATACTAGATTTCCTTTTTTTCGAAAATTTCTCTGTAATTTCTCTTCTTATTACTCTGATGATCATCTACAATTTTTTAATTCATTTTTTTCTCACTCATGAGATTTTTACCCATAAAAAATCATCGTTATTTATTATTTATTAATTAAAAATTTATTGTTTCGATCGATTTTTAGTTTCATGTTCTAAATACAATTTTGAAAATAGATCTCTATAATTCGATTATTACATCGTGTTAATTATAGGTTCATTTTTTCTCCGTTGCGCTCTTCTTACTCAAATATCATCTATACAAATATTTCATAAATTTTTATTCCTAATGATTGTGATTTCGAGTCGAATATAAATCATTATTTACTTATTTTGAAAATCTCGTTGGTAAGCTTCTTTCGCATCATTTAAGCGTCAGCTTTGTTTTCAGATTTCTAGTTCACATTTTAGTTTCAATTTTCGGTTTTTTAAAAATAAATATAAATTATTTCTACTCGTAAAATGATGAAAAATTGCAATGCAATAAAAGTAAATAAAACAGCTTTATAACGATCAACTGTTACCCCGCAATGCTACAATATAAACGTGTATATCTAAACCGCAAAGCTAAAGTCCTGAAAATTTCGATCGAAGTGGAGAATCTCGTGACGTAGTGTCAACATTATAGTAACAACGTATAGGCCTCCCGCGGGCCAGATATATACGTGCAAGACTAACATATAGAGAGAGGGAGGGGGGTAGAGGTAGAGGGGGAATTTCTCTGCACAAAGTTTAATGGGCCCGATCATAATTTCCTGCGGGCGCGTCCGTTCGCGATCAAGTTCGCGCAAGCTCGGTGCTGCGAGGCTTAATTAAGCCGTGGCTCATTACCGCCGGGAACAACTCTCCGCGCATCCTTCATCCTCTCGGATTACGCTCGCGGGGGCTTATTCTTTCTTAGTTGGCCCGAGTCCCAGTTCCTCACCCGAGTTCCTGATAATACGATCCATACCTACAGTTCCCCTAATCTTTTTACAAAGGATTTCGCGCCCTCAATGGCTAAAAGATTACAGGGAACTTGCGCACTTCCATTTATATATATATATATATATTCACACCTACATATACACCTGTATATATATATATATATATGTATATCTATATGTATACGTGTATCCTTGATTATTGGATAAACATGTAAATTCACTTTTAATCGCTTATCGAACTGCCACTCACCTATTCTTGTAAATTTCCTCTAGAACATTTCCCGTACACGTGGTTGTGTGCGTGCAATAATCGATTGTATAACCCTTGCAACACCGAGGAGGGAGAAAAAAAATATCAAAGTATTATTTGATAAAAATATTTATAAAATATTTTTTTATATGTATTTCTTGACTATGTACGGTTAAAATTTCTTTTTTTTCAGTTGCTACCTCCCCCCCTTTCACTCTCGCTCCCTCTCTCTCTCTCTTTCGAGTATTTTTCTCTTTTATCCGATCGCTGTAGTTGTATATAGATATATCTACGTATATTTTCCATTGTGCTTTATGTAATGTTTCACTCGGATAAATGCATATTTGGAAGCAAACGATGGAATAGCGCAAATTGCTTTCTATTTTATTTATACGCGTAAATTCACCATAATCGTATACGTACTTTAATAAACCCTCGTTTAATTTTTCATATGCAAGTGCAGCGCATATATATATTTAAAGAAAATTCCTCGTGATTATATTAACCTCTTACGGTATATATATTTTATTTTGTATATTATAGTAAAGCGAGAAATTTAATTTTCGATTGGAATATACAATTTTATTCGCAATGCATTTTTAAATTACAATTTGTAATCTTAATGAACTGCAGAAATCGAAACCAAACAATCTCCTCTTTGTATATAAAGATGTTAAAACGTCAAGATTCATTTTATTCCGAATAAACAAGGTAATAATAGTTTAAATAAAAATTCCGTTCACACAGAGTTCGAAAACGAAATAAAATAAAATAAAAAACAAATGATTCTCTCATAAAAAGTTCGGATATATTTAAACGGCCATTTGGAATACAAAATCGCTTCGATATATATTTGTACATATATAGGTATACCTATATATATATATATGTAAGCTCAATTTGTCCAATGACCACCTTTGATTTCAAATACACACATTCCTGTTTTCCGAACGAGTCTATAATTCAACGCCGTGGATCGTAATCCTGAAAGCAGTCTTTTAGTATACCCACCCACGCAAAACGCTCTTTGCGAATTGACACATTGTTTTTTTTAAGGTGGTCGGTCGGCTAGCTACCCCATACACGCATCGGCTCTTATGTGTTGAGTTACGACTCTTTATGTTCCACCACCCATGCAAACACTATTCTGCTTTTAAAATTGCTCGTACATAATAAATGTACCATAGCCTTGCGTAAAAGCTGTTTTTCGTTTTAAACACACCGTTTTTTTTTAACTGTCGGCTCTTTCGTTTCTTTTTTTTTTAATATACGAGATTCATTCGCGTTGAGAAATAATATTTCAATGCGTATCGAATGTATAATTATTATAACTTGCTTGTTTCGATTAATATTTAAATTGATGCGTTTTCTCATTTTTTGTTATATTTTAAGTTTGATAATAATTTACGAATGAAAAAAAAGGAGTCGCCGACTGTTTTATTCTATTTTATTAACGTAATCGTGCAAATAATATTCAATTTCCAAATTAACTTTCGTTTGTGGAAATATAATTTAATAAATTTATTTTAATTATTCTTTTCTGTGTACACAATCTCTTACAATTTTTGTATTATTATTATTATTATTATTATTCAACGAACATCAATCCAAACATTAGCTTTAATTTTGCGACCGCATTCATTATCCACGAGTGTATATCGGAAAATTATATGAATAATGAATGACAGTATTTCATTAATTTTTGTTTTTAATATTCCGAATCTCACCCAATTCGTAAAATTTTATTAATTTCAATCGATTAATAAATTTAAAGTTTTAATTAAATTATAATTTTTATTTGCAATGATGGTATTTTTGTTCTTACTAAACGTGTAAATTTAGGTAAGAAGGCACGAAGAGTATTAATATTAAAGCTATTAAACACTCGAAAAAAATAAAATTCCACTAAATCAAAATTCCATATTTGTATCAAGAGAAATTCGATGATTTGTAGTAAGCACGTAAAATTCGCTTCATTTTTCTCTCGGAAGCTCCTTGGGGCCATCGTTATAAATTCAGAGTGAACTTACGCGATAATTCGATTTGAGAAACGTTCCTAATTATTGCACGAAGAGCGATAAATAACGAAAAGGCGTTATAAACCTCTCCTCCCCTCCACCGCGTGTGCGCGTTTATTGCCGTACATTATTTTTCCGTCTAGAGGAAGGAAGACCTTACACTTTCATAGGCAATTAGCGTCTCCGGGTAGAGAGGAGAAAAAAAGAGGAAGAAGAAGAAGAAAAAGAAAAGTAATAGTTGAACCGTCACGCGCTCAAGGGCCGACAATGGAGTGAAATAGGTTAATGAGCCACCGCGTGTACGAAATGTACACACAAGCATGGGAGTGGGACGAAACTCTCTAGTACGGACAGAGTCAGCGTAATTGCCGATGCGCGCCAGAGAGAGAGAAAGCTTCGAGAGTGGGCTGGATTAAAAGTTAAGTAAACGGAAGACAAAGACCGAATTCGGACATGAGGACGGAATAAAATTCAAGTTAAAAGCTGTCGAAAAGCTTCCGAGTGTAATAACAAGTTAAAATTTAAAAACTCGGCGCATCAACCTGGAAAAGTACGTTTAATTTAAATGCAAAATATATATATAAAACACAAAAAAAAGTTACTCTATTTCTACAAAATTTGAAGCTTTTTTTTCAATCGTTCGATTTAACAAAATTTTTTATTTTATTCAATGTCTGTCTCGACACAATAACTTGATATTCATATTAGTTTTTTTGTTATATTTTTTCAGTATACGTAAAAATTTTTTACTGTCACGACTTTTCCCGTGTAATACCAGGGCATACTATTCCTGCTGCAGATATAAATATATACATATATGTGCGTGTATTTTTTTTATTTACTTATTTTATTCATAAATCGGTTGAATTTTTGAAAAATGAATTTTCATTTTATCCGGGAAGATAATTTTTGTACGGGTTCTCAAAGTATAAATGAACGTCTGACTGTACGCTTACCTGTTCTACTTGCAATATATCTTGACCAAGCGTAAAATTAGTTTTATTTTGCTACAAATTAATTTTTCTTGGGATGTAAGTATGATTTATATAATTAAAAATACGTCAGACTCTTGCACGTAATAGATTATTTTAGTGCTTCCAATAATAAAACAAACACAATATTAAATCTACCATAGTCAACTGTTACTTTCAATATCAAACATTCCACTCCAAGATCCATTGAAACTAACGAGAGCAATTCTGCGAAAATCTCTTGTTTCTTTAGTTCGGCATACAAGAACACCTTATGGTCCGTGAGGAAAAACAGGAAGATAGATACGGTGGTAAAACAGCTGAGCGTAATAAGCCAAGAAAGAAAAAGAAAAGTTGAACCCAAATGACGTTAAATTTCTTCACGGCTCGTTTACTTCAACTCCTTTAGCGGATTGCTTTACCCATACTTATTGGTCTTTGTGAACTTTTTCTAAAAATATATCTAATCTTCCCACCCAAAAAAAAAAGGAAAATAAAATTCGTCATCGCCATACGCAAAAGTATATAAATCGATAAATCACCCGTAGTATACCTTCGATTTCTCAACTATGTACTTACTGGCTTTCGATATCATTTATTTTATTTATGTGGCTACACTTTTTCACTCCTACCCTTATTTTAAATTATGGAGGTTCCTGGCTTACGCTCGCCTCGTATATATCGACTTATATATAAAATTTACGTTTCCAAAGCTTATTTTTGTACACATATATCGACAATTAGAGATTTTCTCGTGTCGTCGTCAGATTAACAATTTGATAGAGTGGACAAATAATTACTCGACTCTAAATCTTCTCACCTAAGTATAAGAAAAAAAGATGATGATTTTCAAGTTTAAATTAAATCGACAAGTGTGCAACTAAATCGTTAATTATGGAATTGCTATCGACAAACAGTTGTAAATAATATAAGCGTAATGAACGAAATTTCTAATTATAATGAGAAATACATATACGTGTCTATCAATAATAATAATATACAGATTTCAATGAATATCATAAATATAATAAATTATAACTAACGCCAAATTGGTCGCAGCGTTATTACTATGTACGTTTCTGCGTGTGTGTGTGCGTGCGCGCGCGTCTACATATGTGTGAGTTGCGTTACATAATAATAACATAATACTGTTGTTTGCACTGTTCTAATTTTCGGAGTACAATAGAAACCATTTATTCAATTACGATTTTCTTTATTTAAACTAGACGTTATAACGCAATTGTCCTTCAATGTTTCAGGTACTCCCATTGAATTCAACAAAGCAGATTAAATTTGATCAAATTTGAGTTATTAATTTAATACGTGTATTGTCTCGCATTAGAGTCCAAAAATTCTCTCGGATTGCGCAAACAGATATTTTTGCAACTCGAACTTTTGCACTTCCAAGTTATCTTATACAATTACGTTGGAGAAGCAATACCATTTGTTTTTTTATTTAATTATCCAGTGTAAAAACGTATATTATAATTTAATTTTCTGATGTTATACGAGTGTCGGTTGTAATCAAAAAATATTATTTAACAATCAACTGTTTCAGAATTCGAATACATTTCGACCACGGTAAATTTTACTATTTTTCTCTTATCTTCGAGAAATTTATAAAAATATACGAATATACTCGCCTGATGCGTTCATCTAAAAGTAATATAGAAAAATTTGCGAAAAAATAAAAATCCTCGTATAGATATATATATATAGGGAAACCAAGGTAAATACTCGTTAAAAAAGCAATAGTTCATCCATCGGCTCTAGTATCGAATATATACCTATATAATATCATCGATGGCCTAGGGTTCAAGAGAGGCATCGGATTGCTAATCTCCGTTAAAGTCGAAGGTGTATCCGCTTAAGTGGATGTCGAGACGCGAGACCCTCCTGTATTCCAAGACGATATACACGCTTATATGAACTTACCTTTTCTCCCACCTCTCCCCCCACCCCTCTCCGTCGCCATCGCATTTTCTTTTTATCGTACAATCTAGCGAACCATGCAAATCTATCCAAATTGCATAGGGAAAAAAAAATTAACCGTGACACACACGGTTCGAAAAAACAAGAGTTTTTGGCCTGTCGCTTCTACGCTAATTTTAAGCTCGAGCTTTACGTTTTAACGGACACGTGTCCGTTAACTTGACGCGAATAATTTCGCTGAAATTTTTATTTAACCGAGGCATTAGCGTTACGGTTTTTCTGGATAACAATAAATTTGGACGTTCGTGTGTAATCTCTTTTAAATGTTCTAAACTGGTCGTGGCATCGATTGGGTATATATACGGGATATTTCATTGTACATCTAAAATAATTATGGTTCGCTCAAAATAGTATATAGACTGATCCATTTGTGCCTGTACATTTTGTTAAAATGTTAAAGGTCATTGATTCCCAGAATATTACAATATTCAACAATCAGATTTAAATGTATTATGTTCCAACACGTAATCGATTGTTACATGTAACATACGATTTATTTATAATCATTGCCATGTCGTAATAATTTAACTGGTACAATATTAATAATCGAAAAAATTGTGTGTGTATGTGTGTTATAAAAACTAACGGAATCAAATCAATTAACTTGGCCCAAAAAAAAGAAGTCTGCTCGTGAAATCTATTAAAAGCCTAAATTGATACAAACGTCTGCAGTTTTCGCTTCATTAACTAAGATATACACCGATGATTAATAGACCCCGAAGAAAATCTTGTAGTCATCGATGAGTTAACAAAATAATAATAACAAAATAATATTACATTATCCATCAACAAATGAAAATAATGTTATTTTTTTTCACCTCTCTAAGCGAAAATCCATCCTTCTTCTGTTATACGACAAGCGCAGTAAAGACAATCCACGAATTATCTCGTGCTCAAAGACTTTTCTCACAAATATAGCAGTCTTCAAGAAGACGACAATACCCCCGCGATCGCGACAATCAACGATTTTATGAATAATTCATGTATATATATGTATATATATTCGGTGGTGCAAAATTTAGCAGGTTTATAAGAAGAGATGGAAAGAGAGGTCGTTCTTTTTTTTTTAATCGAACGCTAGACGATTTATCAGAGTGAATGACGTTCATTATCCGGGCCGCGGATGTGCCGACACGATGCACTGGGCTTTTAGAGCGAAAAACCCATGAGGGGGAGGTTTGTGAAAAATGGCGGGCGACAGCCTGCGAGAAGCAAACAATCTCGGTACATAATGTGCTACACGCCGCTTGGAAAAGGGTTGCCCGATCGATCGGCAACAGCAGTCGCACGCGCGCCTCCCCTCCCCTCTCGCCGTACCAACCACCCTCCCTCCCTCCCTCACTACCCGACACCGAATATCCGAGTGTAAGCTCGGTAATTTCCTATACCTCCTTTACCGCCCCTCTTCTGTTACGCGCTCTTTTCTTACACCGAGTGCAAACTCTTCTCCTCCTTGCTTTTCAACTTATCGAGTTTCCTTCTTATACCGACTCGACTAAAAATCACCTGCAAATTAGGATAATCTTTCGAGATTTTTCCGATCGTTTATTTCCTTTTCTATATTACCCACTGCAATTAACCATTCGCACGGAATAACATTTTATTTCAATTACTAAAGTTTTGTCTTTGCAATTTGTTATTCTAGTCAAATTTCACAGGCTATACTCAAATATATTTATGATTACATTTTCATCAAGATTTTATTAAAATTTATAATAACAATATATTGCTTGCATAGAGCAAAATAGATTTTTAAATTCTTTCCGTTTTGAAGTAGTGGGTTGACCTTATTTCGAGATTTGCAATTAGAAATAAGTAAGAGTGGTAAACTTTGTAAATAAATAAAATTGAACAATTTAAAATTTCAAATTAAGCTAAGGTACTTTTTTGAAAATTTATTAATTACTATACCCGTTACATTTTATACGATTACAACTATAAAAAAAGAACATAGATGTAAAAATAAAGGTACAATTAAAAATTTTGTAAAATTACTTTGATAAAACCGAAGCATTTCGGACATTTATAGAAAGTTTAAAATTTACAAAAATGCGGTTAACCAATTTCAAAATATACCTTTTCACATTTATAATGAATGAAATTGTCTGTTAAATAATATTTCAAGTTATATTGGAACTAATAAAAAATATACTTCACGAATCCAATTGCCGCTCATTTGCAAAATTTTAAATTCAAATTTTTATAATTTCCACTTTTATTTTTCCGTTTCGTAGATTACACGGTTAAATTAGATCTTTCGTAAAATCGTATTTCACTCTCTCTCTCTCCTTTTTTTAACACTCTTTTAAATAAGTAATACAATTTTACCGTAAAATTATCTCCGTGTCGGTTATTTAAAAATAGAATCGGTATAGCATTATATATATATAATACACACGTTCACACACACACATACACACAGACACACACATAAGTATATATAAATTTAACGATTAAAGTGCTCATTTTACGAACGATTCAAACGAAAACAGCAACGCTCGACTGTTTCTATTGATTTGCCGGGCAATTGTTCTCAAAACTTATAACGTATGCACGCTAGTTAAGTAGCTTTAGTAATGTACCTTGCTAAAATAGAACGCTACCCCCTCCTAATTGTTTCAACTTTAATATTAAATTGCGTATACAAGGAAGTGTACCATTAATCTTGGTAAATAGACGCAACTATTATCATTTTTCAGTGCGACCCTCGGTATTACACTCAAATTTTTAATCGATAATTTACTCGGTTATTTTTACACGCGCGCCCGTATACACACACACACACACATTAATTGTGCGTAAACGCACTATAAAACAGAGTGAATTTCGTATTGCGCTGTTGGTAAGACAAATTTGGGTAAATTATAACTAATTACGTAGTAATAACAGTTTAATTAAATCGGTAAATTTTGAACGCAACACTACAATAGGTACTGAACAAACTAGTTACATTTTAAATTGTGTCTTGTACAAACCAATTTTAGGATATACTCTTAAATTACGTCCGATAATAATATACCTTTTCTCGAAATAAGTGTACACCGTGCACATAGAATAATTTTCTACGACATAGTCGGACTCCACAAATATATAAATGTATATATGTGTGTGTGTGTGTGTGTGTGTGTGGGTGGGTGTACCTGTGTATATACTATATATAGACACCCTAATATAAATAATTCAAAGAAACTTTTCAACAATATTGTGAACAAATTTCGCTTAAAATGTTTTATACACACACATTTGCATTTCTAACGAAGCAAGTTTAAATTTAATCTTTTGAAGATCTTTTAAAAGTCGCCGGAGTAAGAAGATTTAAGAAAAAGGAGGAGGAAATTTAAATATAATTTAATATAATATTGTTTAAATACTTTAATTACTTTCTCTTAAACTAAAATTCGTAACAATTCGAAAAGTTGGTGAATTACGATGCGCAAGTCGAAAAACGGATTACTTCGGCGCAATGCAAATGTAAAATCTAAATAATTAATTGAAGAAAAATAAAAAAGTTTTCCTCGGAAAAGCCTATCAAAAAGTGAGTATATAGACAAGTATAGAATAAATCCGTAGGAAAAATCGTGCTCGATCCAGAAGGAAATAAAGGTATATAAAGGAAGAGGGAGCATAAAAATGGTATCCCGGAGCGTTGGATGCTCGAAAAGCATTACTCTAACCCCGGCGTCGAGAGGGAACGCACATTTATTTGACGAAACGCGAGCTTCTCCTCGCCTCGGAGAGAGCACGAGGGGAGTAAAGAAGAGAGAGGGTGGACGAACTAAAAGGTTGTTGTATGTTCGTTTTGCAGAGTCCGACGCCGCCCCAATACGTCTTCTGGTATCATAATAACCGGATGATAAATTACGACACTGCGCGCGGCAGCGTCACTGTACAAACCGATCCAGGACCAACCCAGAGTCGGCTCACCATTCACCATGCGGTCGAATCGGACACGGGCAATTACACGTGCAGCGCCTCCAACACTAAGCCTGCGTCCATCTTCGTTTTCGTCACAGAAGGTAACTATTATCATTTTTATTATCTTTCTCTTTCACCGTTTAACTCTCTCTCTTTTTCTCCCTACCTACCTTTCTCACTCCACCACTGTCTTTGTGTCCGATTCCTCTCACCATTTTTTATCCTACTCCACGAGTATATTAATTTTCTTTTAATTGATGGACAACCTTGTCGCATTGTTGGATTTCGGCTAAAACCTTGATTTATGAACTTTACGACCTTCATTTTATTATTAATTTCACGCGGTATTTTTACAATTATTAATAGTGCATCGCTCATACTTCGTTACTTTTGACCAAATATTTTTATATCGATTAATTATATAATACATTTATTACAATGTTTATTTTAATCTATCTAATCCAGAACTCATTTTTTTATCTTGCACTTGACACTTCATCATTCCCGTACAAAAACTTGTCATTTAATCGTTATAAAACTCTATACAATTAATTATACATTCAATAAAAAAATTTAATATTTTTATTATTAACAAAGTAATCAGAAAAGAAAATTGCTACATTTCCTTTATGGAAACTCATTTTTACAACGAGCCAATAACTTACGAACACATGACTAATTTCTAGTAACTTTTCTTATTTTGTTTTTCTCGCCCATACGCCGTTTACGAGTAGCATTACCAAAGTCGTAAACGAAATCATCATTTTTTCCTATTACACGTACAAAAACATTTTTATTACTTTAACAAATGCTTGTAATAAAGAAGATTTTTATTAATAACAATATCATTAATCGCATTAACTGTTTTTATACTTGTACTGAAGTACATACAATTTTACGTTAATTAGAGAAATCTATTACATTTTATATCCGCCGCGTCTAATAAAATAATGTATGTAGATTAAGACATAAATCATAGACGCTTCAATATACTTGCTAAAAACGTATAATAAATCATTTCTCTCGATTTATTACAATCTTGAGCATTTAAAACGTTAATATACTTTAGTGCAAAATATTCGATTATAAATAATATAAAAATTTTATTAAAATATTGGTGTCTTTTTTTAATACGTACATTTCAGTGTACGTACACGAATTTTAATTAATAATTTATATTATCGTTGTTAAAATTATACATCAATTTCGTTGTTGATAAAAATCATCCAATATACGTTAAAGAAAATTACTCGCATCGAATCGTTTTAGGAAATATCGATTGAATATAAATTAGTTGAGATATTTAAAATATATATATGTATATAATGTGCATTCCGTTTGGTTGTGTTATTTTCATTACGAGTAAAATCGATAAATTTTAATAAAGTATTAGACCAAGATTAGATCGATTTAAAATTCTCTTCACCTCACCCGAGCGTTTTATTACATTGGCTATATGGAAAAGTAATATTTCCGTTTAACTTTGCACGCGAATAATTTAGCAATTCGAAAAGAAAAAAAAACACAATGGCTAAAAAGAAAATGAAGAAACATAAACGAGCATGTAAAATAGCGTGTTTTAAAAAAAAAAGAACCTCTGTCGATTTTTAAAGTATAGTCTTGACGTCTTTCTCTTACCTTACGTTTTCACGAAGCATTTGATTATTCGACCGTATACATTCGTTTAGTAGATGATTAGCTTCCTTTTTTATTACCGCGATTTACCATTTTAACTCGAGTTTAATCATAAAAACGAGGCAATAACCTAACGCTTATCGAAGATTAAGAAAGAGTATATTTTTTTTATTATATAAAACGCGTCGATGAAAATTATTATTTTTTTTTTACGAAAATCGTTGTAGCCTGCGTGCGAAGTCATAACTTCCGATTGGTTCTTCTTTCCTATAGCAGTCGAGGTATAGCAGTAAAAGTTTTAGTGAAACTTCAACATGTTTAGTATCTCATAGAGGAGGGAAGAAAAGTTTATTGTCGTTTGCCAAGAATACTCTCTTCCCTCTCCCCCTTACCCGTATCCCTCTTTACCTTAACGTCGATTTTTTCCACTCAAGAAAATTGGGGCCTCGCTCGTTAAGCAAATTGTAAATCGAATGAGATTTATGGGAACTTGACGCGCCTCCCGCATATTAATCAATTTCTCGCACCCCGCGTGGAAGAAGAATATCCGCCGAAAAAAAAAGGAAATTTCTTCGGATTAAAAAGAAATATCCTCTTCCTCATCGAATCGTAATTAGTGCCAAAATCGGAAAAGAGGTTTCATTATAATTCTCTCGTTGCCAACAAGGAATATATAGGGTTATTAATATTATTAACAGTCCTCGCGTAAAAATGCTGCAGTCCTCGAGGGAGGCAAACAAAATGAGGAAGAAGAATTAAGGTACTCGGACCATTTTTATGTTACTCGGTAATTTTCGATTCAGCTCGAATCTTATCCGTGTAACCTCTAATTTCTCATCGGTTCGAATTAATATCCGACCTTTTTTCCGATCAGAAGTGAAAATTAACTTATATATTAATCTTTGCGGTGCAGTTATTTATACATATTTAACAAATGTGAATGTAGAAATTGAATTATGTCATAATTCTATTATAGAACTTTATGAAACTTTCTAAGAACGTTGTGTAGATTTTTTTATGAACCAAAAACTAAATGCATTATCACTTAATTAAATTTAGAAAACTTGATTTCAGACACGAAAGATTATTTTTATAATTCATTAAAAGGGAACCTCGATTTTTTTATCTATTGTTAAAAAATTAATTAAATTTTCACAAACTTAATTATACAAATTCTTCAAAAGTCAAATTTAATTTCCAAGTAAACCTTGGCTTTTTCAGTTATACTTTTTTATTTATAGTTATAAAAATGTATAACAGTTGTAAAATACTTATAAAAATCTAGTAAAAGGTATGAAATAATTTTTTTTTATTTTTGCACAGGTAAGGAGGAAATATACTCTCTGAAAGTGAGTGAAAAGTTTCTTTAGAAGTATATCTTGTGAAGTTGTCGAATCCCGAAATTAGTAATTCATTTTATTTTTTTATGCACACAGGGAATAATTTTATTTAAAAATCTTATTCCGTTCGGCCCTGGCCTTTGCTTTGAACAATGTATAGGATTTTTTTAGATTTTTGTATTAATAATTTAAATAGTTACCGTTTGTGTGTATTTTACGAATAATAATCACGCACGAAATAAAATTATCGTTATTTTGTTTGAAAGTACCGTTTCGTCGCAAACATTCCAGAAGTATCCTGTGAAATATTTCCGATTTTTAATTTAGTATTTTAAATACAATTTCGAGTCGATAATAATAAATCCCTGTATAATTTATCCTTGTAACATTCCCTTACGTGTTAGATTTGAGTAGATTCGTAGTAACGATCTTAACATTTGTTAAAAAAAGCTTATAAAGACAATTTCAGGTTTAATTTGTAAACGTAAATAGAATAAAGCGTTTATTCGATGACGGCATCAATACTAACTCAAGTGACAAGCAAATGAAATACAAATGACGTAGAATATATAGATAGACATGGATTGAAAATTGAACGTTGAGCATAATCTCAGGTCGGAAAGGTCGAGTAATTGAAATCCGAATTTGTGGGAATTTGCTGTAGCCCGTCATTCGGGTACGTCGTGGTATTAGATAATTGATTTCCCGGCGGTTGGAGCGATGAGTTATTTTTCCAAGCATAAGAGAGAAAGAGAGAAAGACGTACGAGAGATGGATAGATAAAGAGTAAGACCGAGTTTCCAACGTCTTGATTAATTTCCGAGATGGCTCGACGTATCGTATTACGAAGAATATAAGGAGAGAAAGAGAGAGAGAGAGGGAGAGAGATTCAGGAAGTTTGTAAGGGAGCATACAAACCCCACTTTTACCTTATATACCACTCTCTCTCTCTCTCTCTCTCTCTCTCTCTCTCTCTCTCTCTCTCTCTCTCTCTCTCTCTCTCTCTCTCTCTCACTCCCCTGCTAACTTGAACTCATCGATCAACCGCGGCGTCCTTCTCCAACGAAAGTTATGCAAGTTTTCTCAGTATATACACCGGGTGGGTAGCATCTGACTTAATAGGCGTAATTTGACACCCAGGACAGGAGCAACAAATCGAGACGCACGCCGATGGTTCATCGTTTATGCAAAACCCACAAATTCTTTATTTTTATTTACCTCGTTTTAACGTCTCCTGTTACCTTCAATATGGACGTATGCACACCTATTGGAAAAGCGATTTGCGGTTTTAAAAAGTTTCAAACGTAAAATTAAGGCCAATCGGTAAATTTTCTTTGCCCTTTGATGGCCACATTTAACGTTATATATAATTCGTGCAAACTTGCCCGCCCGCCCGCGCACACGAGCGTTATTATAAAGTTATAGTTTAGTCGAATTTGGCACTGACTCGGCATACTTTAACGTACTTTAAACGCGCTTCTATCTCGTGAATTTACCAACCTCGAAACCTTTTATATATATACATACGTACACGTATAAATTGTGGCTGAATTTACGCTCGGTCTTTCTGGGAGGTTAATTTAGAAAAATTGAATTACCCATAACCGCAAATTCAATAATTGATAACAAAAAAAGGGAAGGGAAGGAAGAGGTCCTTAAATAATTATGGACTAAGAAAACTTGAGATATTTTAATCTAACATTTAAAATTTAATACGTGAAATAAAAAGAATTTTGTTCCTTTTATTACCTGTATATTTATAACTGCATCGACAAAGTAAATTATGTATGCAGTTGCTCGGTCTTTAAATTTTTAGACCGTGTCTAAATTATCGAGTTTCACGCAGTTAATTAAAAATTTTTAATAATAATCAACGACACCAACTCTTTGTATTTTTTAAGCTGACATAATGCTTCCACTATAAGTTTGTATAGGTACACGTGAATGAAGAAAAAAAAACACCGCGCTATAGCCTCACGGTATTTCCATAATTACACTTTCGTTTCGAAATGCAGCTTAGAAAATTAGCGCAGAAAAGAAGTAAAATATTTTACAGTCGAATTTAAATATCCCAAAAATGAGCGATCGATAGTCGTCCCGGGGAAAGAAAAACAGAACAGTAGCTACCTATAGCTTTGAGTGGAATAACACGAGATGTAGTCAGACCAGACTTGTAAGCACTTCCTCATACATATATATCTATATATAATCAAACGAATACCACGAAAGGGCATTTTTATATTTTTAAATTTGGTATTCGAAAGGTGAGCGTAAATTTGAAAATCCATTTTCTACTGGTTTTCTTCGAGTCTTTCCTTCAACTCGCTTCAAGTGCATCATTGTACGAAGTTTCAAGTATTACATTTTCAATACCATTGTAAAGTTCAAGTAGTACGTTTATTTATTATCTTCTTTTCTTTCTCAGCATTCAATCTACAAGCCGAAAGAGAAAGAGCCCATTCAATTGTTTTATAATTACTGTTATTTAATATTTAAAACTACTAAACAAACAATTGAAATTCGACAGATAATAGTTTTATTTCAAATCATAAGGTTACAATGGTCATCTTCTTCATTCATTTTGCTTATATAGAAAATAAAACACGAGGATTAACATTGTAACGAAAATGATAGTGTATTTATATTCGGTGAAAAAGACACAATTTTTTGTTCGACTATTTCGACCTTAAAATAACTTGAGCGAGTAGCAAACATTTAGCTCAAAACTAATAACCAACCTGTTTTCCCGACAGCAAAAAATGGTTTATTTTTGTTTAACTGAAGCAGAAGGAACTTAACGATATTTTGTATTCAAAATATAAATAGCACAGCTTTTTTCAAACATTTACATCTTTAATCAATCGTTTACCCCGCGGAATAAAATATTACATTCGAATAATTAATCAATTTGCGAGAATTATAAGATTTAATTGGTGCGAATTATTTATCAATCAGAAAGATATAAAATAACCAATCGCATTAAAATTTACATGGATCGAAGTACTTTTGTTTAATTTTAATTTACATTATATTATAGGTCACAAGTAATCTATCTCAAAAAAAATTAATAATTACTTTCGTTTAAGTACGTATTAGAAAAGAGATCGAGCTTTCTTCTTGAATAAAGTAATCTTTAAAATAATTTCCTCCGCATTTCCGGGAGAGGTCCGTTACATGTATACATCGAAGTATCTCGATCGAGCAGGATATCACGAAACCGGTTCAGTTGAAAATTATATACACATTTACGCACAAACTTCTATATATATTATATATATATACATATACACATTGAAGCCAATCGCCGGGCCCTGGTATTGATCGAGCGCGCGCGCAGCGAACGAGAGGCAAAAAAAATAATAAATAAACCGTATACAGTCGAAGTCGGTCAAACGTTCGAGCGTCGAGTTGTCGGACCGTTTGAAGGCCCAACGCGCGATATGAACCGTGTCTGGTTATACATATACACATACTATTTAGAACGACAGAAGATACATGTACGTATGTATTATATGTGCGCACACACCCACATATATATATATATATATATACACATCCCAAAGTGGCAATATTTTTCCACGCGAGTCAGCAACCGCTTATATTTACGATAGCAACAAAGCGAATACTATCCTAGTCGTTGAACGACCAAGCATAAACGCTCCGGGGGGAGGAGGACGAGGGGGGGAGGGGGCGAGGGAGACACAAGGAATACGCGCCGGAAGTGGAGACGGACGATAAGAAATAAAAAGGTCTCGTGGAAAAAGGCACCTAAGGGAAAGGAAAAGATTAACTTGGATATACCATGCCTCGTTATATATATAGATAGATAAATGGATGAAAAACAAAAAGACACCAGAACGAGAGAGAAAAACCGAAGATCTCGAACGTAAGATAAAGATGCCGCGACCGGTTTGGCGAACGAAAAAAAAAAGGCAGAGAGAAATACGGGGACCAGAAAACAGCCGTATAAAAGTTACGAGGATAAGAGAAATTTAGATAAGATGTGGGGGGTACATTGTGAATAAGCGAAAATAACAAAACAACCGACTGAAGAGAATATAAAAAGGGTATATATAGGGAGAGAGGGGTAGATGTTATAAAACTAAGGGAAAATCAAAAAGGTCGACTGACTTAGGTAAAAAAAACGAAGAAGAAGAAGTAAATAAATAAAGAAAAGGGTGGAACGAATATATACGTACACTAAAAAATTCAATTACTTCAGGAGGTGGGCGGTGAGGAGGGGAGGGGAGAAATAAAGGGGGGTGGTAAATAATCTTTGGTTGACTATACAAGATTATTTTGAGCAATAAACTCTTTTCCCCAAAGTTATACATGTCTCGTTTTTCTAATGAAAGAAAAAGTAATTTTTCAACGTAACTTTGATTCTCTCTCTCTCTCTTTCTCTCTCTCTCTTTTTCTCGAGCAAGCCAAAAAGTATTTCAAACAAAAAGTACTTTCCTTCTTACTTTCGACGAAATTCCTTTTGACTCGTGAACTACGAGGGAGTAGTCTACACTTGTACTAAAAAAAGAGTTAGTCAAACAGTCGTAAATCATAATAATGTCATTACACGCGAAATCGATATATACATTTTCAGTTTTCAAAATCATCGACGTGTGTTTAATAAAAGTTTAAAAAAAAATTAAAAAAAACATCGTCATTAAAATTAGCAGCTAATTTACATTCCAACTCGCGTAAATGGAAAATTCATTATTTTTTAATTTAAAAATGATAATATCAGGGGTTAATTTAATAAAATAAAGGAAAATTTTTACTCCGAAACCTAAAGAGACACGGCAAATAGAAGAAAAAAATAATAAAACCTTTGTGTATCTGATTATTTTTACTTTATTTCTCCAACGCCAAAGAGAGAACGAACCAGAATTAATATCCGTAATTACTTCCTAAATGAGAAGTGCCTTATCTCAATACACAGTGTCATGCTAGGATTTACTTTCACGATGTTGTACTCACGTACTAACCTCTTCTTGTTGATTCAACCTAAATAATATGTATAATAATGTGTGCCTCTCACATATACCTGCACAGTCGTGAATAAAATTTTACAAAAATTTTTATTTAAATACAGAAGTATGAGTAATTTACTAATTATTACTTTAAAAGAATTTTCTTGTAAATCACACTTTCCACTATTCTAATTATTAACCTATAACAAACATTGAATTTTAATCGATCTCTTTCAGATCACATTTCTTTTTCTTGCATATATGTCAACTCAACATTCTCGTAATAAATATTTGTCATTTAATTATCATTAAAAATTATTATTAAAAAAATTAACATTTATATTTAGTAAATTCTTGTATAAACAATTCTTAAAAATTATATCCATTAAAATCATGAAATCGTAGTGTAATCAAATTTCAGTGAGTGACCTCTCGATGTTTCCTTTATAAATATTAATATCAATGTCGTGTGCAATATCGCGTATTACAATCCATCACTGTACGTTAAGTAAAGTCGACGTCAAAGTCAAAACAAAAGAATTTCAAAATTAAATAAATAAAAAAAAAGCACAGGGTACTTATCAACTAAAATAGTAGCTTTTTATCGCAAATAATAAATCGCCTCTCCCACCACCAACGAAAAAAAAAGAAACTAAAGAAAATAAATAACCAGCATTTTTCGCGAAACATTAGCGCGCATTACCGAAGCGTGGATGAAAATTCGAGGTAACGCTTGTTTTTTTTTTGTCCCACCTTTCGTAGCAAACTACAGGATTCTAATGGATATCTGTGTAAGTCTATACGTGTAAACGTCAAGTACAGTGTTTCGTAATATTTTCCCATTAAAAGGCCTTAATTAGCTGGAAAAACAGTAGAGTACTTGAGAAAGTAAAGTTTTGGAAGGAGGATGAGCTTATACGCTTAGGCCGACGTCGTCTTAACCGGGTCAACAATAACGGGACGAAATCGAGCGAAAGAACATCCAGAAGCAGATCAGCATAATTCCACTATCCTCCAACGTTGAATTTCCCCACGTTATTTGTTATTCGACTATCAATTTTCAGGCATTGTGTCCGCCGCAAGATAACCAGTTGAGAATAATTTAAACGACTCACCTCCTCGAGCTCCCAGCCCCGTCCTCCCCCAACCCAAGAATTTCAATTCAACTATATATATAAAACAAGTTCTATAAATAAAAGGGAAACTTAATTTTCTATTATATCCGTAGGAGAAATTTCAACTGTAGAAACTTTTACTCCCTTATCTCGTTTAAACTCGTTGACTTTTCTTCCGTCGTGCACCTATACCAAATTAAATCTCATTAATTAACAATTGCCGAGCCATTGTAAACGAACAACGGAATGTTTAAACATCGATGGGCATAGTGGGTGATAAATTTATTAAAAATAATCATACATTGGAAACGCATTTACGCGCGTGAGAGGAAGCCATAATTAAATTTCCCGATTATATAGATATACCTATATGTATACATGTATATGGGTTATAATATTTTTTGAACGACATCATGGCCCGAGTTATTAAACTACCACGAGAGCAATCCTTTCCAACTTCCGTTTTCAATTAGCGGCCGGCCGGTTTATACGCTGATCAAGCATTGATACAATCGCCAGTTTGATTTCCGATGCGGTTTGGACCCAATTTCGATGCGTGACAAACGGTAAAAACGAATGACGTCGTTTGCGACCTGGCAATCAAACGTATAACGAGAGACGCGAATCGAACTTTCTTGACAACAAAAAATAATGTGTATATAGAAAAGGATATATTCTGAAAAATAATCGACGAATCGGGATCGAGGAAACGATTTTTCTGCGGATAAATTCAACTCCCTGTATATGGACGGGATAATTTTTTAGTTTTTTTTTTAAGAATTTAATAAACGTAATTAAAAAGTGCATTCGCTCTCTTTTATTCGAATTAACAAGGACGAATGAAATTCGGTCTAATCGATCTATTTCGTAACAACAAACTATACTTTTAGCGTGTAAAAAAGAGTCAGTAAAAACCCATCAATTTACCCATAAACTGAAATGGCAGACGTAAATCGAGATGAAAAGAAAAAGAGAAGAATAAGAGACAGGAACAACATAAGAATTTTCCAGTACAAGAGGAGAAGGAGCGAGAGAGAAAAAGAGAGGCTGAAATGGATTTCCCGGAGGAAGGATATCGAAAGAGAACTAAGTATTTTTTCTTCCGTGAAGACATTTCCGAGTCAAGAGGGAGAAAGAAGATAGAGTAACAAGTAATCCTCGCGAGCGTGTCAACGAGGGAGTGCTGATTATCGAGGCGTTATAAAGTCGAGAGTGGCAGATCAGAACCAAGCAGAAGCCTCGACTCCGATCCGCCAAAAACAAAGTTTCGAAATCCCATTTTCCGAACTGGCTCGCTTTAAGCCCCGACACTTGCTCGACTCCCGGAATTTCCTACGAGTCGTTCCTAAATGTATATATACAGCCTCGAGACCCCCCTGCTCTCGCCCCTTCCACTTTTAGAAAGACCGAGGAAAAAGGCAGAGACAGATAATTAGCTACCGGCAAACGAAAAAATTCCAAAGGGACTGTCTACGTGTATATATATACATATACATACCCCGCGCAGAGAGACTTTTCCACCCGGGCTCGAAAGAATTTCATATAAATAAAAACTTTTCGAACGGTGCACCCTTTTATTTTTAATGTTAATTACCGCGGAGAAAGAAGGGAACAAATGTTAATTTTAGTCACCGTAGAATAGTTTAAATACTACCTTATTACCTTCTGCGTTAATTAAAAAGCCACTGTTACGCGTAATAAACAATATAATTTATTTGATAAAATTTAGATAAGCTCTCTCTGCCTCCCTCTTTCTAAAAATAAAAGAAAGAATCAAATAAAAAAAAATAAGAATCGAAGCGTACAAACGGACGGGACATAAATTTTCCGAATTGTTCTAACAAAGCCATGGGCGGGTCGATATCGTCAAAGAAAAGAAGATGAAGGGAAAAGAGAGGGGATGTACACGGGAGAGAGCAAGAGAGAGAGAGAGAGAGAGAGAGAGAGAGAGTACGTGGAAACTCGTTGAAAACTCGAATGGCCAAAGCTCGAGAAGTTAGACAATCCGGAGCGTAATCGCATTACAGAATTTCTCTCTCTCTCTCTTGCTCTCTCTCTCTGTTTCTCTCTCTCTCTCTCTCTCTTGCTCTCTCCCTCACTCTCTCTCCTCCTCGAATTGAAAATTCCAATTTTCCGTGTTTGACTATCATTCGCCGATAACAACAAAAGAAACACTTCACGAACAAAACCTCTCGGTAAATTTTCCAAAGGTTTGTTCTCCCTCTGATCTATACTTGTACACGTGCGCGTGAACGATCTCTGCGTAATGCACTCGCGTTGTTCGCCCAAAAATTTATGAATAAAATCGCTCGAACAATGCGAGTGTTTGTCATCTTTTTCATTGGGGCAATTAGCCCTCTCCAAATCCTCTCTCTCTCTCTCTCTCTCTCTCTCTCTCTCTCTCACTCTCGGCATGTTGAAGTTTCCCGTGGTACCCGCTAATTTACGTTTTTCGTTTAATCAATAACTTCCTCCAAGCGCAATCCGTTAAATTAATAAATGAGAATCGTTATGTCATTTTATTTTTTCCCAACTGTACGCGCTACGTACGCGAACGTATATATATATATACTTGAGAAATTTATATTTTTAAAATTTTGATGTATATTCGCGTACTTATGTCCGAATAAATTAAAACAAAAGATTATTTGTTTACAACGTAATAATTATAAATGTATTAATCAATACATAAACAATTTGTTACACGTGTTTAAATATACTAAAAATTAAATCTGATCACCGGTACATCTCGGTAAATATTTATATACCTCGCCAAGTACAATTAAAAAAAAAAGTACGTAAATACATTATATTAATTTTTCACAATTCGTGTAGATACACTCTCAAACACGTACACTACACGATACGTAACGATGTATAAGTATTTATTTAAAAACTACCCAAATATTCCGGTGTGAACTCACCTCTCGTGTATGAATGTACAAATTTATCGATCCGGCGCAATTTATTTATTAAAAGTAATTGCTCAAAGTGTAATTATAAATCATACACGTATAAATATTGGTCAACGTTAAAATACACGTCACGTTACAAAAGTTTACGTATTCACGTTTATACCGACACTTTGCGTTCGATTTTGTAAAACTTGACATAAATTGTTTAAATACTTATTTTTCTTACATATACACGCGTATATATGCATATACAATACACCTATACGATCAAAATAATTATTTCCCGTGTACATCATAAATTATCGGTGGTGTTCGATCGATATCGCATAAATTTGTAAGTTTTAAGAAAATTCAAAATTATAGTTAAATAAAATAAATTAATTAATTCTATAATATGGACGAGCGTGGGTATTATTTTTGAAGCTCATAAATTTCAATGTGATTTATTTATTACATATTATCCTGAATACGGCGCGGAATCTATATATAAGGACGCACCGACGTACAAGACAGAATTATACAATAAAGTATGTTAAAATGAAATTAATTAAAAATAGATTAATCGATCAAGTGCAATTTGATTTAATCATTATTTCGTACTATGATTAATATGCTCTTGATTAATAATGTATGACACGGATACTTGAAAAATATTCATACAATGCACGAGTAAATGTTTATGCCTGCAATCAAATTATTTTGATTAAAATTACTTAATCTAATTATCAAAATTTAAGCCAATTAAGATAATTAACTTTTTACTGACACTGTTCTAGTATTTTTACTAAATAATTGTACGTCTGTATAAATAATAATAAGTAATAATGACAAAGTCTAATCAAATGGGTAAATACTGATTAAACATATTATAACAGGTAATAATTATTAAAATTGCATAATTATAGTCTTCTAAAGAGACTTAAGAGAAATTAGAAATATAATTATTTATTCTATAAATTTTGTTAATAAACTCCGTAAAAGTTGTGGAAAAACTCAGTTGTTACAGCTCTTCGATGGAATAGTCATTATCTTTGTGAAAAGCTACTTTTATTATAGTCCACTAGGGAGTGCTGAGCCAAAAATGAAATTTCTAAGCTTTTTCATCTTGTTAGTTTTTTATTTATTTACAAAAATAAACGAGCTTAAACCTTTTACAAATTGACCAGAGAATAAATAAAAGAAGAAGTAACTTACAAACTGAAAATAAAAATATTAAAAGCTGCCAATTAAAGGTTTGAAGACACGGTTAAATTGTCTAGTAGAATGGATCTAATTAATTCGAGTGTATAGAAGGTTCCAAGATTTATTTATTTATTTTAACGATGAATAAAATGTTATATATTAAAAATCATTAGAAATTAAATAACGTGGCTAACCATTCCATAATAAAATAAGTAAAACAGTGAATATTGTGAAGTAGAACTATAACAGATTGAAAAAACTTGGACATTTCAATTTTGGTTCATCTGTCTTAAGTAAACTTTTCAACAAGTTTGAGGAACAACTTTCAGGAAGATAATACCCATCGAAGGGATATTTGGATGGTTTACTATAACGAATAGAGAAGTTTCTATCAAATAATTTTCAAAAACTCTATTTTTATGCAATGTTAATAATTGTGATTTAAACATTCAATCGATAGGAATATACCCTCTTAAAATGACATTCAGATGAACGGAAAGATCCACATAATGTCATAGATCGACATGAAAATTGAGAAGGAAAGTTAATTTATCGAGGATGAAAATAAATATTAATATGCGTGCCCGATGAAATGATAAAAGGAAAAAATGTACGAGTTGAAAAGCTCGGACCGGATAAAGAGCGGCCGAGTTGCGAGCTCCCGCGTTTCTAATTCTTTGTGCGATAAAAGAGACGTAAGTACCTCGGATAGGTATGCGCATCGATAATGTCCCAATAAACAGGGCCGTTTGACGTTCTAAAAAGCCAGTCACGTATGAATAATCCAAGACCCATTGACAACGTTGAATATATAACGAACAAGAAAAAAGATACACAGTGAAAGAGAGAGGAAGAGAGAGAGAGGCACGTATTACCTTATAAATCCCATCAATCCTTGAGAAAGTGAAAGAAAAAAAATACATATAGAGAGAGAGAGAGAAAAGTAATATAAAGTGTGCGAAATATTTATGTATATATTAATGGATTATTTAAAAATGTTACAGGTGACAAAATGGCAGCGATACTGCGGCGTAAAACTTCAGGCTCAGATTCGCTGAGCGGCACGATCTCTATCCTCTTATCGACGGTGATGCTGTTGGCCCTTCGATAAAGACGAACGACGGATTCTTATGAACACACAGAGAGAACGCAGAGACAAGGACACACACACCGTATATACATCCACGTATATGGGGGATTAAAGAAAAATGTCCACGCCATTAATTACGTCGTTTAAAGGGGAGGGGAAAAAAAAAGAAAAAAAGAAAGAAAGAATGAAAATTATGATTGTCAAGTACGAGAGAAAGAGAAAGAAAGAGAGAGAGAGATAGAGAGAGAGAGAGAAAGAGTGCATGTGGGTGTGAGTGTGTAAGAGCGACATTATTATTGCTGGCCATTATTCAAACTATGTACATTGCGTTCCGCGCGTTTTTATCTGCAGGTGCGAAAGGGTTCAATGTTTTTTTTGTACTCCCCTTCTCTCTTCTCGCGCGCGTGACCAGGTGTGCGCGAGGATATTGTGTACGTTTTTAGGTATGGTAATGTATCATGTGCATACACACCCACACACACCCACACACACACACACACACACACGTACACATTTATATACACAAGTGAATCTAGGCCAGGCGAAAAACCTCGACGGCTCTTGAAAAAGAAAAAAAAAAGCGCGCGATGGCTGCTTTTTTCTCTCTCTCTCTCCTGACATTTTCGTCAGGGAGGGCTGAGAATATCGATTTTAAACGAAACTTTGTTATTAGGTGTTTCAGAGGATCGTCGAGAATGGATTATATATATATATATAGCTACATAGTTCACGTTGTTTCTTATACCTATTTTCTTTAATTATCACGGTTTGTCACGATTTTCCTTCTGGCTTGAATCTACTCGAGGAATCGGAAATAGAATTTTAATTAAATATTGCACAAGGAGTAATTACAATTTTCACACGGTTTATTATATAAGCTCGATTATTTTCGAACGATATATATATATATATATATTTATATATATCTTATGAACACTCGATTGTGAAAACCCGGTGACAAATTTATTTACGACTTTATAATTACTTCAAAATGGTTCTTGGAATAAAAAATTTCTATGCTAAATATATAAATATAAACACGTCGATATATCGAAGACTAATATCCTTTATTGAACTAAAACCTTACAAGTCCACCGTATAAAACGTAATTATTAAACTGATCATACGTAAATTTTGTAAATACATGCATATATATATATATATATACATACTCAAAAATTGTCATCGTATCGATTCCTCAACGTTTCAAGAACTATTTTGACACAGAAAAAAAGTTAATTTCTGTTTATAAATTCACATCGACGTATAGAGACATCGCTTACTCATCACCTAAGTACAATTTCTACTTATTTATACTTTCGTATAAAGCTAGATTTTTATTATATAAAATAAAAGGACGAGACGACATAATCCAAATATAACGAGAGTAACGTTGATTCTTTGATACCAAAGAATAATCTATATCTTAAGCAATATACATATTTATATATAATATATATGATATATATATATATAAATAAAATTAAAAATGCATGGATTAACAATTAGGAATTTATTCCTGGATAAGTAAGCGATGTGTGTATAAGTCGCAAAATAATGTGTTTAATTTTCGGCAGACACGTAATAAACTTTGATTTTGTTTAACAACTTTAGAAATGCCGCGCGCGTTTTCGTATATAGATATATGAGAGATTGCCCGATTGCCTGTTCAGAGTCATTATATATATAGAGAGAGAGAGGGAGCAAATGAGAGAGAGAGAGAGAGAGAGAAGAGAGAGACACAAATATATAGCGACTAAGCGTGCGACCCAAATTATGTAAATATTTCGCAATTACCCGATTTCACACAATCTGTAAAGCTCGCTCTCTTTTATCCTCTCTCTCTCTCACTCTCTCTCTCTCTCTCTCTTTCTCTCTTTATTTTGTTATTATTATTCTTTGATTCTCTAGTAAATCGTGATTTGCTTCATCTTTGCAAACCCGCAATTTATCCTTCAGCCTATATAACGTATTGATTCGCTCTAGACAAACTGTGAATTATGATCAGAGGTGAGCTATTTACGTTACAGACATCCTTTTCTTTATTTATACGACGCTGATCAGGTTAAAATTAGACGCACGGCAAATTTCTTGGTTGATAGTTTATCGGGGTGACACGACGCTTTTTATCGACTTCCTCGACGGGTGTACACGCTAACTAATCGGATGACCCCTCCTCGTTACACAATATTTATATATATACATATTATTACGGCATACTTATATAATATTTATTCGTTTGAATATAAATGCGTTAGAAATTTTGAAATAAAATAATCTACTATCGTGAGAAATTGATTTTTAGGGAAACAAGAATACAACGCGCTTATTCAATCTTCGTAATCATCTTCCTTTGTACATAGAGATATGATTGTAAATATATAGGGAAACAAAATCGTTGTTAAATTTAATTTTTCTTTTTAAATTCATTATATACTCACATTGCACATGACTGCGTTGAAGACTCGCGTGTAATAAAATTTTAACTAACGTAAATGTAATATAAATTTAAAAAAAGAAAAAGAACCAAGCACAAAAACGTATAACAAAGCATTCGAAGATAACAGCCACCTCTGATTTTCCTAGTTGTATTTAGTGAAATTGGATTCTCATTCGTTTAATCGATATAGCAAATGTATAAATCGACGTTATCTATACACCGCACCGATATAAATGCCAAAGTTTAAACGGCTCGACTTACATATTTATCGATGATACAGGAATTACACCTACATCAATATGATTTCGATCTATTAATCATCATTATTGTCATTATCCTTCTATATATATATATATACATACTCAAAAATTGTCATCGTATCGATTCCTCAACGTTTCAAGAACTATTTTGACACAGAAAAAAGTTAATTTCTGTTTATAAATTCACATCGACGTATAGAGACATCGCTTACTCATCACCTAAGTACAATTTCTACTTATTTATACTTTCGTATAAAGCTAGATTTTTATTATATAAATAAAAGGACGAGACGACATAATCCAAATATAACGAGAGTAACGTTGATTCTTTGATACCAAAGAATAATCTATATCTTAAGCAATATACATATTTATATATAATATATATGATATATATATATATAAATAAAATTAAAAATGCATGGATTAACAATTAGGAATTTATTCCTGGATAAGTAAGCGATGTGTGTATAAGTCGCAAAATAATGTGTTTAATTTTCGGCAGACACGTAATAAACTTTGATTTTGTTTAACAACTTTAGAAATGCCGCGCGCGTTTTCGTATATAGATATATGAGAGATTGCCCGATTGCCTGTTCAGAGTCATTATATATATAGAGAGAGAGAGGGAGCAAATGAGAGAGAGAGAGAGAGAGAGAGAAGAGAGAGACACAAATATATAGCGACTAAGCGTGCGACCCAAATTATGTAAATATTTCGCAATTACCCGATTTCACACAATCTGTAAAGCTCGCTCTCTTTTATCCTCTCTCTCTCTCACTCTCTCTCTCTCTCTCTCTTTCTCTCTTTATTTTGTTATTATTATTCTTTGATTCTCTAGTAAATCGTGATTTGCTTCATCTTTGCAAACCCGCAATTTATCCTTCAGCCTATATAACGTATTGATTCGCTCTAGACAAACTGTGAATTATGATCAGAGGTGAGCTATTTACGTTACAGACATCCTTTTCTTTATTTATACGACGCTGATCAGGTTAAAATTAGACGCACGGCAAATTTCTTGGTTGATAGTTTATCGGGGTGACACGACGCTTTTTATCGACTTCCTCGACGGGTGTACACGCTAACTAATCGGATGACCCCTCCTCGTTACACAATATTTATATATATACATATTATTACGGCATACTTATATAATATTTATTCGTTTGAATATAAATGCGTTAGAAATTTTGAAATAAAATAATCTACTATCGTGAGAAATTGATTTTTTAGGGAAACAAGAATACAACGCGCTTATTCAATCTTCGTAATCATCTTCCTTTGTACATAGAGATATGATTGTAAATATATAGGGAAACAAAATCGTTGTTAAATTTAATTTTTCTTTTTAAATTCATTATATACTCACATTGCACATGACTGCGTTGAAGACTCGCGTGTAATAAAATTTTAACTAACGTAAATGTAATATAAATTTAAAAAAAGAAAAAGAACCAAGCACAAAAACGTATAACAAAGCATTCGAAGATAACAGCCACCTCTGATTTTCCTAGTTGTATTTAGTGAAATTGGATTCTCATTCGTTTAATCGATATAGCAAATGTATAAATCGACGTTATCTATACACCGCACCGATATAAATGCCAAAGTTTAAACGGCTCGACTTACATATTTATCGATGATACAGGAATTACACCTACATCAATATGATTTCGATCTATTAATCATCATTATTGTCATTATCCTTCTATATTATATATATACACAAGCAATTTGATTGTATACGAACTTCAAATTTTTCCCTTCCAACTATATGAATAAGACGAGTAAATTTGTCAATTATTTTATGTAATTGAGATATTGAGACGTACGAAAAATAAAGCAAGTTCCATAATTCACTCACGTATTGTATCCTACGGTAATAAATATCGATCATTTATTCAAATGATCTCGAGCTCGTTTCATTTCGTAATGGAATAATTATACACCGAGTCTCTCGGAAATTACAAATTCGTTAATTGAATCAAAGACTGTTAATTAATTTTTAAGAAAATTTTAAATGAACTCTCTTGTTATAGTTACTGATTGCGTTCTTTTTAAATCACATGTAAGACATTTATATCAAACGTTGACTTATAATATTTCATTAAGATCACTTTTAAGAAATCAATAACAAGCCCGGTTAAAAATATTAACATTTATATATGTAAAGTTAAGGGTATATACGTGTATCTCGATCATAATTATATTATACATAAGTATTTAAAAAAAGTAATTTTTTCAACAACGGGCCGAAACTGTCACTTTCGCTCCCGGCGCCCGAATCGCGAAGTTGGAATTTCGGCCTCGTTGTTGAAAAAAATAGTATACACACCACGGGAGGTAAAATGGCGACCCAATAGCACACGTTTGCCACCCTCGCCTTCGGCTCGGGGGGCAATTTACGTGTACTATAGGCTCACCAATACTTTACCTCCCTAGATGTGTAATATACTATTTTAAATTAATATATTATATACTTTATTCCAAAAAAATATGATAAAAATATCATTTCAGCTTTTACTGCCTATTAAAATTTTTTATTCGTCTATACACTTTTTTTAAATTTTATTCAATTATACCTAAATCCACAAAATACGCGTGTTCGTAAAGAAAATTGAAATATTCCAATTAAAGAATAAACCATTTAAAGAGCGTACAAACTACAACAACAAAAAATGAATTTTGATCACTACTTTAAATCATAAATCATCGATTACAAATCATCGTTTTCGCGCCATCGAGCGATTCGCACGAAAGCTCAAGATTCGAAGTTGAAGGAATCGAGGGTAATGAAAGATTTTCTCGAACTCGACTATATTCGGAACAGAAAAAAAATATATGGGCTTTAGAAAAAAAAAGAAAGAAAGGTTTGTAGCCGTATCGTAAAGTCTCGGTAACGACATTATTACTCTCGCCTTTACAACGGTTAGTTCGGTATATAACTACCACCACTAAACGAAAATGCTCACTTATAATATAAACGTAAATTACTTTCGCGAGCGTTCTGTGGTAATTAGAATGCGTGCAGTAATTTTTCTCAAAGGAACCGCAAACCTCGATTTACACGCATAAAGATATTTTACAACAAAAAAAAACACGAAATGACGAATATGAAAATTATTGTATCCTTCTGTTATCCAAACCATTTTCTATCAATTCCCTCCTAAAAAAAATACAAAACAATTTCTTGATATATCCGAAAAGTAGGATGCTTTCAACAGAAATATATACGTCGAAAGGTAGCCGATCGGATTTCCGTATCTCGTTCGTTTTGCAAATAAAAAGAATAGAAAGTTTTAAAAAAAAAACTATATCCAGTTATCTGGTGTCGAAAACAATATAGCAAATTCGTTGCTCTCTTTTAGCCAGGTAATGGCCGTAACAAACGGAAGATGGAGAATGGAAAAGAATGTTTTGTAAAACAAAAAAAGAAAGAGGGGATTTCGCGAAAGTAAAGGTACGAACGAATAATTGACAAAGGAACTGTAATTACGTCTTTATTTGAACCTTCCTTTTTAAATGGGGTCTAAAAAAAGAAAGAAACGAAACGAAACGAAATAAACCAGCGCTTCTTCCAAGTAATTTTTTTACAAAAATAAAAGGAGTTAGTTAAGGGGAAGTTTAAATTTTTATTGAATACCCCCTTTTTTCACGGTAAAGCAAAATAAAGGGGTAATAATTTTAATTATCATCGTTCTGAAATAAAGTTACATATTTTATCTTTTTTAAATATTATATATCCTTCGGATTATACAACAATATATCTGTTTCAAAGATAAAAAAAAATTATACTATCATATTTCGAGAAAAGTAATGCACATACATTACATCATCAGACGAAGTATAATCCGAAATGGATTTAAAGAACTTCTCTTTCCCTTTGATCGAGCTGAGCACATATAGTGCGTGTATAAAAAAATAAAACGAGTCCTCTTTTTTATAATTGTCTTTTTTCTCTCTCTCTCTCTCGTTTTGCTGTCAAAAGGAACGTAATGAATAAACGAAACGAGAGAAGAACATGTTTATTAGTCTGAGCTGCTTAGGGTTCAAAAAAAGAAAACGAGCGGTATAATAAATTGCAAGGTAACTCTATGTCTCTAGTTGTTGAATTCGTTATACGCGAGTCTTTTTCCTTTTTTTTTTAATAAAAACAGAGCGCAGTCTCGTTTTGCAAGCCATCGATGGCTTCTTATCGAGAGTTTTTCCCGAGGACTACTTTTGTCGAGGACTTTCTTCTTTTTCCTAGCCAGCTCTCTCTCATATTTTCGCAACAAAGTTTCTCCTCGCTTTTTTTGTTCTATAAGGACGTCAAGGGCGTCAACGTTTGTGCAGTTGTCTCCATAATATTACTTGTACAATCATATCAATTTTTAATGGCATTGCCACGAGCTGCTCAAAGGGATGTTATAACGAATCCGCTGGTGGAAATATAGAAATATTCCTTTTTTCCTGCAAATAAAATCGATACTCCCTCTCTCTTTCTCGGTCTCTCTATCTCTCTTTCTCTCGATGCGCGAACTACTTTTGTAACTTTAAACTGAAAATATGTATGGGTAATGATATTCTATCTTTCTTTTTTTTCAAAGTTGAAGTTATTATACTATGTACAGAATATATACTTTGGTTTCAGTAAATGTTTGTCCTCGTACTTCCTTTTTTTTCCTTGTTTTAAACAAACGTTTTCCTTAACTAAATGTTTATCTTCGATAAATATACGTGCAACGCTTATATTTTGCTAGTTTTATTTTTAAAAATGGAAATAAACAGTTTTAACTCTAACGCGATCTTCCGCATTTTGTTTATACAATTATGCCGTCTTATCGAGAGAAACGTACATATATTTCCACTAGGAAGGATAAAAAAAGGACTGGTGAAAGCACATTTCCTTTTGAAAATTCAATTTCAATAAAAATGAACGTCGCGAAGTTAATGATACTCGACCTCGTAATTCCGATCCTCGTTCTCTTCCTATATCAATACTGATTTTCCCACTGCCAGAAAAGTCGATTTCGAATATCCCTCCAGAGCGAACTGCCGAGGTTACTATATATCTATTATATTACTCTTCGTAATTTTTGTTTTTTTTTTCTTAAATAACATAACATATATATGAACAATATATATATTTACATGTAAAAGACAAGTATACACGCAGATACAAAGCACGTACACACCGTACCCAATGTTTCGCCTGCGTACAGAAGGGGAAAAAAACGCGCGTGACTCAAGGAGGTAATCCTTAAAAAGGAACGAAAAATAAATAAAAAGTAAAAGAACATTCTCGCGCCGTCATTAAAAATTCGTAAAGAGTGACAGAGATAGGGAGAAAAAGCGAACAAGAATGAGAGAGAAAATGTGATTGTGCGTGCGAGTTATAAATGTGAGAGATTGCAAGAGTATAAATATATATATATAAATATATAAATATATATTACGTTTTTTCGTTAAAGAGTGAAAACGAAAGTCTAAGCACGAGGGAGTATGAAAGAAAAAAAAAATCTTTTTTTTAGGAGAATTTTTCTATTATCACGTATTATAAATATCTCCGCCGATTAATTGAATATACTTGGGTGGGGCTGGGTAAAATGAATTAAAAAGAACAAAAAAAATATGGAAAGACCACAATTGACGGGACGAAGGTGCGAAAGAAAATAATAGTGCGCGCAGCAGCTCACGGAACGTATATATGTATCGAAATTATTAAGTAAGCGAACGGAAAGAAAAGAAAGGAGGTAACAAAGGACATTGATATATATATATAGATGAATTATGATTATAGAATAAATATTTCGCGCGTTGCTGCGCGCACAAGTTTACATAGGCTATTCGTAGGGTCTGTTAATATTAAGATTAAGAACGATAAATATACGATTACATTACGGTGGAATTTCAAAAAGATTCTCAAAAGATTCAATGATACTTGCAACTTCAAGAATTTCTCAGTATATGTCTGCAATCATGTATTATAGAAAGAAATGATTCGATTCAATAAAAATAATGCGAAACCATATCTATACCTTCTTTGTTCTTTGTTCATTACATTGTTTACCTATATCCTATCCTGTGAAAAGTATATTGAGTATAACATTTTATTTATAGAATTATAAATATCATCAAATTACATTTAATTTATAAAATACACGAATACAAAGCAGTATTAATTCTCTCCATTTTCAACAATAAAAAATATTTGATAATATAATTGCAGTTTCATACAAATAGAACAGCAAATCTGCAATCAACCTACGGATACGCCCCCTTCATCAAATTACAGATATTGTTAAAATACAAAGGTTTAAATATAAATATAATAAATATCATAGTGGTAAATAATCTAAACACATATTCCAAATTTGTTTTTTTTTATTGTAGACTATTAATGAAAACATTAATCGCATGTATACAAGATTGCCGTTACATATGTATATTTAAACGTATACGCGTGCGTACGTAATGTAGATATTGACATACACACACGTACTCATATTAAAATTTATACATGTTTATTTTTCATTTACATAATTATATAAAGAGCCATAATTGATAAACATAACAGATAAAAATATTTCGACTGTATATAAGATGATTCTTAAAAGTTAGACGCGATTAATTTTGACAAAATCTTTTTTTTTTTCTTTATTTGTTTTTTTTTTTACTTATATGCAAATATTATCGTACGCATTTTTATATGGAAAAGATATACTTTACGAATAATCAAAAAATCTACTCTTTAAAGCTTTTTACAGCCTGAAATAGGAAAACAATATAGAAATAGAAAATTCATTCACCCCTCAATACAATCACATTCGGCATACCTAATTATCTTACTTTTTTCAATGCTTAACTTTTTCATTTGGCGCGCTAATGCGGCTTAGAATAACAAAAAATATATAATATTTTACAATATAATAATATCGTAATCTGTTAAATACATCATTATTTGCATTTCATCATTTCGCTTATAAATGTAGCCTTGACGATTAGTTAATATTACTTTCTTGTAAAATCACTCGTTTTGGAGGGATGTTAGACATTTTTTGAGCATTTCCGCATGAGCCTGAAATTTAAATAATTATTATGTATAATAACTTCGTATTTGTACACAATATTGTATCCAAATCAATATTAGCTTTACCTTCGCATGCTTTATTTCGAATTCAGTAAGATCAATGAGATTCTTTCTAAAGGCAGCCACTCGTCTTGTTTTAAAATCTAGTAGTTCTGAAACGTAAAATTAAAATAATAATGAAAACATTAACTTATTTTCGATATCATGTATGATTTTTTTGACATCTACACGATTACTTTATCCGAAGGTCGCACTGACATACATTTCAGTAATATGCTTTCGGAAATCAATTTTTAATTTGAAAAGAATTATCTGCAAATCGATATTTTTAAATTTACTGTTAAAGTTATTCATTCATTGAGTTATATACAACTATAATCTCTTTAATTCAAAGATATTTTTACTATCAAACAGTCGACCTTAATTCAAACTTTTTATAGGAGCCAGTTGAAATTAGTACTAAATTACCTTCTTTTCCTTTCTCTGACATTTGCTCGAACTTTGCACACGCTTCAGTTTGAGCCTGTTCCGCCTAAGATATAAAATATATAAAAGTTAGTAGTATTAAAAAAGCACTTTAACTAATTTTATATAGTATTTTTTATCTCCCACAGACATTCGAGAAGCAAAATTTCATTAAATACATACATACACCTATATGTATATATGATAAAGTAATTTTCATGCATAATAAACCATAAATATCACATGCTCGATATAAATTTAAAATATACATTTCTAGTGCAAAAATTAAAATTAAAATATACTTAAAAATTTACAATTTAACAATACACACTTGGCAACACCAAAAAGAACAACTCAATAATTAAAACAACTGTACAAAAATTAATCTTTGCACATAACATAATAATAATAAAACCCATGTTTCATATAAGAAAAAGACACACCTCTGCAACCTCCAGTGCCTTTAGGAGCAAGAAAAATTCAATTAGTTATTAAGAATAATTAAGCTTAAATATTAAATTTAAACACAAATTTTAATTAACATTATTGATAGTTATATTATTTACATTTTTTCACACAATGGAATAAAAAATTTATAGGCTTCATTTTAAGAAATAATCAATATATTATCGATTAAATGTTTATTAAAATTATACAAAATATACTTACGGCGTGTACGTCTTTGTTTTTGGCACGTGCTTTTTCCAAAGCTCTATTTGCATTTTCATAGTTATGTAGTGCTTTTAGCCTTCTAATCAATAACCTTTTTGCAGCTGCTGTATCCCTCATATAATAACGTAAAGTATCGGAAAGTTTTAAATCTTCATCTGATGCTACACGGCCTTCTACTTTCTATGATGGAAAAACGTTTTTATGTTTATGTTATGTAAATATTAATGCAAAATTATTATAATATATATTGAAGTTATTTCTTACTCGCAATTTCTCAAATGTTTCGGCAATTTTAGTAAATAATTTTTCAAGTTTTCCCGTGTCCGTAGTTGCTAGTTGTAAAAGATTAGTCGATATTTTAATATATGAATCAGCTACATCTTTGTGTTTTGCCGTTTGACGATCGGCGCGAGCTGTAGCTTCTTTTAAATTGTGATGGTATTGCGTAAGGAATGTCATTTCTTGATCGAAGAAGTCATTGACATCTTTAACTGTGGCAGATAAGTAATACTGATCTTTCGTTTTAGAAAAGGATTTCATCAATCCACCAAACATTTCCATCTTATTTTTACCTAAACAAAATATGAATCAGTACTACATATATTATATATAAAATGTTGTGAAATAAATATAAATATCAATCTAAATTTAATAATAATATTTATCAAGTATACAAATCTATACATTATCTGTAAAAATAACATTGTTATTTATCAAACTTTTAGCTATGATTAAAAAATTATTTCTGATATATTTTATACTTTAGACTATAATATTCTTTTAGGTAATTTTAAAATTTCCTTTTAACTTTAAATGTTTAAAACATATTATTTGTTAAACATTTATTTGTTAAAAACATGCATATGACTCATGTATGACTAATGTATGTACTTGTAACTAACCTCTCACACAAAGGTCTTGATCGTACTCGAGGAAAACTCTAAGATTATGGTCATTTCGGAATACTGGATGATGTGCGAGTCGAGTTAAAAACATTTCATGCATAGCAACAGTCTTTTTAAATGTTGCCAAATATTCCCTAAAAAGAAATAATTCATATATACGCAATTCACATCTGCAAGACATTATTGCATAGATAATTGAAATTGTTCTTACGCTTCCAATTCTTGTTTCATTTTCATGAATTCCTCTCTAGTCATACTGCCTTCACCTTCCCCAAGTTTCTGAAGCTTTTCTCTGGATGCATCAAAATCAGGTCTTGGAGGGCAAGGAGGAATCTGTAAAGTACATTAATTTTCAAATAAATGATTTCTATTTGATTGCGCACCAAAATATAAAATTAATATTAGCAATAACTTACTATGTAACCAGCATATTCTTCATTCTCCTCGAAACGATCATGCAACCAAACAAATTCTTCGTGCTGTCTAACTACAAAAAATTCTGACTTTTGAAATTCAGGCAATGTTGTCTTAGTGTGGACGGTAAACTTCACCTTATCCTTTTCACTAAGTGCATCCGAGATGTCAACGTGTAACGCCTTGTCATTTTGCTCCAGTGAAGACTCATTTGAGATAGTCTGAAAAATAAATTAACACACTGTACAAACAACTGAATTACAAAATATTTTGAAAAAAAGAAGTACACAAATTTTGGAGTAGGTACAGTGAAATTGTAAAAAAAAAAGAACGTTACCTTCTTGGCGGGTACATTATTGATAATATCAGTGGTCTCGCATATCCCGTCCTGTAACATTTTGTAAAATTTAAAGATAAGACCGAGGCAAAGGGTGCGGCGCAAACTAGCATCCAAAGGGTCTTTTCCGGTCAATTTGTTAAAAGCCCAGATGACCGGCTGACAACCGAATGATAACAGGTTCCACCTACCATCATGGCGTCGAGCAGCGTCCTCTTTGCTTCTCTCTCCCGTCTCACTCTTTCTCCCTCTTTATACGCGCAAACGTCAAGTACTTCTAGGAAAATATCTCAAGGTGCCGCGCTGTCATGCTACCGCCCTAACCTCAAAGACACAACGGGAATCACTCCAGCGCAAACCTTTCACACGACATACCGAGAGAATTCGACACTGACCATCCTCAATTTGTATACGTGTGTACTCCTTTTTCTTTCCCTCTCTTACTCCAATCTCCGTGACGAATCAGCTGAATGCAAAAGGAACGCGGACTGTAAAAGATGAGAACCCTCTCCCTCTATCTCTTTATGTACGCAGTACGAGTGAATGCACGTACAGTACACAGACGTAGGTATATGAACTTCGGGAATACTTTAATACTTATGACCATTTATCTCTTTCCCTCCCACCCTCCCGCTGTCGATTTATCTCATTGTCCTCCTCTGGTCCCCCCATTCCACTTTAAACAATTTTTGTATTTGCTCCGAATTAAGTAATTTAAACAATCAACGATTTATTTTTGTTTACATATACATTACATTTTTATTTATCATATATATATATATTATGTATATATGTGTATGTGTGTGTATATATATATTTATTGAAATGTGTTTTTAAAAAAAAATGATTGGTTACAATTGACAATATTTACAATTCAAATTTATAAAAGTAATTGTATTACAATGTAACGAAGAAGAATCTATTGCCTGTATAAACTTTTTTTTTATTTTATTTAAACAAATAGCGCGTTTATGTTACTGCATGTTATTATATATTTATAGGTGTATTTATAGCATAAATGACTATGTGCAACAAAAATTACATTAAAGTTCAGTATAGTTGTAGATAGTTGAAGATCCCTTACACATATTTTTAATCTTTTTAAAAATTACACTTGAGTGTAATAACAAATTTTCGGTAGATTGAGAAAAAAATATTAAAAATAAAAATATTGTAATGACAAAAATTTTATCTTTTACTTCAAATCAGATTGTTTATTTACTAGATTATAGAGTTGTAGATTTGACAGACATGTTTTGAGTAAATTTCATTTTTAAAATTTTAGCACATTAGAGATTTTTCTTTCTTTTTTTTCCAAGAAGCCATGCTTGGTACATTGTATAATAAAGCAATTTGGATATAACAATTTGTTTAAGTGAACTTTATAGTGGATGTACAAATATATGAAACATTCTTTTTTTTAATCCTACTGGCATAATCTCGAAGAAAGTTTTACCCTCTTTTGCTTCTTTTTTTTACCAAAAGTATATATTACCTATTTGTACAGAAGCTGAATAAAAAGAATATCAATAAGAAATTCTTTTTTGGCTCACTTACTTTTTTTCATGATTATATATAATATATTTATTATTTTATGTACTTAAGTATACATGTCGTTATAATTTTTCGTAAAGATTTATAAAACAAATTTTTTTTTATCTGACTAGTAATTCATTTCAGTGGGTTGGTGATATTTGAATAAGTATTTGTTTGATATTATTGATTCGATTACAAAAGAAAATTTACATCTTATTATATATCTTGTGTTCATAAAATAGTTTCAAAGATATGCCAAGTAGCATCAAGTATCGAATAACGTGCTATAGTTGATGTATGCAAAGTAATGATTAACAGTTTTAACTTTATCCATATCTAATGGAAACTATGAAATGTGTAGTAAATGTAGTTTTAAAAAATTATCATGACCAATTGACATTTTGCTTTCTTTTTTCTTTTTTTGATTTAAAAACAAAGTCGATTATCACAATCATTTAAACATATAGTCCTTTGCACATTTTCACTATCGCGCCGCCAAGGCACCGAAAGCATTAAAAGAAACTTTAAAAATTCTTCTTAAATTATTAGTTAAATATTACATGATAATAATTGTTCAAATCAATATTAATCAAATACTAAATGTGGAAGTTGCTTTCGACGCCTCATATACGACGATCATTTTGTCGTAGTGATAACTGAAATTATTTTATATATTAGTCATTTTGGTACAGCAATAATACATACATGTACATAAAAGTCGTGTAAGATGAATGAGCATGAACTAACATTTCTGCCCCATAAAACATTCCTATATCGCCTAGACATTCAAGAAATTAAAGAGAAAACGATAGACCGTTAATTGACAGAACTTGCCGTCGTTAATTGTAGCAAATTGAGAAACCATTGCCATAATAAAACATATTACAATACATATTTTTTAATGTACACTCAAACCAAATTCACACATAATCGAACTAATCTCACAATTTCCTTGTTTCTCAAAAGACACCAAATTATAAAGGACTGATTCAATCAGTATCTGAAAAAAATCTGTAAAGTAAAGCTTTATTTGTCTGAGTCGGGCTATGATGTTCAACAATTTGCCTTGTTATAATTGCCTACTCGTATAAATGTTTTTCATTTAAATAATATAAATACACTGCCTATATCACTCCCCATCTCAAGATGAAAAAAATTAAGTGTACGATGTAGGCGCTTCCCTGTGAAAAACAAAGAGCAGGAATGAGATAATCAGTTCAGATCGTTGAGGGATGAAGTGGCGGACAAGCGAAACCCAGCCCCTAGCAGCATCCACCTCCTTGTGCACTACCCTGGCCACCAGATCCTGCTATTCCTCCAGGGCTAGTTGGTGAATGCGATGGACCAATTTTGATGCCATTAGCCTATTAACACAATTAAATATATATTATTTATCAAAAAATTAGTTATATTTTGTTTTAAATCAAATTGGATATAACAATTTATACAGTGATCAAAATGCTTAAAATTTCGAAAGTTAAATATTATTTGATTTGAAATACTAAACGAATAAACAAATAGTAGTGCATACCTCATTATTTATGTCAAAGACACCCTCTTGAATTTTTTCGTAAATCTCTTTGGCTGTATTAATGAAAGCTTCTTCTACATTCGCTGCAGTCTTTGCACTAGTTTCCATAAAGACAAGACCATGCTCTCTAGCAAAGGCTTCACCTTCTTCTCTTTTGACTTCTCTTCTAGCATCAAGATCGCTTTTGTTGCCTATTAGCATAATGACCATATTAGAATTAGAATGTTGTCTTGCATCCTCCAGCCATGTTGTCAAGTGATTAAAGGTTTCTCTCCGTGTAATGTCATATACAAGTAACGCTCCAGCCGCACCACGATAATAAGATCGAGTTATGGATCGGAATGCTTCTTGTCCAGCCTGTGTGTAAACAATGACCGATATAAAAAATGAAGTAAAAATGCAAAAGAAATGTCATGTAAATAATAAATTACCGTGTCCCAAATTTGAAGCTTAATCTGTTTGCCATCGATAGTGATCATACGAGCACCAAATTCCACACCAATAGTAAGATCGTGCACTGGTTGAAATCTTTTGTCTGTAAATTGTAGTAGGAGACACGACTTTCCCACGCCTGGCAAACATAATTCATAATATTATTACGCGCAAAAAATAAACAAAGAAACATTAAACTTCATACTCTCGTATATAGAAAATTCTAGCATATCAAAATTATTCAAACATACTTTCTAATATTTCGCGTAATACGATCGAACGCATAGACGATGACTTATCAAAGTAGGTATATGTAGCAAACGAACAAACGATACGCGTATAACAGATTCTTATAGAAGCGACGCTGAAAGAAAAAATTAATCATTGACGCCTGCGAATAAACAAGGAAGATTCATAATAGGGCGTTGCGTTACAAGAACGGGCAAGCCCAAAATGCACGATCGACGAGGTAACGAAGGGCAAAAAATCGAAAACGTCAACCGAGGGGATGAACGGAATACATAAGAAAACAATGGGAGCTGTCAAGACGACGTAGTAATACAGGATTTGTACAAAGGCGTTTTTTCTCGAAATACGAGAGGGCGGACGATAAGAATCAAAATAATTTACCTGTGTCTCCAATGATGATGTACTTGAACAAGTAAGCGTACGACATTTTCTTTCTAAATACGAACAATGGATTGATAATAACTAACGCGTAGTCTAACTTCGGTACGGAGTCGCTGATGTGTTTCACTTGATTTTTTCACAGTGTTATCGCTTCTGCTTGGTACTAATGACGTCATCAAGAGCACCAGCCACTGGCCACAGCAGTAGAGAGAACAGATGCTCGCCTCAAAACTTTCGGTTGTTATCGGAACTCCTCGGATTTACACCGAGTACCCTTATGACGAGTTTGCGCAGTATCGTCCTTACTTTTACCGCGAATTTTGAATCCGCTTTTTTTAATTTAATCGACGTTTCACTTTATACAGTAAATAATTTATTTTTCAAATATTTCACAATTTGTTTAATATTTCCTAAATTACAATTAATTTTATTGATATTAAATAAAGTATATAGTATATTATTTAAACTTATAGATTAAATAAATATTCATATTATTCAATTAAATATCATATTTTAAATAATCAATACCTATTTTTCTGTAGTATTTCTAACTTTGATCCATTAAGTGAAATTTGAATTTACAAATCTAACAATCGATTTATGATAATTTATCATTAAGTGTACTGTTTTACAGTAATTATATTTTGAATAATTAATATTTAGAGAATAAAAGTGCAGACAAAACTATAAATTTAAAACAATTAAATTTCATGCAACATATTACGTACTTTTGAAACTTCTTGTACGTTAATATTTATTTATAAAATATATAAATATAGGTATACTAACAATCCATATTTTGAAAAAAATACTTTCAGATCCCCACAGCTATATCAAAAATAAAATAATAAAAATTCAATGTAATTAAGACTTCTTTTATTTTACTTAGTTTTGAAAACGCTTAGTATTATAAGAACACTATAAAGTTTGCATGCACCAAGGTCAACAAAGAAAAACTGGAAATCCCCTCCCATATCGATAATACATAATTTTTATAATTATTGTCAGATGACTTCATCTTGTTCTATAATAACAAGTATGAAAATATACTATAAAATTTATTAAAATACCAGAGACCATCATTTGGTTCACTGGTTTAATAAAATATAAAAATTCAAAGGTGACATCGTTTAATTTAATATTTACAACGACGAAAAGCTTTTTCATTTTTCAATTTCTCGTAAAAAGAATTTTGATATAAAACATATAATTTTCCATAATTATTTGTAGTCTTGCGGGTGTTGATGCATTTCATATACTCGAGACTGTAATAATTCCTACCGTCGGCACCGCAAATCGGTTTCGACGCTTCGTAAAGTTTTTCACACTGGCACTCTTGTGGTTTTTAATAATACTCTGAATTAGACGCCTCGTAACAAAGACCATTGGGAAGTCTAAGATTTTAAATTCCGTAGCAAAATTGATTACATAAAAGTGTTTTAAATTAAAATTAATTAACTTTACCAATTAATGTACCATAATACTATGGATAAAATTTCATAATAAAAATTTGTCAAATTTTTCAATAATTACAAATTTTGACACATACGGGTTTGAAACTGGATATTTATTTTTTCCATTTTTAACATATTGAACACTCAAAAAAGGTTCTGTAAAATCCAAATTAAACGAATCGTGAAAGAGCGAAGACTCAAACTGGAAATTCCGATTATCTCGTATACATACAGGTTGCATTTTTCATTTTACTCGCTAATACGTATATGCTCAGCTACATTACATTTTCTCGTATAACACGAATAAAAAATATTCATTTTAAATTTACATTCACCGTATAAATGATAATTTCTGATATTCCTTTTTCAATACTTAAAACGTAACAATTAGCATATATTGCAATATAAATGATTAATACATTTATAAAATTATTTCATCAGTACAACTTTTTTTTGTTATTATCAAAATTTCAGTAAATCGTTTTTTTCCTTTATATTGATGAGCAATCGTAAAACAACAATTAATACATGGAAGCGTCAACAAATCACGTATAATGATGTAGCATAACGTCATAATTTACCTGGCACGAAGTAATAAATTATTTACGATTTTGCTACTTTCCTTACTTTTTTTTTGTAACAGTTACAAAACTACAATAAATCAAAAATCGTTTGTACAAGTATAATAAACCAAGAGAAACAATGTTTAGTTTACATAATACACATATATTATATCAAAATAAAATCTATATTTTATAAGCATAAAACGTAACACTAATACCACGCTTAAGTCAAAAGCGTTGTAAACTTGTCACAGTGAAAAAGCAAGAAATGGAGAAGTGGAGCACTTTTTGAAATAAAAAAAAATATTTATATTGTACTCTATGCGATTTAAACTACTAAAAAAGTAAACAAAATAAAAGCGTTACGTAAACAAAAATATATAGTACTCGTCAGCGAAAGCTCTTTTTCTCCTGTCGATTTTATAATTTTTACAATCCTTATTACGTGACAGAATCTTCCGTGGTTGTTTACGTAATAAATAAAAATAACGAGTATGAGGACACATATTTTCAAAAATTTTATTGCACTACGGGAATTTATGTTTTTTTACAACATTAACATCGTAGGAACCTGGTCATTTTTAATACAATATATATTCGTTTACTTTGCTGATATATTTAATGCGTGAGGACAATACGGCAAGGCTCGCAATGCTGAAATGAATATTTTTTGTTATTATTAAAACTCAATGTTAAATGTTATAGATATTTCAAAAATATATAAATAATTACTTGGATATTTGCAACGTTGCATACACGTGACTGACATTAAATTAGGATAAATACGGTTGTCAGTTGCACAAACAACTGTATCAGTAGGACCTCCAGATGGACATTCACACTCCCTCATTTCGTTTTCCACTGTTGGTAGGCAAGCTCCTGTAGCAACTTCACTCAAACCTTAAAAAAATTAAACACAATTTCAGCTCATTCATCTTATTCCAAAATGTAATATTCTCTATACGTATATATTTAAAATAATCCTAACAAGCTTATATTATTAATTTAAATTTTAGTTATCAATTATCAAAATTATAGCTTTTTTTCGTAATATTTATCTTTTATGAAGTTTCTAAATTACTTTTATAAAAATTATTTAAAACTAAAGTAACACCTATTTAACATTATAGATTTTACTGAAGAAAAATATTTATCAAGTATTAAACAATTATTATATTATAACAGATATTAATTGTTTGTTGAAGAAAATAGCTCTATTTATAAATTCTATAATTTGTTTATAGATTATTGGATTATTGGATTTCTTCCATAATTTGGTAAAAAACAAGAAAACTATTGACAAGATCCAGTAATCAATTTCCATAAACAATTTCAAAAATTTAAAAAGTTGATTAAAATAAACTTATAGCTAATCGATAAAAATCCAATAAACTTTCTCATTCTTATGATATTTTAAAGGTATTGCATAAATCTTATCAATTACATAGTAATAAATAAAAAAAATTAAAACAGCTCGTATAAACTATTGATTTACTATTTATATTAAAAAAAATTATATTTATACCTTTATCGACGCAGTTCCTCATGCAAGTCAATTGTACCGAGTTTTCATAAGTTACTCCATCGCTTGCGCACACTGGTTTAATTTCAAAAGTTGCAGGACAATTATTTATGCAGGTTAATTGATTAGCTGCCAAGTGTCGAAATATGTAAGGCTTGTTTTTCAAAAGATCGATTAACGACAGTTTGTTAAAATTTTGTTGTATGCAGTTGCCACTGCGTGTAATAGCGAGGTCTGAAAATATATTGCAAATAATATACTCTGTTAAAGCAAAATAGTGAATATTCATTTTTTCTAAAGTTTAAGATTAGTCGGTATACTCTGAAACAGTAACTATTCAGCTTTTACAATTAGAAAAAAATAACAATATGAATATACACTGAAAAAAAAGTTGTAGTAAAAATGTCTAGTAATGCAGGGACAGACTGAAACAATACAAAAATTTACAATAGTGTATAAAAAAAGTTTACTAGAAATCTATTAATTTTTACTACAATTCTGGTAATATTTACTACAAGTTCAGTAAAATTTATTATACACTATAGTAAATTTTTGGATTATGTCAGTCTCTCCGTGCATTAATAGACAACATTGTAATTTTAAAAATGAACATTATTAAAAAAAAAAAGTATTTCAATTGTAAAAATAGCCCAACTTTTATAGTAAAGCGTAATTTACTAATCGATATATGGTGAAACAGTAATTCGCTAATAGAGTTTGCAGAATAAAAATAAAATAATTAAAATTACGTAAACGTGATATTTCTTACTTCTATTTTCGCACTTGTTGAGACAATGTACGTAAGATGAACTGGAATACGTTCTGCCATCGCTTGCACACACAAGATTCGGTATGAAATCAATGGTACATTTACAACTTTTTGAAGTTGTCAATAAACCATTTGGATAAAAGGCAATATCTTTGATACATGCACCTCGATGGGCTACTGATATGGCTAAATAAATTAAAGTTAAAAGATTATATGTTTATCTTAAAATAAGACCTTATCATACATAATTACTATTTTTTATCGTAACATTAATTTAATGAAGTTTTCGCTCGATTTCGTATTTTTTGCTTATTAACACTATTTTCTTTTCATACTTTAAAAAGACGAGGAAAGAAAAAATAACTATAAAATAGATAGCATCAAGTATTAACCTTGTCGGGAACACGTCGCCATGCAAACAACGTAAGAAGGATTTTTATAAGTTTTGGAATCTGTACCACAAACCGGTTCGTAATAATCATTAATTTCGCAAAAGCACTCTCTTGGTGATGCATTAATCGCAGATGACAAAAAGCCATAAGCCATTTCATTCGAGAATCCGAGACATGCGCCATCGTACACGGAAGTTACACCTTTAAAAAAATGCATGTATAATTTATATCGCTTTAATGACATGACTTTTTCTCGTATACTCACTTGAACCCTGGCACCGATTGTAGCAATCTAATTGCATCGGATTCAAATACGTCTTTCCATCCGATGCGCATATTTGTTGGTAATCAGTATACTGTGCGCATTCGTCGCACTCGCTGATCGATCGTGATTTACGAGATTCAGTTAATGAACTTTTGCAGATACCGTCGTAGGCTTTCATCGTTTCTTCAATAGATAATTTTAAATTTAGAAATTTTTTATCGTTCATAATTCTCATTGTTATGAATTAAAAATATTACATTTTTTGTAAGAATTATATAAAATAAATATATATATATTACATAATCTTTACGATTGTCGTTTTATATTTTTACATCAATTTATACCATTCAGTATCATATCATAATATATATAATTTTCCATAATTACTTGCAGATTTGCAGGTGTTGATGCATTTCATATACTCGAGACTGTAATAATTCCTATCGTCGGTACCGCAAATCGGTTTCGACGCTTCGTCAGTTTTTTCGCACTGGCAGTCTTGCGGTTTGTAAAACTCGACATCAAACGCCTTGTAACAGAGACAATCAGGAAGTACGCTTATACCTAAAAAAATGGTTTATAATTATGTCAACATCGTAACCGAATAGTGCAGATTATTTTTACCTAATAACGCCAATAATACTAAATAAAATGTCATGATGAAAAGTACTTGGATAGTGCAAGATTGTGCACTGGCCTACAAGAACGTACGAATCTGCCCTTTATATACCTAGGTGCATGTACAGGTATCAAACTGGATTCTTAAAATTAGTCAAAAAAAAGTTTCTGTAAAACCCTTTGTTTTTTTTTTGAGTTTTATACAAACAAAACGAACGTAGGTAGAAACTGGAATTTCCAATTCTCTCGTTGATGCATTTTTCATATTGCACGATCTCCCGATGTATATACGTTACCTGGAGCGTTACTTACGTTTGTACTTACAATCCGACTAAAAAGGATAGATTTTAAATTTACATGCGATGTAATAAACGTTATTATTTTTTACGGTAAAAAGATTATTCGTGGATAAAGCATGGAAAATTTTATTACACCGCTGATTAATATATTTTGTTTATTTTACGGTAGACGAAATGAAAAAATGTAAAATGGAAAACGAACGTATTTAAATCTTATTCGTATATTTTATCATTGTACAAAATATATATAAGTAACAGTATACATAACATTTTTTTTTGTTAGTATCGTAAAATATATTTTTTTTACAACACTTTAATAGTCTTGTTTTTCTTTAAGAAAAATAGGATCATCGGTGTATCAGTCTTTTTGTTTTATGGAGACAAGAAGAATATTCCGAGGGGAAACTCGAGAATCGAACTCGGCCTTCAACGAAGGCGATAAATTCAATTCCGACAGGTACAAAAATCTATCGAATAAGACTAATGTTTCAACCAATGGAGCGAGCAATAACCGTAGTGAACCAAACACCAAAACTCTTTTCCATTGTTGTAAAAAGTTTTTCACATCCGCTCTTTCAAAATCCGAGTCGTTCGGTCGATCTTTCGATTCGAGACATTCGGTTGTGCTTTCGCAATATCTATAGAAAAAAATATGTATACATAGAAATTATACACTTCACAACTCTTATAATATAAATCATTTTTCATTCATATACTCAACTCTTTGAAACTCGTGTCTTTAGTAATTTTTGTATTTTTTAATTGCGTGTGTCGTAATCCAGGATTTTTTTCGATTAACAGCAATTCTAATACCGCTCGATATGCGTGAACCTATTTTTTTTAAATACGTATAAATATTATAATAAATTATTTAATATAAATTTTGTAACCATAATTATTATTACTCACTATCAAATCAGCGTAATTGTTTGTTTTTAATTTATCACAGTGTTTCTCTACAGCGTGACAGGCTACTTCCAACGCAGCGTAAGACAATTTACAATTTTCAACGTCAGTTTGAAAATGTTTGCTCATTGGATATCCTTTCTCCGTTCCCTCTCTTTAAAAATAGAGACAATATTAACTTTGATGTTACTTAATGGATATCAAAATTGCAATCGTATTATAAAATTAAATTTATATTCTTCTTTACTATTATCCCCGTCTTCGCTGTATTTATTTTTATACTTTCTAAAAGTTTAATTTTAACCTGCAATATTGTCATCTCAAGATGACACTGGGGGAGTATTAAATTACATAAAGTTTAAATAATACGTCTATTACATTGTTGCGTTACCATTATTTCCTGTAGTAAAAATTGATTTTATTTGTAACGCGCGAAAATTTTTCTTTTTTTTTCTTTCTCCGCAACAATGGTAAGAAAAATGTTAATCGTTACACTAAACTCGAATGGACATAAATAAATTACTTAATGATAGATTGAAATAACGTACGACCTATTTTACCCACCACCGGTTATTATTTACGAAACTTTAATACGAATTACTACTCTCGTTATTCTTTTTTTTTTGTAAGAGCGCTTACAAGACTAATAAATCAAAAATCAATTGCGCAATTGCGTAAAAAACAATATTTAATTAAAAATATAGATGTGTACTTGCATAATTGAAGAAGAAATAAAATATATAGTTCTATTACGTCAAAAGCGAAAGAAGAGCTCAGTTTAAAAATGAAGTAAGGCGCGATTGTTACACTGATACCCGAAAAAACAACATTTCTAAATCTTTGAAAATAAAAAAAAATATTCTACTCTATATTTAAAATAATTACAAGAAAAAAAACATGAAATATGTTAACGAAAATACAAATTTAAAAAAAACCGTATAAATTACATTAGGATTTCGTCTAATTTGGTTATATAACTGACCCAAAGGTGAGCTTCATGTAGCAACATCCAACGAGGCAAATGAACCTCGCATTTTGTTCATTGGCGTAAAGCCGAATGAGAGTAGCAGCCAAATCACCGCAAGGATGTAAGCCAATCAATCCAAAGTGAGAGTCGTGATCTTGATAATGATTATTAAAAATGTTTGTCATTCGGTGAACCAATTGTTGCCTCGCTATCGGTGAATTATCAACGGTAAGTGACACATGATGTGGCTTTCTTTTGCGAAAGTCTGGTATTCGTTTCGCTAATGACGCGGCCAACTGCTCATCCCATTTTCTAAGTAAACAAGCAAATTTACGAGCCATTCACCGGGGTCGTAATATGCGCATAGTACACGCGCGGATCTTAATTTCTTTAGTAAACTGTGGATGGTATTGTCTCTCACCTGGCGCCTTCGAGTAACGCTCTGTCTCTCTCTACGCAAACGACGTTCAACTCGTGTTTGTATGTTAATACACGCGCTAAATGACCCATTCCTGAACCAATGTCGACGATGCATTTACACGATGCTTCCTTCGCGCTCTCAGCTATTATCTTTCATTATCGAGATTCGTTATTAGATGAACAAGATTTTTCTTTTAACATTCGTTAATTGAATCACGAATTTTCGATGTACGTACAATTTTTTTTATTTATATGCATTAACTAATCAACCTAAATCAAAATTGATTACGACGTCTACCGATCTGTGTCGTTTACTTTAAACTTAACGCCGAAATTAAGTATAGGAAAATCTTCCAGCCATACGGTGATTAGCAATTAAAATTTAATTACAAATTAAAATTCACGTGGTCTATCCACGCAGAGATAATGTTTTAAAATTTTCAATTAAAGAGCTAAGCGATAATTCAACATTTTAAACAACATCTTAAATTAAAATGATGATCAGTAGTCGTATTAAAATTTTGATTGCACGTATACATATCCAAAGTGCAAAAGTCAAAGAATTATACGCACTCGTAAACTGTAATATTTTAAAATCTATTTTTAATTACAAATAATTAATAAAATAAGTAATTTACCTGTGAAATGGTATTAATCTCGTATCGTTTCTTCGTCTTGACGTGTTTGGTAAATAAATTATCAAATTGCACATGTTTAGGGGAAATTTCACTATCATCGCTTTCTAATATATTACCCATTTCATTCTTGCTACTCAACTTTGATAAGCATTTTATTTTAAATGCTCTTTTGTGATCTCTGGAGATTTCCGCACTTTCCACAAATCGCCGAAGAGCTAATAACGATAATGGCCACACACGTTTACTAAAAATTACACTTTAGTTAATTTAATAACTTGATCATTTTCAATACTTTCTTAACTACCACATACACGTATAATACGTATACATATACCTTCCGCATTCTCTGAGAATCCAGTTCCCTAATTCTTCCGAAGTTATTTCATCTATGAAATTTCTCCAAACGCTAGGTAATCTTTCCCACAAATCGTCTTGGAAAAAATCCTGAATAATGAATTTTAGTTTTTAATATAATTGTAGACAATGATTTCTTTTTCTTGTTCTTTATAATAGTAAAATACGGCGGAGTTTGTTAAAGTTAACTAGTTCGCTAAATAGGTCATAAGATCGTCAGATTACAAATAATGAAATGAAATTAATAATTAACTATTTTTATACAAAATCAACAATAAAATTTCAAAATTTTTTAAAATACATTATAATAATTATTAATATCTAACACCTTAGCAACTTTCCCTGTATAAAATATCGAATTGGCATTGATTTGCATGACACAATTTTATACTTATGAATGAAAATTTCCATTTTCTCTGCTTTTATATACACGATTAAATTTACATTACAATGAAAAAACTTAAAGTAAAGGGTACACCTATAGTAAACAAACCGCAAACTAACCAACTGAATCAATTTTGTTTTTCGCCATTCGCATTAAAATACATATATTAATTATATAATTGTTGTAAAAAATATTTTCATTCAATTAAAACAATGTAGCACATCAAGAATTAAATAGCATATGATCCAAACACTTGCCGCAAGATGCCGCAACGAGTATCGAGTAAACGAAAGATAATAATACCTTCTCAAATATAATCAATGAGAGAATTTCACGACGGACTTTGTTGGGAACGTTATCAATGGATTTTAGTGAGAAAATTAATATAATAACTAACCACTACGTAGGCGTCTAACATCCAACCGTAAATCTCGAGAACTCGAAAAATCTGATGAACGGTACCGCGAATACCAGAGCAAATTTGACACGCGCAAGAAACGCACGTGTTACTCGGCGCGGCCATTTTTAAACTTTCTACAGCTGTTCGTATAGCCCGCCAAATTGAAAATATCGACAGATTCATAACTGACCTATATAACATACAGCTCCGTACGATTTTATAATTTTTATTCATTTTTATACACGTGTCTTAATTTATATAGACATTTAGTTGTAAATTTATAATTATAAGAATAGTGTAATAAAAACATTTGAAAAATGTCAACGATAATTTCGTTCATTTTTAATATTAAGAATTTAGATGGTTTTCGTAAAATTGTAAAATTGAGTTAAACCTATTAAAATTATTATTTTTTAGAATTATCATATTTATTCGTTTAAGAGAAATTTAGTGAAATTTGAATAGCATAACCCTTTGTGCATATTCAATAGAATATTCAATTGAAATAGATAAATACTTTTCAGCCTTATATATAAATATATTTAATTATAATGCACTTCTCTGTATTTAATACATTTCTTTTCCCTTTATAACAAAATATAATCGACAAAAAATACAAGACCAATTAATAACAAAAGTTCCAATTTTGAATTAACGAGCATTAAAAATAAATTAAACGAATCCATAAACAACTCTTAAAAATAGAATGAAACACTTATACCATATTATTAAAATACGATGACGCGATAATCGGGAAAGTATATAAAGATCTATCTAACGAGAATAAATGTTACAAAGTAAATTTTTTTCCTAGTTACAAACGAGACAAGTGGTCTTACGCAGTACGTCCGTCATATGTGTACGACTAGGAAAAAAAAAACTAACTCGAAAGTGAGCTACTCTTCCGCGTCGACGTTTCGAGAGCAAACAAAATCTAATTATGCTCGAGCGTTAAGATTTTTCGCGGAAGTGAATATACGAGCGGTGTGTCGCTTGATGGTGATAGTATATACATATATATACATATATATATACGGTATATAAAAGGGGGAAATGTCCAAGCTGTAATTACCGATCGCGGTAAGGCTAAATTGCGAGTGAAATTGTCGCCTTGAATTACGGCGCGAAGAAATACATAAATATACGCGCGTCACTCCATTTTTAGGCCGAACAATTTTATGCAAATCATAATGCGATTGTTGTTTATTGCATTATTATTTTTTTTCAAATTTCTCCTTTGTTACATATATATGTATATATATATATATACCTATACCGTTACTGCGCCGTGTATCATTATTATATTATTACCTTGCGAAATTTCGGAGGATTCGTTCGTTTGATTTAATCGTAACGTACTGCAATTCAAAGTAAGACGAGCGCATAATTAATAACGCCGATTCATTAACAAAAATCGAAGAGGCACAAAATTGATGTAGCATTAAAATAGACGTTCGACACTCGACGTCTTTAAAAGTTTTAATTTAATTTATTACACGTAATACGTATAATTATTAAATACAAAAATTCTCGGGCACTCGGGATATGTGTGTGTGTGTGTGTGTGTGCATCGTACGTGTGTTAATAATAAATAACACCTGTCAAAACGTATCAAATGAAGAAACCACCGTCGTAAAAAGGCCAAGAAGCTTAAAAGCGAAATCACAGTACGTGAAATTCTTGAAGCGTTTGAGAAGGTCATCACGTAAAATTAAGAGCCGCGTCAGCTCGTATCGAGAAAAGGGGAAAGTGCGAAGAGTTCGCGTCGTCGTGTGCTTCTCTTTTTCTTTCATTGTCGCTAAAACCGCATGTATATACATACGCACACGAGTTAGATATGTATATATGAAAGTCCTATGCGGAACGAGCAAATCTTACGAAACAGACACATGCACACACACACACACACACACACACACACACACACGTTCACGACATGTCAACGATTTAATTTTCGATCGCATATCTATTAACAATCCGGATGTGTGTATATATCTAAGTGAATTAATATTAGTTTTTCCAGATCGGGAAAACAATAATACATTTTAAAAAAATGTTCAAGGAAACATTGATTCATTTGTAGTCGTATCATAATAGAAATCTCCCATTGTGCGTGTATGTACCTATATATACCTATATATATATATATATATATATATATATATATATATATGTATATATGCAGCATGCATGTATGTGCTTCAAGTTCGAACGCGAATGGTTGTTAAATACCGTAAGATATTCTGAATTGGGTATAAAAAAAAGGTTTATCGTACTTTCTCTACACTCGATATGGCAAGAAGATGTTCGATATAATACCATCCCAAAGAAATTATGCGAAACTCTCTTTGGAAGGTTCAATACGCGCAGTAAATTTAACTGATATATACCGACGCGCTTTTCGTCTTTTAACTATTTACATCTTATGTTAATATATTTTTTTTTGTTAGCAATAAACAATTTTTAAATGAGTCATCGTAAATTATTAGGTACGTACAAATGCACAAGCACACTCGCGTACATTACAAATGTATAAATAAACCAAGTAATTTTAATTGTAAATATAAAACACTTGTATTTAGAGAAATGTTTTTCTTCTCTTAATCGATATTTTACTTTCCCATATTTTCCAACTAGCCAAGTATTTAAATTGCCTTGATTGCTATTTACTGTACTTATTGTTTCTAAAACTCGCTTGTTAAATAATTAGACGGGGTAATTGTTTTCTCTATATAAATCCCCGCAGTCAATATTTATTAAAGATAATTTATTTTCATGCGAATTATGTACATAAATAGAGCCATAATTGAATCCAATAGAGATTCGTTGTGCGAAGTAATTTTTTTTGTCATTATAAACAAATTTTATAGAATACACATTTATTAAATAATTAACATAAAAAAAATGTTTAAATTTTCAATGAAATTTAAATTCAAATGTAAAACAGTCGGATTAAATACCCACGTTCTGACTAATTACTAAAAAAAATTATTTTCTCTTTCAAGCATCGTCCCACACATTTATTAAAAACATTATTTAAAATACGACCACACATCCTGGAAGCGTAACTTTTTTTCTGATTCATCGTTTGACGCGTGTACATAACCATTTCCGAAAAAAGATTAAATTTAAAAAAAAAAACACCACCTAACGATTACGTATAGAATATACACATGCATTCAGTTCCCGTTGAAAGTGAATTAAAATTATATGCCATCCTGTTTACCGAGCAATTAGATACCGTAGCAAAAAAGAAGTTGGAGAGACCGTTCGAAGTATTATATAGACAAAAGTGGAAAACCGCAACTCGTAAATTATCTTTATAAAGCGTTGATAAAATACATTTTCACTTTTAAATAAGCTCGATCATATTATTTTTTTTTTCTACACACATATGTACATGTATATACAATTAGAGAAGCGCGTTTACTCTCGATAATGAAATGTCAAACGAGAACGATTCGTCCGGCGCTTAAAGTTATTAATAATAGTAGTATATAACGTCGAGTACAATTCCGGCGGCCCACTTTGTGTGTACGCGCGCGCGCGCGCTCACTCGCGCTTATGTACTTTCACTCTTCAGAAGTTACGTTATTGCTCTCGCGTGTCGAGCTTCTGTGGACTTGTTTCTCCCCTGGCGCGTCTGCCCGGTCAAAGAAAAAAAAATTCTTTTTTTTCTTTCCTATACCTGTATATGTATACCTATATCGAACTTGCGCAACCCGGAAAAATGACTAATTTTTATGATATTTATTATTTCACGAGTTTGAAATTTACATGCTCATTGCGCGGTTTACGGGCATCGTGAGTTGGATTATTATACAGTTAGGCTGGCGCAACAACACCAACGTCCGAAATCTTCGTGCTCTGCTAGATATTCGAATTCTTAGGTGTACTATACATTATGTTGCAGACACACTCTTGTGCTTGACTCGAATTTTAATACCCTTGATGTGTAAATATCTTGATAAAGAAATTATGCTATTCGTACCTGAGTAACAGTTGTCTCTCGAGTTACATTTTATTCACCCGGGCTCGTTTATTTCCGGAATTGCAAAACATTCTACCACGCGTACGTTGCATAAATTAAGTACAGTTGTCAACAATTTGTGGAAAAAAATATAATTTTCACATTCCCTTTATATTTATTCTATTAAATTACATATGCATATAATAGTTAAATTGAATATTATTTATTATTTAATATTGTTGACAACTTTTGTAATTCCATATATTTCTATATACAAATTATTCGATTAAAATAAGTAAATGATTTAAAATACTGGGATTGTAAATAATTTTAAATAGAATAAATATCCTAAAGCGAATGAAGCATTTCTTGGAAACTTCATCGCATAACAATGTTTTATTGTTGTTCGACAAAATTGATTTCAATCTACTTCGTAATAAATACATTTGATAGATGATAAATAAACTTTATGAATTACAAATAAAATTGAAGTACTATTTCTTCAAATACATATTCATCAAAGTAAATTTAATCGAGTTTAATTCAGTAAATATTTATTTCGATTAATCTAATTTTGCAAATAACATTTATCTCAATCTACGAATTATTTATTATTTTATTTCTATATTAAATATCGTGTCAAAATTTTATTAAGCCTCCTAGTTTCATTTTTTATTCGTGTTAAGAATTATTAAAAAGTGATTAAATATCAAATCCGAAAGTAGAAAACGTACAATATTCACTAAAAAAATAACTAGTTAAAATTGAAGACTAGTTCTACTAGTTCTCCATAACCAGGCAACAGTGCGAATTTCGCACAAAACGCTCGAGCATGGAAATGGCCAGTAATTTAATAACAATAAAAAAAAATTAATTCACGGTATGATCGAATAAAAAGGCATCGGTAGAAACGATGAAATAGACAATTAAAAATTTTCACTTTCGAGAATTTTCGTTAAAGCGTAAATAAGAATAACTATAGTAAACGCGTATTTCCATAGAGCGAAGAAGAGTAGCATCTGCCGTCACGCTCGAGGCTCTCCTGAGAATCGGGACTAGAAAAATAATGCAATCTTTATGTACTATCGGCCCGGTCTACACACTGGACTATAACCCCTCGTAACAAGCAAGGTATATACGAACCACAGTGAAAATTATGCGCGCACGTAGTCTGAATCCTTTAATGGAAAGTCCACGCGAGTTGCTATACCTTTTATAAAATTAATACATACATGCATATAGTGGATACATATACATATACTTTCATCTTCTAATCCAACATATATATATATAAGTATATTTCGATTATATAAAATTGTTACCGAGGTATCTTCACCTCGTTCATCATATAGTAGCCCATGCGTGAGTAATGGAATTTTTATGAATATACGTACGCGTGCACGAAAAAATTTTTATGCGCTCACCGCGGTAATTCACTTTTTCATTCTTCGGGATAATTAACGCAGCTGTTTCGTATGTGCGCGCAGGTACAACAGTTTTATAAGTGATTTTCAAAGCGCTTGGCTCGATATAATATTGAAGGGTGCAGGTCGGAACGAATACAAAAAAGAAACGGTAGGTTGCACATATATATACACGCATTGCGAAAAATTTTATCAACTTGCGCACGTAAACGTAAACGCTCAATTATGTTTACGCTAATAAGGCCGCTCGCATTCTTTTTTTCTTCTATATCTACTGAAATTATAGTCGAACGAAGATAATTCGTATCGTTAATTTGATAAACTGGCTCTCCCGCTTTTTTTGCGGGCGTAAACGAAAATGAGTTTATTTACGCGTGGAAAAATAAAATGAAATAACAAATTTTTAAACGATTAAGAAATTAGAGGATAATTAATTGTTTGTAAATATTGGACGATTATATAAATATATCCGAAGAAACGGAGAGATCTATACTAATTTACCTACGTAATTGACTCGATTTATATAATCACGCACATTCGAATGTAGAAACAATACGCGAAACTTTATTTTAATTGTTAATAGACAATTATTGACTCATTAAAATTTAAAGAGAAAAAAAAATATTGACATTTATTTCATTCGTGCCAGACAAATAAATTTTTTAATTATCTCCTTATAGATTACATTGGTGCAATCGTACAAATACGAGAGATTAAATTTGATGAAACGAATAATAGAGGTGCCTTTGTTATCGGAGCAAGAAAGAGTAATGATGTATAGATGAAAGAACACATATAAATTATATAACGCGTGATACGTCTATATAAATATAGTCCAAGTCTCATATATAGAAAAATTGCCAATTATGGTCCACAGACTATCATATATTTTAACGACGATTCTAAAAGGTACGATGTGTAATATAAATCATGACAAAATTACGTAACATTCATTAATAACGTTGTATAAACTTTATTGATTCGTATATTCAATTACCCACGATATTGCTCACTACATAAATTTTATAATTTTCGCTTACATATTTATTTATTTATACGTGTACACATATCTCGTAATTTTAGATTAAAAATGTCAATTTGTATAAAGTTTAAATTTGTTAACCGCTGGTCGTTAACAAATAAGAAAATTACGAATTTGTTTTATGTAACCGAATCAAGAAAGTATAAATATATAATATTAATTGATCTTGAGACTATTCCAGACACACCGTTAATTTCACATTCGCGAATTTTTCTTTTTCTTTAACATCACAAGGTATACTGCAACATACCGAATGCGCAATCTCCTACTTCTTATGCATTCAGTTTCGTCGAGAGATTTACACTAGTTTACCAACGCAAACTTTCGAAAGATCAAATGATCAGCGGATATACTCTGGAACGATTTACGAAATTTGAGCGAGTGCAACGATAACAAAGGGAAAAATCACGGCGAGAATTGTATAATGGTCAAATTGTTTAATAAATATTTATATACATAGAAAATTAAGAGTGACAAAGATTTGGTCTACTTTTTTTTACGATTCTTACGAGTAATTTGTAAAAAAAAAGGTATGTATACATAGATTACGCAAGATTCCATGCATTTGCATAAATATTGTTTTACGCGCACGCGACAAAAGAAAACGCTCGCTGTAGAAATTGTGACTGTATACATTTACGGGAAACGAACGCTATGAAATTTAAAAAAAAAAAATTCGATTCATTAAGAATTTACGGGGTATATATACCCGTGCAAACATAGGAGACCGCTCTATTTTGAAATGCAGTAGGACAAAATTATGTAAAATCACAATTCGTATGATCATGAATCCAATTTTGTGTCGAAAGGCAAATAATGGAAAAACCGCGGCGCTATTAAACGACCGCGACGTTAAATTTTCTCATTTCGATGGGTAAATGAAAAATCGTCACCAAAGAGAAATAGATAGTCAAGTAAAAGAAGATCCACCGATACATGTATATATATATATACATATATATACACCAAGGAAATGAACTTTCACGAAACGTTATTTTTTTTCTTCTTTGAAACTCGCGCATAGCACAAAATGAACACGTAATATATATTCTCAATTTTATGTCTTCGAGTTAACGATATATACGTAAATTGGTTTGCGTCAGTCTTAATGACGACCAACGAATCGAGGAACTGTATATATATACCACTGCTCTACACGCTTTTAACCTATATCCCGCGCTCAACAATACCCCCCTAAAACGCTTATAATCTTAAATTGTAGATATTTTAATAAGAGTGAAAAAGAAACAGATATATATACATACACTCGCACCAACGATTTATATTTGCATTTGGTTGAACATTATCATCATCATTATATTTCGTGAATGTACATATGTATATATATATACGAGCTTGAGAATAACTCTCGGAATCTCACACGACTCTTTGGCGCTTATTGTTAGCAATTATAATTCCATGTTTAGGGACGCACGCGCGCGTTTTGATACCGTCTAATTACAACGCGGCGAAATCATTTCGGGCTTTTCTCGGAGCTGAGAATAAAGACGCTTTATACCGATCCTTGGGTAATACCGGCAATTACAAAATTAGATGAAATTTCATGTATATACATATACAATATACATATACAATATACATACACACATATACATATACACATATTCACGAAGGTATATGCGAGCGTTATATAATTCATTTTCTAAAATTATAGACGAAATTGAAAGATATTCGATCCAATTACTGTATATCTTAATATATATATTTTCGATAATACGTATATACACTTTTGAATATTAGACGAAATTTCGCGGGTAGAAATGTTCGACCGATAAATAAATTGAACTTATATTACTCAACGATAATTAAGTTTGATCGTTATTAAACTTTATTTAATAACATAGGAAGTTATAATTATCGATTGAACTATACACGTTTTATCATCGATCGGTTTGTAATTACAAATGAAAAAAAAATTGAAATTGTTTTTTACATTTTCGGCGTACACGTTATAAACTTACGAGTTATTGTTTAGTATTGGCTAAACAACGAGCAATAAATCATTTCTTCGTCGAGATATCAAAACCATGTGGTTTTTATGTCACATTGTTGTATTAGGAAGTAATTACAACGTAACTCTCCTGAGCTCGTAAGTGGAACGACTCCGTGGACACGTAAAGACCGGTAGATCCAGATTTTTCAGTTGCACAAAGTATATTTAGATTTTCTTATTTAATTTTCAATATTATTTTGTTTTTGAAGTATAACTAACACGCCTAAATCAAAGCCTTCTTTTATTTAAATTTCAAAATGTTTTTCAATAACTTTTTCCATATAGTGTCGAACGTATTAGAATGTATAACGCGAATAGAAATTCCGGATTATTTGCATGAAAAAATTGTTGTACTTCGGAAATATCGACTAAACTCTTTTATATTTATAACCAATACGCTTTTATTAAACTTCGAGTATATATACAAATTACTTAGATCTCGTAAATTATTTTTTAATCGACGAACCTATCGAACATTATTACAGTTCTTAATTATTATTGAAATACATATATTTTAATGCCTGTTACGTATTGAATTTATAAACGCGCGTGCATTAAATTTAATGAAAAACATTAATTTACGAATAGCAGGATAAATGTAATAATATAATTAAACAATATCGTGAAAAATACACTAACATCCTAGGAATAGTATATAAATAAACGTACATACGTATATAAATTTGATATTTTATTCAAGAATTTGAAACGAACGTTTCCGATAAAATATATCGGCCACTCTGTTTAGCTTACGAAAATAAGTCTAACGGTTCTAAAACTTGCGAAAAAAGGGGGAACGTAATCATTGAGCTATCGAATCACGTGGATTCGAAAAACAACTGTACATTCATACCAAAGGTATACGATATTCTTTTTGTTGGTCAAGTGTTTCTAAAAATAAATAATTTATATATTAGCAAAGTGAAAAAATTTCACGTAAATCAAAGGATTTTCTGTAATGGAATTTTCGATTTAGCACAAAATAATTATACATTCCACCGAGATCTTTAATAAACACGCGCTAATGAATACGACACGATTTTTTTTTTATTGACTAAATCAATTATCATTTTATAGTGTGCTTGAATAACGTTACGTTGATGAATTTTACAAAATGAAGTGTCGTTTTTAGAAAAATACAATAAACGGATGTATATACGTGCGTATAGTCTGGTGACCTAATTAAATGGTTATCTATAAAATGGAATGATTATTATTATAAAGTTGCAATAAAGATAAAAATGTATAAATGTATCTATATAGGCTTTTTGTAGTTACAGATTTCTCTAAAATTTTTACACACGGAAACAATAAATTTGATCGATTGCTACAGTTAGAATCCATTGTTAAAAAAAAAAAAGAAATATCTAAAGCGATCGATCAACCGGAATAGGTGTGTTCACGTGCACACGCATACACGCGCAAGAAAAAGGCAACCGTTCTAAATTGGCTCGGAAAGACGAGTAGGATGTAACGAAAGAGTATAGGATCATTATCGTTTTTTGCGATCGACTATGGTGCACGCACCTCTATATACATATCGGAACTACCTTACAGGTATCCCATATCGATATACATCGAGTGTCCCCTCTTGCGCCAGGTTACAAGTGAAAGTTCCCTCAAGTAGGACGAGCAGAGCCACACACAAGGAAAAAGAAGCGCCGCTACTGCTGGACGTTCGCCAAACGGGTATATCAACCGAAATTCCTTTCGAAATATATATATATATACCTATATATTTACACAGTTGTGTGTGTGGGCTTTCGACAACGATGTTCATGACGACGATGATGATGATGAGAAGGATAACGTCCCAAATTGTCATCTCGGCCTGATTTCCGACACTCTGAAAAATCGTACTTACAGCCTGGAAATTTACACTTCTTAAGAAGTCTTGCCACTCGACAATTTTTTTTTTTATTCAAGTGTTTTCTTATTATTACGCGCTCTATAAGGAGGGAAATTTTATTAGTTTACAAATTGACCGGAAGTCTATGTTACACTTGATAATATATTGTGTGTTAATAAACTTTTGTTAATACGCAAATTGTCTTATTCTCGTAAATAGGCACATATAGACGAATAGGAATGTGAAAATGTATATTTGAATAAATTTGAATGTACGACGACAAGTTAGGTTTACAATCGCATATATATGTATGTATATACGTGTGCGAGGATACATCGATGATTATATTACCACTTTCGTGTATGTACAAGAAAATAATATGGCTTTACGTGACTTTTACTATTGTATAAGATCAACACGAAATGCATTTAACGGTATTTATTATTTCGACGCTGACTTTTTAATGCTTCTGGAAACAAGATGTGACAGGATGAGAAATAAAAGAAAAATCTCTCGGTTGAACGGCACTCTAATAATTCATACAAGATACGTTTTCGTGGATTCGCACTCATTTTTGAGAAACTTTTTTTATCTCGAATATTAAAGCAAAAAAATATATATATATGTAATTTTATCAAACGGGGAATATTATCACTGAAATCAGGAAAAAAAAATCCCATCAGATAGAGCAGGAGAATAATCTACGACACATACGTTCGGGTTTTTAAAAAGCTTCGAGAAAGCGCGCGGGTGTGATTTTTTAACGAATTTTCGCAAGATAGATCGACACAATCGCTTTCCCGATGCGCCACATCTTCTCTCCATCTCGCTGTATATATGTAGACGATTCTTCATGGTAAGCGTTTGCTTGGGGTTCGATGACTTTTTCACCATGACTAATGAGCCAAGAGACGTAGAAACGCGCAGACTATTGCGGCGAGGATGAAAGTGGAAGAGAGTGAACTTTTTGCAAGGTCACGTTCTAGTTCATATATAATTATGAAGATAGCACGGGTACAAAAAAAAGGAGCCTTTATCACACGTACAACGTATACACCATCTAATTACTACCTTCCTTTTAAAATCATCGTAGATGTAATCATCTGACAGAAATTTTTGGTAATTGGATTTTTTTGTTCACCAGCTAATGAACCTCATATAAGGTATACTTGTTTTTTCTGCACGGTGAAAAGGTGATTCATTAAATTTGAGATGCTAGTCAAACAAAAATTTAGTTAGGTAAATTTCCTATATATAGTTGCGTTGTACATATATATTGATGTATGGATATTGGAAAGTTTGATGATGGGTAATTACATTTTCATTGAAATTCAGGTATTCGAATTTCTTTTATCGATTATTATTGTGATATATATATAGTTTTATATACAATAAATATACACCGATTCGAGGGGAATAAAATTTGTGTAAAGTTTAGAATAATCACTTTATTACGAACGAACGAGATTTACTTAATGCACACAAAGCATAAAATTTTACAACTGCTCGAAGCGCAAGGATGAAACCGAATAAAATATTAGAATACACGTACGTAATAGGTATAAGAAAGGAAAGAGACTGTATAAAAAGGTACGTGGAAGAGGGAAAAAAATGTTTAACCACATACTCTTAAACACGCACAAACAGTAAATAATAATTGCGTAAGCAATTTCCGATGATTCGAAAAGCCATAGAGCAACAAATTGACAAGCAGGAATGATATTTACGGGTAGATAAATTTATATATTTACGGTTAAACGTTTCAAACTGAAAAGAAAAAAAAAGTCGGTTTTATCGTAAATCTAAAATATGAATGTATAAAAGCGTTAGTTAAAATCGAAATTGAACAGCTCGCAGAAGCGTCGGTCAGAGAAGGTCGGATCGCAAATGGAAGATCGCTATCTCCTTTAACATTTCACTTTATTTTCTCTGAAATTGATTTGCAACCTCATGCAGCATTTCTCCATATATTACCTAATCGCTTACGCAGGGAGCTACAGAGAAAGAAAAAGAGAGAGAGAGACGGTTAACTCTGTTAAAACAACAACAAAAAAAGCAGGTGGTCAAAGTACAATCGGTTGTTAATGCTCGGGAGCATAAAGGCCAGACGAACCGAGGCGGCAGAGATAACACCCGGAAGGAGGAAAGGTGAAAACGCGCGAGCGATGTTTATGTATATATATATATATACATATATAGTGTGTACGCGCATCGATATCTCCGGTCACTCGCGAGAATGCGACGTTCGTATGGAGGATACATAATATATATAAAAATCTTTTATACTTGTAATAGTGTTTTCATATTGTATTAAGAACGTAGAGATTGACGATTTTTTTTAATTTTTCACACAATAGACAGCTTTTACTCGTTGACAAATAAGGTACATTAAAATAATTCGTGATATTTGATAACTGACAAGAAAATATGTGCAAATTATTTTAACATATTTCCATTAGAAATTGAGGATATTGAAGATAATTGAAATCATTTTTTTGGGATATTGATTACGGACCTATTGGGCATCATCGGTCAAAAAACTGGTTTCTGACAAAAAAGCGTTTCATAAATTCTTTAATTTCTAATATTTTTTATAAATTTTATACATAATTTCTTAGAAACACAATTTTTTCAACGTAATCTAATTTTAATTAAAGTTATTATCTTATGCGCTTCAATTTTATTTTTTACGTAATTTCCTAAGAAATATATTTTATTGTGTTACGTAGGGTTTTTTTTGGAAACATCCTTTTCCTCTGCTAGATAGTATTTTTTATTACTTATTTCGTATTTGGTATATGAATTATACCCGGAACATCTGATACGAGATAAATTAATGTAAAATAATACAACAATAAATTTAATGCCCATTTGTCTATTCGCGTTAAATTAAATGTTACACCTATCTCTTTTAGTTTATTCATTAGAAAACTAATAATTCACAATTAATTGTGCACATAAATTTGCGAATCTTAGCAAAAGATTTCAATCACTTAATAAATTTATTAATAACATTTAAAAGGTACGTTAAACAGCATAGATAATTTTCTAATATCCAAGGAAAACGACTACGGTGTAACGATTTTTTTTTCTTCTAGTTCATAACGACCGAAAGCTACTCTATCAAACGATCGTTTTACTTTTTTTTTTTTCATTGTACGAAAGTCCCATATTTTCTCAGATTTGTTTAAATCCACATTCGTCGAAAGGTTGAAAGTAAAATCTAACCGAAAAAAAGACTAATGTGTGAACCTTCCGAAACCTTCTCACATCCGTAAATCAACATTACTACATTTTGTGCTTGCATAAAATATGAATTTTTTATTCAAATGCGATGATGGTAGCTGTATTATTTTCGAAAAAAAAGAAAGAATTTCACTCGACTACAGATTGTATCTACGTATAACGTTGTTAATCATCGATGACGTTGAACGCATCTAAATAGATGTTTCGTTATTTTTATTTCCATTTCACCGCGTACGATCATCAAGACATAATTAACTCGATACTCGATAACAAAATATATATTTATACGTCACAACAAAGCGATTATTGTTGTGAACTCGAAATAATTTCATAAGTCCATTGGGCAATAAAATATATATTACACATAGACACAGGTAGATATTACCAATATATGTTAATGATTGAGCGAAATCGCAATAGGCAATTTCGATCGATCAACCGATTTTTCTTCAACGGGCCATCGAATTTCTCCTGTACACATCCTCGCTTTTATACATTTATACACACGTACACACACACACACACACACACACACACACACACACACACACACACAGACGTACATATATGTATATAAATATAATAGCCGCAATATAAACCAATCATAAAAGTATCCGAGAGAGGATAAAAGCAAAGAAGAAGAATTTCACGGCTCCGAATCGAAAATTTTCACCGCGAATAACCCTCGAGCGGTTACGCGGCCTACCGACCGATTCACACGAGCTCTCTCGAAAATAATCGCGCGCGTGCACGTTGAAAGAAAGTCCAAGGCATGCGACATCTTCCTCGCACGCCTAATTTTTTTTTCTTTTTTCATTCCATCGAGATTCCCCTTCTATCACTATATATACGTGTGTGTATATATAGGTATATATTCGATTAAATGCCTCGAGCGCTCTTTCCCTGGACGCTAAGAAAATCTACGAGATATATATATACATATAGTCGATCGTTCAATCTACACTATATAATCATCTTTAAACCATACCGGGCAATATATAATATGCTTTTCGTTGTATTTTCGATTATAAGGAAATTCACTTACTAAATTGCACTTCCTATCTACTTCAACTTGAGATGTTATAGTTTTTAAATTGTAAGATAATTTGGTTATTGCTCAGCGAATTAAACTTCACGTCTGACTAGACATGACTGTTCTCTACTTAAAAATTATATACTCGAGATCGCTGTAATAAAAACTATATATTTTTTCTTTTTTCTTATATACTTTTACGATAAATCACAAGCAAGCAAATGAAAAATTTGGTTAATTTAATATACGGGGTATTTTGTTTCTCTTCTTTTCGTTTTCGCAATTCAAATTTTGCAATATATTCTATACAGATACGGTCTTAGAGTAAAATAAATATAAAAATTGAAATACGCTTATACAATCTTTGCACTTCCAGGTATATACGTTCACCCGGTTTTTTCATTTATTAAACTTGTACCTGATTTTCCTATATACGGCATATCGACGTTATAAACAAATTATATGGCTGTACGATAGTAATAACTTTAGATAAAACGTGTTAAAGGAAGATTTTACACGATAAACGATATTTCCATATTGGATTATAATCAGCTGACTGAAAATCTTAATATTATGCAATTTATATATATCGACGTGCGTAAAATTTGTGAGAGAAATTAAGATATTTTCTACATCCATTTTTTTTTCTAATAAAATCGTTACAAACTATCAGAGTAATATACTGAAATTGATCATTAATGATATATCATTTTTACAGAGATATATAGGAAAATTTCTCGTATCGACATACGGTTGAGAAATGAATGTACTCTTGAAAATCGATTAAGTATTAAATTCAAATGATACATCTATTTAAATTAAAAAGAAATACAAAAAAAAAGATTTGATTTCTATTTCAGCAAATGATGGTGGCATCGTTTACAAAGTGCCATGAATACTCTTGAATAAATAGACGTTTTCTTAATTATACGTTGGTGCACCTTAAAGTCTAGAACGTTTTCACGTAAAACTATTGAAATACATTCACTCGGTTGAATGGATAATATCGGATATATACGGCCGTCAACCTATAGTACGTAGATACAAAATTTTAAATTATATGAGATAATTAATAACGATTCGCGATATAAAACAAAGAATAGATTGTCCGATCGGATCATCCACACATTATATCCACTTGGGAAGAAAAGAAAAATTGCAGATATAGCTGCGATATATCACGGTTGACACAAGGTCAAAGGTAATATGTGTTGCCGAACAAAAGGTATATAATAGCTACCCTCTCTTTACGTGTGTGTGTGTGTATCTAAATAACGATGAGTCGAAAAAGTGAGCGCCAAACGAGAAAGGTAAAAATACCGTAGATATATATACATACCAAAAATAGTTAAAATACCGGATTACCGGTTAGGTATATAGTGTATATACATAAGTATGTATACGTACAAGCTTCCTGTAAGTTTGGGAAAAAAAGAGCGACGAAGCAGTGAGAGAAGAATAAGAATAAGAAGAAGAAGAAGAACCGTCAAGATATATCCGGAGCCCGTTCCGAAGCGGACGAAATTTCTCTAAAGCTATATATCTTTTCTCTCTCGGTCTGTGAAGTGCACGATGTGCTCGTCCGGTGGCCCAGAGAAAGGCATAGGAAACGGCGAAGTGTTCTAAGCGTCTTTCTCCTATATACGTGTGGGAAGAAGAGGACTCCTCTTGAAAATCCCCCACTTTTTTGTTTAACTTTAACCGAACCGCTCGAGAGATCGGCCGGCGCGAAAACGATCGCTCAGTGCGCCGCGAGAGCACCGTGGATAAGGAACGACTCGGAAGAGATGCGTGCGCGATAGTAATTACTCGCACCCGTGAGAGAGAGAGAGAGCATCTTGGGTTTAAGAAGATAAGGAGTTAAGAAGACAACTCGTTCGAGAGAAGAGACAAACGGAGCAGCAGCGACCATCATGCGCTTCCTCGAACTGGTAATTGTTGAGGATTGACTCTCACCTTGCGACCGGTAGAATCTTCTTCTTCCTGGTGTGCCTTTGCGTGTCTCTTTACACCGGAGATATACCTACATATATATACGTATATACATCCATCCATATACATTGTGTTTATGGCTCAGGCAGATCCTTTACTGCGATCCTGATTTATGACGGAGAAAGATGATTCTCTTTTTTTTTATGGTGGCGATTTTGTTTCCGCGAGTTTCGTTGATTTACCGACATCAGTGATTATTTCTCTTTTTTTTTCTCTCTTTTTTCCAAAGTTTCTTTTTCTCTCCTCCTTTCTTATTGCCCGTTGCTACTGAAAAGTTAATTGAATCGAGTTTTGTGCATGTTTTTTTCTCTACCGAGATAGCTCGAGCGAGAAATAAGTGATGAGAGTTTGTAAATCGTATTCGTTCGACAATGCAACACCGAGAAAGTTATTTAATTAATTAACATGTTTCAAAGTGTCGTAAATATATTATTGTACCAATAAAAAAATTGAAAATGTTTTCAACATTTTATTTCATTTTAATGATTTTAATTGTTCAAGTTATTCGCAATTTTATTAAAATAACAAAAAAATAGCGTTGAATTAAATGTTGATTTTTAGGTTGGAATATACATAATGATATAATTAAATTATTCTAAACTCATTATTTCTCAGTTTATTAGTGCAATGTAGCTGATATTATATAAACATTTCTAGTGAAAACGATTTTAATTTTATGTTGCAATTTACAGAAATCGCTCGAACTATCTTAATTTACCGATCTTCTACTTCCTCACTTGGACTTGTTGTACTATGACAATGAATTATAATAATTTCACTTTAAAATTTGAAAGTAACGGCGAAATTTCTAAAAAACAAAATTCTTTCAATATATCTATATGTATGTATATACATGGTTGAAGTGAAAAATACAAATCAGAAATTATTTTCTGATAAGAAACTGGTGGCTTAACGGTAAACTTTAATTTCTCTAGCTTTATGTTGTATTCTAAGAATTCTATTTCCATCAGAATACGATAGTAAAAAAGACAAGTTTTAATTTAACTTTTATTTTCTCTAAATAAATGATTAAGATAAAAAAAAAAATTGTACATGTACATATATACACATATATAAATTGATTGACTTGTTAGCTTGATATATAATTTTACTACGTTTGATTTTGCAACGTTGAAAGACTTTCACGTCTAATTAGAAGCAAATAATAAAAATTGTCTTTTAATTTCATTTTTTTGTCTTCGGCGTTGTGGGAAACTCTAAAAATACAATGAAAGTAGCTAGATCGTTAACCCATTAGTAACTAATCGATTCGAGACTAATTAAAACGATTGTTTGGTTAATAATTGCACGTTATGTACCGAATGATCAGAGAAACAAATATCGATCGCTTAAACAGACGCATAAATTGCTGCGATTACATTGTTCCCAAAAAAGATTGTGTTAAACGCAATCTTTTTTTTGGAGAACAATTGGTTCAATTGTTAAGCAAATGATAAGAACACCTGTTTAAAAAAAGGTTATTTTTTGCATCACTTGTCCGCAACAGGCATTCCGTTGAAATCCACGTAACAAATTGAAACACTAATTACCTCTATTATCGAATTAAATTCGCTTTAAGTACATATATTTGCACACATTTAATTCAATTTCCAATTACTTCTTCAACGATTTTCCAACTATGTAAATAAAACTTTAGTGCACAATTACGGACACCTAAAGTGGGAAATGTATTAACGAAATATTTAATCTATCAATTTTCCATATACCTAAAAAGAAAAGAAAAAGATTGGCGTACAACAAAATTTAACGTAGACCGTCGCTAATGCTCGATCCAGCAATTAATTTAATTGCCGTCGTTTATATCTCCATCTACGAAACATCGTATAAGAGTAAATATTATAACAATTTCGAGACCGATCGAATGGTCCATTTATCGTGTGTTTGTGCGCACGAGCGCGTTTCATAAACCCCATCATAAATTATTTAATAACGTATAATTTACATAAGACCGTTGCATTGCACGTGCGATAACTAATTAACACTTGTACATAGAGACAAGAGAGCGCATCGCACAAATGCAAATTAAAAAGATTTAGAATTTTCTTATGGTATCCCGAAATCGATGGTGGCTCGATGAAATATCTCAATCGGTAAATCAAAATCTTCCGCGATGTATAATTACGTGCGCGTAGAGTGGGTTATCTAAACGCGACGGGTTGATAAAAGTTCGCAGCACCCGGAAGGAGATGCGAGAGAAACGACGGCGACGACGAGCCGGTATAATTTATGCGAGTTGGACACCGACTATATCGGGAGCGTCGAGACTTTATACGCGAGCTTTGTCCCCGGAATACCAATCCGAGAGTTGCAGGATGCACAATCGGGTCACTCGGTTATACGACAGAAACAATCCGAGGTGAGGCTTTGAGAGTAATGGCCCGTAAACTCGCTTCGGAATGGTGGAGTTAAGAACAAAAAAAAAATTCAACCGAATCGCTAAAAATGAAAAGAAATCGACACTTTTCCAATATTTCTTTTCGAGACTTTGTAATATCGCTCGAACGTATATAAACCTAGATTTGCATATATATGTCTACGTATCGAAATCGTTTCGAAGCAAAACCGTTTTTATATACCGATACTTCAAATTACAACGCGGTCATTTCTCGATCTTTCGGATTCTGAGGATCGATTACAAATTTAGATGATTCCCCGAGGAAACGACTATTATGGAAAATTTATATCCAACGGTCTGTATATAGTTTTAAAAGTTAGGAAGTCGACGTCTACGGATCGGCAATAAAATTGGGTAGGACTATTTTTACAGCTTTACTCTTGGCATTCGTTGCAAAACAATTGTCGAAATTATGACATTTAACCGTTACCAATATGATAATTCGTATTTACCGTATCGTATAATTTAAATTCTTGAACTTCGAGAACTGTATTTAAAATACGCCTAAAATTCTAAAACCGAATCCATTAAACTTTTTCTGTGTTTTACTTCGTTATACTGGATTTCGTTGCAATTAAATTGAAGATTAAGTTAAGAAATCGTGTGAACTAAAAACGGATATTAGTTCGAAAAAATATAAATTTATTGATAAATTCCATAAGCGATGATACTTAAAGCAAGGAACGTGTAATATATTGATAAAAAATAATACATTTTATTAACAATTTACCATGTAATATAGTTTAAACCATTGTCTTTTATTAATACGTAACATAATTATTTTTCGTTAACAATGAGGGTACGGTATAAAATTTCGCATGCTACATAACATTCACTGTGAGAATCGAGAGTGTATATGTAAATGTATATAGCGTAGGATTTTTCACAAAGTTCAATGTCGTCATTGTTTGTTTTAGATCATACTGTTAGCCTGCGCGTTCGCGATTCTCGCGGAGAAAAATGAAACGAAGAGCCGAGACAAGAGGCAACACCTGTCTTTCCATCCTCGGCGCGTGGGTCGACCACCTCCGTACGCAGTGCAAATGGAACCGATTGCTCACTATTCTCAACGCGACCCGTTGTATAACGCGCTAACGGCTGACTCGAAAAGCGATGATCAACCCGGATACTACGAAGAATCCCCGTACAACTACTACCCAACTGAACCCGAACCGATCATCGAGATCATAATCAAGGAGTCAAACGAGTCCTTACCAACGCCCGTGCCACCAACTCCACCTCCAACACAGAAAACGAAAAAGGAGCCTATCCAAGTATTTTACGTCAAGTACGAGAAGAAACAGGCGTACGGTGACGAGAAACCTCGGGTTGTGTACGACACACCAATTCCCGCTATTACACCGGTGGAGGAGCACGAGGTGATTAAACCGGACAACGTCGAACCGGAAGGTTATCCAGTCGAGCCGGTGACACCACCACCGCCAGAACCATCGACGACTCTTCGCGCGCTCATTCGCCCGGATAGCGAGGTCTATCATTCGGGAAGCAGTGGCATTCGCGTGACTTTCGGTACGGAGCAGGTTCCTCCAAACAATCACAATAAACGAAGCGACAAAGATGCACCTGGAGAGGTGACCTCTAGCAAACCCACTGCTCTTCCATCACCAGGATCATCCAAACGACCACATGGACCTTTCGCTCAATTTCATCCTGGACCACCTCGCGTAACTCCAGCGTTCCCTCAGCAACGCATAGTCAATTCTTTCGCGCAACAGCAAGTTTTGACTCCGCCGCAACAAGGACCTCCGCAAAATTTCAATCTGCCACCACAATATCTACAGACGGTACCTCCACATGTGAGAAATCAGTTCCAGCCGATTCATCATAACCAGAGACCGCAACAACGACCGGCCATAACTATTCAAGGATTACCAGAGGTTCAGCAGCGATTGCCGTTCCACAATTTTGTGCCACCACACCGCTTGAACGTTAATCATCCTCAGCAGCCTGGATCACCGCCAACGCTTTCAATTTCTCACCAGAACGTCCAGCTACAAAATTTGCCTCAACAATTACCACCGAATCAACCCCCAGCGAATTTCAACTTTGATCCTCAGCTGTACTATAAGCAGCGTGAGCAGGAAAAACAACGATACATCGAACAGCAAAGAATATTGGAACAAAGACAACAGGAGCAAAAGCGACAACAGGAACAGCAACGGCAACAACAAGAACATCAGAGGCAGCAGCAAGAACAATTTAGGATCCTGGAGCAACGTCGCAAGCAAGAACAGGAGCACAAACTTCGCCTACATCAACAACAACAGCAGCAACAACAGCAACAACAACAGTTGCAACATCAACGCCAACTGCAACAGCAACAACAGCATCAATTCCAACAGCAGTACAAATACAACGGACAATTACAGTCGCAGCAACAAATACAACCTCAAAAGCAACAAGCTGGTAGTGAAATCCTTAAAGCCATTCCCAAACTAGAACAGCACTATGCGATCCGAGAAAATCCATTACATCCAGGACCATTCCCACCTAATCCGCAATACGCAGAAATCCCTCAAACTCCTTTCGGTACGCTAAATACAAACCAGTTTTCCGGATCTCAGTCAAATTTGGTACAGCAGCCCCAACAGCAGCCTCAACCTAGCATAAAGTTTAATAATGTAGTGAAGCAGCAACCTCAGCAACCAATTTACCAAAATCAACAGACATTCTTGACGCCAAACCTTCCTGTAAGCCATCATCAAAAAGAATCTATTCCGTCGCAAACATTCTTCTCGCAAAATCTGCCATCTCCTCAGCAGCAGAGACCACGCGAAACCCTGCCTTCGCCATCAGTTTGGGGAAGACCAATCTTCCAAGGTAAAAATCTGGACGGCAATCAAAAGATTTACGCTACTCCCGTTACGAAACTCGACGACGATCGTGGCAAATATTCAGCATCGACCCCCAACAGCATTCGGTACAACCCGACGGTGACCACCCGACCAACGACGGTATCGACGACCCCTACACCACCCCCGACAACACCATTGACAACGACGACGTTATCACCGAAACACGAAGCCAAAATCAAGGAGAACATCGCGAATCTCCCAGACGAAGTACCTGACGACATCCGGGAGCAACTTTTGAGCTCCGGTATTCTTGGAAACGCTGACATTCAAATCCTAGACTACGACAAAGTTGGTGGAATCAACATCGGGGACTTACCTCCCGAGGCACTGGCCAATTTCTACGGTGCTGGTGGTGCAGCCGCAACAGCAGCGAGTGAGCCCATTCCTCGAATAGCCAAACGTCCCAAACTGACGGACGAAGTTCAAATCGCCGCATCGAGTTCGGGTATCGCCAAGAACACGGTCCTAGAAGATGCGACATTCCGACCCGGTGGTGTCGAGATGAAGGTCGTACGGTTCGATCCCAACACCGTCCAAGGTCAAAGCATCGCTGAGCAACACATCAACGAGAACGCGACAAGGCTGAACCCGGTTGAAGTAGTAGATGAACGCGAACCTTCTGGTCAGTACAATAGGTACTTACCTTTGAAAGTCAGTGGAACATCTTTCCCAATCCCCAACACACCGGAGCTTCAAGGAAAAAAGATTTCGTCGGTGGTTGTTCTTGCACCGGTAGACTACGGTGTGCAGTCCGAAGATCATCTTGCTAGACAAAATCGGAAGGTCGCGGCTAACGTCCAACCTATCCGTTTCCTCGCTGGTGAAACACTCAAACAGCTGGTGAAAAAACCAACCGCTGAAAATTATAAACGATGGTTGGATCAGGAGAGGCAAACCGAGCCCCAGAGGCAATCCGTCGTGCTGCTCGTGACGACGTAAGTATTATCTCAATGATTCCATCAGTCTGACCTGTCGCGTGCCTCGCGAATTAACTTCCGATCTTTTCCTCTTGGGTTCCTTTTTTCCTTCCTTTCTCTACCCTCTGCTTGATAACGTTCTCGTGATTTTATTACGTTATTTATGAGCTTCACGACTTTCTATTATAATTTAATATCACGTTTAAAAATGGAACGTGTATTTTGTCCCGTCAAATATACCTATATTAATTACGGATATTAATAGAATAATTCCAATGAATTAATATTATTTATTAGGACATCAATTTAATTTAATTTCAACTTTAAATATTACTTAATTAATGATAACGAAATCGCCTATTTAACAAATGCATTTTATACACGTTATAAAATTTATGATTAAAATTACCATAGTTTTTACTAAAGATATCACAGATTGTTAAAATCCAAAAAATTACGGTAAATTGTAGTATAATTTGTAAGAAAATATCATAATTCTACATAAAATCGATTCGATGTTTATCATAAACTATGATCTCATTACTAAAGACTATGGTCATTTTTTCAACAATATTATCCTCCATGTACGTCATTAGGAAAATAATAAGTAATTGCATAAATTCAGTACAGCAAAAACTACGTAACAATTTTTATTTAATAATTGTTAAGAAACAGTAATAAAATACACTAACCCGAAAAATGTAAATCATAAAGGTATAAAAAATGAATATCCATATTCTGCGAAGAATAATATAGGCATCGTATATAGGATAGTTATACATATATTACATATATATTTCTCTTTTTGTAGATATTTTGTCATATTTACGAGAGTCTATGTGTATTTTAGTGCACTCGTAAGTCGACAATGCACCTTGCGTCGTAAATAGACTAAAATTTCCCACGTAATTACCTCAGGTGCCATATTATTAAAATAATTAATACATCCATATTAAAAGAAAAAAAAATAAGAAGAAGACAAGAAAAAATCCGTAATTTTCAATTTTATGCTTTACGCTAATGGAAAATTTGATCAGGAAATTGTATCGAATATTACGTCGTGTATACACGTCTATATATGTAAATCGGCTTAAATAATGTGTAAGGAAGTAATAATCGCAAATTAATTCGTCATGTAAGAAAGTAATACATTTTGGCATTTTGAAGAAAAAGCTCTTTTATAAAATGCTTCGACAAGCGGTTAATTATAAACTTTTTGCTAATTAATTTCATTACCTTATTTACCTCGAATCATAAAACAACTGTATTATTTTATAACAAGTGTGTAGTAAAGCAGTATAAATTAATTTCACCCTCCTTTCCTTTCTCATTTTTTCCTTTTTCCTCGTACTTTCGAAAGTCAAAGCTTTATTATTCTAATTTCTTTATAATCCGCGAGATGCGAATTTGAAATCAAACCCATAACAAAAACAAAACAAATACTTACATATGGTATACATGTGTGCGTATCTACTTAAACAATTTTAATTAGACATCTCGCGTTACTCAAGAACCCATAAATTCATCGGATGTTTCATTTTATTTTTTTATAAAAAAATTTCACTCTTGGTTTCTCTTCTCTCGTCGAGATCCAAATAAAAAGTACGATTTGCGTGTCGCAACTTTTACCACGAGAGCGCTCGCGCTTTAATACATATAAAGCGATTGCGACAAAACGTCTCGGTTTTGCAGCATCGTCGCTTCACATTGCCAATTAACACCGTGTGTAGTAAATGCTCGCGCGCACAATAATGGGAAATTAACGCGATCGTCCGATCTTAGGGGGAAAAAAACAAAGTGTTCTCAGGTCTAATAAAAAGAAAAAAAAATTGGCGCGCTAGTCGAAATTAGATGATGACAGTGGACGAATATATATTTATAATTAACGAATACGTTTTTTTTTTTCATTTCGTAAGGAATGGTTATTCTTCTCGAGCAATTGGAGCGGATGAATATATGATAACGCATTTTCGTTCTCATCTTTTATAATACGCGTTGAAATTGTTCGTTGCTTAATTTGATTTCTTAACAATCAAATAATTTGCTTATCCCGATCTTTGTACAAATAAATTATTTTTTCGATGAAATTCGTTAAGTTTTAATAAAATTATACTCAGCATTACTATATCGAAATTTTTGTAAAGATTACCGCGAAATATCAAGAATAAAATTAAAATTCGCTTAGAAATAGCGTTACTTCCTATTTCGAAACGCAAGTAAAAAAAAAGAGGCGTGCAAAAATTTCCTATTTAAAAATTCTACGCCTGAAAAGGATTAAAAGCTTAACCGACTTTCTAAACGAATCAATTTTCGATTAACAACGCAATTTATTCTATACTCGTTTTCAACTTGGGCATCTTTCGTGTATAAGAGAGAAAAAAAAACTCCCCCTTTTTACATAGAAAATTTTCACTTTCAGACCAAACGACGGCACCGATGCTGAGAAAGAAATCTTCATGTACGACGTGACGTCCGATAGCGTGAGCAAACTTGCAGGCGATCTTTCAACGGCCTTCGTCGACGCAGCCGAAAGCAATTCGGACGTGAATGAGACCCCGATGGACGAACCGACGAATTGACAAAATATATAGAGAAAAGAAGAGAGGAAAAAAAAAGATAAAATTGGGACCAAACGAAAGGTCTTTCACCGCGCGAATTCCGGTGATGCAAATGAGCGTGCAAACGTATACTTTAATTGTGCCAACGGAGAGGATCGACATCGAGATCACGAATTTGATATTGATGAACGACGGAGAAAGGAGAAGAGATTACGTCGCGAGATCTCGTCGCGAGCTTTAGATGTGTATAATTTTTTTTTATTATAAATATAAACGAGTCTCGTCTGTAGATATTTTTTTTAGTAATGTATTATTGTATATATGTTTTTTCCAGATTTTTTATACAATTTTTTTATACCTAATACATTTTTATATATTTCTAGAAAAATTATTTATTCAATGACTTTTTTATTTATTAAACCCTACTTATATCAAACCTTGCTTATAAACTCAAGCGACTAAAGATATTTTTTAAGATAAAGTAAGCGATTTTTAATTAATCAATACTGTCTTGGCGAATCAAAAGTAAGTTGTAACGCAGAACGTTATATTAAAGTCGTTTTTATTTGATTAAACTAAATCAATTAACAAAATTATTACGTTAGCAAAATATATGTAACATTTTTAAAAATTTGAGTACTAAGTATTTACAATTGTTTAAATTAGCACTGTCTAATTTTCAACATCTCTATTTTCGGGTAAACCAAGTAATTCTCGTAAGTAAGGCAATTTTTCACATTCGGGCATTGATATCCACAAGTCTTCTAATATAAATGCTACAGTGTAAGATAATGCTTCCAAAGATTTTATATAAGATTCAAATGTAGCTGTCAATCTTGGTATATTCCTAGAATATCCATCTGGTGGAACTAACAATAATGCAACTCTAAAAAAGATTTAATAATTACATATATATATTTTTAAAAAAGTAATATTTTCTATTATTATCTGTATACCTATTGCTATTATCTGGTATAATTAAATCATCAATGGAGCATGCTGTATTTGAATCTGTAGGCGCAACGGTGGATTCAATAACAATTGGTGAATTATTTTGAAACACAATAAGATGACCTGAATAAAAAATATTTAAAATCAGTTAACTGATATGATAATATTTCATTTTAATCAGAAAAAATCATAAGCCAAAACATAAATTACTTATATGGTGCCCTAAATGTGTTGTTATATTGTTCTTAAAATAATTGGAATCTCCTAAAATTTTCTCCAATGCTGGTGACAAAAGATTAACTTTCGATTCGTCATATGTTTTCAATGCTGTAATCAAACTTACTATTTCTTCTGAAGGCCAAGGTCCATCATATGTCGGATATAAAGTCTTAACAATTTGATACAATTGTTGTAATGTTTTCCGAGAATTTATTGTCATGAAATTGACAATCAATTTTTTCCTAAAAACTGTACTTAATAACTTTGGATCAAAGCATTCTAATGATGCAAGACAAACTGTAAAATGAGTTAATGCCGCAATGTTAGGTAGCCTTCTAGAGTGCTCTAAAAGAATTGTATTCAATGTATTCCAACATGACGGTTTGAAATTAGCATGTGCAAGACCAAGTGCAAGAGTATTAATGCATAATGGATTACAATCTGTTAAAAATAATGGATTTTCGCAACATTTGGCTGACAAATAGTCTAACAATGGTAAGTTTATTAATTTTGCTTTATTCAAGGAATTTAAAATATCTATTCCCTTAGTAAAATCAATATTATCTGATACGAGTTTTTTAATTGTTTTATTTATCAAATCAATATTGTAAAATGTATCATCTCTGTAAAAAAAATATTTAATGTTAATGTTTTCTAACAAACAAATTGAATACAAGAAAATAAAGTTTGGCATACATACCCACTATTTATCTTATTCAATGTTTTTATTATAACGAGAAAAGCTTGATACTGATCCAAGTCATCCGCATTTCTTATAATAGTTTCTTGTATTATAGACAAAATATTTACATGTTGAGTTGGTAAATTATGTATATTAGCAAGAGATATAAATATAGGTGCTGCTAATTCAACACTGCTAAGATTATTTATATTTCCAATTGCTTCAATAATATAACTATTTACTTTTTTATTGTTAATATAATCACTTGCATACCATAATGCATTTTTCAATTCATTGATGTCTCGTCTATCAAGTTTTAATTCATAATTCGCTTCAAATACTTTTGGTAATGCACGTAAAATTGCATCACTCAAGTGCGTAGGCTTCATTTTCTTAAGTATAAAAGACAAAAGATAAATATTATGTAGCTCCAAATCATTTATCGAATGTCTAATTATTTGCAGAAGTGATTGCATAATCATAGATGAACTTGATATTTTAAGTTGATTTAAAATTTTTAAAATTTGTACCGTCTGAGATAAAGTTAACAGCGGGATAAATTTTTTTATCAATTGACACACACTTAAAAAGTGTTCATCGTTCTGTATGACTCTTACATCAATTGCATTCTGTTGATAGTATTTATGCATCAATATTAAGGCAGTTACTACATGAGAACTATCGATATCATTTTTATGTTGTTTTAGATTTAAATCAATATTTTTGGGCGTAATATCAGCATTCAACTCATCAAAAATCTGCTGCTTAATATTCTTTTTGATTAAGTCACTACTTATAACTGAAAAATATTTTAAACATTCAATTGACATTCATAAATTGATAATGTAAACGAATATTAATAAATAGATCTTACCTTGAACTTGAGTTTCACTGTGGCAAAATCTTTTATGTACACAATATTTTTGTGCAATTGAAATATTTCTTCTTGACGTAAATAATCGTAGTAAATTTTTGGCCATTTTTAGTGAATATTATAAAATTAAATATACATTTATTTTTTATACAACTATCAATCCTAACAATTAAAGTATTATAAGTACATAGTAATAATATTCTAAACTTAAATATTTATTTATCTTGAACACCTACCATGCCGACAAACACCGCTGTAGCAGACCGGAATATAAAACTTACAGGTTATATGCTTCTAACGAAAACGCGCGCTATTTAAAATTATTTACCTTTAGTTACAAATTGAAATAATTAAAAATATATGCATATATTCTAGATGACTACTTTGAAAATAAAATGTATAATTGATACAATTAAAAATGTATATTCTAAAGTAATTAATTTGTAACACATAGAGCGTATTAGTTAAACAACATTAGTTAAACAACTGCTAATTTGTTATAATTGAAAAATGTTATATTAACTGATTTTTCTTTTGCATATAATTACCGTTGAGTAAAAATTTACGAATTTTATTTTGCAAAATCTACCAGTATTTATGATTATTTACGTATGTTAATATGTATAAGTTGAGTACGATCTTGCAAGCTTTATTTCGCACTTTTAGTATAATGCAATCAGTCGATACAGTATTTTCATTCTTTAAAGTATATTTCTATTTCATATTTAATATGAAGAAATCATGAATTAATATAAAAAAATTATTTTATTTAATAAAATAAATTAATTTTTTATTTAAATATTTAAAAACATATATTTAAACTAGCATATACAATACAGCCAGTATATCTATATATATTAGAGCACAAAAGTGGCGACATCAAGTGACCAACTTGTGTTGTTGAATTTGTATGAAAATTATTTAAGGAATACTCTTCTATACTTATATGCGTCTATGTTCGTTGGTAAAAAAACAAATCGAATCAGCTGTATGCACGAAACACTCATTGCAATTCGAATTAAAATATGGATGAAAAGAAAATATTAGAAGAGCAATTGAGGGAAGCAGCTTGCAATGGTGATGTTGATGTCGTGCAAGAGTTAATAGAATATGGAGTTGACGTTAATGCAAGGCACTCCATAAATGGATGGTAAAACAAAAATAATTAATTGATGTCGACTAAACTCTTATTTTTAAATAAACATCAGAACGAAAAATATTGCCCCTAAAATGATATGACCCATCGTACATTGCAGTTTATTTTACTCAAACATCGAATTGTTTTTTAAGATTTTTTTTCTATTATTGTTGAAAGCATTAGAAAGTTTTACGACTATATATGTCAAATTGACATACAAAATGCGAAAATTACTGTGTTTTGGAGATATCGACTATTATTCGAAAAAATATTTAATATTTTAAGACAGTAGTTATAATCTAGACATACATTTATATTTCAGGACACCACTTCACTGGGCTTGCAAAAGGAATTATGTTAATGTTACGGCCTTGTTATTAAAGTACGGAGCAGATAAAACAATTAAATCGGATAAAGGTGAAACTCCAGCTGAAGTAACAAGAGATCCATTCATTGTACAAATGTTGAATGGACCCTGTGATTTTTCTACCGATGAATCAGGAGTTCCTGCTATTTATGTACCTAATATATGCCAAGAAGGTAGAGTAATGTACTAATCAGTATTATACTCTTATTAGATTTGTAAATATTATTACAATAACATTACAGAAGTTGTACTAAAAATACGGGTTGCAAATGCAAGTGATCCTGATTTTATAGAAGTTGATCTTCCACGCAATGCTCTGACATACCAAAATTTAGTCAAATTGTGTTGTGATGAATTAGGGATTAATGCAACACAATTAGTTAAATTAAGAAAACTGCCCAACACAAAAATCAGGAGGGATAAAGATGTTCAAAGACTAGAGAATTTTCAAGAAATTGAAGTAGTAATTCATTCCTCCGTTCATAATGATGGAGTAAATAAATCTATGCAATACGCTAATGGAAGTACAGTTCCAATAACACCAACCAATAACTACCAAAGTATTTCCAAAAAGGATCAAACCATTTTATATTAAAACATGTAAAAATACTATTTAAAATGTTGATTCAATTCTATATTGGACAAAAAGTTGCAATAACTAATATTTATATTTATATTTAAATTTAATAATTGTACAAAATAGTGCATTTATTTACATTTTTAATACAGAACAAAGGTTCATATTAACCTTATAAATATTTTAACTTTAATAAAAAGTTATCTACCTATTTACAAAAAAATTGCAATTGTTTCAATTTTAATTTTCATCGTCGTCATCCTCTTCGTCGCCTTCGACTTCATCATCATCATCTTCATCATCTTCATCATTTTTATCCTCATTCTTTTCATTAACATCAGTTTTTTCTTTTCCTTGCTTTACTTTTGCTTTAGTCTTAACTTTAATGTCACTCTGTTCATCTTCGCTTTCATCAGACAAATCACTACCACTATAATTCTCTCTTTTTTCTTTTATAACAGTAACTGTACCATCGGGTGAGACAGTAACATTTGTATTAGATGTATATGTTGACAATTCTCCTGTAACATCTTTGTAAGCTTTAGGTCGTTTAGGTTTTATTACTGGAACTTTTACTGTATTTTTATTTTCTGAAAATGAAAATGGTAAAGGTTATTTAATAATAGATAATTTAAAAAAGGTAAGTAATGAAATATTAAAAATCTTACTTAATGTAATATAAATTGGAAGTGCAATACTCTGTGGAGTTTTCAGTCTAATAGCTCGAATGTTTTCCCAACCTCCAGGGAAATCTGTATGAAGTTTTTTTATTACTGCTAATATGTTCTCTGCAATTTTATCTTGAGTCATTGAACATGTGCCAACTTGCACAGTTGAACTATTACCATTACTGTGAATTTGCAAATTAGTTTTTCTTAATGCAACATCAAATGCTAATTTTAAATTCTTTGCACCCATGCGAACAGAAACTGGTAGTTTCCGTTTGAGTCTAAACTCTTTTCCTAATACATGACAGAGGTGACCAGAAATTCGACCATCAGAAAGAAAATGATCATACGAATTAAGCAATCTTCTCTTCATTTCATATTGATTATATTCAGTTTTAACTTGATTAAATGGCATAATTGTCTTTATTTGAGTACATCCTTCATTCTTTAATAGATCCTCATAATGATTTTTACTATTTTCATAATCTCTCCTTCTTCCTTTCTTAATGTCCTTTACAAACAAAATTACATCATCATTGTCAGATAGATAACAATGAGGAAGTTGTCTGAAATCAATTATACAATCATTAATTACAAATATATAAAATTACTATGTATATTAAATTTTCTATTGTAAAACTTCATACAATAATTTATAATCATGGAATCTCATAAGGATCCATTGGTAATTAATAAAAAGCTAATCATGTGTAAAAACAATAACATTTATACAAAATTTTATAGATACAAATCCGTATTATAAACTATACTTACATTCTTAACTGATGCAATGGTACTTTTGGAACTTTAATGCCTTCAATTAATAAAAACAATGCTGGTTTCTCTGTATTAAATAAATTATTTTTTTTCTTTTCTTTACTTTCGATTACTTTCAAAAAAGCTTTAACATATTTTACAATTTCTGGTTTTGTTAAACTTGAATGTGTTGTTTTAACTCCTTCTTTGATTAACCCTTTCCTCTTCTTTGATTTGACATTCTTTATTTCTGCATTATCTTCAGTTTTTAATAAGTTTTTACGTCCTTTTTTACTGAATTTCTTTGATTTTATACCTTTCTGCTGTTTCTGCAATTGATCATTTGCTTTTTTCTGAACATCTGCACCTTTTATTTTTTTGGGGGAATCATGTGTAGTAACGACTGATGGTTCAGCAGCTTTTCTTTTTTTTGCTTTTTTATTTTGTACCGGCTTCACTTCTTCAACTTTTCTAGATTTTGCAGATATGGAATTTGAATGTTGTAATGTTTGTAAGTCATTCACATTAGTTTCAACAGTGTTCTTTTTTATTTTCTGCTGTTTTGGTTCATTTACTTTTTTATTATCTTGAACCTTCTTATCAGCTTTCAATGGTTTAGGCTGCTGTTTATCAGCTGACTTTAAATTTTGTGAATCTAATTTAACAGGTACAATATTTTCTTTAACTTCCTTTTTAATTTTCTCAGATTTAACATTCATTTTAGCCAAATTTTTTAATTTCTGTGGTTCCTTAGATTTATTATTTGTCTTTTCTACAACCAATTTTTCTACAGTTTGTTTTTTAGCCTTTGGAAGAACGTTGGTTTTATTATTAAGAGTTTGATTATTCTTTGTTTTTGCTTTCTTTGAATCCTTTTCCAAACTTTTTTGTTTTTTAAGATCATTCTTTTTTAAAATATTTAAAACAGCATCTTTTGCTGATCCTTTGTTTTCTTTTTTTTGTTGTTCTGTAAGGGTATCCTTAATAAGCTTCTTATTTTTACTAGAAATTTCTGCCAAATTACTACCATTTTTCTGTTTCTTTAAAGGTTTCTTAATACCTTTAGTATCTACTTTCGGTATAATCTTCGCATCAGTAACTTTTGATACCTTGTTTACCGTTTTGATAGATTTTCCCTTTGTTTTACCATCGCGTGCAACACGCGACGCTAATAAATCCATTTTTTAAAATTTACGTTTAATATTACTAATTTGCTTTTAAAATAAAGCAATATTTAAAATTCTAAGCTTGCAAAATGCTCCAGAGTTTAAGAGTAGTTATTCACACAGGTTCTTGCAACCTGACAAACTACTATTTACCTAAAACAAAAATAAATTATTTATAAATGAATACATTATTATAGAATAATTAGCAATGTTATTATTAAATTGCAATCCTACAGTCACAATTAGAATATTCTTTATCGCAAATTTAGTGTACACATTTTGTCATACACGAGCATAGCTTTGATCAAAATTTCTTAATTAGACGTTAAATTAAATAGAAAATACATTAAATACTAACTTTAATAAACCATATAAATCATTATTTTTCTATTGTAGATGTATAAATATTAAAAGATTCCTTCGAATTAAGCGGATTCAAAATTATTATTTCACACGCTCCAACGTGGCGGTGAGAAAACTAACCTCTCAAACACCCGCAAAACGTTTATTATACGTTTATCAATTTAAAAATATTAGATTTGCAAGAAAAATTGAAACAATGATAACGTTACAAACGCCATAATAAACTGTCATTAAAAATTATTATAAATACTTACGATACTCGGATAAATACATTTCTTAATACTCCTCAATGAACCGCACTGCGATCATTTTAAGCTACAAATGAGAAAGCTGACAATGCGGTAAATTCACGCGATGAAAATCAACTAGTGGGGGTAATAAGCAGTCTGACCAAAATAAATATAGTGAACCCGCAAAATTTAAAAAAAAAATTTAATGTAATTATAAATTTTTTTTTTAACAAATAACAAACATTTTTATTTATTAATTAAAATAAATAATATCTTTAAAAAAAATTTTTTAAAAAATTACAATTAGAAAATTTTATGGGTTTATGTAGATAAATTAAATAATAACAATAAACAAAACCTTGATCGTCACTCTTTTATTTACAAAATGACGTGTAAATTAATCGACATAGGTTAAAATTATCGTGAACGTTTTAAAAAATTATTGGTTATTTCGTAAAAAGTAATTTTAAAATAAATAAACAGCCGTAATGTCAAGTAAAACGAAGAAGGATAAAAATCTATCCTCATGAGAAGATTATTAGGATCACTTTTAGGCGTATCTTTTCAAACCGAGTTATTAATTATGGCCTTCTTGGGATTGGTAATTTACTGTGGTTTAATATACCAATACTTTTTTACGAACGATACATTTACTACTTTAATATTTAAAGGCATATTATGAACTGGTTTTGAAACCATTTGAATTAATTCCACAACTCCAAATAATTAAAAATTTGCATTTCAATGACGATGGCATCGATTCAAGAAATGAATTCACATCGTTCATAAAACTATGTAAGAGGAATAAATCATTAAAAATAAATAACATCTACATTTTTAAAAAAATTTTGTTCCAGTAATTCAAGTAGCAGTAATAATTGAATTTACGTGTAGTCTCATTAATCCTTTCGCTTACTTATTGAAATTGTATTCAATTGTCACTTGGAGTCGATCGAGCATATTGTTACCTTGGTTCATCATTCACATACTCAATACGATTCTTCTAAAACTGTTAATCGTCGTTCTTGCGCTTGTAATCTACGCCCAAAATATCATCTCTATGACGACCTTGATGGAATTTCTCACTGTTGAAACGATCAACTTTCGTAAGTGTCTAATTTATGTTAACATTTTGGGTCAAATTTAATCTGGATGTGTAATTAATTATTTTTATTTCAAACGTACAAACTTATTAGAATTTTGATTAAAAATCTGAAAATTTCAAGGAAAAATATCTTAGATTAATTAGTACTTTTTAATCAGACAATTTTAAGATCTACCATCAAAATACAAAAAAAAATTATTTTAAAATTGTTTTTATATTTTAAAATATTTAAAATTTTTAAGTTTAAAAAAAAACTTCTGAAGAGATACATTAAAACCGAATTAAAATATTCAATTTTTTTGCGCTTAAATATTATTGACTGAGAAGTACTAAGCAAAATCTAGAAAACTATTCCTTTCCGATATAAACTATGCACTTTCCGAGATATGGTTAATTAAAAAATTTCAGTTACTCTGTACTGATATAAAAAAATATTTAAAACAATTATCCTTATAACTTATTGAACTAATAACTTTCAAACGTTATTCTATTATAAATTACGTCGTAACAAAATGCAATAGTGTCTTATTTCCTCATATACTTTATTATAAAACAATTGTGTAAAAAAAGTACTTCTCAGTCGATAAATAATAACTTCGAATGGTAACATAACGAAATTGACATCTTCTTAATGGGAAATAAAACGTTTACTAATTTCGACACTTTAGCAAATTTATTAATACTTTCTATAATTCAGTTGTAGCTTCGTACAACTTGTATGTATTTTTCGCCTTCTACATGGATCTTCGAGAAATTGATAGAAAACGCTCAGAACGTCAAACTCGAGCGAGTGCGTCAAAAGATGAATTACCCTTGAATCGATCGTATTCGAGTACCATGAACATCCAAGAAATATTTGGCGACAACACGATGAATTCAACCGAAGACGAAATTTTCGTTACAAAATCATTTTCGCCATCTTTGGTCATAAATCCATCATTGCAAGAAGGCGATACCGATGAGACTTCGATGACAAGCTCGTCTATCGATGAGACCATGTCACCGGCTGAAAAATCAATGAAAATTTTAAATCTCAAACAAGAGGATTTGGATAACATACGTAAATTCAAAAACGAGCTCAATGCGAAAAGTCTTTACGATCAAGTTGTCAGTTCAATCGCTCGAGAATCGGTGAAATCGAATAAATCTGATTCATCTTTAGATATACGCGGGAAAAAATGTGTCTGCTCGAGTTCCGACGATGACAGTGATATTGTAGTGACGGTGACAAAAAAAATTCAAACAGATAATTTTAATCCAAATGTGACAAATACATCTGTATCCCGGTCGAGTATAGAAATAAAAACGAAAGCGCGGAAAACTACGAAATTGAAAAAAATGAATAGTCAATTAGTGCAAGTGAACAACAATTGTTTCGATCGCTCTTTGGGTTGTCGTTCGTCCCAATACACCACCGATTATCCATCCACCAGTTCCGTTGAAAAAGGCGACAATTTACACAACTTGTTGAATAGTAATTTTGAAACTTTAGACAAAATGCGGCAAAGTTACAACCGCAGGAAGCAAAGTGTTACGAAAAATAGTGTACAAAAATGGATACTCTTTCGTCGTGAATTTGATTCGAATTTAAATAACAATTCATTGTTGAAACAACCTAAAAATCTCAATGGTAAAAGACATTTACAGGATCAAGTTATTCAAACAGAAGTCAAACGAAAAATCAGAAGAAGATACAAAGACGATCCTAAAATTTTATATAATCGGACAAATAATCCCAAAACAGAATGTAAATTTATTTACGATCAAAATGTATCTCAATGTAAAATAAATGAAATACCGATAACCACAAACTATATTTCCGAAGAAATAAGCAGTAAGGAACTCGAAAATAAAATGTCTCATCGTTACGAGTGCAACAAAGTTAAAAAATCGACAGCACCATTTTTTTACTCTGTTAAAAATAATATTAAATCGTCTAACAATGTTACTCATGGACATGGCTCAATTTTCGAAGATCCTAAAATTTCGAAAAACTTCGTGGTACCTACTTTAAATCCAAAGAAACCAACGCAACTCTCAGAATGCCTGAAGAACAAAGATGCTCTAATATTACGGAATTTAAAAGCCTATAATAAATTAACACTCGAGCAAGATAGAAAAGAGCTTTTAGGTAAAAAGGAAAAATCATATATGACCAATTATGAGCAAGTGTTAAAGGAATTTTCGTTAGAAGATTCTGATGCGTGTACGAATAAAAATTTAGAAAAGGAAAAATCCGAACAACTATCAAAAACTTCAATAGCAACATCAGAAAACGACAAAGAATTAGTAAATAATTCTGATTTACCTTCGAACGTGATGGCTATTCGTAGTTTGAATGCGGTTTCCACTCCAAATTTTAAAATATCGAAACAAAACGTGACAGGGAATCGAGAAGCGAATATCGAACCACTGCAAACTTATAGATCTAGCGTGCGAGAAGCTATAGAAAGTCTGGATTGGAATATTCGTTCGAACACATCAACTTTTTCTGATCCACCTAAAAGTAGTAGAAACATAAATTTCAACATTAGGAGAGAAGTTCCACGAAGACGAGTCATTGCCGATGACGAGACTGTAAGCTTGCTCCGAAGTGCATTTTCATACAGCGATGAAAGCGATCGTGGTTTTCGCTTAGGTCCCGATTCAAACGAACCGTATCCGGTATTTCAAGAGGCAGCCCTTACAATGGCTGAAATTTTCAAAGCTACAAGATGGCACAACTATAACGTACCATCAACTGATGGGTACAATAACGGAATTGAAATCCCTTTCACCGACGATGTCATATTTTGCGGAAGACAGGAAGACTCAGTGGAGTCGCAACATTTGGTTACTTGCAGTCAAAACGTTTCGAGCGATAATGAAAACAGAACGGTTAGGAACGAACCAAAAATTAATATAACTGAATGTTTAACTGAACTCCAAGAGGTAATAAATTCTACTATTGACTCGTTACTATCCAATGAAAACATTCTAGAGCGTGATTTTCATATCGACGATGACGATGACAGTTATAGATTACAAAACATCGATGATTTGTTAGATCAAAATAGTAGAATTTTAAATGATATCAAGAGTTTGGAAGAGCAGATACACAATCTGAACGAAGATATAGAAATTGAACCACCAATGGATAGTAATGTAAATCAAGAATGTGGATTGAACGTTGATACTTCTGAAACTGAGCAACCAAGTAATATATTGTCATCTAATCAAGAACAAATTGCAACAAACGAAACAATTAATTTCTCTGAACAAGATATTCAAAGTTCGACCTGTGGTACGGTACCGTCTGAAAGCAAAGTTAAAATTTCACGTTCACAAGAAATCCTTAATGATTACCGCAAATATCTCGATTCGGAAGTTATAACGCAAAGAATTGCAAGTTGGGCGGATGACGTAGATAGCATAGATTCATTCGACCATACGATCGACAGAAACCAAATCCAACCAAGTATTTCATTTTCCGATAACAGCGATTTCGAAGAATTCTTAGTCGAATAAACAAGCGAACTCGGTAAGTTATGTTAAATTATGAGCAAATAAAAATTACGTTTTGTAAAAACAATATTTATTATTACGTATATATTATATATATGTGTGTGTGTGTGTGTGTGTGTCAGTGCCTACAATTAATGGCAACAAGTTTTAATCAACTTGTTCAGTAGGATATTCGTTTACAAATATAAATATATATTTATATTTATATTAATTAATGATCTACCGTTTGATTTTTGATAATATAATAAACATGTACAATTAATTAAATAATCTAAAAATACAGCTACTTAGTTGTATATATAATTACACAAACACTCGTGGAATTGTTTGAAATAAAAATTTCAACGCGCATATTTACTGAATCGAATGACGTCTCGTTCGCTATAGTCGAATAGTAGTTTATTTTAGTCGCATAATCTTCAGCAAGTTACGTCGTAACCCGGTACGTATTCTGGCACAATGTAGTTGGGATCGCAAACGGTGTTCCTCACTGCTTCCCTGGCACTGGCTTTGAAAATTCTAAAGTTAACTTCGTCCTTGTTCATGTAGTCGTAGAGATACATCGGTAGTTTATTCGACAAAACCCAGACATTCTGATCCTCTTCGTGATCCATTCTAATGTCATTGGGAAATACCAAGGAAACGTTGCTAGATCCAATGACCCCTAAATTTTGAGGAATGTACTCCTTTCTCGTATCCCAACACCACACCGAGTCTCGGGTTACCATATTGAAGAACATCACGCCATTTCTGTCGATTGTCGAACCTGACGAATGTCCGTAGTCTTTAGCTCTCGGTTTACCTACGGGAACGAATTTATCGGAACTCGCTTCCGCCGTTCTTTTGTCCCTTATCACCGAGAGGGGAACAGCGAATTCTCGAAAACTCGACATTGGATGGAAAAACATCGTTTTCTCGTTGTTTACGTCGACGGGTGTCAAAGCTATCGCGAAAAGTCCATCCGTCCAATGGAACTCGAGTCCGTGAAGATTATACCTCGAAGACAAAGGATCTGGGAAGAAGTAATGATGCTGAATTCGAAATGACGTGTCGTTGTAAAAATCGTAGACAATTAAACCGAATCGCCAAACGTCAGCAGCATAAGCGACAGCTCGATCGCATTGACCATTTCTAATGTCCACGATTATATTGGAGTACAACGAGTCCTCCTTGATTTGATCCTGTGGCAATGGAAACGCTTTGATCAGTTCGTCGGTATACAAGTCGAAAACGAAAATCGTTGGTGGACAGATTTGTTTTGGCTCGTTTGTGATGTCGATTTTCCCAGAATCCAGAACCCACAAGCGATCGCATTCGTCCACTTGCATTCTGAAGACCGACGTCAATCCTTGACAATTACCTATTGCAATAACGTGACATATTACAAATCTTCGTATTACAAATCCTATCAAATTTCAAGAGTATACTCGTACCTAAATGATGCCATCTCCAATCGGGGTAAGGTCTTAATTTTGGACTTTTATCCAACGACTTGGCTGATATAGTAGCCAACGTTGCAGGAATACCCTTCTTCCACCTAGGTAAACTAATGAAAATTTTGTCTTTCCAAATTTCCAAACCAAGTGGTAGATTATTTTCAGGAATGAACGTTCCGCTGTATATCAAACTGTTTCTCTCGTCCTCGCTATCGAATTCGTAATCAACGACTTTCCAAAAGTAAGTCTGAAAAATAATAATATTTTTTGAACATAAGTTTTAAGGTCAATATTTCCAAAGCACACTAATGCATATTCGGCATACGAGGTTTTAAACTCAATTTTTACCGACCGAATCAATTAAATAGAATTAAATAAATATGGTAAATTATGAATAAACCTAATCATTTCAATACTATCTATCACAGTACTAAAATTTCAAAGGAAAACATTGATGTTCAAAAAGTGTCATTTTAAGGAAATTCCGGTTTTTAATTTGGCAGCAATTTTTTATAATTTTAAATGTGATGTAGTGTAGTGACATATAATACTGTAACGAAGAGCAATGATTATCATTTAGTTTTTTATTATTTACCATATTTATTTAATTAAAATATTTTTCCGCCAGTCTCGTTTGTTACGACGCAATCCACAATTGTGCAAAGTTTCAAGGTGATTGGTTTAATACGTGAAGAGGGTATTTGTTTTAAATATGTAAAGTGTCCTACTCTGACATCTAAAACTTATTAAAACAATTAATCTCGTTAATTAGTGTACCTTATCAATAACTTTAAAATTTTGTATACTCATGGATAGCATTGCAACAAAGGATAATTTATCTTGCTTAAATTTTAATGTAAAATATTAATTTTTGTACAATAGTTCTTTTGATTTATTAGATTACTCGGATTGTAATAAAATGAATATAACTCCTAAAAGATTTAATGATTTTAGAAAAAAAAATTTTTCCATTATAAAGACATTTTAAAATTTTTAAAAAATATTTTTTTGTAAAATATCGTTGTTTATTTTAATAACTTGTATTGCACCCTACTGAAAAATTGAGCATTGTGAGAGTGACACTATTTTTTATCAAATAGTCATAATCGTGCTAAATCGTTTCATAATTTTGATTACTATACTGACAAGAATATAGATTATTTGTATTAGAGTTATGTGACTTCGCTATACCATGTTACATTCTTATAAAAACAAAAATTTCTTATATAAAAAAAATAATTAGTGATTTGATATCCCTCTTCTCACTACACTAGGATATAATAATTATAAAAAAATGGTAAATAATAAAAAATTCTAATGATGTCAAACAAGATATCCAAACGAGACAATTATTCATTAAATCGATATAAAAGTATACCAACTGTAAAAATTTTCGTTAAAACTAAAAAAAATGTGTATCAGCAGTTAAACGTACCAGATGCATAGCTGGTCCAGCATACTCGTCCTTATAACCAGTTTCCTTTGGAGGCTTAAACGCGTGACCGGGATGAAAAAATCTTTCGCTGTGATTGGCCTGGTTCTGATGATTGAATTTCGACGTTTGCAGAATATTATTCGAATTTGCACCTTTGTGAAAAGCGTCAATGTTCCTTTCGCTCTTTTTAACCTCGGGTCGATGGTTGCTGGGTGTCGATACGAAATTCGTATCTATTTTAAAACCGTGAGGTTTCTCCGTGATCCGTTGCCCGATCGTATTATCATGGTTGTGGTTGCTGGGAAAGTCGCAATCTACGTGCACCGGTGGCTCATCATGTCCAAACGCTGGATCATCGAAAGAGTTGCTCGATGCCTTTGTAATTATACAAGTAAATTGTCACTTTACGGTGTGAAACGTTAATAAACAACCTGCATTAAACCTAAATTATATCTGAATCTTGCTAAATCAACGTTAATGTACTTTTCAATTGCGAATTTTTGTTTAATTATCCTAATTTAAATCTTAATTTAAAATTTTTATTTCACGCGTAAGGTTTCGTTTGAAGCGTTAATATACAGGTATACCGTTTCTCTTTCTAAAACTAATAGAATAATTAAGTCATAAAATGAACGATCGAAACTCTCAAAACATTAAATGTAACCTTAACACGATAACAATAACAATGTGTGAAGACCCGCGCTATTGCAAGGATAAAAAAATCAATTAGCATATGTATTTCATCGGGCGCGATACGTTTTCGAAACTATCGATGACACTGAGAATATTGTAAAGTACAAACTTCGCCCGCGGGTACACGAAATTTACGTAACCGGCGTGTATATACAACGTGTACACAACACCTTCATCTATAAGCCTACTTTTGGATCAATAAAAAAAAAAGGTAAACCCAAAGTTTAGAAGATCGATTTCTCTGATAAATGCAACCTCGTAAATCCGTTTCCAAGTTGGGTAGCCCATCAACCCGCAAATTTTCCATCGATAAATATACCTATATAGTAGAGAGGTGTGAAAAGTTACCGTAGTGGCAAAGTCCGGTGAGGTGGGTAGTTGCGGTAAAGGCGGTGCTTCGAGCTCTTGTGAAATTTGTAAGGCTGGCTCTGCGAATTCTCGAAATCCCAAGAGCGACATGGTCACCAGCCAGGGCACGACGTTCGCCATTCCTGCAATGTAATCGAGTCAGCTGGTTAATTGGCCGAAATAATCGAGGCGACCCGGTCACCTCCTTCGCGAATTTTGCGCTCGATCGATTCGATTGAATCATTTTCGTGTGCAATAAACTGTATGTTTATCACCGATTTTGTTTGTCTACGATGACGGTTGTTGTTTCGTATCATTAAGTGTCAGAATAATTTTATAAAAATTTAAACTTTTCCATGGTTTTTGGTGACACCGGTGAAAGTATAGCATTCTTTTACTTTTAACATAAGCTGTACGAAGAAAGTAAAAAATATTTATGCTTCTTCCATAAGTTATTGTAAAATTTTAATTTATTTACAATCCTTTTTACGTATACGTGGAATAGTTTTAATTTTAATTAATCGAGCTACTGTTTAATCACATAGACGTGTACCTATAAATTAAGGAATTTATCATACATCTATATATACCTTGTACATATGAGTGATTTAATACACTCGTTTAGTGCCATCTAGTACAAGATAAGAAATTCTTACTTTATTTAATTTATTTCTTATACATTTTTATTATTTGTATACCTGTATATATCTACGATTTAATTATATCAAGGTGATGTGATACTTAAAACTTAAGTATTTTTATTTATTTTTTAGTTAGCTTTGCTATTTCCAAAAAATCTTTTTGGAATACTCTACTACTTATTCTAAATATCTTGTTTACAATATATTTTATTGCTAAGTGGTTGAGTTTTCTGAGTACAAAGTTTTGATCGTTACCAACAAAAAGTAATTATTTATTATTAATATAATTTATAATTTACTATTTTAATAATCTTGCTTTGAAAGCTTCTTCTTTACAACTAATCAAATATTAATTTTTTCATATTTTTATTTCCATAATTTAGTTTACAATTTTTCGACATTTAAGTTCTTATACAATAGTTTATATATTATATACTTATACACGCCATTGATCTTCTTAATTATTGAGCTCTTTTAAATTTTAAATTAAAATTTCTAAAAATATCTGAAAGAAACTAACAGAGTAATTTTGCAATAAAAAATGTTTAATTCAAAAATATATAATTAACACATTGTTGGAATTTGTTAATAATAAAAAATGCATACTCGTTATTCACAATGTCTAACAAACATCTAACTACTTTAGATTTTAATTTGCAATTTTAATAAGCTCGCTCATTATATATGCACGAAATTCTAAAGTTTTAAATTAACGCGAACGTACCCCTAAAAAACTTCGAATGGATCGTATTAATTTATTATGAAAACTAAAGTTGAATTAAAAATTGCACTCCTTATTAAAATTCATATACGTAATACAAAATCAAATCAAATCGTAAAATTTGACTATCAAAATGAAAAAAGGTATATAATTTTAAACGAAAACTAGCTTGGCGTTTAAAATTTAATAACACCACGAATAATTTAAAATTCAAATTGTTGCGGTGAATAAAAAGCGTATACAAACGAAAGCGTCAATAATGTTAATAATCAAATTTGATTATATTAAACAAGAATAAAGTTATTATACCTGTTGCGCAAGTAAATCCAACGTAGCAAATTATCGGCTAAAATTTAGCGTATAGATAAACGCTTAGAAAAATTTTAAAAAAAAAATGAAACTTATATATATTTTTCACCGTTGATAAAACGTTAGTAAAAAAATGTTCACTGGTACAGCACCATCGAGAGTGACGTTGACAAAGCTACATTATTAAATTTAAACATCATTAGCGTTTAGTCACAGTTTCTCCTTTAAAGATTAATAAACCATTAAGACCAGCAAAATGTGAGCACTGATTTTAAAACCACCGCGTCGGGAATAGTATTATTTTATAAAACGAAGAACTGAAGTGAAACGGACGTACTAAGGGGTGCAATACAGAACTGTGAGTGTGTAGTTAAAAAAATCGGGCGACGCGTAGCCCGGTCGAGATGCGACTATGGGATGTTCTGGCCATTTTCACGGGTTTATCCAGGCCGGTTCTATCCTCAGCTCGAACTCTCAAAGTCCCTTCTCTCTCGCGTGGATCTTCCACTCTCTCTTTGCCTCCTCCACTCACGGTAGGTCATTGGCGCGGAGTTCACGGGAAAGCGTTCATTAAGGATGCGCTCTATGCGAAAATATATACATATACTATTTTCCCTTTCGTTTACGGTACGAAAACTAAAAAAATTAACTCGACATTTATACATACACTTCCTAATATAGGTGTACAATTACAATTTACTCGCTCGTGCACCTGTAACCTTAATTCTCTTTACTTTTTTTTATCGTCTTTTTAAACTCATTGTTGGCGAATTAATATGTACATGCCTATATACACGTGTATGTAGAGCTGGTACCGTTTCGTAATTTATACGTTTTCATTAGCTACCGTAAATTGCTCTTTTCTGTTATTTTAATTTTAAGTATATATTCGCGTTATTAGATAATCCTATACTAGAGCTACTTAATTGCGAGTTTTGCTATTGTATTTTTTTTCCTTCGATTTTAATTGCTACGTTCGAGCCTCTATATCTATATATCTATCCCTCGATAATCGGTGTGTTACGCTTTCGCACGAGATACTCGTGTACAATTATAATAAATATTTCGGTTTTCTTTTAATTTTATATTTTAGTCAACCTATCTCGTTTCATAATTGGATACGATTTTTTAATTATTAGATTGTCTTTCAACGAAGCGCTGTCATTTTTTTTATCAGTATAAATCGTATATACGTATTACGTAAAATATATAAAGACGAGACAATTTTTACTTTTGCAGTATCATCGATCGAAATGCTGCAACCTCTCAGATCCAAAATCAATAAATAACTTATAATTTTTATCTATATTATACATCTATAATCTAAGATTGCATTGTATGAAAATATTTTTTTTTTTTTTGCAAAACAACAAAATTTATTATAGACGTTTGCTTTATTATTTATAACGATTAGATCATAATTTCGTCATAGATATATAAGTATATTTTATAATATTATTGCGCACACACTATCCGAGGTGTATTACGCGATTTTGTAACATCGTCAATTCTTATAAATTCATTGTTAGATCCAAAAGCATCGTTCAATTTTCCAACGTCCCAATAAAACGATTAAAGAGCAATTTTTCTCCCCCTCTCTTTTTCGCATGGAAAAAGAAATTGCTTAATTAAATTTAATATCCGTTTCGCCATTAACTGACACTTTCATCGGTAATTTTCGCAATGCGCTATACCTATATATACACGACATTGTGTAGAAAAAGAGAAAAAAAAACGGTGATTTTCTAAAATTAAATATTTGAAATATACTGTTTAAATTAAAAATGTTATTTTTTTTCTTGTTCCTCGCGTTAAATAATACGTTTAAAGGAGACTTTCTAAAAATTCAATAAAACGGTGAGTAGTAAAGCGAGGTAATGAAATCTAAATACTCACGAGTTTTCTTCCAGCTTCCCGTCTGTGGCACTCCCCGATTCCTTTCGACGAAATCCCGATGATAACGAAATACGGGATCGGGCTCGGTATCCCAGTGATAGGGTGATACGTGATGAACATGATACTGATTCGTTGCCGATCTTGGTTGAATTTCTCTCCACCTGCACGACCAATCGTTAACCGTTGAATCTACATTACGTTTTCGTTTAGCCATCACATTTCCGCACAATACCTCGGCCTACCGATTTATTTTCAACCTCATCGATCGTTCATCATTTGATTGCGCTTCTATACTCAATATCAACTGGTTCAAACACCCACGCACACACACATGTAGGAGTATATGTATATATATATATATATATCGGGTTTCACGATCAAAATTATTATTATTACACTTATCACAGAGGTAATCGCGACTGGAACAAAAGGCGTGAAAGAAAAAAAGGTATAGTTATAGTTAACGAAACGAGCGGTTGCGTGTCTAACTTAAAACTGCGAATCGCTATACACTCGGGCGCGAAGTATAGTTTAACGAAAAATTTTTACCCTACCCCCTATAACCGCTCGCGCGTATATAATACGCGTTGAAAGTCAGCCGCATAACTATAGCGGATATATCTATATGTTTATGTATACGTATATATATATAGACGTATATAGGTAAGTAGTGGTAGCGCGCAAAAACCGAAGGGACAAAACGCAGAGATTTGCGCAAATCTTAACCGCGGTTAACCCAGTTTTTCCATGGGCGGTGACTTTTACGAACGTTCGTTTCCTGAATCCGCGCGAGTCTCCTGGTTTGTTTCTTTTTTTCCTATTCCCACATCACGGCGGAAGGAAAGCGAGGGTAAAATCTTCGACTCCTCGTATGTGTGATTCATAGTTTCATTGTTTATCTATTATATTGTTGCGGAAGGGCGAAATAAGAATGTGATTCCTTATTCTCAGGTGTTTACGGTACCCCTCCGACTAATACACACTGAGAAAATTTGCTTTGTTGGTTTATTTTTTTTTCCTTTATTTTTAGTATACGATTCCAAGTCGCTCGAACTGTGATTCCTTCGTTATATATATACCTTTATTCGTAACAAATATTTTGAGGATTTTTTTATTTTTATTTTATTTTAATAAAGTGTTGCATTTTTTATTATTATAAATTATACACGCGTTATCGTCGGTAATTGAATAAAATAAATTTAAATAAAGTTTTAGTCGTTATTTTCGAGGGGATATTTTATTGTAATTAGTAAAAGTTGCCAAGATTTCTAAATTATTATTCAAAATAAAATAATTTAATAAAATTATATTAAATGTAGTTCTAATAGTTGTTTACGAGGAAATGTTATTTATTGAAATTAGTAAAAGTTGTAATTTCTAAACTATAATTATTAAAAAAAAGATAATTAAATAAAATCATTTTAAAAGTACTTTCAATCGATATTTGCAAATGAATATTTTCTCGAAAAAAGGGTAAAATTTCTATTTATTAATAGTTAAAATATATATTTATAAATTGCGATACATTTATTTTAAACAAAAAGTAAATGTTTCAAATTTTTATATGTTCTTACACTATACTTACGGTTGCACGCTGTAACCGTAGCAGAAATTGCACTTTAAATTAGATAAATATTTTAGTAAAAACATCCCAAGCAATTTTCTTATTTATTACTGATTATACGTTTATGCAAAAATTATCATGTATATAAATATCATTCGAGAGGAGCGTGAAAAATCTGGAATAAAAAAATTTCATACATATTCCGAGAATGTTGCAACTCGAGATATGCATACAATATTGATTTTCGCTATGGATTTAAGAAGAATAACGTTGCTTAATTCACAAGCCCATTTTGTAAGAAATGATTATGCTCTTGTTAGTATACTAAGAATAAGGAGCTGATTATTCACCTTCTTTTTTTTGTTACTCGTATCGAGCGAGAGAACAAACACCACGGAAGGGTTACGCAGGGAGAATCGAACGGTACCCGACTTGTAAAGAATGTTTGCTAAGCTTTGTAAAATTAGCATTTCCACCGTCGTAAAATTTCGTTTAACGTGACTCGGTCATTTTCGTCTAGCGTTCTCGTTACAATTATTTATGATTTACGAACGAAAATTCATAATTTATTTGTTTTATCTCTCTCCAACTCTCTTTCTCTCATATACTCTACCTCGACAATATATGCTAATTAATACGTTTCCTTTTGTCTTTCATTATTTACAGTTTGTCAATACTGCTCACTAAAATTTCCTGTGTATTAAAAAACCATAAATATTTTTACAAGTTGAAAAAAATAATTGGGTAAATGATATATACCGATCTATAAAAAAATTATTATTATGAATATTTAAAATTAATTTACAGTATGGTATGTTTAAAAACTCAGCAAGGTAATCTGTAACGTATAATTAATATTTACGTAATCTTGTTTAAAATTCTCAATGGAAAAACTATTTCTGTATATAAACTTGATACAATTTAAAATATTGAGAAAAATATGGATATTTTTTGTTGTATTTCCATCTAATCGTCGATCAATGATTAAACGCTCGACTCAATTATTTTATAATATTATTTGATTTCTGGTTGTCGAGCCTTTTCAAAATCGAAGGTCCAGTTTTCCAAACAAGTTTGTTAAAACGTGTTAGTAATTCTTTTACGTACACAGCACATAACGTTTCATAATATTCATTTGTATAAAGCCTCTTGAGTAATACGTTTATTCGCATTATAATTGTACGTTTGAGGTATTCTTTAAAAAAAAAATAAAGTTAATTGTTGTTATAACGTTACCATTTGGTGACAAGACGCGACTCGACGTATTTGTACCCTACATCGACGTAATCCATATCATCAATCGTTTCTAACTGGACAGCGAAATTCCATTTTATCCAACATGATCTATCGATATTGCGTAACCATATATATATATCAAACAGTAAATTAACTCAACTTGGCAAATTAAGAAACTCTCATTGTTCTCATCGTTTAAATTTCGAAATACACCTCACAGGTTTATATTTATATCCGATAGTCTTCGATTAAAAAACTTAAGTACAGTACACATTTCATCGCGTAATTTTTCTCAAGATCGGAATGGAAGCACGACACTCACGATCGATCTACTCCAGTCGTACTGCCGAAATCGTCGATACAATTTTTTGAAATAACGGTGAAAGCTTCTCATTGTCCCCCTAATCATAGCTACCGGTAGATAAACGACCAGACGGTTATTTTGTTTTATAATCGCATTGAGCTCGAGCGCTTGCTTAACACGGCTGCTACCGAATCGGTTCTAACGCGCTTGCCCCTCCTATAAATTATGCAAAGGAGTGAAATTCTCGTTACGAGCCATTGAAGCACAAGGCTATACAGCCACGGATACTCCGGATGTTCCGTTTTTTTTTCTTCCATCTCTCTATCATTTTTTTTCTCTTTTCTGTCTTCTTTCTATAAGACTTGCGTTGAACTTGATTCGACGCGGCTCGATTAATTATAACCAGATCGTAATAACGAGCGAGAATGAATCGAAAGAGAAATTTTCTTAAACGTTGCTCGATCCTCGCGTGCTCTTTGGATGTTTAGATTACCTATCTTGTGTATAGGTTTTTTTTTGCACGTTATGGTTTTATTCTTGTGCATACGTTTTATTATTTGCTGGTACGGTGAATCGGTAGAAAGCTTACATTTTGAGATGTAACTCGCATAAAAATAAATTAGATGTTTATAAGAGCATTTTAAGAAAATCCTTTAGTAGGAAACTAATTCGGTTTGGTGTGCAAATTCTTAAATAGGAAACCGATTCGGATTTGGGTAAGACATCCTTAAGAGTGTTTCTAAGATACTTCTGCGATCCTTCTATGGTGTTTTTAGAAACTACTTAAAGTCTTTTTAAACACTTTTCAAGGTATATTTATTATTAATTTTTTTAAATTTCCAATTGCGATTCACTATTGTTTCTTTTCAGTATATGTCCTAATTTTCAAATCTATTCGTTATAAAATTGATTGTACGATACTTTTTGTTTTTTTCCGTCGTAAAACCACATTCTTAATAAATTGACACTTTACTCTGAAAATCAGTAGCCGAACTGTTTATATTAAATTATTCTTGCATATTTGTTCTATTTTTTCAAATTTAGTTTGTAATAAAATGTAACATTCAGATAATCACTCTCATTAACTTTTATATAATATATTTATAAATTGACACCAAACATAAAAAAAGATTTTTAATTTCAATGCTTTACGTTAATCACACACATTACTAATCAGTCTTAAAGATGTATTCCACAAGTCCAAATATGTTACTAATACTCAAGGATTTGTGTACTGTGTAAAGCTACATAAATGACCAATCCATATGATTAGAATGTTCAGGTTATTAATTCGAACGATCTAATTCTTGCGGTTTTTTTACATTTTTATTCCATCTACATACTTTCATCTTTTCAAATAATAATCAACATGTTTATCAACGAAATTAATTATAGTTATTCGCAGTTATTTTCCCTTGTACCATATTTCCATATAGTAAAAATATATTATCATAAAGATAAAAAATAATGCAGCTAATTAGCTTGAAAGAAATAGTTAATTAAAGGGTCAACGTATAATCAACTCACCACCAACGAATCATCTATAAATAAAGTGAACGAAAATGAAAAAAAAAATAAGAGATCCGCGAGCAAACGCAGCCGGCATTTGCTATATACGTTCATTCTATGGAATAACACAATTTTGCCTGGAGGCAAATCATTGGAAAAGGTCACTATTTAAGGCAAACAGCGTTATGTTAATGTTATTAAGCAAACACTCATTATTGCGAAATGAATAATCCAAAAAAATGTTTTTAAAGGAATGTCATTGTACTTTGCCTATGTAATTACACATAATAACATAATGAACCTTATCGTAAACAACAAAACCATAAATTCCCACTGCGCCAAAATACAAAAAGTTCACATTTAGATGCTGTAAAGGAAAATAAAACTGAACTTACCGCATTGGTCGTAATTAGAAACGGAAGTAAATTATATGGAGACCGAGGCGTCTTTATAAACTGCTCTTAATAAAATGAAAGATTTTTCGAACTGTCGAGAGTATAAAAATCTCACATAAGAAAGAGAGGGGCATACTGGTTTCGCTGATATTTCGGGCACGTTACCTTCGAAAATTACGCAACTTACATTATTCTCTCTCTAGCATCCTATATACACACACACACACACATACACACACATATATATATATATATATATATATATATATATATATATATATATATATATGAATCCAATGATCTGCTACATGTATACTTATTATTTCAAACGTCACGTGTTTTAATTCTCTTATTAAGTAAAAAAAAGAAACTGATAATCTAACATTGTTTTTCCTCATTAACACCGCGAATTGGGAAAATTTCAATTTATATATAATACGTATACGAGATATTCTCTCGTGGTTTACGATACATTTATTTCTTTGTCTAGAGAGACACAAGAAAGTTTAAATTAACACCTCCGAGTGCTTCCTGAAAATTATACCTTTATTACCCAACAATAGGCGGGAGATGCGTTTAGTTTTCCGCCACTAGTCAGGAAGAGATTGGCAAAGAAAACATATACAAACACACACACACATACGTACAATAATATTTAGATCGTAGAATGCAGGTCAACTGCTTGAACCATCAATTACATATTTCTACTTTCTCTTATCGAGTTATTTACCAGTTTATCTTTTTTTACGGCTTGTGCTCGCTGTTTGTATATTAAAATGTAAAAAAAATGAATGTATTACTCGGTATTAAAATTTAGAAATTATCCTCGTTACGATCTTCCTTGATTTAATAATTCCCCGTTGAAATTAAACGGTGCTTCGCATTTACTGTTTTTTATCAGATCGGATACTGAATTTTTAAGTACGCGGAAATTAACTTCATTGAAATTTATACTGTCGGTCATTATTTTTTGCAATCGGTTCGTTAGTACCCAAATTTCTTCGGGACCTTTTGTTCTCGAGCTGGGCAAGACCTTCAATCCGCTCGTGAATTGTAAACGGTGTTTGTCCTCGGCAGCTATCACCTAAAACGAATTTGAACGTTATTGTGTAAATTAATTAATTATTAATACTCAAAAATAAGTATTGAGTTTATCGAAATTGTTTAAATAATTTGTAACGAGAATCAGTTCATGGTTCAGTATTATTAAAAAAAAATCAAATATCAAATTTATAAATTTATTAGTTGAACACGCGTTTAGGCGAATTAAATATTATATTCTACAAAATTACAAATATTATAATGTACTTAGAAAGTGACATTTACACCTACAATTTAACTGAGAAATTGGGTACACTTATATATACATAAGCAACAAGTTCTGTTATAAACTTGATAGTAAAATTAAGAAAATTATATCATAAATTTTCCCAGAAGTATAGATACCAATTTAATTCGCGTAATGAAAAATTTCACGATAGTCATTCGCGCTTGCTTTGTCAAATTTTCCATCTGTAATCGGTTTGACGATCGTAAATAAAAATTCCGAAAGCATTTCCCTGAACGGAGATTGTACTATTGAGTGAGAAGAAAAAAAAGTTACTCATTTAAATAAGTGTTAAAACGATCTCGTAAAAACAACGTTTCGAGCCGTAAGAATAATAAAATATTTTTATTAAATTACCTGTCGCAAATGGTAATTAGCATATTAACACTAATTACATTAAAAAAATAATATTTTTGGTCGCAAACGCCGAAAATGCAAATACGACTGATGCGTGTAAAAATTAATATAACCGAAAAGAAAAAAAAGGTAAGTAGTTCGACAGTCGTACCGAGATTCGTAATAAACCGAGATAGCAGAATCGCGAAATGTTGAAATATAAGCTGAGCCGTAAACAATATTTTTATTACCGCTATTAATACTCGCGACAATAATCGTGACATAATACGTTAAAACACCTGACCAAACTGAAATGGCTCTCAAGCCCGTGTTACATTGACAATGTTTAAACGGAAAAGTTTATAGTTACGATAACAATAAAACTAAACATTTAAAACAAAAACTCACATCCATGTACGCGTATATCATTTGTTTTCTCTTTAAATATTCAACTTACGACATTGTCGGGTGACATGCTCCTATACCGATTCCAACATCCAATGGCGATTTCGTTGGTCAATCCGAAAAATAGAGTACCATTCGTCGAAATAGCCATAGCGGTAGCTTGACTCGGCAGCATATATTTGCTTTTTTTAAATTTCACGGTGTCACCGAAAGTTGTACGTGCAAGGACTCTCGTGTCAGCCGTGTAAAGAGATCGTGAAGCGAAAGGTCGTAAGATTAGATCTCTACCCTCGTGTTCGAAATGTTTTGATGAAATGGCCATGCCCATCAAACTATCTTCCAGTTCGAATGTATCGCCAGCGATTGAAACTGTTGTGAATTCATTCTCCGGCTCGAACACTTTGGCTTCCAAACGAAAAAGCTGTCGCTCCTTGTTCCAAATGACTAGACCATGGCCGTTTACGTCGGCTAGGAACAGCTTTCAAACGAGTGTATAAATATGTAGATCGTCATAGTTAGTCTTTCACAATCAAATACTGTTATTTAATACACTAATATTTGTATTTTGTCGATTCAAAATATTATTAATACTATAATTAGGAAAGAAAATATTGATCTACATTTGATTGACAAACACTATAATTTTGATGGATATCTTCTACATCCTCATTAGGTTATACTATTCCGTTAAGTGACCGTGAATAATGTTTAATTAATTTTATTTTATCTAACCAATCATTAATAAAACGCGGGAGTTTGTAAATGTGTTGGAGTGCATAAACAGAAAAATCATTTCATTAACCTAAAAATTGCAAATCAGTACATCGGAATGATTCTTACTATTTCGGATTTTTACTATTTCGGAGTTGCTTGATGAGGGTAGAAACATCGGAAAAATAATTTAAATTACGGATTCGCTCATCTAGTGGGTATTAAAATATTTTTATCATACACGGCGGAGAAAACTGTATGATTAAAAATTACCTTATAGTTTTTAGTAATGAATTTACAGACTGACAAAATGCAAACAATTATTTAAAAATATAGTAAAATTTGTTAGTAATTTATATTATAAAGTAATCAATGATGATTATACTTCTCTTTTACCCTTCATTGTTAATTTAAAGATTAAAAGGATTATGTATCAATTTCACCGACACCAAGATTTATATATAAATAGGTGAAAACTAATATAAACATTTATTACGATCAGATTAGGTTTTTAGATTAATAAGTTATAAAGTGTCGTTTGTATCGATTAAATATAATTATTTATATTATTCGTTTTGATTGTTTAATATCATAATGAAAATTGTTTGTTGAATTTGCAAGGTTGGCGAATTTTGCTAACAAAACATTGAGTATAATAGAAAAAAAAAATTTTTTAATTTAAATTAAAAAAACCTACCTGGTTCTACAAAAATAAACAATTATTAATGTTTTTTAATCACTAAATGAACTATATAATTATTTTTTTAATTTTGATAGTCTATATGATTTCATTACTAAATATCACTGCAGTCATTTTTAATACAATATTTTTATGCGTGTATACACAAATAAAATAATAAATTAACGAACTAAACATAATTACACGTTAAATTATTACGTAATATGCGCAAAATTCAACTGTGAATATAAAATTTCCTTATACGACAAAATTTAAAATATTTGCATTATTAATAATTGACTTACATTTTCTAACGAACAATTTGGCCCGCTGACTTCGATAATGGGAGTAACCAATTTTCCTACACCGAATTTATTTAGCGACACAGAATCGGGGATTTTAATACGATTAATCATTTCATCGGTGCCAAGGTCGAAAATTATTACTTGAGCCGGGCACGTACGATTATTTCCAATATATCCAGTGTCTAAAACGTACAATTTATTGCATTCGTCCATCTAAATGAAAGAAAATGTCATATTTTTAATAACACATTATTTATTTATAAAGATAAAATAAATTTATATGATATCTTACAGCGATTCTATATACACTGGTGATACCATCGCAGGTACCTTTGTCGTACCAAAACCAATTTGGATAAGGTTTTAATCGCGGTCCTGACGGACCCATCTGATTGGAAACTGTTGCTAAACTTACTGGTACACCGTTGTTTCGAATCATCGTAATAAATACTCGGCCATCTATAATTAAATTGTAATTTTTAACTTATCTTATACGTTCACCACTTTTTCTAATGCAATTATATTACCTTTAGCTTTATCGACGTCTATAGGTACAATACTTTTATAATCGTATTCTCCTCGGCTAATGTACCATTCCTTTTGATCATTCGCTTCCCATAAATAATCTATATACTTCCACTCGTAGACGGTCTCTAAATTTCGCGTGGCGAAAGTTACATTAAGAACAACTAAAATCCACAGTATTAACAGCATTTCACTTTTTAATTTTTAACTATTTTACGTTTCACAAAAATTTTTCGATGTAGCTTAACGACTGATGATGCGCTACTCATCCGAACTTATATACAATATAAATTGTAAATACACACAAATCGAATTAGAGCGCGAAGATATAAAGCAATTTATGTTCCCGCTTATCTCTTTCATATATATGTGGAAGGGGATGGAAAAAATATAATGATAATCTTATATACGAAGAAGCTAATTAACTATCAAATCGAATTATAACAATTTTTTATTAAAACCTGTTTATTAATTTAAACAAAAAATTTTTTTCTTTCGAAAACCGGATTTCTAATTGGAAAAAAACTATTACACTTAAACTGTTGAACTTACTCAACTCAAAATATATTTATAATTTGAAAGGTGTTAATAAACGGAACTGCTTTAAATATACGTGTATATTGTAACATTTATTCATAAATTAAATAAAATAAATTCATACTAGTAACAAATCAAACAATTAAGAACTATTCAACCAATTGTTTGTCTTTTTTCCACAACATTTAGTTGATAGCAAAACAAAACTTATTATCCATCGTCATTTTTTTTTTCATTTAAAAAATTGCGTCATTGGTATACAATTTCTAACAGGAACCTGAAGTAGAATAAGTATTTTGTAATTTAGCTCTACAATCGTTATTTCATAATTTGAATTTTAACATATATATACACCTTACCTGATTTAGCATATCGTTATTAGCTAGGCTTTCAACATACTTTTATTTATTTTCCTAAACACTCAATATTTATCGCAAACGGTTCCTTCAATAAGTTCTCTAACTGGGGCTCTTAATACGCGGAAATTAATTTCATCCAAATTCAATGTACCCGCGTAGATCTTTTGCAGTCGATTTGTCATCATAAGTAAATGTTCCTGTTCAACAGGGAAGAATACCGGATTTTTAATGACTTTGAGTCCGCTCGTAAATTGAAGCCGTTCGTGATCTGCGATTGCAATTTTCTGAAAGCAGAAAATAAACAATAATGCATTAATCGTGTGGAAATAATTTTAATCGAGTTCACTTGTTTAAATTTTCGGTGATCGACTAATTGTCAGCTCAGTGACCTTGAAATTTATGAATATAAATTAATTGCATTTATTTTTTTAATTTTCATTGTCACAACTGCCGCACGTAATGGTTTGCAAGATAATTTTTTTTCTTAATTTCATTTTGAATTGCGCGTTTGTTAAGAGCGTTAAATAATTCTCAAACAATTCTGCGGCGTTAAAAACATTAAAGATAAGAAACGCATTTTCAACAGTTAAAACGGAAAAATGTAGAAAACATTTTGAAATAATTGCAAATATTAGTATATAAAGAAAAATGATTATTTTGGATGTTTCATTCATTTTAAAACATTTTCGATAATTTGTTAATTTATTTTCGTTTCATATATGTAAAACAAAAGAAATTATTAAATTCGTTACTCTAAAATATATTTGGAGTATATCCGGCAGTGAATAATGGCGAAAAATAAAAAAAAATAACCGAGTCAAATTCTTTCTTACAAAGTATTGCGGCTTGAGCGGCTTGTTCATGTTCCAACAGCCAATGGCAATCTCGTGGGCGAGACCATAGAACAAAGTACCCTCCGAAGAGAAAGCCTGCGCGGAACCTTGACTGGGTAATACATCGACTCCCCTGTAATATTTGACCTTGGTACCATCGTAGCTACGTTTCAAAACCCTGGTGTCCGCGGCGTAAAGCGATCTAGAGGCCAGCGGTCTGAAGGCAAGGTAACGAGAATCACCGGGGTACCTCAGTGGTGACAACGCCATACCCAAAACACCATCGTCGAGGTAGAAACTCTCCCCGGCAATGGAGAAATTAGCATTTTTCTCCTCGGGCTCGAAAACGTCGGCTTCGAGACGGAAAATACGCACGCCGTTCCAGATGACGAGACCGTTACCCTGTACGTCACCCATGTACACCTGCGCAAACGGATTTTTATTCGGCATCGATAACATCGTTTCGTTTTATAATATTATGTTTTTCTTTTCTTCTTTGTTTTCAGCTTACCGTCGTGTTGTCGCACGTGTGACCATAAGTTTCCACGATCGGAGTAATCAGTAGGCTGGCACCTTCCTCGTTTTCAGCGACGTTCGGAGCGAGTTTGATCTTAAAGAGCAACGTGTTTGTGTACAAGTTGAATGCCATTAATTGTGGTTGACAAATTTTTTCGGTACCTATTTTCCCGGTATCCAGTACCCATAATCGGTTGCACTTATCGATCTAAAATGTCACAAATTTCCGGTTAGGCTAAGATTATTTCTTTTAGATCAGATCGATGAATGTCAATCTAGTTTTCTTACGGCTACTCGGTAGACACTGATTATTCCGTGGCAATCGGATCTCTCGTACCACGACCAGTCTGGATAAGGTTTCAAAAGTGGTCCCGAATCTCCCCGGATGTCGGATACTGTATGCAAACTAGCCGGTACTCCGGGAGCTCTGATCACCGTTACGAATGTTCGTCCATCTGAATGATTAATTTTTTTCAATATAATTTTTTAAACTAATTCTCTCCTTGTCATCATTAATATTAACATCTGTCATTGCAGAGAAAAATGTCAATACATTTTCTTTATTACGAGAAACAACAATGTTTTTCCTTACATTAAAATCACATCAATTGCATACAGATCGTCAAACGTATCCAGGAAATCAATTATTTAAATAAAACCAATATTTGTTTTTAAAATATGACAAATTGACTCATCGAGTTGTGTTAAAAAGCTATCAAGATAAGATTCTACGAACGGTGCAGTCGTAAAAAATTCGGTTAATAACGAATTATTATTTTTTACGATCTTTTAAACTCTATCAATGCGTTTGCGCTAATATTCCGGTACTAATCAACACCTATGAATTACACTGTTTATTTATCAACAAATGTTCGAAAATGGCTAATTAATACGATTAATTTTCGTTAAAAAGTATATGCACGATCATTAAAAATTATTTATGTAATAGATTAATAACCCATAAACGTATATACAGAACCTAATATATTTACACGACATACTATAATCGAAAATTTAAGACAATCTATAAGTAGAGTAATAAAAAATTGAATTTGTTTTCGAGTAAACAAAATAATTAGTTTTATCAACTGTATTACATTATATTAAAGAAAAGTATATTACAAACAATTGGCAAACATTTTAGAGATAAAAGTTTTTCCGACTATCCTGGTAGGAATTAAATCCATGTTATTATTGCAAGAATTAAGTTTGTTTACATAAAAATGGTCTAAAATCGTAAAAATTGTGCCGGGTTGTGAAGAAATGTTCTTTTTTAACATTTTTTAACCATGAATGGGGTAATCACGAGCTTAAAAGAACTTTATCGTAAATTTGACTATCACGAAATTTTTGACCCGCTTTCGAACGCTAACGAAATCATGTTGACTTAATTTGGCAATAAATTTATAATAGTTAAGTCAAACGTATCCCAATATTGGGCCGTCGTAGTAGCGTAAAAACACGTTACTTCAATAATTATTATATATGCAACTATGTATGAAAGTTAAATAATCTTTATTTAATGAAGAGTATTTGCTTATTGTTTAATAAAAACAACTATTTATACAAAATAAAATACATTGATTTTCTATGATAAATGAATGAAGTTACAATCGAAACATTTTTGTCCCATGGTCTAAAAATGTTAATCCTGATATATAGCCAGTTAATTGTCAGTGTAATTTAAAAGTTAACTGTCGCAAATTATTAATTCAAATTGTTCATTTATTTATTTTTCTCATATATTATATGTACTAGTCATTTAAATGACACTTATGTTTAGTTTTCCGTAATGTAATACTTAATCTATTTTTTGTGCATAGGTAGGCAACAATTGAATCAAAAAATTGAATTAAGCTTAACAAAATATCCCGATACCTGAACGCTCTTTAAAAGACGATCAGGTAGAAAAATATTTATTTTTTACAAAATCTAAGTACAATAAAGTATGCACCTGACTAATTATCAATATAATTATTTCCATTATATTACAATAAATATATAATTTAAATGATTGATCATCTAATGATATCAATTTTTTGATGACCATTTACTGGTATATTTACCTTAATATATTTCTGCAGTATATGAGTTTTTTCTACGATCCTACATAAAAATTAATATATCTAGTTTGAATATTATGTACGTTCCATTAAATGGACCATGAAATACGAAAATATCGAATTATTACAAGACAGTAACTAGTCATTTTTTACCTATTAATGAATTATATCTTTAATTAATCGTTAAGGAGATGCGATAACCAAATTACAGGAATCTATTTTCAAAAACTCAAAAATTTTCTGCAATTACCGAACTAAAAATCTGAATAAAATCATACTTGACACTTAAATAATATAAAAGAATCTGGCAGAGAGATTGTTTGAAGTAATTAATTTTCAATTAATTAAAAATTAATAACTACTTTTCGTCGGTAACGATTAGATGAAAAATTGATCCTTGCGGCTACATAAAAATCTCAATAATTTAGTTATAAAAATTTTGAAAAAATTCATGTGTACTATTCAAAGCAAGTAGAAGAGTGTTACAGAGATATTTTTTGTAAAATTCAACCCATTGTTTAATAAAAAATAAATAAGGATTCCAATTTTGTTAGTCTCTCATCTCCTTAATTAAAATAAATAGAACGTATTTCACGAATAATTGCCTATCATCAGAAAATATAAAAAAGAAATGATGAAGTCATATTCACCTATAGATCGATCGACATCGATGGGTGTCATGCTAATCGGATCGTAATCACCATTCTTAATATAATATTCCTTCTGAGCAGGTGATTTCCAAACGTAATCAAAATATTTCCATTCGAACTCGGTGACCAATGGCGAGTGACGGGCAGAGGCTGCACCGAGTACCGCGAAAACCAACAACACCGCACGCATCATCTCGTGCAGGATAATAATAATATACCGGAACGTTCAACGGTAACCCAACGACTACACCGAAAAATTTAGTAAGCATCAACTTAAGTACATATAACGGGTATCGGGAAGGAGAACTTCTCAAATTTCCACAATATACTCGTTTGGTGAAACGGCACTTGTATGAATATTTGTACTGTGTGTGCGAGCGGCTTTCGGCTTATCAGAACCCCGCACCAGAAATCGCGCAAGAGAGGCAATAGACAACAGTACAATTGTCATACATACACGTCATTAGGAAAATATACGTATATACATGACTGTATATGTGTGTGTCCGGGCGTGTTGTTTTCAAGGACTTGAAACCAAGCGATTAAAACCTCATTAAATTATACGTACTGGCGCACCGTGTGGTTCACACCGCTGGAAGCACGAAAATAAAATGAAATTATGCGGGTGTTATCAATCTGAAGTTAGAAACAAAAAAATATACATGTGTATTCGTATATGACTCAAGCAGTCGCGGTATCGTTACAAAAGAGAAAAAGTTTAAGAAGAAGAAAAATTATGACTTTTTTTTTCCTATTTCGACAAATGTTTTTCCCGAGATAATATTTGGTTAACAAAACTGAAAGCCAATGTGTAATAAAATGGGATTTGGACTATTTGAATCTTGATTTATTCAAATCAACAGCAAGCTTCTTCGTTCTAGATTACATTACGAGTATTATATTTTATTTATTCAAATGTCTAATAACCATCGATTGATATACAAAAATAATTTAATGAGTATTTCTTGATTCATTTTTTTTTTCACTTCAATCGTAGTGCTCCTTCACGACATCCCATACCGCGATTTCCTCGTTACCCCTAAAAAACAATCGTTATTTTATTAAAAAGAAAAATAAGAAAAATATAGACGCACTATGAGAAAAGAAGTAAAAAATTTACTTTTGTTCTTGCTCTTTGTCAAGAATTTCCTCAAGCATTTGTTTGGCTCCGAGTGGCATTTCGCAGTCAGTACCTGAAATGAGTTCGCTGACCGAACTCTTAAGTACTCTGAAATTAATTTCTTCGTAGTTGCATAATCCATTCAACACGTCTTGCATTTTATTAGTCAACACCCATAATTCTTCCGGGGATTCCATTACTACTTTGGGTATTACCTTAATTCCACTAGCGTATTGCAGACGCTCTTTATCAACCGCAACGATATTCTGCAATTTTATAATTACAACGCTCGAGATTAATCTTCTATTTTTTTTCTATTCAATTTCGTAAAGTACATTTATCAAATAGTTTAAATACGTAAACATAGAAAAAAACACGATTTTCCTCGTTTATCAAAACAATAAAAAGCGTACGTTTAATATATTTTCTTCTTAGAAGCGAATAAATAACATTCGCAATCAACCTCGTTTCGCAAGTGTGATAATATATGTAATACATATAAACATTTGTAAATGCAAATATAATTCATATTGTATACATTGTTGTTTAATATATACCTCGTAATAAATAAATTACAAAAATACTTTGTCTTTAAATGTATCGGAGACGCGAAATTAATTTTGATAGCTTAATCATCTGATAAACGTACGTTCACGCATCTGTGATTTCTTATAATGTATTATTTGACTTATAAATCGATTGGATATCGAAATTACCTTATTATGACTGCCAAAATGACATAATACCAAATTCATTTAAAAAAAAATATTACGCGAATATTTCGTTCCAAGTACGAGATAGCCCTTCAAAATAAAGAAATAAAAAAGGTACGTACAAAATGTTTTGGAATGAGCTTGTTGTAACGGTTCCAGCAACCAATGGCAATTTCCTCGGTAAGCCCATAAAATAATGTGCCTTGAGACGAGAAAGCCTGAGCAGGCGATTGACTGGATAAAACGTTGTGTCCCTTGTAGAAACGTATTTTGTCACCGTAAGTACTACGCTTGATAACCCTAGTATCAGAAGAATAAAGGGATCTCGACGCGAGTGGTCTGAAAGTGAAAAATCTGGTCGTGTGGGGGAAGATTCTTGGTGACAAAGCAGCTCCGGATATTCCCTTTTTCGCGTAAAAACTGCTGTCGCCTACTTTAATTTTGGCCTCGTTATCTTCTGGTAGAAATACATGGCTTTCGAGACGGAAAAGACGCACTCCGTTCCAGACTATCAATCCGTTACCCTCTTCGTCGGTCATGTAAACCTATGTGCATGTTTATTAAATGTCTTTTTATAAAGATAAATTTTTACTTTCACCTTCCATTGTCGATGTAACATTAAAGGATAATGCATCAAATTCTCGGGGAACAGTTACGTATTTTTAAATTAAATAAACAGAAAACAATTTTTTCAACGTTTATAACTATTTATAATTATAATTTTAACTTTGCATTTTTTATGCTCTCATTTTTATATTATTATAAGAAATTTTTCTCTTATGGAAGTAATACATATTGTATTAATAATTAAGGAATATTCACTTCTCTCAGTGTATAATAACGTAAATCATTGTTAATAATTAAAAAATATTTAACTAATTTAATTACAAAAAATGATTAATTAAATATTTAATTAAAAAAATATCTGTCTGAATAAAAACTGATACATTACCCTTCTGTTTTTAATATGTCTCTTAACATATATTTATACTTACGGTTGAATTATCACAATATGGTCCATCGTTGTCTACGATAGGTGTTACCAAAAGTCCCTTATTCGTGTGTTTATCACGAGCGATGTCATCTGGGATAATAACTTTGTCGACTAGTTTATTGCTCGTCAAGTCGAATTTGAGTAATTGAGCTGGACATACTGGAACACCGTCGACAACACCGGAATCCAAAACCCATAATTTGTTGCAATCGTCGATCTGTGGTACAGATATTAAATCAATGCAAAATTTATTACCATATATAGAGAAAAATAGCATATTAAAATTTACTATATTTTACAGCAAGTATTCACGTGTCTATATATAATCATTGTTATTACTATTTATAACAAATGTGATTGTATACATATTAATAAACTTGCTATAAAATATTGTAAAAATTATAATAATCAAAGTATATATCCCATTTTTATTATAATATATTTATCAATGTATAAATTTTATTATTAAGGATGAAGATCTTAATAAAAATTAAAAAAAAAAAAATTAATTTATAATATACGTACAGCAATTCGATGCACTGTTGTGATTCTTTGGCAATCGCCCTTCACGTACCAGGACCAATCGGGATAAGGTGCGAGCAAATGACCCGATGGACCTACTTTGTTCGATACCGTTGTCAGTGTTGCTGGTGCAACGCCCTTTGTACCGATCACCGTTACGAAAACTCGACCATCTACATTTTTATTGTTGACATTTACTTGCAATTAATAACTTATATAAATTATTTATTTATTTATGTATATACCTTACCTTTTGATTTGTCGACATCGATCGGAACTAAATTTTTATAATCGTACTTCCCACTGTGAATGTATTCTTCGCGTTGGTGTTCCGATTCCCATAAGTAATCAATGTACTTCCATTCGAAAACTGATTTTAAAACCGACGCCGAGCTTGCATTCACGATTGCCAAAGCAATAACGCATACGAAAAACTTCATGATTACTTAATTATGATTGAAAGAAGAAATACTAGATATTTTCTATTATCCTATACAAAGCATTTTTTTCTCGTTCGATCGAACTGCAATTTCAGACACAATGTGAGAGTTGCCAAAAAAATCCGAGGTACTTAACTACCCAGTTAACGCAAAATGACATCTGAATTAATATTTGAGCAAAAATTTTTTTCAATGTCAAACCGATAATAAACTTTCTTTTTTTTGTAATCGATACAACGAACTCTAATTGCATAATACACCTTTTGTCGGTGTAATTAGATAATTATATATCGATTTGAAATATTATTGTCATGTATTTCAAGGTATATAGTAACGCGCAAAGCAAATAACTTAACTTTGATTTATAAGATAATGATATGCTTATAATAGGACATATGATCGAATTTTTAGTTTTTTCTTTCCTGGTAACGTAAATGCCACGGTTATAAATATTTGCTTTAATAATTTGATAATAGATATAAATTCGTTGAGGCTTCGTTGAAGCGCGTTTTAAGTAAAAGTATTATATTTGGTTTCAAAATGTTGTTTTGCAAAATCTAATTAATATTTATCGCTATGCTTGTACCATCAATCAAATCTATGACGGAAATTTTTATTAAATTCAAAAATCGGTTTTATCGAAATACAAAATATTTCCCAAAAAATATATTGATATACTGTCAGTAAGTACTTTTGTTCATTTAATAATACAATTTATTATTTCCTTTTTTTATTTATATAATTTTAAAAATAGTTTTTTAATATTAAAACATGTATAAGATACAAATTTATTTTTGTATCTAATAAAAAATTCTCATAACGTTTTTCCTGCAAATTAAAAAAAAACAGCGAAAAGTTTCACCAAAAAAAAGTCAAACATCGACAGCGTTCCGCTTTAAACGTAATTAATTTCAGGTCGAAGAAGATGCACAACTAACGAGTGAAAGAGAGCTGAACACCAACCGACAGATGAAAATTTCTCATTCGTGATTTTGTACTCTCGAGGTAATTTCCCTCGAGCTCGTAAACCTTGTCTTTAACGCGGAACATCCTCGCACCAGACCGTAACCTTGAGCGTCAGTCACATTACACCTGTGTGTGCATAGGTAGTCAATTACAAGATTGCCAATCGAAACGTTTTGATGAATTGTGCGCGTGACGCTCATATTTTCATTTTTTTTTATTATCGAGCTCTTTTATTTTGCCGTATCAAATTTTCTCTCTCGTTCTCTTCGGATTAATTTTATTTTATTATTTTCGTAACGCTGCGTAAAATAAATTTTCTCAATTATAAACTTTTCGATACCGCACGAATACATCGGACCCGAATAAATTTTTAGACGACGATGTCTATTTCCTATACGTTTTAAATGAACAATTATAATCACGATCGTTAAAAATACGCACGGGTTTTAATAGTCGTGTATTCTATATTTAAAACTGTTCAATTATTATGCCCAGTATGGAGTGAAAAGTAGTCGTTTATTATAAAACCAATAAATTCTTGATGAAAGAAATTTGCACACAGGTGTAATAAATAACGTTACGTTTAACTCTGTCAATCTCTCCGTATGTATAATTTTATAATCATAACGATTACGTTATTATATGAATACCAAAAAAAATGTTTCCATGGTATAAATAAATATACATTAAACCTTAATAATACATCGTTATTGTTTATTTTAAAAAATTATATCGTATATATGTACATAAACTTTTGTGTTTGCGTGTTCCTTTTCTTAACGTGAGACGGTGAGTACTGATTTTCTTTTTTTATGTATATAACTTTTATACATATATATATAAATATACGCAGTTAGGGTGAGTGAGTTGAGTTTACATAAATATTAGATTATTATTTCTTTATACAAGTGATCGAATGTTGAGTATTCATTTGGTCTAAACTTATAAAACTAATACCATTCGACACTCGATATTATAACTTTTAATAATGTATGTATTGTAGTATATAAAAATATTACTTTTAATCCTTAAGATTATTAAAAAAAATGGGATCTACTAGAACTGTTACATGGCGATAAATAATTTATACAAATGTTAGATTCTCAATGCAGTCTAATGTTTCCTACTAACTGAAATTCGTATACAACGCTCTTTAGTCGCTTTTACGTTAAACCAAACGAACGATGATTCGAAAGAACTTTGGATATTTATTATTGATTTTTTTTATTTATTTATATACATATGTTCCATTTACTGATATTCAAGTGAGCAAAATGACGAATTACAAGGTTGAATACAATTGTTACACACTCACTCGAGGAGTATAAAATTTTCAAAAAGCGCAATGACGTTCGAACTCATCGAATTCCGCTCGTGCAGTTAACTCGACATTGAAAAATGCAATCATAAATATCGTCGGGCGCGAATCGTTAAGAGGTGTCTCGGAATAAACTCCGCCAAGCCTTTTTCATCTCGTGTAATATGTACAAAGTATAGAGACACATCCGCGACTCGACAGTGAAATATAAAAACGCTTCGAGAAAATGTTATTCGTAAAAACCAGGTTCGTTCCAGACGGAATAAAAATCGTCTAGATCATATAGCTATTCGAAATTAACCTCTGTTGAGGATCTCAACCGTGATCGATGAAGAAACTATAATAGACCGGTCTGGAGGTACCACGGTATTGATTGTAATCGTAACTCTTGGCCGTTCTGCACGGACAATCGAAGAAAGATCGGTACCGCGAAAAATAGGGTGGCTCGTAACTCGGCGTAGGTGGCAAGTATATCCTTCGCCCGTAATCTACACGCACGTCGTCCTCGCTTGGATAATTCTCGAGCAGATCTTCGTCGTCTTCGTAAGGTCGACGACGCTGTTGCTCGTAATATGGCCAACCCTGTCTTCCACGGTACCACGATCTTCATTTAGTCGATACTGGTAAGCGTCCGTTGTTGTTCTTGTAAATTTCGAGTGCTGCAGCGTCGCATTTAGTACCGCGTACCAATTCATCGACGAAACCAGCTTGGATACGGAAATTCGTTTCGTTTGCGTGTAATTTCCCGCTCATATAACGTTGAAAAGCTGCGGTTGATACCCAGACCTCTTGGCGACCAGTTCGTGCAGTTATCACCTGAAATTAAATTTTTGTATTTTATAAATTTACATTTGCAACGTATCACAACGTTTTTACAAGGTAAAGTAACTAGAGTAAAAAAAAACTATAGTCTACCACTAGTTTCGGACTAGTTTAGGAAGACCCTAGAAAAATAATAAGTTTTGGAGAACTCTCACATTGTACACTATTCCAAAGTTGTAAATTATCAAAACTTGTAGACTTAGTAAAATTTGAATTACTAAATATAATATAAATAATTTTATCCGAAATTTTTGATCATTTAAAAATTTTTCTAATTAAAATATAATATTATAATACAATTTATTAAATGTTTTAAAACTTATTAATATTTATTTGTAATAACTTTCATCCAGTTTCTTTACATTTAACAATTTTTTACTCCTCTTTAAATTCAAGTGTACTATAATTAATATTCAAATAAATTACAAAAAAATTGTAAAACAACTTTTGACCTTTTAATAAAGATTTATTGAAAGGTTCAACTGTACACTCTAATAACAGCTTTTAAAGTTACTATAAAATTTATTTTCTACTACCTATAGAGTTACTAATCGTTTTTATGCGGTTTATAGATTTTTGACAGACGTACCGAAGGTACATTATATTATTAAACAGCAATTTCAAGTAGTCGTTGGTATAGAATTACCTTAACGTTAATTAATTGGTCGTGTTTCACCTTACATAATTACAGTTTTTACAGCATTATCCAGTTTCTAACCGATCGCTGTAGATAATGTAACGTATTACACTCAATTTCTATAATACGTTGTACTAATATATTTCAGATTGACAGAACCGACAACTTACCACCCTAACGTTTTACGAGCTCATTGTTAACCCGTGTACAATTTGCGATCTATAAAAATGTCAATAGCGTTACTCAATTTTTTTTAAACTCTACCTCGAGTAATTTTGCAAAATGATACCTTTTGAAACCTGTATTCAAAGCTATTAATTTTAAGATATTATAATGTCTGTTTGTACGCGAGATGTCGGTTACCTATTTAATTTATCGCTCGCTTATTAAAAAATCTAGAATATTTATATTAAATAATTAAGAACCATATATATATTTGCAAATTTTTGAATGTGATACGAGCTTTGTAAGATGGATCAAGCGCGTTTTTAACGCGTGTTTAAAAAGAAAGATTATGTTCCATAGAAGAAGCTCGTCAGATAATCGATATTTAATTTTTAATAAATGCAGTAAATCATAAATTTCACGGTTGGTAACGTTACAGCTGTATGCGTTAGAAAGTAATTTGAAAATGAAAATTGTATGCTTAAAGTGAAAGCCTAAATTGTTAACAGCTATACGGAAAGTGACATCGCCCATTCGATTAAAATTAAAAGTTACTCTGAATATCGTTCGCGTAACGTCAATTAGTTCATGAAGTCAAGGTTAACATTTTAATAACCGTAAAACTCTAACCTTCAAACCAGACGCGAATTGCAAAGTGTCTTCGTTGACGACAAGTTTCTCGATGTTATTACCACCGAATTCTGGGAAATGTTTGCTGTTCCAACACCCGATCGCCAAATCGGTCATCAGACCGAAAAATAGCACACCATTTCGGTCCATCGCTTCGGCGGCTGATTGCGAAGACCTTTCCATCGGAAAAGCCTTGAACGACCTAGCTGCTGCGTCTGGATTTTTCTCGAACAGACTGTAATTTCTGCAAATAACAAATATTAACCTAAGTTTAACCAATATCGTTCTTGAATGTATAATCGTCATGTATACTTAATAGAAAAATGATAAGTAAATACCTTACGACGGAGGTCGGTACGTAAGATTCAGTCCTACTCGCCAACGAATGAAAATACAATGTCCTGTCTCCGTCGGGTTTAATTGGACTCAACGCTAATCCGAGTATACCGTCCATCAAATCGAACATTTCTTCTCTGATGAAAAAAGTTCCATGAGGTGGATAAGGATAAAACAAATTGTTATTGATTTTCCACGAACGTGCGTTGTAGTGGTCGTAAACTATCAGAGCGAAATTCGTGACATCGGCTATGTAAACGAAAGTGTCGCGACACTTGGCATCGATCGTCCTTATGTCGACCATGGGAGTGACAAAGAGAGATTTCTCACCAAATTGATCTCGAGGAAACCGATAACGACTTAAAAGTTTATTCGTTACCAAAGAAAAAGAGAGTAGTTGCGGTCGGCAAACTCGGCGGTCACCGATTACGCCAGTATCCAATATCCACAATCGGCCGCACTCGTCGATCTAAAATGTCAATTACATTTTTTAGATGAAGGATATTTAAGAAGAAATTGTTTATCCTAGTGATTAATTATTTTCTTTAAATTTTAGACTAATATTTCTATGTAAATACGACTAAATTATTTGTATAAACATTATCAATAGATAAGAATGCATTTTTCATTGACCGAATAATTAAAATTACAATCGATATCGATGATCAATTATTTCAATGGTTCTTAATTAACAATTTTTTTAACATCACATAACATTTATTTTAATTGCGATTGAAATTAAAATATTAAACTAAATCTATTAAAATGAACAATTAAATTTAATACAAACCTAACCGTAAAAGGCCACTATATATTTAAATAATAAAAAATATAAAATTCACTTACATAAATGATTATCACATCAAAGAAAAAAGTGTCAGTTGAAAATGCTCTTATTACAATTGGCTGTTTTAACAGTAAATGTCATAGTATTTAAATAAGATAATTAGCCGATTTACAGCGACGGAATTCAAAATAATAAAAAAAGAATTAAGTGTCGATTTAGATTTACGGTTACATTTTAATACAGATTATTCAACAAAGTTTTATCGAAGGAAACTGTACATAATAGAAGAAGTATAATCGTGATTTAACGGATTGACAGAGAAAGAGAGAGTATTTCAGGCAGTATATATTTCTCGATTATATATATATATATCGAGAGGCAATGAATCGGCGGCGCGTGGTTGGCATTCGATTCACTGCGCGTAGTACGGTAAATTGCACTTGACTTCTATATACCTGGACTCGATAAGTGCTGGTTATGGCATCGCAGTCACCCAGCCTGTTCCATTCCCAATCGGGATACGGAGCTATCAAAGGATTCCCCTCTTTTGATATGGCGTCTGTTACGTATCCTACGGTCATTGGAATACCTTGCTCCAATCTTGGCATAGCCATGAACACCACTGGTCCAGTCGGCCCTTTAAATATTCAAAATTTGTTAATTTCGTATATATTATAATTTTACGAAATTACTGTACAACAAAATGTTTAAATAGTTTTTACCCATATATTTGTATTACATAAATATTAATGAAAACAATATTTGATACTGATTGAATGCAATTTGATTTTGATTTATACTTTCATTATATTACTTTATTACGTTGTAATTTATAATCAAATAATATGTAACGACGATACGGGAATTCGATACTTGGATTTTCACGATTCAAGTGTATATATACCATAATTTATGTAATAGACTGAAATATTATAAATGTATAATAATTCTATTTAATATCATATAATTAAATTCTTATGCATGTATATGTACAATTTTAATATTTATTATAACGATATATTACAATTATTGGTTTATTTCTTCATGTATATGTGTATATATATTTTGAAATTAAAAATGCTTTGGATTTCTAATTCAGGTATCTTAACGATTACGAAATTTGCAATGAAAATATATCGCATCATACATGGAAAAAAGTGTATTTCCTAATACTTAAGGAACATAATATCATTACCAGAAATAATCACTCTTTATCAATGTTGTCAAAGAAAATTGTGCATTTATCTAATAAGGAAATTATTTTCTCACAGTGATAAACACACGATCGAACGAATAAAATGGAAAAATAATAATAATTTACCTTCTCATTACATCTACCTATCGAATAATTGTATAAAATTGGTAAGATACATAAGATACAAAAGTATCGAGTTTCCTTTTATTGTACACCGGTTCGAAGTTAATTTAAATATTTTATTTCTAGATATAGCCACGAAAATTTTGGTGTAAAATAAACATTCCTTTGATTTTGCAAACTTAGTAAGTAGCCCTTTCTCTCTTGAGAATAATAAAAAAAATTGTCGAAAAAAAAAGTAGAACCAAGCTTAGTTTATACTTATATATACGTATACCGTTCGATGGATAAAAAGAGCCTATATAGACACATAAAAATTGAGCAACCTTACGTAATAAAAAAATGTACAAACTTAAACTGACTAGGTCAAACTGAAGTTTAACGGGGACATTTAACCCGTAGAACATTATAAATGTAATAGTTACATATTTCGTATGTGCATGTATAAGTGTCGTGTATTACAGAAAAAGATTGAACGCGTTTTCTTCTAAACAATCGGAGAGTTAAGGAATTTCTGCATAAAACCCCCGTCACAATGTATTTATGAGCTCTTTGTGTGAATTCATTCAGAAATTTCTTCTTCACTGGTGTATAACGAGATACTTCTAAGAACCTCGTATATATTTTCTCTTTTTCATATACTTCTTCGGTGTCCGAGTGAGCGTATACTACGCGTGCGTATAGCATTGAAATTAAATTTCAATCCAAATCTAATCTCTATAAATTAAGCAAAGTATGCGTGTTTGGATAGATATATAGGTGTATGTGTATGTACATTACCATAGTGGACGTCAACGTCGATAGGGATCGAGGCGCCGGGTTTGAACCTGCCAGTTCGAATTGCGGCCTCTCGAGCAACGTCACTCGTGAAGGCAAAGTCCAAGGCTCGCCACGAGTATACGGTCCTCAATTTGTTGACATTCAAGTTCTGCTCGCTGAAGCACGTGGCCAACCAAGCCAGTACCCAGCACCAAAAGCTACCGCTACTCCCCCGCATCCCGTAATTAACCGGTTCCTTTAAAAATTTAAACACATCTGTCACGCGTACGTATATACTTACATGAGTATTTCGTGTTTCTATAATTTATACCGATACCCAGGTGTAAACTAACACATTTTTAATTACTCATATAAGGAAATGTTTTTTTTATTCAAATGCATATAAAGCGATATTGTTTCCGCTGATAGTGAGTTTTTAACAATATTTTCATTATTTTATACGCTCTTTTAATACTAAAATAATCCAAACGAATTTGAATATAACGATAAAAATGACTCGTTAAGAGTAACGGATGAATTAATCTTTTAAATTTATTTTCACTAGCAATTAATCAATGATTTGTAATATAAAATTACTTCCTATCCGAAACCCGACTAACTGTATAAGCACGTCAGTAATTTTTCATCGTTTCTTTTATATCGTCTGCACTTACTCAAAACAATAACGATAATGTCGAAAAATATTGCCACTCATAATTTTAAACAATTATAAATCAGTCGCTCACGAAGTTATTAAATGCAAACATAAGAAAAATAAAAATTTAGTATGTATCTTTGGCGTGAAATAAAAACTTACGTTAAAATACAGTTTATATTAATTTATACAATAAAATATAATCGAACAATATTTGTATCGTGTATTATAAGTATTATGTGTAATTTTGTTAAATTGCCTTATAGCGTTTTCTAATTTTTTTTAATCACGATCGATCAATTGTAAATATATTAAATATTAAATTATTAAATTATTTCTCTTATCAAACTCATATATAAAAACTGTAGAACTTTTACCATAATTTCTTAAATGTCTGTTTAAAAACATCATATTTCACAAAAAAAGTTAAAAGAAACTTTAAAGGAATAAAGTAAGAAAAAAAAGAACGTGAGTGAAATAATAACGCGTCAAAAGTGCACGTGAATCCGTGGAAAAAATAGTCGACCGGTGTAAAAATGTACTCACTTGTCACTAATCTATTTCGCCTTATTTCTATTTATACACCTTACTTTTCAAGAAGAATTCGAAACTCGCGATGCAACACGCGAAATCTCAGGAAAAGATACCGTTTAAGTAGCCGCCACTTTTTTTTACCACTTGTGGTCTTGGATGCCTTGTACTCTGTAACACACAAGTGAATTCCACTTTACAAGAGTTTCAAATACCGCGAGAGCTTGTTTCCTTTTCGTTTAACACGCGTATAGTCACATCTTTAGCAATAAGATTCTTTTATTCGCATTTTCTTTAGATTTGCGTAATAATCATTCGTTATTTAAATCTCAGGAATATTTTTTTTTCCTCCTTCAATTTGGACGCGTGCTATTAGATTGTATGATAAATGAAATATTTTGAATTATACAAATGATGATGTATTTATGAAGAGGAAAAAATTTCGTTTATTAATTATGCGTATAATATACGTTTTCACTGTATTGCTTATATTCTTTATAACATTGCCAATAAAAAAAATTATTTTTTCGAAAAAATTTTCATATTTCTCAAAAAAGTGAAAGTTACTATAGTGATCCAATGCACTCTATTTTATTATCCCGATGCATTTCAAATATTGCGCCACGTATATTACTATAGTACCGATAATCAATCATTCGTAAGTACCAAATCCAATATACTCTCTCTAATTTCCACCTGTTACACAGTTTGACATACTATTATATATTATTTGCACACATATATACACGTGTATATATATACGCACGCGTTCCAACTCTCGCACATTACAATAACATCTAAAAATTGAGCAATGCACCTTTCGCGCAATAAGAATGCAAGCGCGTTTCGAATAGTTATATAGAAAATACCGGAAACCACACGTGAAATTATAGGCTTTTCTTTAAAAATTTGTCATAATTTGACAAATATATTAAGTAATTCGACAATATTTTTGTTCCCATTCGTTGCTTCATTTTAATAATTTATTATATAATACAATTAAAGTAATTACCCGTGGTTTATTAACAATTATGATAAATGCTCGATTATTTCATGCTCGAGTATCCTGTTTTATGCAAACTACGTCGTTTAATAAAAATTAAATAAAATTCGTATATTAGAGTGCGACACTCGCGAACGAGTTTATAACGAGATACACTTTATATATTTTTACATACAAAACACCGCGATTATATACATTTCGCAACTCGTGATTTAGTGATAAAATTCGTATTTTTGGGGCTAAAATTATATCGATTTGCGTATTACGGAAAATAGGCTCATTCTGTAAACGTTTTCGTGTGACTATTTTCGATAATAAACAAATGATTTATTATGGTCGTTTCTAGGTACTTGAACTTTTACTGCGGTCTGCACACAGGAATGGTATATATAGGAACGATGAATCACGATATAGAAAATTGCTTCGACGCTTTTTCAAACAACGCACACCACCGACGAAAAAAGAGACGTTTACGCAGATGAGGTTATCCATTTCGAAAGGTCGTAATCGCTCGTCCCGATAACCCAAATAGAATATGTATTATCATTATTTTATACATATGTTATAATAATTACGTATTTTAAACAAAAAATTTGTAGATAAGGCAGAAATCCCTTAAATTAAAGAACAAAAATATAACGTTTATGTTAATTGAGAAGTTTCTCGGTTGATAATAGTAATCTTCGTTGCTTAGTCGGTGGGATTTCAGAGAAGTGATTTATAATTGTTGATTACGTGTGTGACGATCATTTCTTATCGAAATTTTCCTTTTGTTATGAAGAGTCTTTAAATCTGCATCTTAAATTAATGAAATGTATTTAAAAATAGAAAAATTTCTAACGAAAAAAAACATGAATTTTGTAAGTAAAATTGTAGCCGATAATGTATAATTTATATTCATAAGAAGTTAAATTATTCAACAAACGCTTGAGCCGAGAATTCGAATGCGAGAAAAACCAAAATTCTTTTTATCGACGAAAAAAACGTTCGCAACAAAGGATATAAAAGATCTTTTACTACAAAGCGTTAATAGCATGCTTAATTTATGTTTACATGTTCGTTTTTTCTGTAATCAAAATTATGCAACTTGCAAAAAATTCATTACAATAATCGTTTAAACGGTAAATTTGATGTACCCTTACACGATGATTTTCACTTGGGAAACTGTGTTTACAATGTTTTTTTCCACACACGAGCCATTATCTTTAATAATCGAACTAATTAATGAAAGCTGCGCTAATTTACATCTTATTTTCATAATAACATCGATGTTTAATTAGCGTAAAATTATAAAAATTATGTAAGTAACAATCCGTCAAAGGCTAAAATGACTTTCGTACTGTTTATAAAATAAATGCCGTGACTTTTATAGTGAAAACTTTCTAAATCAGTCAAAATAATATAAAAAAATGGAAGTAGAAGTTTAATTTTACTACGTGTATTAGATTTGATAATTTCAGAACCGATGGATTTTTTACGGCGATCAATCGATATGTACGTATATATACTGGAGAAAGTTTTGAAAAAATGCGGCAGAGGTGGAAATAACAAAGGAACCTACGAAATATAAAGGCACGACATGTCGATGGTATAATTACACAAAATACGTAATAATAATTCACCATCAATTATACTCCATGGAACGTTTACTATCAAGCTTCCTCGAAAAAGAAATGAAAAGAAAAACTTTTTACAACTCATCGAGATGATAATTCTGAAGGAATTTATCAAATAATTCATCTATTTATCGGCTTTCACCGTCACGTTGGCCTTGCACTCTTACGTATAAAAAATTGTCAAAAATTTTGTTACTCTCGAGATTACGTCAGGCGTTGTGTTTTCTACGTGTATATATACTTATTATTTTTTTTTCACTCGTGGGTGGGGACAATTCAATTAGGGGTCCCAGAAGTTGCGCAAACATTTTTCTCGATAGGAAAAACTTACCGGGGCTTTTTCTCGATGATCTCTCTAGCGCAATACGGTCGACTCATTATTTTCTATTCGCGTAAAGTGTGATTCGATCTATTTTGCTATCGTTCGTCATTTTTCAAAATGCAAGATTAGCGCATCGTTTCTTCGATCGGTGATTACGATTCAAATTTTCTTCCTCGAAAAATTTTAATTCACTTTAATTCTGATAAAATATATGTCCAGTCGTCATTCGATTAAGTCGATCCATATAACATCTTCGAGATATAATTTGAATTAATTATCCGGTAGAAACACATTTAATTATGCTAATTACAATTTTCACTGTCGATTAATATTCTTTTAACTATCGAATACGAAAATATTAGAAAAATTCTCAGTTGAAATTGTAAAGTTAATCGGGAAAATGAGTATTTATAACGTTACACTCATTTGACCGGATCGAATTTCGTGCAAATCAGTATTATTAATGAGACTTCATTAATTGATCAATTAAGATTAAAAAAAATACTATTACTTTAAACGGTCTAAGAAATTAGTTTTCTATTATTTTCCAAAATAAAATTTTTTTTTTCAATTTTAAATGTATTTCAAGTGGACGTAACGTGCGTGAAAATCCATCCCCGCATACACGAACCCAAAGATATAACGCAGCACAAGCTTCAACTAAAAACTTTAAACAATTTCTTTATGCAACGCATATCTAATCGATAAGATATGTAATCATTTAAATTGTATTAATAGTTCCGTAAAAGGAGAATAATTAATAACGATACTTATATTATGTAAAGAAAAAAAAGGTATAGAATTATCAGGCGATACCGTCTAAATGAAAATAGTCACAGAAAATTTAACATCGAAAAATAGAAACAGCCTCTACGAAAGTCTCGTAATACATAATCGCCATACATTTGTTAATATCTTGTGTGTATATATATAGGAATGATAACGGATACCAGAGTAATTTCTCGCTTACGTGCCGAGCCTACGGCTATATACGCGGTCTGTAGGTATAATTATCCCTTAAAAAAAGAAAATAATTCACTTGTCGAGTAAACTTTATCTATTAGAGCACAAACACTAAAATTTCGCGTGAAATCAAAGTGTACGTATATAAATAAAGAAACACACAATGCAAGCATATAACAATATAATAACAAACACGAACGTTTGATCATTTAGATTCTTAAAAGATCCAGGGAAGAGATACAACTATATGTATGTATATATATACTCGTTGTCTAAACACGAAATTTCAGACGCATAAAAATATCCTGAGAGAAAGAGAGAGAGAGAGAGAGAAAGAGAGGATTACCTCAGAGGTTGATTGCGTTCACACAAAGCGAAATAAAGGTATAGACCGGTAGTTCACGCGAGCGCGCGTGTAGCGCGGGAAAAGCCCCGACTATGCGTCGCGATTATTATTTTCGAACTAACGCGCGCAAACGAAACCACCGCGCTACAAGCCGGTCAAAGGCTGACTGCGCCCCGCTCAATTTCCATCTCGGCTGTGTCGACCTTTTTTGTCCGATTCCCCGCTCAGATTCTCGCGCACCGCGCGTATCGGATCGATCGGACACCCGCGCGCTCCACTACGATATTGGAAAAAGAAGCTTTTTTTTATTAATACGATTATGTTCTGGCGAAGAGAAAAAAAAATTGATAATAACATGTGTCTACGCGTGCGAATGCGTACAATAGCATATTGGAATTTATATATATACGTATACGCAAGATATGTCGGGTTTTTATTTCATGAATATATATATGGTACATTCGTTACTATGGTATTTATGGTTTTTGGTGGAGAAAGACGCGGACCGCAATGTGTGTATCGACAAGTATTTTTTGTTAATGAAAATTACACGCTACTCTGTAGTAAATCGTTTGTACACCAAATTTCACGGGATTTTACCGGAAAAATTAGTTGTTATTTTACAATTTCGACTGATAAATACCTTCTCTTTTTATTGTAGCAGAGCGAATTTGGTGACTAATATCAATTCAAGTTCCTCGTCTATAAATAGAAAGATGTTTTTGACAAACGGTCTTTTATCTCGGACGCAACCAATTTCAAAGCAACAATTTTAAAACTCCACCATACAAAAATGAAAAAAGAAACCAAAGTAAATTTAACATATCCTTTCGCCGTGAATACTAATATTTCTAAAAAAACTTTTTTTACTCGTTACCTGTACACCGCGCAAGAAATGTCTTATTTCGGTTACAAGCAAATCGGGTCCTTTTTTTCTTTATTCAAATTACTTTCTTTAGTTTTTAAGTTACGCGATGGTCCGTTGAAAGGTGCACGCACAAAAAAGGAGAGTCTCTTACCCAGTTGTTTTTAACAGTAGAAATCAAAATGGTTTTCTGGAAGTGCTCTCTGGTACCATTTTATTTGGTAAAACGAAACGAATGCATTAAGTAAGTCGTGTGCGCGTTTCATTATGTCCGTATATACCGGTTTGACGTTGTAAGATAAAGTCGTTTAGGGTGAATGGCGCGGTATTTCGGACACACTCGAATCATGACATTCTACTCTATACGCGAATGTAACGGAATATGTTACACATTAATTTTGCATATTATTTTCGCCATTCTCGCAATGTAATAACTATCAATTTTTCTTTTAACGCGCAATAACTCATGTGTATCTAAATATAGATAAAGTTAATTTCGATTCGTTGATATATTAAGGAAATATACTTCATTTTTTTACGTCGTTATCCGCGAAACTGGTTTTTTTATTTCGATGTATCATCTTCCTTTACAGGAAATAAAAGTATAAATGCATTAAGGTCTTAGGATTTGACAAAATTTGATAAAATTTTTCCTCGAAACACATGTAGGTCAATAACACTTTTTTAAAAAAAGTAAAGAATGTTTAAACAATTATTATTACACCTTAATGAAACACTTGATTTTCTATGACATTTGACGTTGAAGGATTGATTGAAAAAAAAATATTGCGTGTTTAGTTAACGACGTTTAATTTGCTTCAATTTTTTTACTCCGCGCAGATTAAAAGCTCGTATCAGAAGGACAAAGTTTCTACGTCTTTAAATACTTTCTTATTCCCATTGACGCTTTTGACATTCCTGTTAAATTGCAAAAGTGCATTTAGTGAATCACAACACTTTCATCCTTCGAGTAATTAAAATATAACTAGACAAGTATAGAATGACTGGTTTTAAATAAGGTTACATAGATTTTTTAACTTTCTTGGAAATGTTTGTATATATATATTTGCAGATATATGTTGAACATTTAAAATAGTTTAATTTTCAAATAATTACTTTACGCGTGTAACACAGCAAAAACTGCACTTTCAGATATTTCAAAGATGTAAGATCATCCTTCGCGTATATTTTTATACTAAGAAACACATAATTGTTTACCTTTGTTTTGTTATTTCTTTATACGTTTTAACAATTATTTATTTATTTAAATGTAACTTAATAGCATCAGTAAGGTATTTAAAAAAAATGACAGATCGCTACATTAAAAAAATAATTTGGCAAATTCAATCAAGCATTTAATTGAATGGTCTTATAAAATACATCTTGTAAAATAGTAAATATTTTGTAGTTTTAAATACGTTATCGTTCTTTCGATTAACATATCTTCATGCTTAATCAATCTTTTTTGCTTAAAATAAACATTTAATTAGATCTATTGAATAAAATGTTTCATTGAATTCTTTAAATTTCTTTCAGCGTATAAATTCTAGCAAATAATAAAGAATAATTATATTAAAATTTTTCAATGTAAAATAAAAATTAATTTTTTAAATAATTATTTTATATTACATATATCTAAAATGAATCAATACGATTACCCGATGGAATAGTTTAACCTCCATATACATGTAGATAATGATATACATATGCATTATGATTACCGCATTCCAAGCGAGCTTGTAATATAATTACGTGAAAATGATCCTTATACGCAAAGGGTTGGGCAAACTGCGCGCGAAAAGTGAAAATAACGTTATAATCGCACTATAAAACTTTCACTGTCTTAAAATAAGCTTTAAAAAAGAGAGAGACAACATTAATTTAACACTTAGGAATATTATGTAAATTAAAATATAGTTAAAAATATCAATAAACGAGTACTCACAAGAAATCTGACCGGTGCGTACGGTCGCTTCCTCACGACTGTCAGACTGGGCGTATAGTCTCTATAGGAAATCCCTCTACCGCTGTGGTATTACACGACTTTTTTTACAGTTACGCGTTCTCCACAACGATAAGAGAAGGTCGGATGCAAAAAACTATATACTTATGCGCATTTCTTTCCTTCTCATCCGAAAGTCATTGTTTTTGAAATAGAAAAAACGACACTGTGGGTGCATACATTATTAAAGGATTGTTTATCCAATATATAGGTATATACACCTATAACAAACTTTGTTTTATTTTCATTTTAATTGCTTTACGTTCTTGGAATCATGCTTGTTCAGATTTATATCCGATGGTGTGTGCATATACCTGCGTATATATATGCGTATCTATATAGGAGTATCTAAATATTAAACAAATAGGTCAATGTATGCATTTTCCGCTGCATCTAATGAACGTAAATGTAAATCATAGTGATTAACATGTTTCGTTTAATGGTAGGAATCTTTATTAAACTCAAATAAATAGTGACTGAGAGAGAGAAAGAGAGAGAGAGAGAGAGAGAGAGAGAGAAATATAGATTATTGCATTAGTTTTAGCAATCGTATCGTTAAAAACGTGCGCGATATTAAACGTTTTGCAATTCGTCTAATGTTTTCCTTTCGAAATCTATGGTACAAGGATTGTTTTGAAAAACACACTCCAACGATTAGTCTTGTGTATCCGATAGGAATTTTATTCCGATTGAAATCGCTACGAATAGATTTATGAATTATTATAATATCGTAATCATTACATTTATTTATAGTGACAATGCTGTGTACAATCTTATTTATAAAGAAGATGTTTCGCTTGACATTTAAAATTTTAATTTATGGTAATTCACGCGAGTAATTACGTATTCGTTTAATCCTCGATGGAATTTGAAGAATTAACGCGAAACGCAAACTTATATACATATATTCTATTTTTGCAGTCAACAAAAAGTTTTAAAAAATTGTGGTTCTTCAAAATTTTTTGTAAAAAAAAGTGAAAAAAGTAACTAAAAATGTTAGGAGTTAAATTAATATTTTTGTCGAGTTTGATTTTCCAAATGAAATTTCGATTACGTTCCGATGCGTTTAAATTAATAAGTATTTGAAAAATCAAAGCGGATTCGCGTGTATATATACGCGTGTGTGCATTATAATATTCTTTTCCAAAGTGTAATTAAAAATGGGAATAATGCGTCATAAAAGTGAAGTACTTGTCGATGCCGGGAGAACTTACCGAGTTTATTACACATTCTTCCTCAGAACTCAAAACTAGGTCACTATACAGACAAAGTCTTGAATTTTTCCTCTATATATTATTATTTCCCCACATTCGCGCATTACCACGATTATTTTTATGATTATATTTATATTAACTCTCGGGCATTGTAACGAAGAAATAAACGAAAGAGACGAATAACCGATTGCAAAATGATTGCGTTACGTAAAAAAGAAAGAAGAAAAAGAAAAGAAAAAAAGACGAATTTTCCGAGGCGTGTCTAAGAAGCTTCAGTCGGGAGGGGCACAAAAAAATCTAAGAACTAGACGAAAATTACGATGAAGGAAAGGGAAATTGTCGCAGACGTATTATAGCGAAGGAAAGGTGAGCGACAAGGTATATACGCGGGTACTCCCACATTGAAAACACGATGAGTTCGTCTGCGAGTTGTCTGACAGACTTGGCGTGATTCCGCTTTCGTGGCCGCGCGTAACGCGCGCATCTAATGAGCTTCGCCGTTACATCCTTGTGTCGCCCAGTTCCCCTCCTCTCGCTACCGCCCTTCTTTCACTTGTATAGAAAGTTCCTATAACAATTCGACCCGTGCGAGGAGAGTAAATAATCAAGAGGAAAATTCATGCATACGAGCGTTACCGAGTTTCCGGGGTATCTATATAGGTATATAAGGGTGTGTGTCTGTGTGTATATCTGCCTGTACGTGCGTGTGCGGGTAGAGAGACAATGAAATTGATGCATTGCCACCGAGTTGTTGCAATATTACTTCTTATTTGTTGCGGTTAACCCCTTGTTTGAACTGCATTCTTTCGTTCTCCGCTCTTTTACTTTTTACACGATTGATCTGTTTTTCACTCAAAATTTTATTCTATTGGAAATATATACTTATATCTATTGTTTGTTAATAATTTTTTGTACGTATGATTATTTATTGAAATACCTTTCTCTTTTATAAATTTACAATGAAGTTGTTGAAAAATTATGGAAAAATCCTTAGCCGCAATCCAAATTGTTTATTCGCGTAAAATGTAGAATTTTTAATAAAAAGAACTCAAACGTCGATCGATACGCTAAGTAAAATGCACTATTACAATGACTAATATTTAGCGATGAATAGATTAGAATAATGAATAGAAGAATAAATAAAAAATGTATATTTTATACTAAAATTTAAAAATAATTATTGCAATAATTATTATGTCAATTTATATTTAAATGTTTCTACTGTTAGTATAATAAAATAAAATAAAATAATCTATAAGAAGTAATATATCAAATTTTTATTTTGATACTCATTTATATCCATTACCAAATGATTTAGAAGTTTTTAATACAACATTTTTCTTCGTGTATAGCTAATAAAATATATAATAATAATAATATTTAAAAAAATCAAATTTTTTTGTAAAATATAAAGATGTATAAAATATATTATTTATTATTTATAATTGTTTCCCACAATTTAAACAAAATGAAAATGACGGTAAAAAAATGGAACGATCTTCATTACTCTGATAAAAAGAACTGTCACGATGTTAAAGTTACGTAAAAAAATGCGTTAAACAGTTTCACCAAAAAATCTGCTTGATCTTCCAGAAACGCAATAAAAACCTACTGTTTCATTAGTTGAAATAATATACTTAATAGATAAATTACTGCAATCCAAGTTTAAAATTATTACATTTAATTTTTAAAAATAAATTGAAATATATGACGTTATTACCAGTTCAGTCATCCTTATAAATTAATAGCTCAAATTTTATTCTGGGAGTTCTCATTGTACCAAATTTACGAAAACTATTGAAGAATATAAAAAATATGATAATTATTATTGATACTTTTATCATTACTGGCCAGGAGTGTATAATATTTAATTTATTTTAAGAAAACATCAATTGCGTAAATGCGGTATATACTTCAATTAAATATCAATCAATCAAATTAAAACAAAATCATTATTGCTCGTATACGTAAAGAATTGTAGATATAATTAGTACAATATTTTTATAAATTTATCGTGCTCACGAAAGAAATAAAAATTTAAACTAATATTTCACACGAGAAGAAAATTGATAAAACGGCACTAATTTCGCGCTCACTACTCGACCATAACCACACGTATACAATATCGAAGCTCAATCAAAAAATAAGAACACGCAGAGAGTGTAGGGTACGGTAATTGTATAATAAATTTTGATACTCATAAACTTTCGTTTCATAATTACCACATAATAGCTTGACACAAATATTAAAACATTTTTTACGAGTATACAGAAATAACAAACTAAAACACTATCAACTCTATGGAGCAGTTTGTCCCACGTTACTTTTGCGACATCGGGCGTGCGATAATTTTAGTTATAGTAAACATATATTCGCTAAGTGAAGAAAAAAAAAATGAAAGAAAATAATGAAAAATAATGGTACCCGTCATTCTCTCGAACGACGAAATGAATAAAACATGTTACGCACGTGACGAAATGAACAATAAAATAAAAGAGATAGGCAAATCGGTTTAAGGCACACAACGATTTATTAGAGTTGTTCCAGTCTATATATATATGTATGTATGTATATATATACGAAGTGATCACTTGCTCGTCTATAACTATGTATACGATAGAGCCGAATAGGTCGAGAGTAATGGGTTTACCCCTTGTTGTAGAGCAACCGGATATACACGAATGTATACTACACAGGAGTTACAATAAATTACACGATCACGATCGTTACCCGCGAAATTTCTTCACAATCGAGGAATTGTATGTATATAATATATCACGAGGAGATATCAATCTGTCCTCGGTATATGCGCTTATATAGAATGTGGAGTATTTACATTATACAAAATTCATATTACAGTCGGAATGAATATACAACCTGGCACATTTTTGATTATCCGTACGATGCTGCTTTTTTTTTCCTCTTTTGTACTTACTTTTTACAATATGCATTTTTATACAAATATATAAGAAAATATTGTTACATATGTATGTATATTAAAAAAAGACTATATTCTCATCACGGTATAAAATAATTGTTTTTTTTGTAATATTATAATATATATTGTTAGGTAATAGTAATAAATCCTATAGCGAAAAAAAAATAATTATCGACTAATATGTTCATGCGATTTTCTAAATTATTAAGCAATCGTCAGAAGAATCACGCGATTGCGGTGTAATTAACCACGAGGCGTTTTACAGTTGTTTCTTTTTGTCTCTTTTTTTACAAATAACTTTGAGGTATTTCAAAAGCGTTAACAATTTTTTCATTTTTCTTATCAAGATTAGTAAATACCGACAGTTCGATTATAATAATTAGGTTGCGATGGAGTATTGTGACGTCTCAGGAAATACGGGGTTTGAGGGACGACGTCTTCTGGTCTGATCCTTAAAATACGTATGTTGATGTCGCGCGAATTAACTTGACGATTGAAGAATTTTTGGAATCTCGTCGTTAGCGACCAAATGTTGCCGTTGTCGCGCTCGACCCATCGCAATTCCGCTGCGAATTGAATTAGCTCGGGACTGTAGGCGAGGATTCTGCAAGTCACAATTTTTAGTAATTAAAACAAGCAAAATCAATTTTTAATAGTTATACGTATAAATATACATTTTACAGTTCTGCAATTTTTGCACATTTTAGCGATGCATCGTAACAACTGCGTATATACTTAGACGTATGTTGAGACTGTTAGTCATAATATAATTTGGTCAATACGGCTTCATTCCTCGTACGAGGAAAAGGATAGATTCTAAGATCCAATTAAATATCAATTTGAACCATTAAATTTTGTAAATTAACAAATTCTTGTATAGCAAAAGTAATTTATCAACTTATTAAAATAATCTAGTATTTCTATAGATAGGTGATTAATGATACGCGAAAAGTTGCACAGAACGTACAGAACATTATTAATCAAATATCAAATTTTCCTCTTGTCAAAAAGTTATTGACACATGAGAAATTATAAACTTAAATTAAAATTTCAAAGCTAATTTACATCTACGCAGGATAGTTATATTTTTAGATGTTATTACACTTAATTGTATAATCTTTCAAGTCAGAGATGAACAATTGAGTATTTTAGTTCCTTGAAATACAAACATTCTTCTTGTTAAATTCGTGTATTATAAATGTTTGAACATAAACCATATGTAATCACAAATACTATAACATTGTATTTAAATATTGAAAAAATACAGTATTTCAAAATACTTTGGCTATCCTAGTAGAAAACAAAAAATGAAAAATTATAGATTTGATTGTAACTCGGTATTAAAAATGTATGCAATGAAAGTATCCTATAACTTAGGTATTAAAATCTTTTAATTTTTTTACAAGAAGATATGGTTATAAATTCAAAAAATGATTGATAAATGAAAGGGAACTAGTTCAGATACATATTCAGATCAAAATCCATTTTATGAATATACTTGCAAAATTAGTGTAATATCGCTTCTCAAGTACGGAATCTATATTTTATCATATATATATACTTTTGAACCAGACTTGGACAAATATTCAATCGTTTAACATTTTTTAAATGCTCTTTCATATTTTATCCAATACGTTGATCAAAATAAAAATACTATCCAACAAAGTTTTTAAGATAAATTGTGTATAGAAATGTTTAAAAAGTGATTAGAAAATTTTTGCAGTCGAATACTTAGTTGCCCAACTCTTCACCTATGCTCGATCAGTATTTGCGATTGCTTCATAAAAAGCTTAAAATCTTCAAATGTTAGAAATACCCGAAAAACGCAAAAAAATTGTTTTGTCAACTAGTAAAAATTTGGTGATTGTACTAAGTGTGTTTTGGGCACAAACTATATACTGGCTAATGTTTTGGACAAATGATCAGTTTTACCAATAAAAAAAACTCGTTATATATAGCTTGATTTCTACTAGGATATTAAACACATATTTTAAATACAAAATACTAAAACATCGTCTATCTCATATTAAAATAGTGTCATACTTGCTTATTACCGATCGAGTAAAATGGATTAATTTTTATATATTTATTCAATAAAATCTACTGTTTTATTTAAAACCCGAAGACAAAAATATTAGATAATTGAACAATACGTCATTATGCAAATTTGCACGTTAATAAATAATAAATTGCTAAAATAATGATAGTAAAAGACTGCACGAAAAGTTTAAATTGTTCAATTATATCTTCTATACTTATGTATTTAGGTTTTTCATAAAATACTATACCTCGTTAAATAAATATAATAATTAACGCTTTCTGCTTGGTCGGTAAAAATCAGGTATGCCACCTATTTAAAATGTTTTATGTTTGTAATGCAATAATTGGTATTGCTCATTCATATAAATCATTGTCAAATTACTCTACTTTAACATACATATATTTGTTTCTTTAATTTTAAACTTTTTAAACTTTAACTCTTAAGCAAATTTTAAATTTTTTGTGTAAACCTAAAGTTATACCTTTGGGAATTGGTTTGTGGTTGCCAAGCAGCAATGGCAGTTTCGGTAAAGGGTGAAAAAATAATCGTATCATCGCGTGGATCAACGGATAATCCAATACCCTGGCTAGATTTGCGCCCGATCAAAGTAACTGGAAGTTGTTCACCAAAAGCCAACGGTCCTTGTCGCAGTACAGAGGTAGGAACACTGTGCAGCCTATCAGTGGCAAGAGGTTGATAGTAAAGAACTCCTAATTTCGGAGAAAATCCAAGACCGACTATACCGTCGAATAATTCGAATGTGTCACGGCCGATCTGTCAATTAAATATTAAAATTTATTCCGTTCGGTGATTAATGAATTTTGTATTTTATATTATACGAACCTGGTATTGAGCATAATCAGGATTGGGTAACATAGAAGCATGCAAAAATCGCCAACTCCTATCGGTTGCTCCTTCGAGAACGACGAGACCTGCAAAAACATATACCGTATTGTTGTTGTTGTTATTATTATTGTAAGAATGAATTAAGTGTTAAAAAAAATACTTACCTGGCCCAGTTGTATCGCTTATGTAAGCGAAAACGTCGTCGCAAGTATTCGCAGTGGTATCATCGATCACGATGTTCGTGAAAAGCGTATTTGGTCTTAAAACCTAAAATAAATCAAATATAATAATATATTTCGTACACTATTTAATAATAAAAATGAGTTAATAAAATTACCTCGCGAGGGAACGTGATGATTCTCACAAGGTGATCAGTTTGCAAATCGAAAATAAGAATTTTAGGTGGACAAACGACTGTAAAATCATCGATCGAGGTGTTGATACCGCTATCCAATACCCATAGTCGATTGCATCTGTCGGCTCTTATTCTATACACGGAAATCAATTTCGAGCAATTAAAGTCTCCTTTACCGGCCGCATGCCAGTCCCAGGACGGGTACGCCTGTATTCGAAGAAAATGAATTTGTCATAAATAATTGAAAATTTCCAGACACTTTTGCCTGTTCGTTGCGTAAACTTATACGTACGTGACTTTTCATTATGAACACGAAAAAAATAATTTTAACCAATTTTATTGATATTACAATAAACAATAAATACAAAAATCTCTCTATGATTTGATGAATATTTTTCATTTTTGATATACCAGTTTTCCTACTTTATATGCGCATTAGTTACAATATAACGTTATAACTTTATTGGAAAATAACATTCTATACTTTATAACCTTTCTAATATCTTGTAAATTTATTGGTATCGCGTTATAATTTTATTTTGTAATTTTAATGTTGTTATTACATCGACGGTATTAATAAATGCCTGGTCCGCAATAAAATCTTAAGTATATTTGAATACTATAGATTTGAAATTAATTAAGATAAAATTTTCGTTCCTAATTATGTAAAATATCAATAAAATATATTTATATCCACATGGACAAAACGATTTAGTAAATTCAAGCAAATGTATTTAACATTATGTTGTTAAGCGATTTTATCACTTCGTGGTTTTAATAATACAAATAACAATTAATTCCTCGCATAATTCATATTCCATTTAATAAGTAAGTAATAGATAGATTATCTTGATGAAATTCATGGCAAATGAGGTTAACTGTTTTATCTCACATTCCCTAGCTATTTATTGTATAAGATTCAAATTTCATCGTGTTTTCAGCTATTTTTCAAGTTAGAAACAGATATCAAGTTTAAATGCTTTTGACTACAAATGTGCATCCAAAAATTAGGAAGGTATAAAAAATATAATAAACTCATGTATGGCTTCATAAATCTTGCAAGTAGGATAAGAATCGCTTGCAAATTATATGAATACTATGGAAAGCAAACTTAATCTTTCGGTAGATTTAAATTTACTGTTTATGCGGGCTCGTAACAATTCACTCTTGGCTAAAATTAGTGATATTAAAACGTTTTACACCAATAAATTAGTCAAATTATGGTCTAAAAAGTATTTTATTACAAGTTACTTACTAACTATTTTTATTATATTTATTTCTGAATTGGAAATTTCTATGAATTAAGGGTCAATGTTACTTGGTCAAAAAGGAAATAAATTAAAAATCAGGAACTTTTTTTTTTACATTCGAATTTAATTAAATAAATAATTTGGTAATTGAAACAAATTATGCGTGTTTGAAGTTTTACTGTTTTGAAAGAGAAAAATTTTTCCGAAAGACTGAAATATGTGATAGTAAATATTACTATTTTAATTGAATAAGGAGGACAGATATCTTTTCTATTTTTTGTTAGTCACTATTATAGTTATATGTATATGGTAAATTTGTAAACCTTTTCCTAATCGTAGTGTAAAAATTAGTAAATTGATAGATTACCTGCAAATGTGGAGTACTTCCAAGTGGTATATCTCTTGGTATAAAACTGAGGGTCGCAGGTACACCAGCTCGTAATCTAGGTGTAGCCAAAAAAATTCGATGCCATGCGATCTCTAAACCGGTAGGTACAACATTTTCCGGTTGGAACAATTCCAAAAAGGTTGGATCGTACGGGAAGGCATAATCAAGCAAGGGCCATTGGGCTAACGTTTCCAAAAGATCGCTCCTCGAATCTACGATAGAAAGTAGACCGACCAGAAGAAAGCATAACAGTTTCCTACAACAAACGAGCAACACGGTTATTGTATTAAATTCTCCTACGTGACATAACTACATATTTTTCAATCTACATGTATCATTCGTTTTGCGGGTGTGTCTTTCATGTTTCTTTTTTTTTCAATTGTGCTTTACGCGTGTACATAACGCAAGATTTAATTTACAACCATTTTGAACCGAGTGTACTTAATAAACATTGAAAACCTATCAATGTTTCTTACGGTTAATTAAAACACGTCGAAACTTAATTACTGAAAATTTACAGCATATATTCATAAAAAATTGTAATACATATACGTATCACTAAAATGACACGTGTAACATGTACTATTCACAGAATTAAAATGTAACAAATTAACTGGAGCATCAAAAATTTATGATAACCGCGATACACGCGGAGATACGATCAAGAAAGTTCGAAACGCGTAACGATAATAACATCCAATTGCGTGTTAAAAGAATTACCACATTTTTATCGCACTTTAAGCGAGAATGTAAGGATTACAGATGGAAATGAAGATAATCGTGTGTATATACAATTTCAATGCGGGTTAATTACAAAGTAACACGCGACTACTGCTACAGGCATATTTATCTCAAATGTGCAGTATCCTCGTTAAAATGATCATTTTTGTATTGTCAGGGTAAAGGTCACTTAGAAAGTGAATGGTTAAATTATATACAGGTAGTTAAGTATTTAATGATACAGGAAACGCGTGCTGTTGTTTATTTTCGTTTACCATCTTTTTCAACGATATGTCATCGTTAACTACAGCGTTTTCATTTTTTAACTAATTAATTGTTTATAGTTTAATTTTATATTATGCTAAATGTATTTAATAATAGTCCTACAATTAAAATAACATACATACATTAACAGCTAATATTATCACATCTATATTCGTTTGATATACACATCTATCAGTATTTTAATATAATTTTCGCTGCAACATATTATCTATATGAGTATATAGGATCGATGGTTACGAACATGAGTTAGAGTTTTTAGATTAAAAAGTTTGAAAATCTAACGCCGTACCAGAAGTTATCTATAATATAATATATAATCAAATCGGATATAATCTGTATACAGTAAATAATCGAAAACTGTATATATGTGCTTTTGAAGTTACATTTTTAAAATACAAGTTAGAGGATTCAATATTGCAGTTCATTTGATCGAAATAATCACTGAATGTATATGGATTTTTGTATTTTTTGCATAATTATACGTATGTATTTTTGTGGATCTAACGGCAATAATGTTATATCTTGTATAATCATATTAAATGAATTAAAAACATTTTTAGCATAGGTTTATAATCTAATTCAGCTACAAAACATTTATTAGTATATTTAATTGTTCTAAAATATCTTAATCGTTTAAAAATCTCTTATTAATAGCTAAACATTCAAAAAATTTTATTCTATAAAAGCTTTCTTTGAAATCTTAATTTTTTGCGCACATTTATACATACATAAATTTGATTTTGACAATATAATATACCACGTAAAAAATTATTGATGGAATCTACATTGAAACATACTTTCCTGCCATTCTATTAATAGTAACAATTTTCCTATCTACAAATCCTTGTAAATCATTCGGTTACAGCAATAAACATACACACATATATATACACGCAAGTCTACACACATTCACCAAGCGTAATATCTCGTTACTGTATATATATGGTGCATGTATATTTAAAAGAACGAAATATTCATTTTATTTAAATATATTGTTTAAACTACTTGTCGAGCTACTTGTAGACACGAAACTAGCTTTCCATATAATTTACGTAAAAACATGGACTCCAAATTTCGAGTAAAGTAGAATCTAATTTTATTTTCCCTACATATCATTAAAATCAGAGTGCGCGTATGAAACGTACGAAATGCCTGCGGTGAAATAATGAATTCATGATCGAGCCTATAGAGACCGCAAGTAGGAAATTAAGTAGACTTTATAATACTATTAAAGATCGAAATTTAAGGATTATCATAAAAGTACATCGAAAGGGAAAAAATAATCCGAGAAAACTTTGTAATGAATCGTATTTTCATAGACATTCAAATGGTAATAGCAAGGTGAAAGAACGTACAGGTCGCCTTTCCCTTTTAAACCGTAGGTCGACCGATTGAAACAATGACAAACCGATCGCCCGCTTTCTACTTGTGTATAAATACATTTGCGATTCTCGCGTGTTAGAAGAAAGTCTATGCACAATGATATATATCTCTCTGGTAAATTTTTATCCAAAATTCTAAACACGCCATTTGGTTAAATTTTGATATTACAGCACTGGTTGAACAACGCTTGCCTATATACCTGTAATTGTAAACTGCGTTTCTAATCTCTATCCTTTCCTGCTGTTACAAAATCTGATAATTTTTATCCCCTCCGCGTCTATATAGATATATATACATATATCCCTATTGGTCATTTGAAAATTAGAATGGTTTACGTTCACCACGTGGATTTTCGTCCTGATCGCTCAATAATAAACAGATGAAAATTTGAAACATAAAGTTTAATGTTATTTATATAAACGTCGCTCTTATTATGCTCACAATTCGGTGCTAATTAGTGAAGAAACATGTACTATATAGACTACGTTCTGCGTAAAGATTAAATGAAATAAATGAAAAAAAAACTTAAATTCCAATAAACTTTCTTTGATCATCAATAAGAAACAAGGATCAAACATTTCAAAAGGAAATGAACAATCAAAAAAAGATAATAAATAATTTAAATAAAATATAAAAAAACAATAATTATTTAACTATTATTTACAATAATTGCAATCATATATTGATATTTCCTGATAAACTCTGTATAACCGATAATTTATAATTAAAATTATAGAAATTTCCAATGGTACAGTTTGAAAGACGACAAGTAGTATGAACGTCAATAAACTACATGGTTTTATCATCACAAAAGATTTCTATAGTGTAACAACATCGGACAATCGATACTCACAATAGTGCTGTCATTAGTACAAGCCTTTTCCGGGTAATCTGATATATTTTACCAACGTTAACGACATGCGGTCTGCTTGTTCGATTAAAGAGAAAAAAAAACGTTATTTAATTTCATTAACGAGACTTCACTAATTACAATTACCGCGTTCGTTAATAACATTAAATTTAATAGTCTTCAAATAAAAATGTGTTTAATTAACAAAGATTCTATAGACCATAATTGAGTACTTAAATAAATTTATAAAAAATTTATTTTTCATTAAAACGTAATGAAAAAGAAACTAAATTCTACTATAATATGATCCAAGTGAAATATCGATTGCACTGTTACATGCTCTTGTTATTACTTTCTAATTATCTCTTACCTAAAGGAATTCATTTTTAAATCCAATCCTGTACTATGACAGATAAAATCAATCTCTCAGCAAGAGAATTTGAATGACGTAGACAATTAAGAAAAAAGGTAACTTTCGATCGATTAAAATGCAGTTAATTAATTGTACCGCACTCACTGGGTCAACGTTACACAAAGAAAGAAGTTGCAACAAAATTACTGTCATTGAATAATCGAGATACTGTGGACTCGACAAATAAAAATTACGATGTTGTACTGTAAAATTTGCTACAAGTTTTTTTTTAATTTAACAGATATTTAGTGTATTAGGTAAAATATAGTAATTTTTATCACTTGTTGAGTATATCCTTCGATTACTCAATGGCATTCCCATTTTTACTACAATTTTATAGCTACAATTGATTTAGTAAATAATTCAACGAATTCCTTGTAAGATCTTTCATCTCGAGTGCTGATTTTTTTCTGCAATTTATCGATGCGCGCACAAAGTCAGGGACTATATGTATATATATAAATTGGTCGACGAAGCCTTGAACCAGGTTGCGGTAAATCATAAAATCCCACGTTTTTTCGCGCGGTGACCACCTCGCTTTATAATCGATTACGCGCATTTCACTTTCTTTATCATCTTGCGTAATTCGCGATGCGATCTTTAGTTTATTATTTAAATTGTTGGTTTATAATGGATAATTGGCGCTAAAAGTAGTGCTGATATAGACCGGTTGTTTTCATTTTTTTAATAATTTATAATCAATTGCATAATTATTAACTGAACTAAAAAATTCACAGTGTACTACTTAAATGTACAATAATAAGTATATATATAAACGGTGTCACTCAAAAATTTAGGAATATATTGATATTGAAGATTAACGCTGTAAGTTTTATTTCAAGTTTACAACCATAGACAAGCGAATGAAAATGCAATTATACATTTCACAGAATGACATACAAAATTTGGTGTATCGGCTGTCCGAAAAATTTTAAACTATCTGACTTAATTTGGAAAAACCGAATCACCGACTGCACTTTTTCAGATAACCAATACAATTAATTCTGTAAAGTACTCTGCATCTACAGGTGATATAAAATTTCTTTTCATTTACTTCATTAAATTTTGTTGTGCGATTTCTCCTTCCACAGTTATATTATATTTCAGTCCATGTCTAATTAATTATTAAAGATGATTTTAGATGAAGCTTTATAAAAGAGGATGCGATTGTATTACCTGTTTGCACATTAAAAATATTTAATTAATTAATTAAAAATTGCATAGTTTTTTTCAATAAATTAGATGTTTTACTTTTCACTTCGTGATCTACGAGAGTATAAAAGTAAAATGTAAAATTTTCGTAAAATTTATACAATAATTTCTTAATGTGGAGGAGTTTCATAATTAATAATTATTTTTTATTGTGCAGCTCTGGAATAATTAATTGCGTGTTACAACAATCCTTTTAAATATAGCGCTTAAACTTCGTAAAATATTGCAATTTTCACCTAGGACAAGAGAATAAATTAAAAATCGTTCCATCGCTTGAACTGTATATAAAAATTATTTCGATGTTGATAATATCAAAAGCTTGGGAAATGTAACGGAGGTAAAAAATAATTCAAGTGAAAGTTATCGTGCGCAGACTCATATTCATAAATTATGACTTGAAATTGTCACTAATAATTTAAATGAATTTAAAATCCACTGCGTCTACACCTAATCGAACGTAATTTTCCAATATACGGCGTAAGTCGGCGATGCGAAGCTTGCGCGCTTGCGGCCGTATATAAATTATTATACTAAAGATTAAATGTATATATACACTTGTCACATCACTCGGGTTAAACTCACCCCATAATGATACAAGAAAAAAAAATGTAACGTTTAGCCAAGTTTGGAACGCGCGTGATAAGGAAAAAACGTTAACGGAAAATCTTCTGTTCAAAATACGAGTGCGTTCGTCGAGGTTCGCCAAGTACCACTGACTGCCCGGCTGATCCAATTTTCTAACCGAGGCTAGGCATGTTCAATTCCCCCTTTAGAGACAGGGAGGAGAGACATTGTGTAACGGCGCTCGCGCATGCACCAACGCGAGCCCGCGAATCGGGACACTCCCACGGGGGATAGCACAGGCACACTCACACTCACAAATGCACACCTAATAATGTACTAATACCAAGTTTGAATGTATACAACCTTTCAAAATTTCAATGGTGGGAGAATCGGTTAGTCCCTTTAGATTAAAAAGCTAAAGTGCCATCGACTTGCCACCTCGGATGTCGATCGTTGCACAACTTTATCAAAGACTATAATATACCATTGCAATATATCCCCAGTTCGCATGGTTCTTCGGTTAATAATCACTATGGGAATTTGCATAATAAGAGGGACTTTGTACAACGAAAGGTGGAATGTTGAAACGACAGGATTATTATTATCCAAACTTCATTATCAGCTGATTTTCAATTTACGTATTGTTCTTAAAATGTTGACATCACAATTTAGTAAACAAATTCCACGCACACGTAGAGAGATGTATGATTAAGAAAAAACCATAGTCTTCGGTAATGAAATCACACACTATCAAAATTCAAAAAATTATTAAAAAATGTATCATTTTTACTAGAGTTCATTTACTTAATATTTATCAATAATTATTAATCATTTTTTCAATTTTGTTAATACTTAATTTTATCAATATGTATAGTCATTATCTAATTTCGTTAATGAAGACTAGTCATTTTTAATATAATATTTTTCTGCGTGTACGAATGAGTGTAATAAATATTGCACTTAATATACAGATTTTAAAATCTAAAGTGTCGAAAGATTGTGCGATGACCAACTGTACAAAAATGTAACGCGTTTCTAGTTCTTTATATACTGATACTTATACATACAATACGGTAAACGAACTTTTTAATATTTTGAACTATAAAAGATTTTTCCAGTTTTTTTCCAACGACTATTTACATATCTAAGATATCAAGGGCTACATTTACATAAATTTCTCCAAATTCTACGAAGAGAAATTTGTATCGCCTAAATTTTACTTTTCATATGCGTAAAAAGCATTTTACTTTTTATGGAAAGGATTTTCTAATAAAAGTTACTGTGTCAGTCCAGTAAGCCTATGACATATCATCTCTGCAACTAATGTTAACGTAAAAAGTCATAATATTTAATTTTTCAATGTTTATATCGTGTTGTCGCAGTAATTTTTTCGGAATTCGACGAAATGCATTTCTTGAATTTCCTCAAAAATATTTTTAGAGTTTTATAAAATATGATATACAAATATTACGTTTAAAAATAATCATCGAAACGATGCATATTTTCGTACAAGTATAAGAACAAGAAAAAAATGTGGTATCTCGATAGCAAATTTATTTGCGAACAAATGTAAGCAAAAACTTTTGTTAAATTAATTTAATCTTGCTGCTGCGATATGACTAATTTTATTAATTTATTGGATTAGTAATAATTTATGCTACTCCAATCAAAATTTTTTCATTCAACTGCTTTATTTTATTTTCTACTTGTAACAATCGTAGTTGTTGCTAGAATAAAAAAATTGTTGCGGTATTTTTGACAGAAATGTGTACTACTGAAAAATGGTTTGGTTTCAATATTAAATTCTTATATACAATTCGATGTCGTTAAGTTTGTTTAATATACTCAGTGACGGAAACTATTACATTATTTTAAACCATGTTATTTAGATTGTTATTTGATTTTTTTTTAAGTATAAAGAAACAATGTCATATTACATTCTTACATATCAATTTGTAATTAATATTTTTTTCGACGCATTTAAATTTATTTTCATCTATATATTCATCAATAACTCCAATGTTTAGTGTTACTGTAAGAGCAAATATTTAGCAATAATGACGCAATGATTCAATTTTGTCAGCCGAATAACAACGCTTTTCTTTTATTATCTTAGCATTACATTTTTGTTCTTCCAAATCAATAAAAAAAATTGCTAATTCAGCAAGCATTTTTGTTGCGATCCGTAACTATTCTTTTCCGTGGGTATATAAACAGTATATAAACAATCACAATCAATTACATTTTCTCATAGATTAATTTTTTTCCTTGACACACATATATAGGTAAATATTACCCACCAATTGGATTGCGTTTAGATTCGATATACGTAACGAATAATCAGGCTCGCCCGTAAATTACACGTCTATTCATTTTTTTGCTCGCGATCGCGAATGAAGAGAAAATTTCTTTTAAGTATACAAAATTTCGACTTTTTAACGGTAAATATACATGCTGCGTAATGATTTTTTCTTAATATCAATAAGTATACTAGATAGAAACGTACGATTCGATTTTCACTTTCCGAAAGTTAATTATTATAAGAAAAATGATATAATTAGATTTCCAAATACAATATTTACGCACAATGGGATATTAAATTAGATTTAAGGGGGTTATGGTAATATTCGATTTTCTACTAAATTCGGTTAAATAATTCTCATTAAGGTATTTTACTATAGTTAATATCATATTAAAATTTCAGAGGTAAACGGTATTTATTTTCCGGAAAAAAATTCATAAAGTTAAGTACTTATATACATGAGCTCTTATATGGGAGCTTCATTTTAAAACTGACATTTTTATTAATATTTTTATCAATGTTCTATGGATTTAAAAGAAAATTAATACGTTATTCAATGATAAAACTCGAAAAGGCAAGCGGTATTAGATTTTAAGTATTAGGTTTTCAAAGTTTGAAGTTAACATTATTAAAGTATATCTATATCGAGGTACAGTCTCGTTAAAAAAGTTGGACAACGACTCGTCTTTCGCCATTTCATCAAGATTTTCTGAATTGTAACATCATTATTTACTACAAAACAGAGTATATTTTACAGAGTTATCGAACATTTACAGTAAATATTAACTTTTGATATGGATTGTACAGTCATAACCCCTTAAATTTATCTAACGATCACAATAGTAAATAAATTATACATTTATCCTTATCAATGGGATATGGATTATAAATACTTACAAACCACAAACAGAAATTAGTAATAACACAACCAATGCTATCACAACTATCACTTAAAAGAAAAATGAAAGGAACGTGCAAGACAAACGATAGTTGTAATAGGTCCTTTTCTCTCGACCTCGCTTATGTATAGTTACGAAATTTTTTTGCAGATCAGAAATATATCAAAACAATGCAATTATATGATAACCTTGCGTTGTAGTATGAGAAAAATGTGTATAAAAAGTGATACATAAACTTTAGTTGATATCCATACGTAGAGAATAGTAAACATGGAATATCGATATAAAAACAAAGGTGTATATATAGATTGACATTAATTATAGAATAATGTCTTTTAAAATTCTTTATTAATGATATATTTAAAAGACACCGTAGAGCGTAATTAGTTATAAATTTTAAATACATTCTGGTATGAAATTGATATGTATGTGTACAGTAATTAGACGTGAATTTCAAACTTAAATTGACTTCGCAGACGTGTAATGATCGCGCGAAAAAATGGGAGTGTATATAAGGAATCTCATTATGTTGAATTATGATTTAAATTGAAAAATAAATAAAACTCAATTTATTTATAGAAAATTCATAAGATTAAAAAATGGATTGTTGAAAACTCATTTGTTTAAAAATAATAAATAAATACGTTACATTTTTTAGAATTAAAATTATGCTCGCTATTAATATGTTTATTATTTACAAATAAATGTTATTAAGACTTATTCAATAAAATGTTTTATTTAAATCACTGCTTTCAACGCACGCAATAAACAGGTTAATCAACAGTTCAATTAACGATGTTAACTTTAACATTAAAATTACAGAAAATTGAACAGTGGTTAGCATCATTGTATTACATGTATATTCGAATGAAATTGTAGGTATATACACAGAGACCGTCGTATACCTTATTATTATTATACCATTCTCTTCTTAATCGTTAAACAGAAGTATAGAAAGTAGTTTTTACCCTACCATTTTTATTTTTCATTCTTTGAATCAAACTACATTCTTGACTAGAAAATAGCTTTCAAAAAATAATTTTTTTTTAATTTTTTATTTCTGTAGAAAAAATATATGTGTATAACGCGATACCATGTATAACGTCGATCGAACCTGTCTTTATTATCTCGCATTACCACGGTGCGTACAAATCTGTCTACTAATCACGATATTAATACTGTACAGATTCTCTAACCGCATGACAATTCGAGCGAGCGTACTTGTATTGAAAAATTGAAACATGTATTATATATGCGAGTGCATATTACACGTGCGCGGCAGTATATATAATCGACCTTGGTTGTAAAGAGTCAAGAATGGGTTGGAAAGGCCCCGGAACTGGTAACCACGCCTCCACGTTCGATCGTGACGGAGACGCATTGTCAATCGGTCATTGGCCATGGGAAACTGATTTCAATGATATTTCAGTACGATCTTCTGGAGCAACTTTTTGGAAGTTATTTACTCGTTTAGTCTAATAATGCTTACGTACGCGTTTTGTAATTTTTACGCGTTCCGGCTCCAATTTTAAAACAGTTTGAATTTTTAAACTATTTAAAGAACTTTTTTTCTTAACTTTAAACGCACATTGTAATTTTACATTTTTTGAAAACAAGTCCGGTACCAGTATTCAAGACACTTCTATTCTCGCAAAAGCTGTATAATAAACACAGAAAGAAACACTAAAAATTTAATCGAAAACGATTAATAATGGAAAACAGGCTCTGTTGTAAAGCTAAAAAATTTCGAAATTAATATACACCACGAGATTTCTAATTGGCATAATCGTGAAAAACGAGGTTTCAAACTTGTCGTTTTAATCGGCGTAAAAGGAACGTCGTTAATATATTTTTTCCGTATTGTATAGCACTCGGCACAATTACGGCAATGAAAAAGTACAGAGGCGTGAAAATGCAGTAACGAGCCAGTGGAGCGCGCGTACAAATCCCCCGGGAAAGGTGAATCTTCTGAAACAAACCTTATCTTATTCCTTTTTTTTATTATAATAAATCGTCCTTGATTTATTGTAATATACGTTTCATTTTCACTTCTCAACTGTTCGAGAGCTTTCTATATATAATCCATTTGCCATATACACGATAATTACACATTGAGTACGCGCTTACAATTGGATTATAATTTGAAAAACCGGTGGCTAAACTAGATATATGTGTATATTTTTTTTTGCATATTGTGTAAATGTGTAGGCTATTTTTTTAATCATATCTTGCGTGCTATAAATTAATAGAGAAATTGCGTTACAGTTGAATATTTTTAATTTTCAAGTATATAGTATATACAAATGTATATAATCTTTAGTATTTCATTGCAAAGTTTCTCACATTCGTACTGTACAGGCTACATTAGAAAGTGAAATAATATATATTTTTTTTACTTTGAACATTTTTGAAAGTCAGAAGTATGTATGTGTACACGGAGAGAAATATATGATAATTTTTACCCTGTAAGGTTAGTAAACATGGGACGAACTGTCTTTTCTGGTAAAAATTACCCTGCTGCATAGTAAAATTTATCCTAATTCTTGTAATTTTAACCGAAAACCGGGTAAATTTTTCCAGAAAAGACAGTTTGTCCCACTTTTACTATTCTTACAGGGTAAAAATTATCATATATTTTTCTCCGTGTAGAAAAAAAAATTCAAATTACCTATGAATTACAAATATTTTCAAGTTTTTATGAATAGCATTACGATTTGCAAATTGTATGAAGTAATATGTTATAAAAAATATTTTTCTAAAGTCATTCAAACGAGATTTCACTAAGTAAACTTATGCGATATAAAAAAAGGAGCTCCATACTTTTCCCTTGAGAATTTATAGAGTCGAGTTGTACCTGTATATGGCAAACGTCCTAATTTTTGTTCGGCGAGGGATTCGGCATTCCATTATAATAATTTTAATAATACACCTTATTCGCCAACACGGAAATATAACTAATAACTAATAATATATTATCTAAACACATATATAAAAAACATGCATTACATAAATAATACTTTATATCAGCTTGCAAGCTCGACTTGACCGCTGCGTTGATCGCATTCTATTATCGTTTAAAATGTTCAACCGCACCGCAAACAAGGCTTACATAAATGTATACTTATATAGTATTTAAAGTACAACCACGAGAATTCAAGTTCGACTTTCCACAATACGCGCGGTGTGGTTCAAACCGCACGAAACAAACCATTGGAATAAAACGGAAACAAACTAACAATAACACTGTGTTTCGGGCACATAAATCAAGTACGGGTTAAACCGTGATTTTAGTGGGTATAATGAAAAAAAAATTGAAGCCACACCCTTATGAATTCAAACGACTCTCACTCACCGTCAATTATTGTCTCTCGCGTGAACGTGACCAAACCGGTGCCCGCACGAGAGTTTCGCCATTACGTGCGCATTGATCGGATACCACGAGCTTTTCGGAATCAAACGATTTTTTTCGATGGAATGTTTTTAAAGTTAATTGATTCGTGCAGTGATTGAATGGTCTAAAGCCGGATTCCAATTGTCTTTTTTTCACTTGTTCCTTTAATTGTAATGTACAATTAATTAATATATAATTAAAATAATTGTATCAAATGTAACAATTTTATCGACATTTTTAAAGCCAACAAGTTTTACATAATGTATATATCAATTTAGTATCGCTCTTTGTGAAAAAATGCTCATATATTGAACAATATCAGAAAAGTAGTTGTTCAACATATATAATAGTTGAATTTTGATTAATTATTCGTTTTTTTGTCACACTTACTTTCGGACTTAATCTTGAATTATGCATAGGAATAAGGTATTGCTGATTAGAACATTACATAAAACTACCTCAATTATGGAACCCATATAAAGTTTTAAATTTATATATCGGTCGAAACTAAATTTTTTTTAATATAGAGTACATATTACTATGTTTTTTTATCAGTGACATATTTATCCCTAATAAATATACAACTTTGGTAATAAAATAATTTGAATTACGACTAAATGTTCAAAAGAGACCGAAATATAATGTGTTTTATGAAATTGCTCTAATTACCTAACCACTTTAGGGAATGGCATTTTAATTCATGTGCCTCGATATTTAACGCAATTTTAAATATTTGTTGCTGACGGTGTCCCTTTGCGATTATCAGAAATCCGTGATCTACTTTTGTATTCGCAAACAAATTAAAAACAATGTAAAAATATCGAATAGTTAAAAATGAAATTTATTATCAAAAAAAAAAGTTGTTCGTATATTATCGTTTAGAAACTAGAGTTTTACGTAATTTAAACATTACAACATAAGAAAGTTATTCAGGGTAGTTTTTAAATTATCTTCGCTCAATCTATACTTATAATTTAAGATAAAACGTATTATACTTTCGAAGTAAAAAAAAAAAATTTTTTTGCGTTTACATCCTGCTTAGCTGAAATTTGAATATCGAACGCTATAGGGAGGCAAGCATTATATACCTACTTAAAATCAAGTTTTTAATTGTATCGCCTTAATGAGTGTCCTATACTTCAATTATCATAAAGTGACTACATTAACGAAGCTTATAAAGTATACCATTAAATTAATAACTGTCTCTAGACACATATAGTGTAAGAAATTCAAATGAATTTACGAAACCCAAGAACCGCTGTAAATTATTAATCGATGAAAAGTATTTATATGCATATACGCACGGTACAATTTTTAATTGTGATCTCTAATCTAATTATTCGCAATTTTGAAAAATCAAAAAATATTTTATGTAAATTTTGAAAAAGTGATATGGGTAAATTTATGTTTATATAGTGCATAAATTCTTTTTTTTTAATTTCTAGGAATTTAAAAAGTATATCATAGAAATTCGTATATAAAATTACAAACATAAATGGAAGTGAGATAGCAGTACTTTATGATATCCCGTAAAAACTGTTAATGTAAGAAACAAACTTTGGTTTATCCAATTACGAGGTGAAAATACATCCTTGTCGAAACACGTCGTTAACAGCTACGGTTAAACTTGCTGATTTTTAATCCAGACTATATATGCGACATACCTTAAAGACTTCCTTAAAAAGAAGAAGTCTAGAGGAAAAAAATATCGAGTTCTACCAAAATCGCCTAAAGCATCGTTGTAAAAAGGAACCGAGTTACGCAATGTATAAGATCGTGACAAATTTTTTTAGACACCTGTATAGACTCGAATGAGCTCGAAAGATTAATTGTTGGGTACACGAATTATCGCACTAATGAACGACTTCTGAATCGATATAGTTAATTCTGAATTAGAAAACTATCGTGTTGATGTAATAAATCAAATTTTATTTATATACACCGTCAGGTAGTTATAAGTGAAAAAGACGATTATGACCTGCAATTTTCTATGTATCTCAATTTAATACTTTATAAGCGCGCGGAAAAAGATACGTGTTTTATAGCGCGTTATGTGAACTTGTGTCTTTAAGTACATCGTAGTTTATTAATTAGGTCGTTTTAAAAAGAAGTTATTTCGAAATGTGGTACAATTATTTACTTTTTTGTTAATGTAAATAAACGCAAATAAAAAGAAAACATGTTTTTAAGAATAGCATTGATATTAATGTACTTTTAATGTGTAATAAACGAAGAAAATTAAAATTTATTATGTTTACTCTCTTTGACAAAAATATATATGTATGTATACGTGTAAAAAAATTTTATAGTATTCAAACAGACCCTCTATTATACAGCTACTACGTATACCTATTAATTATTACTAAACGAGTAGAAAAAAAAATAAATTGCGACTACTAATTATTGTTACTTAATCGTTTTAACATCGAGTGAGCTTTAAACGATAAATCATGAAAAACCTAATATTTGAAATTCACCTAACAATTACTTTTTTTCTGCAGACGTTGCGATAAGGGGGCTTCATTTCCGTATAGTGTCGAGAGACAACAAAAGAAAAAAGAAGTCGCACTATATCTTGTATAACTTAGCTTCGAAGCGATTTCATGTCGTTCGAATGTCGCGGATTAGAGGCATCAAATTCGTATACAATTTAATATCAAGCCTCGTAACCCAATATACGTGTACTTTCTCCGATTTGGATGATTGAGATTGTTGCGCGGACAATATTCGATACCACGTTTCGTTACGAAACTTTGAAAATTAGGACGAAAGTCGAAAAAAAATACGAATGCACGTTTTTTATTATACGTACGTAGACAACCGGAAATTTTTTTTGTATTATACATTATACAGTATATATATAGTAAAAGTACCAATCACGATCGCTTATAAGGACAGTCCATTGAATGGATTCTCGAGCATCGACACACCTTATATATTTACACGTTTAATTCAACCCTTTTTTAGTGGTTATATAGCTAATTGTAAGTGTTTAATTGACCGAACATTGGGTAATGCAATTTTAATTCTATAATAGTAAATTATATACACTTTATTCTATTATCCGTGTAGAAATAGTTTAATCGCGACAATAGAACTGCTGTTTAGACGAAACTTTTACATTTATTCGTTAAATAATAAACACCTCTACCAAAATTCAATAAAAACACTTAATTCGAGTGTGCAATTACACCAAACATTCCGCAAATTCAACATTCTCTGAATAAATATACACATGTATATATACATATACAAATAAAGCAGTAGTTAAAGTGCAAAACGATAACTCGTAAAAATGAGCGACACTAATAATAGCCTAACAACTGTATTGCTAGCAATGCACTACACCAAAGTGTCGCCATTTGTCATTTTTTTCTTTTCTCAACCACTACGTATGCATGTATATATATATGTACTATCTCGACAATCGTTAAGCGAATTTGTCGTGGTAGACACGAGATCCTATCGCGAAACTCGCGTGCGCTACGTTTTTCTTTTCTTTTCCAAGCGTGTGCACGGGAGAAAATTGAAAGGGGATCTCCGACACCCGGATCAAACAGAAATCTCAAAGTTCGATGTTGTGGGCGCGCCGATTTCATGCTTCGAAACCGGGTGATTAAAAGCTTGAGAGTATATATGTAGGTATGCTATTTTAATTAAGAAAATGTTTCGATCGTTTTGTGTAATCTAATGAACGTTTTATAGGATGTAATTTAGAAAATTTACGAATTAATTATTGTTTTTACCTCTCCACGTATATAATAACTGTGTTTATAGTGATTTAAAAGTAATCGATTCTCCTTGAACGAAGCGAACAGAGTTTAAGAGCGTTCGATTGATGTGTATAATTTTGTAAAGTTCGAATGTAAATGGGTAATAAAAAAAACAATTTTCAAAGTTAAAATCACAGGTAAGGAAATATATGTACTATCGATACAATACTCGGTCATTTATACCGATAAAAAATAAATTTTGAGATATAAAATAAATGTTTTCAGTGTGTGCGAATTGCCTATTTAATTTGGGCAACGTTACCGAATACAGTTCGGAGTTATAATGTTGCAAGTCGGCTATATGCACTTTTCATCCAAAGTTAATGCGGTATCGCTGAGTCAGAGATCGGACACAAGCCCGAATTCCACTCACTCATCGTCGTTCTCCGTTTCGCAAATTCTTGGACTATGCTTATAACGTCGATTATATTTTCTTGCGGATATACAATTTTTGTTGACGAAAATTCAGTGATCCTGCACAACTTTGTTGTTGTTGGGTTGCAAAGATTATTTAAGAAAGAGAGATCCGTTGAATGCAAAAAGTTTATTGCAACATTCTTAAGTGTATACTTCGTTCGTATTTCAAACATTATTTCGTGAATACATTATATAACGATATAGAAATTAGCAACGTTACTTTGAGTTTTATTGCGATGCCGATATGTTATCGTTTAATGTACATGCTGTTTATTTAACCGAACGTAACGCGTCAATGCGTTCAATTGAATACATTCGAGCTGTGTAGTGTTTAATACGAACAAAAAATTTACAAAATTATATAAAAGATCGTCTGCATTTTGTTTCTTTTTCTATACTTTGACTTCGAAAGGTCGATAAAACATTTATTTAAGATTAAGACATTTTTTTTGTTTTAATTTATCACTTAACGAGCAATCTTTTATTCTACTTTTATGTCACGTAATTTCATTTTATATACTGCAATTTTGTATTATTTTGATATTATACTTTAAAATCTTAAAAACTAGCTAAGGGATTTATACTGGGAAATGATTAGAATGCGGATGCTTTATAGATACACCGTCTGAAAATTATAGGTCAAATTAAATTAAAATTAAAAGCGGTAAAATATCGAGTTTTGTTTATTAAAGCGACAAAATGCGCTTAGTATCTCTTTGGTGTATAAACAATCTTACACTTATTAAATTATTAAACGAATTGAGAGAATACAATTTTGATAGAATATGTACAATTATCGCTAAAAATCGGTATCCCGTTACATTGTTTCTTACATAAATATTATCAAGATTATAATCGGTCAGTCTTTTGAAAAATCAAATAAAAATAGATGGTACAATTTGTTAATAATCGATAAACTATTTTACAATAATAAATATATAGTATACTAACAATATTTCGGAAAAGTGTAACAACGTTTCGTTATAGCTAAATTTTCCAATGATCGCTTATTTCAATTTATATTGTTATATACTTTAATTTTAATTAAACTTAAAATTAATAATTACTTTTCCGTTGAATTAAAATTAAAGAATGATGAATAATGAAGCTTTATTTGGAAAATAAAGCAAAATAAAAATGATTACTAAAATATATTAAGAGCATGAGTAGCTCCGCATCCAACTGTACCCTGGAAATAATCCGGAAAACTCGATTCCAATACTCTCATCCTACCTCTCTTGTAATCAGGTACAACGTGAGTAGGAAGCTCGCACTGTTTCCCATTATAAACTTTGTGAATACTTCCCTTCGACGAACAATTGAGCAAATCCCATCGATAGATATCGGATTCCCCTTCTTTACGGAAGAAAATGGCACTTCCATTATCGGTACCTAGGAAAACATACTTCCCTTGTTTGGGTCCAAGATCGGTAACTTTGCCGTTGGCAGAACCGGATTGCAAGTAACAACTTTTGATGGAAAACATGTGCTTGCCGCTGAAGTAAGAGAAGATAAGACAGCTCGTACCATCGGATCGACGAATCAAAGCTAAAGTAAGAACATCGCGTCTGGTGCATCCGTAAGTTACGGCTTTGGGTAGAATAACGCGGTATCCACGACTAGATGTTACATCGAAGACGAGAATCGCACGATTCGCAGCATCAGAGACGTAGATGAAGACGTGTCCGTTTTTAGCGTAATCTGCCACGACGTATTGTAGACGCGACGTGTTGGTCGCGAGTGGACTGAGATCGACAGTTTTTACAAGCTGGAAAGTAATAGTGCACGTATAAATAATTTAAATGAAATTTTACGGATAGATAAGCATCTATTTTAAATTAATAAATCAACATAAACAAAAATTATAAAATTATACAAATAATCAAACAATAACACTGAAAACGTGGTATATATTAAAAATTCCGATTATTTTATAGTAACCTAAGGGCATTCGATTATCGTGTAACTATATTTTATAAGAAGTCCTAAAATATATAAATAAATTTTTTGTTATAAATTATCTTAAAATTTATGATAATTGAAGGACATTCCAACGTTACTATACAATAATTGCGTAACACCTCTAAAATGTAAAATTTTATATTAAAAATAAGTATATAGTGATATAAATAAAATGTGAATATATTAAATACAAAATACAAAAGTATAATTGTACCGAAAATTAAAAAGAAAGTGGGAAAAAGATATCACAAAATTATTTTACAAGTCTTGATATAAGTATTAAAAGTATGATTTTTGAAAAATTATATAAATATTATATACAAAAATGTTCAATAAAATTTGATGTAATGATGTTATTTTATTACAGTGGGCTATGCAGAATCTATTTGATCCTTTACTGCTTTTTTCTGTAGTCACAACCACGCGTGAATGCATTCTTGCAAAATCGCAAATTGTTTATAATTTCTTATAGTTATAAGATATGTTCTGCAAATAAATACAATAAATAAATGAAGAAATTGGAAAGTTTACGTACTTTTCCAGTTTTGACGTTAATAGCAACAACCTTAGGTGGACATCGACGCAAAGGTTCCTCGAGAGAATTGACAATTCCAGTGTCCAAAGCCCAAAGAATACCATGCGGATCCAAGAAGATATCAACGACGCTTTGAAGAGCGCTACATGTACCCTCTTCTTGAATAGACCAGCATGGGAAAGGCGACAAACTCGCCGCGCAACCCTTGCTCTTTAAATTGACTTTTCCCAAAGTGAATGGAATACCCGGTTTGAATCTATAAAATCATTCGGATAATAAAATTTTCTATTTTATTTGTAATTAAACTTTCGTATCAATCTACATATAAATACTATAAATAAACAAACACTTTATAAAACACAAAAACAAAAGACAATCAACAATTGGTTTATTAAAAATCGTATAATACCTCGGTAAAGCAACGTAAGCGTTGTCGGCATAAACAGCCACTCTCGTAGCCAACACGTTTTTGCTAATAAATTTATTGGTACTCTTGTATAACTGTTTAGTCGTCGAGCACGGCCAGTTTATCGATTCACCACCGATCCACTTGACATCTCGACATACACCTCTAGGACCTGCGTAAGCGTCGTAACTCCCATTGGTTACACCGATCACGAGCATCGAAATCACGAGGAAACTCAACATTTTCGTATTTTTTTTTGCACTGCGGTCTCTTCAATGTACTACATCGTATATATATAGAATCGCCAAGAATCGAGCATTCCGAACTTTTTGAAAACACGGAGAGAAACTCTTGAAATGTCACGATCGCTTCCGTTTCCGTCATATTTATTTATTTTATTAGGTGGCTTTTATTTTCGATTGAGTTCACCAACTCGTACGATACAATAATTTTATTTAAACCTTACATTTTTCCGCAATATTTTTTATCGAATACGCGTATGTGCATAATGTTGATTTTGATTACCTATTTATTAACACCATTCGTGAAGCTAGAATTTCCAAATTATACTTCTTATTTGAATAGTGCTTGACATATTTATCAATGAATAGTTAATACTTACATCACATTTTTGCAGATTTAAAGTAAGATGTCATTCACTTGAAAATATTGTGTTTATTATGTTTCTCAAATTTTTGACTCGCGTGAAAATGACAAACATATGCAACAACAATAATAATAAAGTAAGTCATCATTATTTATCAACAACCTCTAAAATGTTTACAAACAACGTCTTCCTCGTTGATTATAAAGTTCAAAGACCAGGTAAGTGGATGCGTCATCGAGAAACACTGTGCGTGATGCATTAGCTTTTTTAATTTTACGATAGGTGAATGATAGCTTCAAATTAAAGGTTATGATTTTTTTGCACTGGAGCTCGAGTTAAAAAGAAAATTAATTTATTTATGCTATAAGAGTAGATTTCCCAAAATTTGGAAAGAAAACGCTGATTAGATTTACGTACAACTTTTAATTTATAATTAATGAATTATTTGACATCTCGTTTATTCTTATAGACGGACGTCGATCGGAAACTGTCATTCATACTTCGGTAGTAGACGTGCTGCAGGTTGTCGGGCGCGGTTAAGAATACCTTTTACATTCACCTTCGGCTTTAAATCTCAACATTTTTGCTATTTTCAAAAAAGAAAATGATTTATTTTGATATGTTCACAATTTTTAGATTTTCATGCAATATATTATTTAATTTAATACTGCGCTTAAAAAATTATTATATTGCACGGTTTAAATACTCTAAGGAAAGGACTTGATCTTTTGAAAAACAAATTGAACCCTACCATGGAAGTAAACAGATGCCTCGAGAGTTTTTGTCCAATAAGCTTCAAGGGTAAATTTTTTAAATGTATTCAACATTTAAAAAAAATCTAGGGTAAAATGAATTTTATATTAAAAAAATAAAAAATGACATTAAAAACTATTGTTTCAACTTTAGTTCGTTTAAATAATTCAACCTAATAAAAAGTTTTATTTGAACGAAAAATAGTTACGTATTTATACGTTTCAAATCGAATGTTGTTAATTATCAAACCAAACATAATATTAAAGCTCCTGATTTGAAATTCCTTTTCAATTACAATGGGGGATTACAAATAATTTAGATCCCAAGTTATTTCAATTGTTGATAAGATATGTATTTTCGAAAAGATATACTTTCATCGTTATAGGAACCATATAGAACAAACCTCGTGATAGTCAAATTCTTCTTTGTACCAAAACTACATATTTCCCTCCTTCTAAGTTAAAATAATTAATTATATTAAAATATAAATTTTAGTCAATTTCTCATATGCTCGTTTAACACCTCAAATTACTTTATTATTAAACGTTGAAAATGTATCAATTTCAATTTATCTCAAATCGATTACACTGATATACATTCAAACTATTAACAGAAATGTAAATGTAAATCACAGTAATTTTGTAGAGAAATTAAATGCTTTCTCTACAAATCGATGATTTAACTTCCTTCTACACAATTTTTTTACGTAAACTTAATTTTTCATTGAACTATAATACCGGTTGGCGTTTCCATTTCTTATACGAATTACGTATGTATAGGTAGAATAGTAATTAAACGCTAAATTCCAATCAAAAATTCATTTTAATTTACATGTTGTAACAATTTACAAGTGGCATACAAATTTTTTTATCTCGTTCGATATCGATTAACGAGTCTTACAAACTATTTTTAGATCACTTATAACAAAGTAATATTTTATCTCTCGCAAAACGGAAATTCCGTTACGTCCGCATTAGAAATACATGGTTAAATATATATTTAATATCGGTGATATTGCATATTATTGTTTCAAGGATTTCGAGATAAATCTTTGTACTAAAATGCGAAGTTCCTTCGTACTGTCGAGTACGATAAATAATGAGAATTGCCGAAATCGAGTTTCTATTTTAGACTCGGTTAGATTTCGATGGCTGTACGTAAGCGACGTTAATTGTTAACGCACGGTTGATTTTGCTAAGTGGACGATTGAAAAATAAATTGACACACGATTAAAATATATTGTAAAGATAATAAGTACCGATTTTCCAGAAATTTCACTATACAATTAGGGTAAATCAATCAACTTAGATATATAGGTATATATAGTACAGGACTTTATTTTTTTAATTTATTTACATGATCAGCAGAGGTTGTGAAGTATAAAAATATGTGGAACGATTAATATAAAAAATAACAACAATGAATTGCTCAACAATAATTTCGTGTGAACTGAAATAACATATAGTTCTTAACGCTAAAAGAATGGGTTGAAAAACAATGTGATACATAACGAAAAATGATCGATAAATCAATTTCTAGCAATAATTGCGTTAAAAAGTATTCAAAGCATGATTAACTCCGCAACCAACGGTACCTTGTAAGTAATCTGGAAAATTCGACTCTAAGAGTCTCATTTTTCCTCTCTTGTAATCAGACATAACTTGAGTTGGCAAAGCGTACGAATTACCCTTATAAACTTTTTCTATGTTCTCAACCTGAGGATAGTGAAGTAGATCCCATCGATAAACGTCCGGTTCACCTTCTTTACGGAAGAACAACGAGCTTTTATTATCGGTACCAAGGAATACAACGTTATCGCGTTTAGGTCCAAGATTGGTAACTTTACCGTAAGTCGAACCGCTTTGCAAGTAAACCGATTTAATGGAGAACAAATATTTACTACTAAGATAGGTGAAGAACACGGAATTGGTACCGTCGGAACGTTTGATCAGCGCTAAATACAAAACATCGGGTCTGTTGCATCCTCGAGTTACGACATTTGGTAAAATAACGCGGTAACCCCGTCCTGACGTTACGTCGTAAACGATAATCGCACGATTCGCTGCATCGGACAGGTAGACGAAAACTCGACCGTCCGCGCTGTAATCCGCTATGATGTATTGGAGACGAGATATATAGTTCGTTAGATGGCTGACGTCGATGACTTTGACTACCTGAAATTAAATTTTATCGATTTTTTACTACACATTCCAGAATCTTCAATTTACTAATTATCTTACCTTTCCAGTTCTGACGTTGATAGCAACAACTTTAGGTAGGCAGATTTGAGCAGGTTGCTCGAGGGAATTTACTATGCCCGAATCCAATACCCAAAGTATACCATGAGGATCCAAGAAGATATCGATGACGCTTTGTAGAGCATCGCAGTTACCTTCCTCTTGCATCGTCCACGAAGGAAACGGTGTTAAGCTTGCATGGCAGTTCTTACCCTTTACGTTTAATTTGGCTAATGTCATTGGTACACCTTGTCTATATCTATATAAATAACAAAATTTATATATATAAAAAATTGCTTATCCTGGTTTTTACCTAACTACACTGAGAAATATGTTATATCGAAAATTACTATACACTTAATATTCGTTATAGTATATATAGAAAAAGTTATAATAATCCAAGTATATATACATGTCCCTGCGTTACTATAACAATATAGTCATTTTTAATATACTCCATTTTTCTTAGTGTAAATATATAGCCCCCACCCAGCTCATAAAAACTCTATGTATTATATTAAATTAGGAATAAAGTAAAATTTACGTGTTCGTTTCAGTATTAAAAAAAAAAGATAATAGTATTACCTTGGCAATGCCAAAAATACGTCATCCTTGTGAATAGCAGCTCTGGTGGCAATCACATTTTTACTTATATATTTTCCATTAGTTTTATACATAATCTTCGTAGTACTGCTCGGCCATTCGAAATTACTCCCACCTGTCCATTGGATGTTCTTATCGATACACTTTTCCGCACCGTAAACTAAATTAACGGCCAATAGGAAGGCTAAACTAAACGAATAATAGTACATTTTTGTAAGTAAACGTCAATTTTTTCGCGATATCGCAAACTGACCCGATCTCTCTCGAATTCCGGTCTTTTATATACAGAGGGCTCGCACCGCATTTTCATAACAAATAACGACGAATACACAGCGTCTCTTCCGTTTTCGTCGAGAGTTCATTGCCACGTCCAACAATAATGCGAACTCCTTGGGTATTTTGTTTCCAATGCTCGATTAATAACCGAGACTTTCTTTGAAAGTAACATTTTTATTATGTCAATGCTAATGAATGGCAGTCAATGTTACGGATAAAAGTCAACGTTTAAAAAAAACGGATTACATGGGTATTCCGAAAATTATTTGTTTATCTGCAACTTATTTATATATTCTTATAAAAACAAGACATTCAAACAATTGTTAATTATAAACAAAATGTATAAAATATAACTGTATTATTTTTATTTAAAATTTTTAGCAGTTCGGTTGATTTTCCCTCTATTTTATCATTTATTGGTATCTTTGAGAGTTCCTGGAAGATTGTTGCGTGCATCGAACACTGTGTTCTCGATTTTGCAGAATGAGAATTAGGAATGAAGTGTTCAATTACGATTGAAGTCATTATAGCGAACTTAATTTTTAACAATCCTTATAAAGAATTTTATTGTCCAATTTCCTGTTTTATATGCACACCTATATCATTTTTTTTCTCATATTAATTTTGTATAAATAAATAAAATGTAGAAAATTAAGTGTAAATGGAACACTAATAAAATGGAATAAAAAGTAAATATTAGAGGAAATTAAGATCATACGAGAGAAAAATGAAATTCCGTTTTCCAAGCAGGTGTTTACAACGGAAATTTCCAAACATCCGCATGATCATCACTCTCGATTCTTATACCAGAAAAAATAATTGTCGGTGTAGAAGAAACGTTCTATACCATGTCGTGCCTAATTAACAAATTTCTTTTTGTTCATACGTGAAAAACGTGAATAAACAATATAGTATTAACTGTAAACATTCATAAAGCTTATGGAATTAACCGGTGTATATATACGTGACAAATGTCAGGAAGAAATCGCACAATCCAGCCGATCGTACGACAAGCCGAGAGTTAAATCAAAAGCGAGAATAAGTAAGTTTTCAATTGCACGACAAATGGTATTACTTATTTTGGAAAATAAACTACAATAAAAATAGATTATTCCAAAAAACAATATTGACCGCTAACGTACTTCTCTTTTTAAATTTAGAATAACAAGAGTTTAAGGGTCTCTTTGATGCAAAGAACAATTGCATAATTGAATAAGTGGTATAAAGATGAAGATAGCAGCGATAACCGTCTTGCTACTCGCAACGTTCTGCAGATCGTGTTTCGGTGGTTCTTGCGACAAGCATCTACTACCCGAATTATCGTTCAATCTAGCCGGACAACAACTTGACTGGCCTTGTCAAAGCACGAGGAACATCTACGAGTCGACGGGTCGATACATACCTCGCAACGTAATCGCAACCAGAGTTCAAATTTATAAAGATGAAGCTATAGTTGCAATGCCCAGATACAAAAGTGGTGTACCATTTACGCTTGGAGTAACTTCGCTAAAGACTAAAGGTTGTAATCCTAAAGTCGCTCCATTCCCATGCTGGCCAATCCAGGAAGAAGGTAATTGCGAAGCTCTACAAAGTGCCGTAGATATTGTCTTGGATGTACAAGATATTCTCTGGGTTTTGGATGTCGGTGTAGTCAATACTCTTGAGCAACCTGTACGACGATGCGATCCTAAAGTTGTTGCGATCAACGTCAAGACTGGAAAGGTACCCTTTTTTTTACTTTTTACTTATCTTTTCTGTCCTGATTATATCTGTATGGTATATGCTTTTATCTCGATTTAACCTTTTGAAATGAAAGTTTTGGCTTTCACGATTATGCACTCGGAATTATTTATCTGTACTTGATCAAATTTCTTTCAGATATAAGTAAAAAAATATTACGTTTGTTTATATTTTTCAAATTATTTAACAAAATACTTCATTTTAATAACTTAATTATCGATATCCTGATAATGAACGTCTGAATTTGTGTAATAATTACACTACACTATACACTTCTAAATTTTTTAAATTTCGTTTGATGTTTTATTCTCTAATATTCGAGATATGCATATTATATACATATATATTGAGTGAGCACTAAATTACTCACCGACTTTATTTGACAATTAGTCGACAATTAATTGACATACCTTTAAAAGTAGATCTTATTTATTTATTTCGGAAGGTTGAATAAAAAAGCTAGTGAATTTACAAAGCAATTATTACAAGCACTCAATCTCAAATTATTTCAAGAAATCAATAATTTAGAATCTCTTTTATTAGTAAAAATTAGCTTATTTTGGATAAAAATCATATTATTTACTTGAATAAAAATAAATAATTGCATTTACTGAATTGAATTTTAAAGCTTAATAACAATAACATAATAATTTTAATATTAATTAGTAATTCTTAAATATTAGGAATTCCTAATGATAATCATCATTTTATTATTACAAAAAATAATATTTAATGAGTATTAAGTTTTTTTTGATATTGCAAAATTTTACGGTTTCATTCATATTTATCGTGATAATAGAATAAACAAAAATTTGCCGTATTAATATTTTAAAAGTTTAGAATATAAATTAGGTAAAAATAGCCTAATTTTTAGTCAATTTTCGAAGAATTCAAGCTAAAAGAATAATTAATTACTAGCGATTGAAATTTATAATATTTGGTATCAAACTAAAAAGATTAGTTAATTTCCTAATAAGGCTAAGAGAAATTCATTTAACTATTCTTTACTTGCATGCGAATTACTTCAATATTAAAAATTATTATACATTGTTAGTAATATGAAAATATAATTAGATTATCCTATTATATCTTACAATTGTGTTAAATATTACTAAATACATTTGAATAATTACTGTAAAACATAACAAAAATTACGATAATCTAATAATTGCATCCGTATAATTTGTAATATAGATCATTATACAACTTACGAGTAATCGAGTAATTACATAATTTTTTATTAAAAAAGAGATACAGGGTACTTTCTCCGTAAAAAATATTCGAAAATTCAGGAAAAACTGGTGAATAACTCTCAAACATCGTGACCAGAGTACTGAGTAAAAAAGAATCATAAAAATGAATGGAATTTTCAAATGATTCCAGGTAGTAAAAGTAGTTGATCTGAGCAAACTGGTAAGTGCGAATTCAAGACTACAACATCTCGTCGTCGATTACGCTAGCGATGGTCAAGTGTTCTTATACATCTCGGATGCAGCTACTCGCAGCATAGTTGTCTACAACGTAACCACGGATGATGGTTACCGGGTAGTCTTACCAAAAGCAGTGACTCAAGGTTGCGCACGTAAGGACGTTTTGTACCTAGCTTTAGTTAGAAAAAGTTGTGGTACACCCGTTTTGTACTTTACCTACCTCGGATCGAGTCACTTGTACAGTATCAAAGCTGACAATTTAAGGAAAGGAAAGACCAGCGGTACCATTGTCGATGTTGGTCCCAAACAAAGTAGGATCGTTATTCTTGGTACCGATAATGGATGCGCTATCTTTTTCCGAAATAAAGGTAAGCGTTCGATGCGTTAAACAAAAAACAACATACATTAGACGTACGTATACTGACTAATTGATAAATCGATCATTTTTTTAGGTCAATCGGACGTTTACATGTGGAATACTGACACGGCATTCAAATCCGACAATTTCCTGCTTGTACAAAAAGGCAACGAGTGCAGGCTTCCAACGCAAGTGGTACCGGGCTACAAGCGATTGATGTGGGTGATCGAAAGTAATTTCCACGATTACATTCAAAATACCGTTGGGTGTGCAGGAGCTTCCGTTTCGCTTCATCCTCTCGTGAAATCTTGCGAAGATTGATTAAACATATATTTTTTCTTCGCCCGCTTTGATCTAGTCACAAGGACGAGTGTCCTTAAACCAACGTCTTACACATTTACATCTAGAATTTTCGTCTAGACAAATACGTAGACATTTGTTGTTTCGCAATTGTATGTTAACACAATCCTATCATAAATCGTCGAGTGAATAAATAAATATATAACAAATTTCGCTTTTATTTATTTAAATTATTCATCATATTTGTAGGAAATATTATCTTTAATATATTAGAATAGAAATTTTAAAATATTTACAAAGAAAGTTCATTGCATATGGGAGAAAATGGTAAAAATACTGGTAACTATATAAATAAAAAAACAGAATCAAATTAAAATTAAATAAATTATATCATTTACGATACCAATGACTTTATAGAAATTACTTTTATAAATAAATCTGATTTAAATAAGTAAGAAATTTAAAAAACTTCAATAATTTTATGCCAACAAACCAATATAAGTTACTTATAATCAATGATTTTAAAAAATCAACTATATTGTTAAACATAAATTAAAGAGTTTGACAGAAAGGATTATTAAAGAAAAATTCACTTTATTATAAACAAATTTTTGTTATAAATTCAATTAATTTTAATATTTAAATATTTGATTTTTCCGAATAAAATTTATACAAGAAATAAAAATGAAAATACGTTGTCTCTTTTGCAAAAACCATTTCATTAGAATTCTATTGATATATTTATAAAAACGAGAAATCGTTTAATTGATGATTTTCGTTGATTACTATCTCGTAGTATTGATATTACAGAGTATATAATTATAACAGGTAAAATACGTCGATAGAAACGAGTTTAATTCATTGTTTTAAAAAAACAGTTTACAATTATACTAAGAAATAATTTATTAGAATTTACCATATTCTCTTTTCAGAAACTAGTTTTCCAATCTCATATTCTTAATTATCTCACAACTTTTTTAAAACAATATTTTTTTTATCTAAACGTGATTGCTTTTACAAATTAACAATAAAAATATGAACATTAAGTATGTAAAATAATATACCTACCCACGTCGTTTAAACATTAGATTTAAGATTTTCATAAAACAAATAACAGGAGATAACGAGAGTGTTTTAAAATTCATAGTATGCCTATTCTTGTCCTTGATAAACCGACACTGATATTGCTTGTATGCTTTTTCTCACAATGAAAGAAAATAAGAGGGAACGGGACCAGCGTTGCAATCGTGGAGTGTCGTAACGTTTGTTTTTTGTCGAACCACCTGAACTTCGTCTGGCACGAGGTATACATCGCGTTTGTATCTAATTTCGCGCATTGGGGCGACGATTTTGACATTCCTTTAGGACTCGAGCCATTGTTGTAACGAACGATTACTCTTTTTTTTTTAATCTGCTGGTGAAAGAATCGTTGCGCAATCGTTGATATTAAGGTCAGTTATATGCTGACCGAAAAATCGCATCAATTGTCCGAACTCTAAGTAAGTAGTAATTATATATTCCATTCAATCGCGTTTCGACAATCTGATTTGAGGTATCCGTGTATATTCTTTTCCAAGATCTTTCGATTAGAATGAAAAAAGGAAAGATGAAAAAAGAAAAGTAAATATACGTTTCACAATTAACGTTTTATCGCAGACAAAAAGCACTCGACGCAATTAGGTTTACATAAATTAAATTACTCCACGGTTTAATTTACAATATTAATAAATAACTCATTATTTTAACGTTATAGATCTTGGTAACGTAAATTATAGGCTCTTTTTTTATTACTTGCCACTATCGTAGATAATATTTTATCACAATCAATATTTTCAATGAAAAACTTTGCAATGAAATCTTATCTCCTGCGTATAGTTAAGAAATGAAATTTAATTTAACATTAATGTTTTATTATCAAAAATATTGTTTTTTCAATAATAAAGAATTTTATTAGTTTAATGTAAACATGTAGATAGAAAAAGTAAACTTCTCTATACATATCGTTTATACTTTTTGTTTAAAAAAAATCGGTTTTTCCAAGTCACGTATATAGAACAAATAGTCGGTAATAACAGGTTTACGTAACGGTTATATAGCATTCCTTTGGCGAGCGTTTCATTTAATTATTTAAGGACGGTCAACGAAAGCAAAAGTCGCTATAGTGAACACTCGTGGAAAAAAAGCCTTAATGGTTACTGAACCACAGCTGCGCGAAATTACAATTAATCATAATCGTCTTTCCTCTACTTTTTACCATGGCTTTCTTTTTTTGCCAATCCATTTTTGGTACCTCTACTTTTCCAAAACGTTCATTAATCACAAAAATTAGAGCCACTGGATTTGTTAATAATTAATGTTATAATCTACTATATTCAAATTTAACGTGATGCGGAATTGGGATAAGATAATTAAAAATGCGAAGAAATTACATTTTTTTAATAATTTATCCTGAATTATATATTTTCTAAAAAATATTGTGATTTAATTAGTAAACAAAATTTATTTCGATTAGTTTGATACGCGAGCGGTAGTGAAATTTAGGAAAGTTGTAGCTCACCATAGGTTTAAAACAACATCTGTTCTCCTGCGAATAGATACATATATTTCTTAGCCGTGAAGTTGCGTCTCTGCGTTTAGTTTTAACGATCGGAGTTGAAATTTGCAAGCTACACCAAGGTGGAAAGTAACGTAAACAATTACATGGAACAATTTCTAATTTCCATTTTTCAGTCGACAGCTCAAACGAGAGAAACGAAACTGTCATATTTCAGTTTTATGTTTACACAAAATTTTGAAAATACATATTGTTTGTTAAAAATTCGATTAAAAAATTTTAATAACTTTGATCAACCGTTTGTTGAAAAATAATGTATAAATGATTAGCATAGTCTTAAATAATGAAATCGAAGACTGACAAAATTAAAAGAATTATTATATAGTCATGATAAATATATTAAATTGTTATTTTCATAAAAATTACAAATATTTAATTTAGGAATTTTTTGGATCTTGATAGTACTTATGTGATTTCATTACTGAATATTATGGTCATTTTAAATCATTCATTTTTCTCTACGTATATTAAAAATTCCTGTATTTATAGTAAAATAAGGGACATGCTTGAATTATCGTAATTGCGACCATATTTTTTATTTCATCCATTTAATGTTTTTTTCTTTAATGAAAATAAAAATGAAAAATTACGATAATTCATGGAAGTATATTCCATCGTTACTATAAAATATATTAATTTTTAATAAAACATTTTTCTTAGTGCATGTAAAATTTTGTATAATAATATAATTCTCCTATAATTTTTATAAATATGTTTTTACACACATATATACCACCATCCCCATACTATAAACAACTCCCACGCGAAAAATCGTATTTTTACATAATAAAATTGCAGTTACGTATTGAGCGATATAAAAAATATTATTGACTAGGGAAAAAGTATGCATTCGGAAGAAAAAAAAATAATAATAATAAAACTTTCGATCAGCGGGTTACAACAATAGGCGAGTGTAACGCGCGGCCCGTGAAAATGTTCCCGTAACGAGAGAGCAACACCCGAAGTGCACGAGTTAGTTTGGCTCATCGGTTCCGGGGCTGCGTATCTTTCGCTGTCTCTCCTCCCACAACATCGAAGAAGGTAAAAGTGCAAGACTATAACAACAAAACGGCAGCGGTGGCGGCAGGAAGCTATACATATATGCGCGAAAAATGAACGGAAAGGGAGGTGTGTACATGTGTATGATCCACGTGTATGTGTATGTGTGTGCGTGTGTGTGCGTGTGAGCGTGTGCATACATATATAGGTAGAGTAGGGAGGTAGATAGATATATAGATACTATGTATACCTAGAGGTGTGTGTATATATATATACGTTCAGAACGCGGACTTTCTCCCATCGTCCGCGTGTAGTGACATAATTCCAACTGCTCGTGAACCGCCCAGATATACACTTTGCGTCCGGTTACAAAGGGATACCCGCTGCAGTTTTACTCGAGTCTTTAACCGTAAGGATATAAGGCACACCGTTAGCGCAATGCTGATTCTCGTGCTCCTCTGCATTCTCACCACCGTAAGGATATATCAACAACTCTATACACACACACACACACATACACACGTACACTGCACGTACTAAACGTTAATCGAGCGAAAGGTAGAATTAGACCGGTACAGACTACTTTTTAACTATAAGGGTGGGGAACCGACCAATTTTCCTTATACACTCATATATATCTATAATATATCTACATATCCATGCAATTGAATAGTGCACATACGCTAATTTGATCTATCGCGATTCTCTGTAGCTTTTATTTTCGATTCGTGCGCGCGCGAGGTGGTGGAATTTTAATTTTCTTCTTTTAATCCCGCGGTGAATTATTATTCGGTTGTTATATGCACATACGCAATCTCCTTTGCCGTAGCACGCGGTCTAACCTTGATGTATATATATACAAGTATAAACATGAATAATTGCACTTTCTAATAAAATCGGTGTCTACTAAGATACTTATATAGATATAATGAGTCCTTAATATCTATTAATTGTCGTGGCTACTGTAATTTTCTCATATATTACACATGGTATATATGTACCAAATTATTTTTATTTATAACGAATATTCTTTCGTATATTTTTCGAACATTTCTACTACGCTTTTTTATAATCTTGAAAACCATATACTATTGTCGATTATGCAAACTGGTTTCGCGATCTAAACTTGAAAGGTTGCATTTAAATTCAATGCATCGCACGAACATATATATATATACTTATATTAGTAGCAAAATTGTAAACAACTTTTAATGTTACATTAATAGAATATATATTTCGCACGAAAATCTGCGATACGCGTAAGTACATATGAAAATCCCACGGTTTAATATCGCGAAGGATTATCACGGAATAAAAACATACCGTGTCCGTGTGACGTTTTTCTTCTAATAATATATATATATATATATATATATATAATGTACTATCGTTATATTGCAGGAGATGCACGCGATCACGGATTCAGAGGTCAGATTGTTCCAGACGATACGTGATTTTACGCTGCGTAAAAAGCAGGAAACCAATAAACAAGATTTAAACAAAATCCCCGGTATACCTTGGGTGGATTATCCTTTATTTCACGAAGCACCACCAACTAGTTTTAGTTGCGCTCACGTACCAGCCGTCCCCGGTATGTACGCCAACGTTGAGACTGGCTGTCAAGTAAGTTTTTTTTTTCAGTTTCTTTTTCGCAATATTCCGTTTGAGTTGAAAGAATTTTGTTTTTTCGTACACACACTTTAATTATAAGTATTGATTTTAACAACGACTTCTATATAGGTTTATCACGTGTGTCACGATGGTCGAGAAGGTGATCAAGGAGCGACTTTCTTGTGCGCTAACGGCACGATATTCAATCAAAAGGAGTTTAATTGCGATTGGTGGTACAACGTTGATTGTGGCGATGCACCGAGACTTTACAAGTATGTTTTCTTATATTACTACTTTTTTTTTATAAACAACATTTTTTCGTACGACTTTTCATTAGATTAATATAACAAAGATTAAACAAAATTGAAGAAAATTATGATAGTTTTTACGAAGATGTTAAACTTATTCATTTAATTTTAAAAAGAACAGTCCGTCAACTAATCCTAATTTTTTTCTAATTTTTCAGTAATTAAATTAGGTACAATTTTTTTGACCAAAAAACTAATACTTAGTAACTCTATCGATTTTTTTTCATATTCAACCATATGTACTTTTGAATTTTTTTTTTTATTCTTTATTCTTTATTCTTTATTTAACCCATTAATAATTACAGATTTATTTCTTAATTTAATATTTTAAATTGCATCCTCTTGAGAGGGTGACATACATAATGAGCCAAAATATAGAAGTGCTGGACAAATAAATAATAATATTAATTTTCTGATATATATTACTGCTAAATTATTGAGTAACCAATGCTTCTATATGTGGGTGTTACATAAAAAGTAGATTTTGTTAAATAAATGGAATAATTAACATATTTTACTCGATCAATAACAATCAAGTATGTTATATCCTAATCTACTTAGTTTTTCCAAGTTTTCTTGCTCAATTTTCAATAATCGTTCTATCAATAAATACCGGCCCAAAGTGGTTTATTCAGTTATTATTAACAAATTATTTTTTCTTTAAAAATATCTTTTTTTTTAGTTGACAGGTGTATATCCTTGTAATTTGAGTCCGACATCCCCTTAAATGTCCTTGAGAATAATGTAACGAAGGGCGCGTATTTTCTATTATTAATATTGTTAAAATCTGGACAATAATAATTAAAAAACATAGCTTACCGACTGTCTGTAGTTACTATGAAAAACTAAATGAATCTTTAACTTATTGACTTATAATTTTGAAAAAAAGTAAATTATTTAATTATTGGTAACAATCAGGTACACCTTCTCATTAAATTATGAATTTAGTACAATTATTACATTTCCTACCAAAAATGATAAACTATTAATTTTCAGCTTAAATTTGGATCCCGAAACAAATCCGTACGTACCACCTGCACAAAAGGAGTACATTCGTCAAGAAAGATTGCGAATCGTCGTTTTGTAAATGTTTCCACATCGCCAATGTATTATATTGTAATTACAATTTTTTACTACTTTTCTATTAAAATTTTTTATCGATGTATCGTGTAGGTTATCACCGAAATTGTGAAACATCCAAACACTTTGTAAAAAAGACATTTCGGACATTAAGGGTTTTTTTTTAAATTCACATAAAAATGTATAAACTGTAACATACACTTGTATATATACATATACATATATACACATATGCGTATGAGAAGGATAAATGACTAAAATGAGTGTGACAATGACAAACTTTGAGGTTACTTACACATACTTTTAAGTGAGCAAGACGAATTAATGATTAACTATAATACTGAATACAATGTCCTGTATATTTTGAAATCGATAAAGAAGATTGATAAAACGGAATTTTTATTATACGTAAGTACCTGCATAATGTTCACAAGATTGCGCTTACGTTGGCGCATCGCGCGCTTCTACGAAGCGTGAAACATACACATCAGCTGTTAAATAGGAAAAGGAAAGAGGGAGAGAGAGAGAGAGAGCTCGCGAATTCAAATACTCGCGGTTTTACAGGATGGCAGCACCTTAGGAGTAAAAACCGACCAGCAGCTGGCAGCACCCACCCGAACGATTAATAAAATCGTCGTATGGTATCGCGAATCGCGATACCCCGCTCGCGTCTCCTCCCCTTCATCGTGGGTAGTTGCACCCCTCCCCCTTGGGCAAATCGACTCGAGGATTGAGCGCGCCGCGCTGCGACGTTACGTCGCGCGTCTCCGACCGGTCGCGGCCTCTCGCGTCATCTCCCCGTAACTCGACGACACGCACACAATCGCAGATCGCGCACGGCGCACGGCCCTCTCCCCACCCGCACTCGGGTACGAGAAACGAAAGAGAGAGAGAGAGAGGATCGAAGCGCGAGGAACGGGCTTCTACGCAACTTCCGTTCCCTCGGTCTTTGTCATCGGAGTAAGTGTCTATCTGCCTCTCTCTCTGGTGAGATGCGTGTCGGTGTGTGTCCTGGTGGCGCGGGGGAACCCGAGCGCCCCCAGCGAACCCGCGGCGGATACGGGCGTAAGAGAGAGAGCAGTAGCATCGAGAGCAAAATGGACGCCTTTGTGTCTGTTTTCTTCGCATTGGCACTATAAATAGTGCTCGTCCCGCGAGCGGGTTATCGCGCGCGAAAGCCCTCGAGGCAGCCTCCGTCGAGCACTTAGCTGATGTTTACGCGCCGCGCGCTACCTCGGGAGTGAGTAACCGCGCGCGAGCGCGCGCCTCCGCTGGGTAACGCCACCGAGACCGCGGAGCCCGTGGCCTGGCTTGCACCTGGAGACGCGGTACCGAGACCCTCGAGATCTGAGGTACCCTCGAGCTACGCCACTCCACGCCTACCTTACCCTCTTGTCTCTCGAAGCATTAGGAATTCAAGGAGCTCCGATCCCTCGATGATAATAGTTCGAGTGTGAATCGTACGCGCCGGCCGAACGCAAAGCCTCGGGTAAGTCGAGACGAGACCTTAAACTGGGGTTAACGGGGCTTCTCAAACTACTCGTCACTGACCTAACTTTCTCTTTTCCCAGCCGGACTCGAGGCGACGGACGCTCTCCTCGTCATGCATTCAGTTTTGAATGAAACATTCTGAGGTGCGTATTCTTTGTTTTCGTTGGGCGCGCGCGCGAGCGCACTCTCCCTCTCTCTCTTTCTCTCTACCTAGCTACTCACATTCTTACATTGTTTACAACTGATCCATTCTCACTTTTTCAGTCGGGAGAGCGGAGATACGCAACCGACATGGATCGCCTTCCGCAGGATCCAAGGGCCTCTTCAAAATTTGGCTGATGCTACTATCCAACCAACATGGGAACTTGAAGGGCGGTACAGTTCCTGGCACCTGGGCACTAGTGCTAGTGTCCGCTTTCTTTCTTGGAGAATTGTCCAGTTAAGTGTTGTGAGATTTATTGGTTTAAGCAAAAGGACTGTATTCAAAGTGAAACAATAATAATGTGCAAGTGATTATCTGGTGACTTTACATTGTGAGCATAGTCCCAACTCTCGTTTGTGTCAGTGCCGGGGCAAGCTGTCAGATGCCAGAACAAATACAAATCAAAATGAACGGGGTAATACCAAGCGTACCTATTACTACCCTTGCGGGGATAGCGAGTCTGTCGGACTTGTTACCCGAGATGCCCTTGCCTGCTCCATTGCCGCAGACTATGACTAATAAGTCACTCTTGTTCCATCCAAGGGTTGCCGACGAGGCACAGATTTTGTTAAGCATGCGCGATGAAAATTTGGTGCCCCAACTTATTATGTCGCTCTCTCAAACCTCTTCGGATCATATAGAGTTGAAGGATCCATACGCTAATCTCGAACAGCCTTTGGAAGCTCAACAAAATCCTCCAGAACTTCTAAAAGCAATTTTACAAACAAATCCACATGTTTTTAAAGGACCTCAATACAATTCACCAAGAAGTTGGCCGCAACAACAGAGTCATCAAGTAACTAGTAATTACGAAGGTTTTTCACCATCTTATTCCAATTCTTCGAGTTCTAAGCAAACACCACAGGGAAGTCCAGCTCACATGGCTGTAGGAAGAACAATGTTACCCGGTGGAATTCCACATGCGCAACATCCTAGAATGCCAGTTGCACCTCAGAATCATACTGATGTTACACAAAGTAGTCCTTTTACCGTGCCTTCTCCGTCGCCACGTGCGACTGTTATAACAGAACAAACAAGGACATCTACTACTCCTCAGCATATGATAGAAGACACTCATTGTTTGAACAATGTGGCTGCTCAATTTAATATGCATTCGCCGGCACATATAAACACTCCCAGTCCTTTATTATCATCATTAGGTAATGTCACCCCACAACATCAAGCAATGTCTAGTGGAATAACACCTCAACACAACATGCATATGACACCTCCAGCTGATAGTAATATTCCTGTTTCCCAATATCATCCAATTCAACCTACAATGAATGTTCATCAAGAAATGTTTGATCCATTATTAAATAGACAAATGCACCAATCTCAAATGCCTCAAGCAATGGATATTGATCATACGATACATGATAATCAACACTTTATACTTGATCAAGTCACTGGTCTTCCCGAAATTGATCTACCCATTGGAAGTTTAGATGCGAATCACAGTAGAGAAATGATGCAACATCCCATGACATCGACACAGCAAAATGTGTTTGACAATGTCAACACAGGCACAAGTTTGGATAACTCCATGGTGCCTCTACTAAATTCTGCACCACAGGTTCCACCTCAACATCCACAAATGCCATACCAGCAAACAGTACAACAACAACACCAACATTCACAAATACCTATGGAACAACATCATGCTCAAGAGGTACAGCAAATGCATCAGATACAATCGCAGCATCCATTGCAGATGCAGTTGCAGCAACAACAATTACAGCCACAAAACAATATTTATGAGAAGGACTCCAAAATATCTTTGAAAGAACCAGTCATTATGTTAAATAGATCATTGGCAGATCAAGCCTTGATGAAAAGAAGTGTTGTCTCTAGTGAAAAATTACAACCAAGAACAACAAGAACAAGTTCTTCGACTCAAGAACCTGATGAAAAGTCTATTAAGTCTGAATCGGAAAGCGAGGATGAATCAAGTAAAAATAATAAATACTTTAAGTCAAGAGCGAAAGGACAGAAAGAAAAGAAAAAGAATCCAGACGATAAACGTTTTTCACTAGGAAGAAGAAAAAGGTTAGTGGATGAAGAAACAGAAGAAGAAGATAAAAAAGATGAGGCCTTCACACCAATAAATAAGCCAAAAATAAGGAAATTTGAAAAGAAACTTGTTCCTGTTTTACCAAAGCTCAGTGTAGAAGAGCTTATGGAAACTAACACATACCAGCGATTTAACACGCTAGTAGAAACAATTTTTGAAAACACAGAAGAAGCAGCTATGGATGAAATAGACGAAGATGGAGATGTACCTTCAGAGTTGCTAATTGCTGATCATCAATTACAAGCATTATGTTCGGAGGCAGCTAAGTTAAAATCATTAAATGCTATGGAGTCTGTTCCAGTTGAAAAATTGGTGAGACTTTTAAATATACTTGAGAAAAATATTCGCGATGGTGCCAAAGTTTCACCATTAGCAGATCCGGATGATGATGTAGAACAAAGTCGAATGTGGATGCAAATTACAATGAGCAGAGTTCAACAGGCTGTAGAAGCTTCTCTCGTTTGTTTACATATTATGACATCAAATAATATGCCAAAAACAATATACTTGGAAGATGTCATAGACCGTATAATTCTCTTTGTAAAATTTCAACTGCAAAATACTATTTATCCTTCTTATGATCCTGTATACAGAATAGACTCCAAAAGTAAGACTGAAAGTTTTAATTCTAGTGTCCGAAAAAAGAGGACTCATGCAAAGGAGGTACGAGAGAAGAATCTTTTGTTGGTTTACAGTAAGCTTAACGAACTAGTTGGTCTCCTATCGGAGTTACTAAACATACAAATTCTCACAGACACCAGTGTTTTGCACGCCTCAACACTGGGAGTTGCACCGTTTTTCGTTGAAAACGTAAGCGATCTACAATTGAGTGCTCTGAAATTAGTAACTGTCATCTTCACGAAATACGAGAAGCACAGACGATTGCTCCTCGATGACATTCTAGCTTCCATCGCGAGACTACCCAGTAGCAAAAGAAGTCTCCGAACATACAGGTTGAGCACGGATGATTACATACAAATGCTGACTGCACTTGTGTTGCAGTTGATTCAATGCGTGGTTGTGTTACCCGACACAGCGGTACAAGCCCAAGAAAAACCCGTGATCAAAGAAGAAGACGATAAGAAAAAAGATCCAGTGAATAACGTTGACATCGATCTTTTGATATTAAGTAAATACGATGCAGCTCAAAGGCTAGCCGGTAACTTTTTAAGGGTCTTCCTGAACAAATGTGGCAGCAAAGGTGAAGAAGTAGATTACCGGCCGCTCTTTGAAAACTTTGTTCAGGATTTACTGGCTACAGTGAACAAACCCGAATGGCCAGCCGCGGAAATGATGCTCAGCTTGCTAGGTAAACTGTTGGTTGGTCACTTTTCCAACAAGAGTTCGGACATGTCGCTGAGAGTCGCTTCGATCGAGTACCTCGGTGTCGTAGCTGCGAGATTGAGAAAAGACGCCGTGAATTCCCATTGCAAATTGTCAACCATCGATCAAATAATCGCCGACATCAAGCTCGAGCAATCGAGAGACGTGGAATACGACCGAGTCAAAGACAAAGAGATACCTGGCTTGGATCCGGACGAGGAGCGGGTAGTATTCCTCCAAAAGGTACTCCTCGATTACCTGGCTGTGAACGCGACTAAGGACCCAGCGCTCGGTTACGCGCGTCACTTTTACCTGGCACAATGGTACCTCGATTGCGCACCTAATAAACAACGAGCGATACAACCGAAACACGTGTCGCCTAGTAAGAAAACACCCAAGAAAAAAGGTCGAAGGAAGGGTGGTCGTAATCGGATCAGCGACGACGAAACCGACGAGGAACCCGAAGAAGAACCAGATCCAGACGAGAATGACAACAGTGAGCAGAAGAATTCGGAAACGTATCGCATAATGGAGGAAAAGAAAAAATTGATAATCAGCAAAATACGACCTTACAGCACGGGTACCAAGCCTGACATCCTTCAAACGTATATTGATTATAACTCGGCCGAATTGATATCTCAGTACCTCGCGTCTACTCGACCGTTCTCCCAGAGCTTCGATCGCTACCTACAACATATCCTTCGAATTCTGACCGAAAGCTCGATAGCGATTCGAACGAAGGCGATGAAGTGCCTAACGATGATCGTCGAAGCTGACCCGAGCGTCCTCGCTCGAATGGATATGCAAATAGGTGTTAAGCATTCGTTCTTAGATCATTCGACGTCAGTGCGCGAAGCAGCGGTCGATCTTGTCGGGAAATTCGTGTTAAGCCGACCCGAGCTTATCGACAAGTACTACGAGAAATTGCTCTCGCGTATCCTGGACACTGGTGTGAGCGTGAGAAAACGCGTAATCAAGATACTCAAGGACATCTGCATGGAATTCCCAGATTACGAGAAAATCCCCGAAATATGCGTGAAGATGATCCGTAGGGTCAACGACGAAGAAGGTATCAGAAAACTGGTAATGGAAGTCTTTCAAAACATGTGGTTCACCCCAGTAAAGGAGCGTCCGAATCTCGACACGAAAGCACTGCTCCGTAAGGTGATGAACATCACGGACGTCGTCGCGGCCTGCAAGGACATCGGGCTCGAATGGTTCGAGCAGCTGCTGGTTAGCCTGTTCAAACCCAAAGAGGACAAGGAGGACAGTACAAAGTTGGTGACGGAGCCGCCTAAAGCCCTACTTACCGCATGTAAGCAGATCGTCGATTGCTTGATCGAGAACGTTCTCAGGCTCGAAGAGACAAATTTCAACAGCTCAGCCGAGCTCGACGATAATCAACAGAAGCGCGGCTCCTCTCAGAGGCTCGTCGCGTGTCTTACAACTCTCTATCTCTTCGCCAAGATCCGGCCACAACTACTGGTGAACCACGCGATCACCTTGCAGCCGTATCTCAGTCTCAAGTGCCAGACCCAGGGTGACTATCAAATCATCAGTAGCGTCGCTCACACCCTCGAGCTCGTCGTCCCCCTGATGGAACATCCGAGCGAAACTTTCCTCGCCCAACTCGAGGAAGACTCGGTGAAGTTGATTTTACAGCATGACCGGTCGGTCGTTGCTAGCTGTCTCTCCTGCTTGGGATCCATCGTCAACAACGTAACGCGGAACTTTAAATTGATTCGCGATTGTTTCAACAAGTACTATGGCTCGATGACTTTGTACAAGAAACACTACGAAAAGGATCCAAACGATCCGATAATCATGAAAGCCAAGCCGTTCTTCCGACGCGCGCTATTTACCGTAGGTTTGTTGCTCAGGCACTTTGATTTTACGGATCTGCAGGTGATTGACGGTTTACCTGAGAACATCAAGGACCAGGTGTTCGAAACACTCAATTTCTTCGTGAACCAGGTGCACGACGACACTCGACAATTCACCCTTGCCGCAATCGGATCTCTCTGTATAAGACATTGCGAGTTCATGATGCTACCTCAACTCGAAGAACTTTATCATTACTTTTTAACCTCGGAGCTCGCTCCAGTACTGATGCGGGTCCAGGTGCTCAACAACATCGAGCTCTACCTCGCTGAAGAGGAAAAGCGTATGATCAAACAAGATCTTGAGTGGGCGAAAATGTCGAAGCAAGAAAACTTAAAGGAGATGGGCGACGTGTCTTCGGGTATGGCCAGTACCGTGATACAACGATACCTCAAACAAATTCTCGAATCGTTCCTGCACGCGAGTATAAACGTAAGGCACAACGCGCTCAAAGTCATTCAGTTGATTCTCGCACAAGGTTTGGTGCATCCGGTGACGATAGTACCCTATCTTATATGCATGAGCACCGATTGCGAAAAAATCGTGAGCCACAGCGCGGACAAACAACTCCAAGACATCGAGAAAAAATATCCGGGTTTCGTGCACACTAAGGCTCAAGTTGGCATTAAACTCAGCTACCGATTTCAAAAGATACTTCAAAAGGAATCAAATCTCGTTAGAGGCATGCGTCTCAAAGAAGGCGAGTATCCTTCAGCATTGAATGGCTTTCTCTACACCATACTCCGTAATACAAAGCAGCAACGCCGTGCGATCGTCCAATCGTTTCTTAAACAATTCGATGAAAGCGCAAAAACGAGTCTCTCACAGATGCTTTATCTAGCCGACAATCTCGCGTATTTTTCGTATCAGGTTCAAGACGAGCCACTTTTTATTATTCACAATATTGACATTATTATCTCAATGTCTGGGACGAATTTACTGCAAGCGTTCAAGGAGGCTCTACTGCCTAAAGAGGGTGGCTCGCTGCAACATCAAATGCAGGATATGTCACTGCAGCAACCCCAACAACCGATTCTGCTACAGCAACCCCAGCAATTACCACTGGAATTACAACCCCATCTGCCTCTTCAACATCCGGTTGAACAACAACTCAGTCATCATCATATGCAGCAACATCAAATGCTCTATCCACAGGTAATCGATCAATTTATACATCAATTCTTTTAATTTCATATAATTGAAGTAAAATAGGCTTTAACCATAAAATAAAAAAATTTATTTGATATTATTTATTTATTAATTGGTCATAGGCATGAATTCTAAAATGTAATTTGCATGTATGCGAAACAAATAATATTGCAGTGCAAAGTTTATTTATAATATATTATTTATTAACATTTTACTAGGTTTATATTGCTCGATTGTATAAATTTTGTGTAATATTATAAACAAATTTTTTCAAATATAACTTTAAATTTACCTCTGGAAAATGGTTTATATAGAATATTTATACATAAGTATACTTATATTTTGTTAAATTAAGATATAGTTTATATGTCAGTAACCTACATTATCGACCTAGAGTTCTTGAAATCTGAATTTTTCATATTTACAATTAGCGAGTGTTTTTTATTCGATTCAAAATTTATATTGTATAATTTATTGCATTGAACGCGATCGCGCCTTTTGAATAATAGTAAATTCATAATTTGTATGTCTAAACAAATAATTTAATTTCAAGTTTTTTTAATGAAAAGTTGATAATAAAATGTTGTGGAATACCAATTTTTAATTACAATTTTTAATTAATTATTAGCAATATTACACTATTTTTCGTTTTTACTGTGAAGATTAATAAACATTTTAATGAAATTTGATATTAACAAAATTATAATTGCAGAATCCAGAAATGATGATGGCGGACGAAGTACCAACAATCGGGATTCCAGCGGTGCCACAACCTCAACAACCTCATCATTCAACGCAGCCACTTTTCGGTCCAGATGGTATGCCACGACCTGAGCAGTTGCTCGCTGCGATTGAGGATGAAGAAGACGACGAAGAGGACGAAGAAAAGGTGTTGGAAAGGCTACCCATAGATACACGACTTCTTCGGGAGTATATCACAGCAAGTCAAGGTTTCCTCCTCCTCTTAACTTTACGGCAACACTTAAAAGATCTCTATGGATTCTCGGACGCCAAGATCAGTCAATACTCGCCCTCTGAGTCCGCCAAGGTATACGAGAAGGCCGTAACTCGCAAAAACAACCAAATGTTCAAGCCGAAATCAACACTGCAAAGGCTTAAAGAAGATAAGCAGGACGATCAGGAGCTTGACGAAGAAGGCAGACGACAACTCGTTCGAGAATATCTCGATTTCAAACAACTGATGCTCAAGATTGATCCGGACGAGCCGGACGAGGATGAGGAAGGTGGTACACATACAAGGCGGTCGGCGGGCCACGATTCAAGTAAACTCGCCAATTCGTCCGAGCCCGACAGGCCCGAACCGACCGTCCAGTATCAGGTGCATCAAGCACCCGAGCATCCGAATAACTCGATGAGCCCGGGTCCTCCTCGAGTACCTAAATTAACGATACACGCAAGCCATCACCATCCGAGTACCGAAAAAGAACACCATCGTAAGCACCGTACGCACAAAACGGAAAAGCCCAAGAAGCACAAGAAAAAGAAGAGGAGAAGATTATCGGACAGCAGCGACAGCGCCGATGACTGCAGCGATCCCGACTTCCATGTGTGAGTAGCCGTGGCTATCAAGACGGTCCCGACACTTTGTACTTTTTCCCCGTTCTGGCTTATCCTCTTCTCGTTTCTTTTCCATTGTGCCGGTGCTGGACGCTCGGGTCTCGCCTAGGCCCAACGACGTTTGTCTCTGTACATAAACGAGAAAGGAAAAAGGAGAGAAAGAGGGAGAGTGTGAGACAGACGGAAAAAGCAAAAGAATGTGAATGAGAATGAGAGAGAGAACGAAAGAGAGATATATACATTTTAAATACTACAGATGCTAATTGTAATGACGACGAACTGTTGCTTATCATTTCGAGCGGGTACGCTCAAAGATATTAAAGAAAAAAAGGACCAGCCGATGCTCGACACCATTTTTTAGATTCGTTTAACGAGAGTATGCGAGTGAGAATGAGCTTCTGTAGCGAAATATATAGTTTTCAATTACTGCGTCTCTAGGGATGAAATTCAATGAAAACGGTATATCGTTGGGTTACTTCTTGAATCTTAGAAGATTAACTATTGTGGGATTAGTTGGTACGAACGGTAAAAGACAACTATGATGAACGATATACAGAGACGTGTTGTTTGTAAAAAAATTAAGACATATTGTGTACATAATGAAAAAAAAGATGGAAACAAAATATGACAAATCTCTGACTAAAGTATCTTATTTTCTTACACAAAATAAAACGTAGTGGAGAATCATTGCGAAGAAATACTTAAAAGCGTTTTTTTTCCTTTGTAATATTATGTATTTATTGTTCAAGAGTTTACTTTCTTCGCTTTCCCAAGTATATGCATACTTTCAATAAAAAAGAAATGAAAATAAAAGATAAAAAAGTATCTCCGCACTCTCGTCTTTGATGTATACGTTATATTATTGTATTTAACATTTTAACGAGATTAGAAGTGAGCCAGGAAGAATCTTCGCCCTGCGAAGATTCCTGCTAGGAAGAATACAGTCGCGATGATTTCAAAATACAATATTTTATTTATTGTCTTGCTGGATCTTGTGCATTTTTACATTTCGTAGCGTTTACAAATACTTTTTTTTAATAAGTCGCGTATGTGGTATTACACGATAGTTAAAAGCAAAAATGAAATCTAACAATATTTTTGTTGAAAGAAAAATACTGAATAATCGTGCCGAATCGAGGCCGTTCGGACGAATTTTAATATCGAAATAGGTAAGTGGCTGGCTATTTCTATTCGAGCTCAAACAAACATTTTCTTGGAAGCCCAACGGACGGCCGGTGATGAGCTTTTCCATTATTTCTTTTCGAAAAGCGTGCAATGGTAGGACTATAAGAGTGTAACGAAAAATTTTCGAATAGAGGAACAAAACTTGATAAATACGCGCGAAAGTGTTGGAAGTTGAAAGGTTGATAAGGCAAATTAATTGAAACGGCGATTAAATGGGAAGAGTTATGACTGTACAAATTTTCACGCGTGTATATATTTATTAAATCGGATAATCAGAAAATGAAAAGTAATAAGGGCGCCGATCATAAAAACTAAAACTGAATATAAATAAATAAATAAATAAAAATTAACTGAAAGGTTATATATACATATACAGTATATATGAGGGGAAATGAAATAAAAAAAATAGGTATATTGGGTGTAAAGAGTGACTGATCAATCGTGAGAAATAAATGAAAAATAAAATATGAGTGCGTGCGTGACAACGGTAGGAAAAGGTAAGGAGAGAAAGAGACGGTTTATTTAGTGTAATAGATGATTAAAGAAAGATAAAATAAAGAGAGCGTTTTGTTTTACACTTTACCTTTTCATTGTAATAAACCTTTTAGGAAGTACAGTAAATTCTAAATAATTATATTTCTACGTACATATAATTTAAAAGTTAAGGGCTCTATTCGTACATAAGTATTTCCATGAGGTAGTCGATCGTATCGTGTCGAGTAAGGTCCCAAAAATGAAATGAAATTAAAAACATGAAAACGGCAAAAAAAGAAAGAAAAGAAAAGGAAGTTAATATAATTATTTGATATAAGTACCCTATTCGACGCAATAAGAAGGCTCGCGCTTGTATTATAACATTATCACATAACGCATAAACTATGTTTTTGTATTTGATAAGCTAACGAAGGAATATCAATTAACGAGCAGGTTCATAGAAAGTATATTATATATAAATATATATATATCTATATATAGACATATAAATATATATATATTTGAGTAAAACTGTCCAGTGTTAATGTTATCCATAACGCAATAAGTTTGTGTGTAGCGATACCTAAACAAAAAACTACAGAAAAAAGAAATCACGTAAATACACAAAGTCGTTGTAAAATTTAACAAAAGAAGAAGATATGAAAGAGAATGAGAGGAATAAAAAAATTATTACGGCGAAGTGAAGACAAAACGGCAGTTCTGGATAAGACTTAACGCTCGTTTACTCATAACTTATTATGTACATCGTCTGAAAGAAAAAAAAAGGTACGTTCATAAAGAAAAAAAAATAAACATAAGCATATATCAAAGCGTTGAGTTTTTTACATTATCGTTCCATCTTCGCTTATTCCTTTAAAAATCCTTATCTTGTTTACTATATTATATTTATGTACTTAATTACGTTATCATTAGTGATCTTGAAACGAGGGAATGTCAAAGCTTTTCCAGGTTACAACTGTTCTGAAATCCGATAAATTATTTTTGTTATTTCGTCGAGGATTTTTATTTTTATTTTATAATACCTCTTTGGCAAATCTTTGATGTAAGAGACGCTACGAGTTAATTTAGGTTCTGCGATAGTTTTATGCTTTTCTTGCCACGCTATTGTCTCTTTAAACAAAGTTGATTCAGTTATTCTTGGATAATCACGATGGATCATTTGCATCGGATGCTTTTGATGATTGGTTTTTGACGCGCAAACGCTTTTCCTTTTTTCAATATATTCTTGATCTCGTGCTCTAAAAATTTATTAAATAATAATAGATCAAAAAATTAATATTTTATTAAATAATGATATTGAAAGTAGACTAATATTAAAATTATAGAACCTTTGGTAAATCATTGAAGATTAGACTACCGAAATTATAATAATTTCTATCATTAAATAATTAATTGTTATAATAAACATACCTATATATTTGAAAAATAAGGGCCGACATGGAAGACGGGACTCTATTAACTTGTTCAGTTCTTTCATCTTCCTTTTTTTCCAAATTCTTTTTTTCCTTATATTCGGCAACAAGCTTTTTAATCTTGTTAGCACGCAGTTGTTGACGTTTTTGATTCAGTTCCCTTCTCGCCCTCAAATTCATCATAATTTGTTTCTCTTCGGCAGCCTTGAGTTTTTCTCTTTCTTCTTTCCACTTTTTGACCCTCTCCTTTTTCCTCTCTACTTCAGCTTTTTTGTGCTCGGCGACTCGAAGCAGGTGATTATCGTCTTTATTATCATCCTCAAATTTCCGAGTCTCGATTTTTGCGAGACGTTCGGTTTCACGGCGTTTACGCCAATCTTGTACAGCGAGCTTTTGCTTTTCTCGAAGGTCTAAGTAAGTTTTGTACCAAGCTTCGTGATTTATAATTGATTCGCGCGATAAATCAGGACATTTTCCTTGGATCGCTAAGACTAAACTCGGGATGGTTTTGTGCTTCTTTCGGTATTTCACGAAGAGGAGATGATCTTCTTCCGACCAACTACCCGTGTGTCCTTTTTTCGAATAAACACGAAAAAAATTGTGAAAAAATTAAGGTAATAAACAAAATTAAAAGATCTTTTTTTAATTGTAGCTTTTCAAAGCTATTATTTATTATTTATAGTTTATTAGATATGATGATTTGACGGCCAGATTATACGAAATAAAATGTGATCTTAAATATTGATTAAATATATTTATTTGGGATAGATTTTTATCTTTTTAACTATATACATCTGTATTTTTCAAAAATATTGTTTTAAGTATCTCTGAATTTAAACAATTCAAATTTAAAAACTTGCCAAGTTAATATTGATTAAATTTTTAATATCATTTCTCTGCTTTTCATTCAATGAATTTAATACTTTTAATTGTTTTAAATATACCTGTTTTAGCAAGCAAAGTGCAGAAATCCTCCGCTTCATCGTAATCGCATTCTTTAACAGAATCTTCTTTTTGTAAACGAGGTTTGGATGCAGTCGTTTTATTATACTGAAAGTTCTCCGTTGAATTAAAATTCTTATGTTTACGAATAATTCGAATTAATGCGTTTAAATCGGCATCTAAGCTATTTTGCTCTTCAATTATAGCATCCGCGTTGTTGCTATTTACTTTAAAATCTTGTATTCTCTTCCACAAGGATTGTAGTTTCACTTTGAAACTTTCGATGTCTTTTAAAAAAATAAATAATATTTAAAAATATTTGAAGAAATGAAACAAATAAGAGACAAATAATATTATACCGATTTTTCCAACGTTTTCTTTGGTCACCATAGATTTTAATAATTTCAATTCTTCGTAAATCGCAGTAATTGTTTCTTTAAATGCATCTGTCAACTTTTTCCTAAATTTATAAAAATATCTCGTTTTTTACTCGGTATTCAGTACATATTAATTTAAAATCGAAACTTTTTTTGGTTACCTTTCACAATCATAGTTGTCAATGTCTCGTTTGATTACGCGCCACTGTTCAACGTCATTTTTCGAATTAACGATAAAAGTTTCAACGGATTTTTCAATTAAACATTCTTGCTGCTTCAACTTTAAATACAATTTAAAATGTTGACTTTTCAAATAACTCGTCATTTTTTCATTTTCGCTTAACCTATGTAAATCGAACCCATGGAACTTTTGGTTATGGTTTTCACATTACGTTGCCATGGTAATTAGTAAATAAGAAACTGACAAACTGTCGTCTGTCGAAAACGAGTAAACGACCATCAACTGGGTATAGAGAGTGTTGAAGAAAAACAAAAGTACGTGCTTAGAACTTATTTTTTATATTACAAGTGATTTCACATTTTGTCTATGAGCGATATACACGCACTTTTACATTATTTCAAATTATCCATGCACCCACACCTACATGCGTTAACGAGCAGTTTATTTATTATTATTTTTTTCAGTAAGTAACATAAAATACTTTATACAAGATGTACAAAAATATGATTGGCATCCAGTTCTTTTTTTAGCAATCGTAATCTTTATCGACTTACAGTAGCGTTATACACAAATAATATTAAAAACGACATTTTTTAAAATTATTTTATACATACTTTTTTTTACTTCAGTTCTTGTTTAAGACTTTGAAAACATCAGTACTTCTAGCGTAACGACAGTTCTAATTCTTAATCGAATTTTTCTATCGATAACAATGCTATTTAATCAAACATCGCATTGATGCCGCTTCTTTTTTCCAAGTCGATTATCGGGTGCAACCCTGTCAAAGTTTGTACAACCTCTAAATATATATTTATATATTCCGTTAATTCAAAAACAAAGTGAAAAAATAAACTTAAAGCATGTACGGAAGATAAAAAGTTTGGGTATACAGTTCGAATTTTATCACTGTGACTAGCTCGCTACTGATGAAAGTCCGGTTAATATGGAAGAGTGTGTAAAAATCCGTTTAGTTATTTTAATTTCTTTTGTACATGTTTGTATAGAACACAAGTCGCCAAAGTATGTTATTTTTGTTTACTCTGGGTTACGTGGATGTAAAATATCCACAATTTCAACAGATTACTACTCATTGCATTGAATGAAGAAAAATTAATTGAATACCAATCTTTCTTTTTTTGATCCGACTAGAGGACTTTTGTCCTTAACAATTTCATAATAATAAAAAAAAACAAGAAAAAAATATAAATATAACGGCTTACAATGAAGTCTTCAATTTGTTTTTGACAACTGAGAATTGCATGTATAGAATTACATTATAATGCTCTCATGGGCATCCAATACAACACACGCACACGAAAAACTATCACGTACTTACATAGATAATTAAGTCATATATTGCCCGTGTCGAAGTTTCCCTATCCACTATAAAGAAATTTTATAAATTTCTTGAAAGATAGAGGATGGACGTCCGTTAAATCTCTCTACACTAATACTTTAAACTGAATCATAATTAAACTTTCGTCATTGAGCAATTTTAGTCTCGGTTAAAAATATAAATCTTGCATAATTGATTAAACTAACAATGTTAATACAATTACATTTTATCTATAACCGTTTTTTTAGTATCACTTAATGTTAAAAGTTATATCGACTCTCATTTAAAATGCCAGTGCAGGAGGGAAATCAATCGATGAGCGACAATTAGACGCCCCAACGTAATATGGACCGAACGCGGATCAACGCTTTTTTTGATCAGGATATCGTACAGGAGTTTCGACCAACGCAACTCGTACGCGAATCATTAATACTTCCGGACGGTGAGCTACCAGGTGTCGAAGAACCTCCGCTGCTAAGACTTGACCCAGTAACGAAACGCAACTTACGGTGACCGAGATTCAACGATTTGATGGTGCAAAGAGTTCGACTGCCGCAGGACGTGTGACGGCGCGGTCGCTGCTGCGGTACAGTTGTCATGGCATAGGATTTTAAATGAGATTTTATAGATGTAGGTAAAGGAAGCTGTTCTATTCCATAAACTGTTGTTCTTGCTACAATTGCACGGCAAGCTAATTCTTGAAGACTTAGAACTGAAAGAGTAATTTAAGATAAATTATGCATGAGTATTTATATTTATTTATTTTATAATACACATTCGTTCATAATATTAATTATTACCTTTGTTGGATCTCCAAAGACGCTCCATACCATTACGATGAAGCGCCATTCGAGAAAGTTCAGAGAAGCTCTCTCTTATATTGAAGTCGCACAATGGAGATACTTCAAAGAAAGCCATGCGGTTCTTAGCAGCATATAATTCAGCATCCCTTTCACTTACTTGTCTTTTGAAAGCCAGATGAAGGCGATTACCAACCAAAACTTTTGGAACTCCGGGTGCTTGCTATTTACAACAAACATTGGAAAATAAGAATGTGCATTCTATTATTTAAAAATTGATTAATTTAATACATAATATTAACTTAGTGTTACTGAATGCAGCATCTAATAAAATTCTATTTACCTCTTCAACTTCTTTCAACCACCGATCTATTCCATCGAATGACCACTTATTGGTAATGTCGTAAACTAAAAGAATTCCTTGGGCTCCTCTAGAATAAGATCGTATAATGGTGCAGAAGCGTCCTTGGCCAGAAGTATCCCACAACTGTAACTTGACCCTCTTTCCATCCAATAAAATAGTGGTAGTTTTGTATGCTGTTGATGAACATTGAGAAATTAAAACAACCGTCACTCTTACAGACTTCTGAATATTGATAGGACAAAAGTTAATCTTACCACTACCACTGCAAAATGGGGATTCGAAAGCCCCATCTTGAAGCCCACTGAGTATCTCTTGTTTACCTACGTCGCTGTCACCAACAAGAAGGAACTTGAGCAAGTAATCGTATTGCTTCTCCTGTCTAGGCTTAGTGGCATTGTTATTGTTGTTGTTGCTGGAGCCATTAGAGGCATTGACAATACTATCCTCTCCTGCAGCCATAATAGCCTGGAGATGCAGAGCATACTGCAAGCTCTTACGATATCAATAACAAAATTTCGCTTATAGCTAACTTGCTCGTCGTTCACCTGTCGAGAAGCCTCGAACGTCCTTGAGGAGAGAGAGAAAGAGAGAGAGAGAGAAAAGAAAAAAAAGGAAGAAAAATATCTGGCAAGGCGGACCGGTCGAGGGTAGAGCCCCCTCCCTAAAGATCCGCGTTTTACACCGTCACCATGCCTAATTTCGCTCGGTCGATTTCACCATCGGGCGATCGCGTCTCATTAGAATGCCTAAGAGCGGAACGACGGCGCCTACGATTATCAATTACCGAGAAAGAAAGGGGAACACTCAAGACTAGAGAGTATAGTGCGCTGTCTCGTCAATCGTCATGGCGCAGCTGCACACACGCACCTACACAAAAACATACCTAATACCTATAGAGTACAGACACATACACAAGGTACAAATGACACACGAACACGATTCACAAATGAATACAGGACTTACGTGTGCAACGCAACTGTTTGGTGCACTTAATTAACTTTTTCCATTTCGACGACTTCAGGTTTGTTTACGCGGAAGCGAGCGTTTCGACGTTAAACCGCGAACCTCACGAAAGCCGAGTTTTGCGATTATTCTCTCCTTTCTTTTTACACAAATCTCTGATTTGTATATGTGTGTGTGCTTGCCTGTCTATATGTACATGCGTGCGCTTTCACGGAGTCAAATGTGTGTGGGTTATGTCGGTGTAGCTGTAGCTCCGTCCTCTTTTATCACATGAAAACAACGTCCTTTGCACGAATTGCGTTACACGATTGTATATTTACTGCGCGCATGCGTTCGTGCTTCTTTCGCGTCGCTGCTAGATGACGCTTACTTACCCCCGCGAAAAGTTTTTATTTTTGAAAATACTTACATCAAATGAACTTTTTGGGTAGCATCAACAAAATAGTTAATTAGAATTAAAAATTACTTTTTTTAAGTTGTACAATCAACTGTCAGAAGATCTCTGTACCCTCAAAATTAAACGAATTTGGTATTAAGAATAAACTAAGCATTTGGATCAAGAATAATACTAAAGGTATCAATAAAATATACAGTGTTTTTCAATAATTTTTTTTGTAAATGATCTTAAATACGCATTAGAATTAGTAAATAGTCGATTGTTAAGGGTCAATAATAAATAAATCCAATTTATTTATTTAAGTGCACAACGTTTTGTCTGCCAGGTTTGCAGACCTCTTCAAGTGCTCAATATTGAAAATGTTACAACCCAAGTGAGCTTTGTCGAATAACATTTGACACGAAATCAAACGAGTATTTATACAAAATCAAAGTAGGTGTGACTTTATAAACGATACGTCATAGTTTGTGTACATTTGTCTCTTTAAAATCTTTTATTCTCTTAATCGTCCAATTATGATGATTGATATGTAGCATTTCCGAAATGCTGACATTATTTTTGCATCTTCCCAGTTAAAATTTTGATTTACGTTATTTAAAATATGTGCAGTAACAACAGCTTCTGGATTTTTATTGTTCTGATGTTCTTGTATTCGATATAATAAACTTAAAACAAATTAAGGGTATGTCGGAACCTAAAATAGCAATTTTCTTAATTTTTTTAATGTAATGAAGATCCTTTTTTCAAAAAACGGACATCGTCAGGCCTTCGAACTTGCTTTTATCATTATTTATTATTTATTATTAATTTGTGTACGGGTAAAGACCCATTACAAATGACCATGTTGGTCGATTGAAAATTACATTTAATAACATTCGGAGTACATATAATCATTCTTGTTTAAATAACTTGCTTTTATAATATATGTGAATTTTCTCAAAAAATTTAGTTAAAATTTGAACATGATTTTTTAAATGAAAATATTGCTATTTTATCGATTGAAAATTACCGACAAAACATCCCTTATTTATTTATTAAAAAAAATTATTTTTTGTTAAACATTTTGATAAAACTTCCTTAAAGAATTTTTTCAGATTTTTAAATTAGTTTTTTTAACAAAACTTTTGGGTTGGAAACAGTAGATCCCTGTAATTTTGTCCGACATGTTCTTAACCTCTTCATTTTCAGTGTTTTTTCAAGTAAACTGATATTAAAAAGTGTATAAAAAATGTTCCAATTAATACTTTTTATCTCGCAATTGCAAGATTATAATAGTTTCCAGTTTAGGAGTTGCTAGAAAAATTTATTAAATATCTTCCAATAGGTACTTTTTTAATCGTGAAAAAAACTAAAATTCACAAATTTATTATTTTATTTAAATTTTAATAATTTTTTTGGATTTGGACGTTAAAAAGATTAATAAAATAATTAACATTACACCGTTTCTCAAAGTGTAGTTTGAGTACTTCTTGAATTCCATGTATACCTACTTCAATTTAAAATTATGAACTGTTCTAAGTAACATGTATGTTTTAAGGGGGTGGCTTACCCGATGGATTACCGACCGAGCCAGAAAGGTAATGATTACATTTATTTAAAAAATACGTAATTTTATGCAAAACTCGAATACAGAAGCACTAACTCATTCAATAATAAGTCATTCTACAAAGTTCCAGGTCAATAAAAACAAAGACACCCTATTTTTTAGGTGTCTTTGTTGTATTGACTTAAAACTTTGTAGAATGACTTATTATTTAATTATTTAGTGCTTCTGTATTCAGATTTTACATAAAATTGCGCAGTTTTTTAAATAAATGGAATAATTATCTTTTTTGCTCAGTCGGTAACCTACCGGGTACGCCACCTCCTTAAATGTAAATGTTAAATTTATAACGCTTAATTAAATATTAATAAAAAAGGACTATCGGCTTAAGGTAAAGGGCAAGAAAAACGATGTGTGATATAACCGTCGTAAGCAGTATTTATTCATTTATAATAATCAAATCAGGTATTCGGGCACTGTATTCTTAAGAAGACGGATTCGATCGCTTAGCGCTCGATAGAATTACAACGTCGAACGCGCATTTTTTTTCACGATCTTAGCCAAATCTTCCCACTTCTCTCTATCACACTTTACACACACGCGCACACCTTTATCTTTATCGTCCACCTTCGAACTTGTAATTAATTGTTGCGTTACAATAACGAGTTAACGTAACGTTGCGTTACCTCGTCGAAACGCTGCTCCCCTTACAGTTAAAACCGTATTTGCATTTTTTATTATTTTTATTTCATTTTACTTTATTATTATCCGTGGCAAATCGGATGAGGCTATACAAGGCGTTTTTCACTCTCAATTCATATTAATCGTCGTACCTACGTCACCAAGATCCTTATTTACTTTTGTCTGTATTCCGTTTTATTTTTTCTGTAATGCCTCGTTTCGTAAATAACAAAATTGTCGATACTACGTTATTTGTTTACATTTTTTTAAATTTTTATTTAATTTTATTTATTTTTTTCATATAAATCACCGCACATGAGGGATATATATATATAGGATTCAACTAGGAGGTAAAATGCGGTTGGACGTAACGAGAGTATACACATTTTTTGCGTTTTGTTTAATGCGTGTCTCCAGTTTATACATATTTACTAATAGTTATGCCGCGCGCAACGGTACGAATAAAGAGATCATGTCGCTCGTAACGTGAGAGGGATACATCAAGGCATAAAAATCGCAATACCTTTCGCACCCTCTCCGTCCGTTTATAATCCTACAATTTTTCTTATTTTGTCTTTTATATAAACCACCCATTTATACATTTATACACCTAGGATGCCTTTTTTATTTTATTTATCTTTATTTATTTATATGTTTAACGTATTGTTTGCCATTCTTATTTTTTTTCTTTTTGCCTTATTTATTATACATATGACATTATGCTTGAAAAAAGAAACGCACGCGATAATAGTGGACAAGATTCTTGTCGATGCATACCATAGGTATGTATAATGCAGTATGATTCGTTTTGTGGCGCTACATCACGAAAAACGTGCGAGATGCTCGATTGATCGACCATTTTAAATTTTAGATACAATTTGGAATTTTGTTATAACAACAAATGCAATCTTAATGTTTACTACAACATTGATAGCGATAATTCGAAATAAATTATTGCAAAACAATATAGAAAAAAATAGAATAACAGTTACGATTAGTCAAATGTTTATATACATTGATGAAAATCGTAGCAGATAAGTATACATTTTTAAAAATTAATCAGGGTATTTCTTTGATTCGATTTAAATTCATTTCATAATTTCAATTAATGTTACGTTATTAATGAAGCATATTATATACAATAAACAATTTAGACTACAATCAATTGTAATTTCTTTACGTCTTTATAATAATATTTGATTACCAAACAATTGGTAAGCCGATGAATTCTGTCCATTTTCAACAGAAATGTAAAAGAATCGTCAAGTATAGCAATCAATCATAACAACGCGCGCGATTCTTCTTAAGAATTGAAGCAGTCACATTTCATATTTACAATGTCGTACTTTACAGCATCGATTGCCACTACATGCTAAATATTCGTCGAGACACCGCTGCTTACAACTCCGTCGTATTTCATTCTCGCGTGATCAGCGTGCGTTCAAATGAATTCTTTGTCACGTTTAGAACCAAATGACAGTGCGAAAGTTAATGGTATATTCAATGCGACAATGATGAAGCGAAACGGCAGTGAGATAATGATTATGCAAGAAAAAAACATCATACCCGCACAAGTTTACAAACAATTGCTTTTTCTTGTAATTATAACAACAAACAGATAGTAGGGTCACCACAATAAAGATCAAGTTTTTACCTTATCTTTTTTCCAAAATAAATTCGTGTCAATGTCAATTTCCAGTTATCGATTGCTAACCATCGGAAGAAACTTACCGTCTGGAGAAAGTCTTTTTTTAAATAGACGCTCGGTGTTATTAAATTTAAAATTATTAAACGATTCGGTGACTCATGCAAAATACAGTAGATTTTATAAAAAAGATTGTCGACATAAATAAACATTTATAGAACGCAAGGGCAAATCTTATAAACCGATAGCTCGGTTTTTCTTTAAAAAATAAAGTATCAAGTATAACAGCAACAAAAAAAGAAACGTATGTGCATGGGAAGATACGTACATATTACATACATACACCTGTAAAATGCATTCGCATAAATTTGTACATGCACACAGAGAACGCGACAGCTGATCTAAAAAAAATCTTATCAATCATCATAGAAATAGAAAATGTACATAGCTTTTCGTTTTCGTGCATTGTTAAAAAATGAATATGATTTAGAAACGTCGTATTTCCCGAAAGTTGAATTATTTACAACCTTTTTATTATTACGATAAAAGGAATTGTTATCTCGCGTCAACTATGCACATCTTCGATTGCTTGATAATGACATGACTTTTTAAACAACCAAAAGAAATAAACAAAGAAATGCAAAAAAACATTTAGTCGCACATTGTAAAAATGCTCTCTTTTATCTACGTGTATTATTACCGTTTTTTATAAGCTTTCTCACTAAAAATTTGTCTACACGTTGATTTTACAATTCCTCGTTTACAATTTCCTAGCATTCACCGCTTATATAAATGCGAATAAAATTATGACTTTAGTTTAACTTGTGTGTTTTATATATCTCACTCGGTCGCTCGCTACTGAAACTTTTAGTCTTCGAGTGTGTGTATGTCCACCTCGTGCGGATTGTGTTTACTCGTCGCGAGTCCTAGTCTAGCGGAGGAAAATTCCGTCGATCTTTTACGACAGTCGCAGACTTTGGATTTCCATTTCTCTTTACACAGCTTATCAGCATTTTCCTTCTCTTTTTTTCCCTCTACGCATGATTGCAAACGAAGCTGCTGGCGCCGATTCAGACTTATTTTTTTTCGTTTCACTTCCGTATTATCGTAAAAACTTTTTAAAACAACCAATGTGACTTACTTGAATAATCGTAAGAAAAACTTTGATAAAATTCAATTTTTTAATTGTTACAATCAAAACGAATAGCGTAAAATTTACATACGTTGTATATTAAAATCTTCTTTTGCTTCAAGTTATTATTGTAGTAAAACACACACAGATATACAATTAATATGAATTTGTATAAATTTCAATAATCGAAACAACATGTAAGTTGAGTATTGTTTCATCCGAGTCGGCGTTCAGCTTTGGTTTGCGGCGCATACATTAAGTGGCGCGTAAAAATCTAAAATACTTGAGAGCTTGTATTATTAATTTGTTTAATTATTATTATTAATTTTTTGTTATTCATTATATTCTTCGCCTTACTTACTTCACATCTAATTTGTCGTGTACAAAGAAAACTCATCTCGACAAAATGTCGCGACGTCAAGACGTTGGATCACAGCCTTATAATTCAATGTCAACAATATCGGCAGATCGCGCGCACGCGAGTATATGTCCAAAGACGCGTTGTACAAGACTCGATCAATCTTGGAATTTCAAGCGTCGCATTTAAAGCTTAAGCAGTAACGAGTTTTAATATTGTCAAACTCGTTACTCCTGATTCAAACTTACAATTATAAATTACAATACAATCGACTTAATTTTAAGATAAGGAAAAGTAAGAAAAAGAAAACAAACGAACACACATCGAATCTCGTATGACAATATTTTTTTTCAAAGCTTTGATGCGCTATATATATTTGTATATATATATACATATATATATATACTATCAGTGCAAAATCGACGCGGTTTACAATGATATAAACTAATGGCAGTAGATTAGCATCGATCGAAACTTGGAGTGTCTCGTACAACGAATCCCAAGACGACACACGAGAGTACAGCTAATGCTCCGATTATCACATGAAATCTTGTATCTCTTTATCACGGTTTTTGTAAAAACGTGATTCGAATGAAACAGATTCTCGGCTGATTATCGTTTACACACATTAAATCCGAACTAATCGGATTTATTTAATATTATTATTAATATTTTTTGTTTCTCGTACAGTCTATTAAGTATAATAAAAGTAAAAAAATTAAAAACAGAGAGAAAACGATTAGAAATTAAAAAAAAGTCGAAGTGTACCGATCTATGTGCCATAGAAATAAATCGGTACATCGGAGATGCAACTGAAAATATACGATGTAATGAATAAAAATGCAAGGGGGACAAGGGTTCGAATGCAAAAAAGTAAAAATTATAATCCACCTGCGCTTTAACAGCTGTATAAGCCTTGAATTAATTTTTGACATTGTCAAAGCACTGAATATTAAAATACAACCAACATCTCTACTACATTTTATAGTCTAAAAATACGCGAATATAAGTATATTTAATTTTGTATATTAGACAAAACAGACGAAACGTAGAACGATATGACGAATTTAAAATGTAAATAGCACATAGTACAAAATTCGATTCTTTGACATATAATTAGTATACCTAATAGTCTACGCAATGTACACGAGTCAAAAAACAAAATTAAAATTAAAACACTATACACAAATTGACGAAAATTAATCCAAGACTTGGTGGACATTTGTATAGGACGATCAATAAGAATACGGGGAAAAGGGCAGCTATGGACAGCTTACATCTCCGCAGCATAGCCCGCTAGGTCCTGCCAGGCTTTATCGATGATTTCTTTATCGACGAGCGACCTGTCGGAGACGCTGCCCAAAGAACCATGGGAACTTTGACTGTCGTGGGAGGAGCCGTTGCTGTGTTGCTTAACATCTTGCAAGCTAAGAATCAAAGAAAACAACGGTAAGATAGGAAAACGTTGTACTTTTATTTGCTCTTATAATCGTTTTGGATTAGACTACCGACTGATACGTTTTGATCAACTTGTGGATTACTTCGTGTATTTGGATAAACTTATTATTATCGACTTTTTAAACTGCATATTTTAACTTTTATTAATTCAGTTAATTAGGAGAAATATTATATTCATTTAATGTACAATAATTGATTATAAAAAATTAATCGTTCAGTTCTTCCCACAATTAATTTGAATTTTTATTGCAACATCTTCTTATTGAGTTAAACACGTAATAAATAATTAAAATTTCCTTTGATAAGATGAGTTATTCAAAACGTAGCGAATACAAGGAAAAATTGTACAATTAGATAAATTAGTTTATAACCTCTTGAGTTTAGTAAACACGAGTATTTTAATAGTCAATAACATTAAATATTTTGAATGTTAACTTCTATGTCGATCTGACAGAGGCCAATGGTAGGAAAAAACTTCATCACTAAAGTGACTTATTTTTAAAGGTAATTCTTTGTTTTCTCTGAATCTCTAAATCTGTTTGTAAAATGGTTTTGTCTTGAAATTTAATAAATTAGCCTGATGAGGTTGGCATACCAAGCCAAAGAAGCATCGCTTAATAAAAAGCAGATTTTTTTGAAAATTGCTATCTTTTTTCCTACATTGGCTTCCTTTAGATCGACACAGAAGTTAACATTCAATAAAACTATGGAGAGTATCAACAATCAAAGTACAACATTAAATATCATATCTTTAATTATTAATATACTGTAAATTCGTTATAATATAATAAGAAATCTCAGTCATTAAGTTTAAATTTAAGTTAATTTTATATTAACTTTTTTTCTGCTGAATTGCCAATATTGTAAATATCTTAAAAATCAAACAAAGTATTAATAATTGTTGTCCATGTATTCGAAGTAATCACCACAGTAAATGCACAAAAAGTATCTGACGAATGCGTCGAATAATGTAATGAAACTACAAATGTGACACTAGAATCACATACGATGAATACGTTTCTTACTACATGCGAGCAGATTGTGTCATCAAAAGAGTCTAGGTTGACAAAAGTCACCTTCAAACGGCTCAATTGATTTGATAAGATGAAAAATGAGAAAAATATATGGTATCTCATTGTCTTCCATGCAGCGAAAAATAAAAGAAAATCTGCGGTAAGCACAAAAAGAAAACAAGGATACGTGAGAGTAGTGACTATATAGATATAAAAAAAGTCTAAATCAAAGGATGAGGAACGATACGAAGCATCCGAACCCGTGGTATAGTCGATGACAACTCTTACCTTAGGCTGTCCCACAGTACTTTCGTGTGGCACTTTGAATTAGCCTTATCGTGATAAGCCGTTAACGGGGGTTCGCATGTATTTGAAATGCTTAGCCGCGCGATCTGTGGATATCGCATTCCCCTGCGTAACGCAACGTTATTGGCGTTTAAAGTGAGGCTGGTGTTGATGTCAGTTAGCACCTCGCGTAATTTATTCGCCAACGTCATCCCTTCCTTTTTCTCTTGCTGCTGCTGCTGTTGCTGCTGTTGTTGAGGTTGCTGCTGCTGCTGCTGTTGAGATTGTTGCTGGGGTTGCTGTTGCTGTTGATGATTTCGGCAACTGGTTGCCTTGCTTGAGCCTCGACTATTGCCGGACGGGCACGTACGCAGACTCAGCGTACCGCTACCCTACCACAAACCAAATGCAATTCTTTTGAAAATGGGTTCTCTTATTTTGTAAGTTTTGTATATTTGAATATATATAATAATTTTTACAAAAAATTATTTATTGTCATTAAAAATAAACTTTTAGTTATAAAATTAAATTTTAAAATTAAAATAAGTATTTTAAATGATTAACTTATAATGCATTGGGTGATTGACCTATTAATATAATATATAATAAACAACTTTCTATTATTTTCATACACATAAATAATATATTTAATTTTTAGGTGCTTAATCTATCCAATGCCGATTACAATTATTGAAGTGTTAGACATTACAAGTTTGCTTCATTATTGACAGCCAGAATGATATTCTTAAATGTTTTACAAATAACATTTTTTTTAATTTGGCTAACTAAAAAATACTTATACTCGAAAACAAAAACTTCTTGGTGATGTAGTAATTTATTATTAAAGAGAATAATATAGGCATAAATAGTTTAAAGTGATGCGTATTAGTTAATCAGTTATATCAAATGATTCAGTTAAACGATTGACTGATCTAATCTTATTCTTGATTCATTACAAATTGATTCTGTTATCCATGTGGCATAGCTACAATATTTCTTATCTGTATGTTACTATCATCACAGCAGATAACAAATCAATTAATTTATTTATATATATATATATTTCAAAAACTGATCAATACATTTAACTATAAGTTTCTTTCATGTAAATGTATATAATTTCAAATCTTTATTTACTTACTAAACTACATTTCTATAGAAAAGATCCAATAATTTAACAAGCATGTGTAATAAATATGTGTACTCCATTATTTTATCTAAGAAATATATATTATTATTAAATTTTGTACCTAATTAATTAATGTTTACTAAGCTTTGAATTTTCCTCTAAGTAAAATATCATGTTTTTTTATAAAATATGATATAACATTGTTTGTTTAGAATTATTTTTTTATATATATTTAATAATTGATTAAAGAATAACCAATTTTCACTGACAAAAATATTTTATTAGAATTTACTATATTTAGAAAGAAAAATTAAATAAAAAATGAAGATTGTTGTATTTATATACTGTATTGTATTTTGACAGTCTATTTTTCTCCGCGTAAATACTGTGTATATATTCGAATGAAAGCTTGAAGAAAGTATCTCATAAGACAGAAAGAAACCAAATGTAACTGACCGAATCGCTGTAATACCGTACCTGGAGCGAATTGGAATTAGTCGGCGGCAAACTCGTGTGAAGAGAGGCCGTAAGGGTACGTAAATCACTGGCTGGTGGTTGATGATGAGACTGTTGATGTTTCTTGTTATCTTGACTATCGGGTGGATTAGGTAATCGACGTCTTAACCAAGCATGCCTGAGCGCTCGACTAGGTGTCATGCGTTGCTCGGGATCCCATTCGAGGCATCGCTCGATGAAATCCAAAAAGAGGACGTCGTCGCACCCTTGCAACGCTCGTTTCAAGCTCTTTGAACCCGGTGGTCCACGGAATTTTCCGCGCCTCGACAGACCACCGCTAAATTCAACCGTACCGTCGGCATTAAAACTAACACCGCTGTAACGCGGATAACCTTTCGTGCTGATGAATTGACGATCGCGTTTGGCTTTCTCGAGGAGTCGGGGTGGTGGCATACCCAACAGCTCGATTATACAAGCTAATTGATCTGGCTCGTCTTCTCCAGGTAGCAATGGGAACCCGGTGAACAATTCGGCTAGGATACATCCGAGTGACCACATGTCGATTGGCATACCGTAGCTCACACCCAGGATTACTTCTGGTGCTCGGTAGAACCGGCTTTGGATGTACGTATATACCCGCTGATTCTCGTAACAACTCGAGCCGAAGTCTATCACCTGTGGAAGTTATAATACCGTTACTCATCTACATCCTTATATCTTACGTACATAAGTGCATATTGTTAACACTATTTAATATTTTTCTGTATCAGGCCTGTCATCGTTAGATTTTTTTATATTTATCATTCTATGATTATATTCAAAACTTATTCAAACATTTATTTAGAATATATTTACGTAAGTTGATAAATTTGTAAAAAAAATTTATGTTGTTTGATGGTGAAAAGAATAAAAAGTAATTTTGTTTCAATTGTAAATATATTAGCAAACGTCAATATCAGCTGTTCACGCGACGAAAGTTTAGCTCGCACGAAACAATGATACTTTTATTTTCATGTACATATCGTTAACTTACTGACAATATTTACATTGTTTCTATTGATTATACTATTTGTTACATTATAAAAGAATTATTTTTCATATCATTTTAAGCGTGAAATTTATTATTAATTTATTATTTAATGATTTCTCTAAATCTTTCCGACAGGTAAATTCAATATTGAAATTTTCACTATACCTGAATTTTCCGAATTGTAAATTATACATTTTTGAGGGAGGTTTTCTCGGTGGGCTTATTTATGACTTTATTATTGTACTAGTATAAGAGACATTTCGAAAGAGACGTCGTGACAAATCGTCCGGTACACACTTTTACAACAAGGGTTCTTCTTTTATATACCTACATAGAAATACCTATCCAGTTACTTTTCCATCTATAAGTTTCAACGTTTTCCGCATACATCCGAAGGCAATGAAAAAATTATCTAAATAATTTGACTTTCTCCAATTCAAACGTTATAAAAAGAAAATTAATTTTCGTCTACAAATTTATTACATTTTCCTTAATTATCATAGTGATGAAATAGCATTTAATTTATATATTTAGCTAATAATTGATATATTTTTTAAAAATCTTATTATATCCTTTAATCATTTTCTTAACATTTTACAACAACACTCTAATATTACTTTTAATTATCTCGCGAATAATTTTGTGTCCTCAGATAAATAAATAAATAAAAAGAGTAATTAAAAATAATAAAATAGCAACTCATTTTATTTTAATAGGGAAATGTTCTTTATTATATATAAAAAAATATTGTTAGTATAATTACACTGGAATTATCTCACAACAGTGTGAAACACTTTAATTCATCGCCTAGAATAACGGTAATTATTAAATTCATTAAAATTTTCCTTAGCACGTCGTATTACAGTAAAGAAAAAATTACGTCTTGAGAGATATCGCAAGTAATTAATTAATCAATAATCATTGTATTTAATTTCTATATAAAATTGTATTAATACAAGTGTCTATATTGGAAAATATAGGTAAAACGGGATAATAATAATTTAAAAAGAATTGTGATGATGAATAAAACAAAAAGTAATAATCCTTTCAAAACTGTGCCAATGGAAACAAATGTTTAATGGCAATAATGATTCGCTCGGGCATAACAAGAATAAATCATTGAATAAGCTTGAAAATTTAAAGAGTCAATTTAATATCGATGCTCTGCAAATATATGGATATATTAAAGTAAACGTTTTATATACATATATACGTATTGCTACCAATGAGTAAACAGTGTGAGAATCACACACCCATATAACGAGAGATAAGCTTTTCGCTCGTGTTTTAGAAATACCGAGCGACAATTTAATATACTTTTATATTATCGCATATGGAATATAATTTAAGTAGTTTAATTTTAAATAACTACGCGATAAATTAATACTCGTCGTAACCAACAACGTTCGTCATTGTTTATATATTTTTTTAAATCGATAAAAATTATGTTGAGACAATTCATAATCAAACATAATGTTTATAACGTTGCACGATCATGCGAAAGAAAATAACTTAACATTTCGGTTATCATATATATATAAGATTGTTAATGAACGATATTTTAAAAATCAATAAATTCTTCCGTAGCGACAAAAGTCAATCTGTATCTAAAATTATAGTCTTACATACTTTATTTGTACATTAAAATTCGATCGTACAGCAACGACGCTCGTATCGAATAATCAATCGATCGACATTCGACGCGTGTGAATGTGTTTGTGTACATAAAAATTTGGCGCGATATGTGTATGAAAAAGAAAAAAAATCGGTGAAACGAAATAACAATACTCGTAACAAGAAAATTGGAAAAGAAACGTCTCTGCGGCAGGTGTTATCGGGCATGCTGGGAAGGGAACACGAGCTTCTCGTAAAAATAGAAACGGAATGGGTTGACGATGTACTATATTAATAGTGACCCGCCGGAGTCGATAGACCGCGGTGCGCTATGCTCGATTCCGTGCGCGCGAGATGACGTCGCACCCGATTTATCGAATATTTTTCACGGCCGCCCACGTACACAGACACACACACACATATATATATATATACATATACCAAATGATTAATATTTTTTGATAACATTTATTCGCCAAGAATATTTTTCTTTGTTCGCTCTTCAAGGGTAATTTGTCACTTTTCGAATGAGCGTTAAGATCGAGCATAGAGAAAGAGAGATTGGATAAAGATCGCATGGGTATACGTTGTATAGTTGTAGTAGGTCGCGAACGTCCTGTGAAATTGGAACAAATATTTTGTGGAGTTGCGGTCGAGGGGTCGATATATATATATATATATATATACATACATTCATACATACACGTACACACGTTAAGGGTGGGCTACTGAATCAAAGCGCTTAAGCTCCTTTAATTGCCTTTTTTTTCTCTTGTCGTCACTGAGATATCTTTTTCAGATATTTCGATGGTCTTCATTGTTTTTTGGGTTATTGGTTAATCTTTCGAGGTTTCACAAAATTAAAATTTTATCGGAAAATATAATTATAACCGATCGATTCCTTAATTGGATACCACGTTGTTCTTTGTTTTTTCTCTCTTGTGTGCTACAGCCGATCAGATATAATTTCAAATTATTTTACGCAAAGTATATGAAATTTTTTGTACTCGAAGATCACAATAAAATTCTGTATCTATGCGTCACGTTACAAGTGTTTTTCCACAAACCTTTTGTCAAAAATAACATTTATACTTTTACATTTATACTCATACACACATACATACATATATAAATAATCGTATTCATCTCTACGTTAATTTAATTAAATCAAATGAAAGTAGAGTAACAAAGGAATGACGGAACGAGTAACTATATTTGTCATGTAACTAATTCTATTTGAAAGCGTAATTATCGACTTTAAAGCAAATCAATAATGAGAAAAAAATCTAAGTAGCTGCAATGTTTTGCAATCGTTAGAAACGCGTATAAGTATACGTACGTATATTATTTTCTTATAATAATGAAAACAAAAAGAAATTCTTAGTCAAATATTTTACCACAAAATAATAATATTTTGCATAATTATATATCAACAAAAAGTGCTCGTCAAACATTAATAACTTTACAAGGTATTATTAATTATCACCAATACTTAGAATATGTATACGTCCATGTATACGCTCATTACGAAGACTATTAATTAAAATAATCACACCACGTGGATCGAAAAAAAAATATCGTTCAATATATACACGCGTAATCATCGTTATATTATCGAGTTTGACTATTCGAACGAAATTTTAAAAAAATTGTGCAAATATTATCGCTCGATGTAAAAACGCGTGTGATTATCATCAGACTATCTCTCCACGTCGAGAGCAAAAAGAGAAGAAAATATTATCCGGGCGCAACTAATCGGACAGCAGACGCGCACCGAGGACGTCTAATACAAATAAAATATAAAAGAGAAAGAAAAAAAAGGATTGTATCTCTATATACATTATCGAGTACAGACACACACACACACACACACACACACACACAGTTGTTGCGCCGACGAAACTTTTCCTTTGCGTTCTCGTTTCCGCGACTAAATAGTCCGAATCGCGCCAACAGGAAGGTAAAATAACTAGTTCGCTACGCAACTAAATAAAAGGTAATAGACGGAACGAGATGGAATCGAACAAAAAAAAAAGCACGCGAGAGCGGGCCCCCCTTAAATAAACTTGTGAGTTTTGAAAAAAAAAAGAGAGGCGCACGATACCGGAACGGTTTTTAAAGCAACAACCAAGAAGGTAAACGACCGAGAGTATATATAAGAGCCGCCGCGCGCTTACGAAATGACCGGCGGCACAGTTTTTCGTCTCGTCGTCTTATATACACCAAATATCACGTGGGCGGGAGCTACTTCGGTTGTACATTCTATATATCTATACTTGCAAGCTCGACATTTTTTTTTCTTTATACGCAGGGATATATCGGTATCGTTTTCTCGAATTTCCTACGAGGAAAATCTCTTACGAAAGCTCGTGCTGCGTTGGAAAGGATGCATTATCGTCGCGTTACGCTAAGACAATTTCATCGAATTGATTAGATATATGTATACTAAACTAATAAAAATAATGTTGCCATATCGACGAGCCGCAAGGAGAAAACAAATAATGTTCCGTTAATTAGACATCGATTTTTTTTTCTTTTGCACACGTCAACTACGATTTTATTATTTTGTCAATATTGTTATATATGATGATATATACGTATCGTGGTTTTACGAGTGTAAATTATACCGCAAAATTATACATATATATTTATTTATTTATTTATTTATTTACCTCGAAACGGTTTGAAACTTTTAATTGCACGCGTAATAGGATACGTAAAGTACATTAAAGCGTAATTATCGCATCGAATGAAGCGTAAAATACAATAAATTAAATGTATACGTACTAAGAAATTAAATATAATTAAATAATAAATTGTAACAAAATATCTTTAGATACACATATATGTATATATACGGTTTCGTACGCATATATATATGTAATTATTTGCAAATTATTATTAGCGACTTGAGAGATACAATACAATAAATATACATCTCATTAAGAGTAATTTAAATTTAAAGATTTGTAGATTTTCATTGATTTTTATTACCAACGTTTAATTAAAAATGATAATCCTACACGAGGACGTAAAAAAAAAGAGAGCATATGATTAATTAACCTTCATTCGTATAACAAGATGACGTTCGAAATGATCGAGTGTATCTATCTAGATGGATGTACAAATGAAGAATCAGTTTGTACAGACACCGTGTAAATATATGATGTAAAAAAGAAAACTATGAAAATCAGCATTCGTCCCTTAAAATAAAAAGACGGGTACCGAGAGGGGAAAAAAAGGAGAGAAGAATGTAAGGCTTGACGCACGTGAAGAGACCGAGACGAGGGCATTACGCGGTGCACGTAGACTACGAGAGTGAGTCAAGCGCGTCGAGTGCAGTGCGCCATATCGAGCCGGAAGTTTTCCGGTGACGCCGTGGAAGAGTAGTATGTACGTATGTACGTATGTATGTATGTATGTATGTATACTTATAGAGTCGAATGAACGAGAGAGAGAGAGAGAGAGAGAGAAAGGGAGAGAAAGAGAGATGCGTTTTGTGGAGACTCATCGATTCGTCACCAAAGCTTTCTCGTGTATATGTAGTTGTTTGCCGGCTTGATAACGAACCCGGCGAAAGACTTTACAAACTACTACATACCAAAAGCAAGTTTCATTCGTCTCCTGGGAAATATATACCGAGTGTCAATACTGTGTGCGATGTCTATAAAGGACACCTCAATCCCTCTCTCCCTCTATGCCTATCTTTCTCCCTTTTCTCTCTCTCTCTCTCTTTCTATCGCTAGATAATTGCCATTCGTTTTTATGACGGACCGGTGACAAGAATTTTCCGCTCATGCTATTCTACTGCCCCTTATTTGTTGTCATTATACTTTTCCTATATACATCTGTATACCGTTGCATCGTCGATCTTCGATTTATATTTATTTTTTTTTTCGAGTTCGTAAATTTCTACAACTATTCAATTTTGTCCGTCCTTTGTCTTTTTCTCTTAATTAGCAAACCAAAACGAGTCGATATCAAAATTAAAATGCCATCAACTTAATTGAATTCATTTGTATGACGATGAGCGAAAAAAAACTTAATTAAGAACGGTGTACGTTACGGAAAAGCTCGTATCAACGATGAATCCGAACTGAATACTTTAATACATCAACGTCAATATATATATAGGTATTCCTCGGTATGAATTATCGAAACGTGTGGTAAAAAAAGTTTTAATAAATATAAAAAGTGTCACGACGAATTTGAAATAGAAGTACTATAATCTTCCGCGAGTGTAGGGTAGGGATACTTTGAAATAGATCGGATAGGAAAGTGTCTCGTAAAACGATAAGATTTATGTACAACTCGGTCGAAATTTATACGTACAATAGTCCGTGTGTAAAAAAAACTAGAAAATTACGCGTGTAATATTAAAAATTCCCTAATAGGGTAAACTAGGGCGTGTTCGAACGGGAGGGTGTGTCTTGGCACCTGAACTCACGAAAAAAAAGGCAGGGGGCTCGAAAGACACTCTCTCTCTTTCTCTCTCTCTTTCTCGCACTACCGCGCGTCGATGTGAAAATCCATAACTGTTTATTTTGGCTCGGCTTGTATATTTTTTTTTGTTTGTTCCTTTCTTATAATATATGTGTACACTCTATTACGGAAATAAGGTGTCCGGCAAATTTTAACTCTTTTTCTCCCTTTTTCAATCTACACGTCTGGTTGGAGAAAAAATATAGCGCGCACCATACATAATTTAAGTTAATAAATATTTTATCGTGTTTAACCTATTTACATACATTTCATTTTTATATACGTGTGAATAAACCTTGTTTTGTTTAGTACACGCGTGTATGTGTATGTATACGTATATATATGCACATAAAACTGTACAAAAGTGTGCGCGTTTATAGAATTTTTAGTGTCTTTTCGCCGAGTTGTCGGATGTCGCCGAATTATCCGTTTACGAGCTGCGACACGTAATATCCGTCGTTAGAATTATCGATGCACCGCGCAAAAGAGAATTATGAACATTTCGAACTGATTGATGACGCAACGATGTACACTCAAACCGATCTCTCTTGTTCCGTAATAAACCGTGTAAACGCGTAATCCGACTAATTTTAATAATTCCCACGCGGGTAAAGAAACAATATTTTTATTTATTTTTACCTGTACTCCGCGTTACTTCAAACGTTATATTTTTTCCCGTAAAACGTGGTTATCGATAAAAAATAACGTCGAGCACCGAATGATTAAGGAAATTAGTAAGTATTTTAGAGTAAGAATGTTCGAGAGCACGGAAAGATCGATTTTATTTCGGTCGAATGTAAGAAAGGGTACAAGGATGGTCAAAAAAAGGAAAGGAAAGGAAAGGAAAGGGAAGGAAAAAAATGTTGTAGACGAATCGTGATGAGTTTACCTTGATACCGCTGCGTCCCTGCTGCTTGAGGAGTACATTTTCGGGTTTCATGTCGCAGTGTATAATCTTGTTTTTGTGAAGAGCCTCGAGGCACTGTACCAGGGAGTGCGAGAACTTGCGTACCAAATTCAAACTAAAACCTTGGAATTTGTTCCTCTTGATGAGCTCGTAGAGGTTGATGCTCAAGAGTTCGAAGGTGATGCACATGTGATTGCGAAACGTAAACGAATCGAACATGTGTATGACGTTCATCGTGTTGTCCTTGTCCTGTTCCCTGAGGTTCCTCAATATCCTGATTTCCTCCTTAGCCTGAGCGTGAAATCGTTCCTCGTTCCGTACCATTTTGAGAGCGACGAGCTCGTCGTTTTTATGGTCGTAGGCCTTGACCACCTGTCCGAAGCTACCTTTACCAATGATTTTCAACACCTCGTACCTGTAGGCCACGTGGTCCTGGATAACATGGATGTACGAACCCTTGTCGTTGTCGTAATCGTTGTTGTTCGGTGCACCGATGATACCAGGCCTCTTTTTCGCGTCGTCACCAATAAAGTATATCTGCGGGTAATTGAAGATCTCGTGGTGCTCGTAAGGCGTAAGCTTGTTCATGTAATTCTTCATCACGATGTCCGGGGTGACGGTCATCGTCTTGGGTTTCACTCCCACTTGACCCGAGGGCAGTTGAGCCCCTTGACCGCCGTTCGCCGAGCTTTGCTCCGACTTGACCAGCGGTGAACTCGACTGGCTGTTCGACCTCGAGTGGTGGAGACTAGCGTTACCGCTCGCCAACAGCTGAAGGAGCCCAAGTGGTCCAGGTGGCACAGGTGGTTCCGTAGGGCCGCCACCCGATGCGAGGTTCTGCAGACTGTTGTTCGCGCTCGAGTTTAGACTGGGCAGGTGAGGTGCCACTTCCTCGTGCCTCGGCGATGCCTCTACTTGCTGCTGTTGCTGTTGCTGCTGTTGTTGCTGTTGCTGCTGCTGCTTCAGGACCATACTCCCGGCCTTCAGGGGCGGCAGGTGATTGCCCTCCCCGTAGGCGTACGCGTGCAACTGCTCCAGCGAGGATATCCCCGCGGAGAGTGGGGGCGGCCTTGACAAGGGCATCCTCTCTCTCTCTTTCCTTCTTTCTCTATTGCTCTCCAATGTCTCTTTCTCCGTCTGTCCGTCTTCTTCGCTTTGTCGCTTGCACTCGCTATTCGACTCTCTCCCTTTTTCTCTCGCTCACTTACTTGGAATTCCGTCTCTCTCTTTCTTTCTCTCTCTCTCTCTCTCTCTCTCTCTCTCTCTCTCTCGCTTTCTTTCTCTCGCGCTCTCCCCAATGGCGTATCCGTCTATCGGTGGCGTCGGTGAGTCAGGCCATCGCCGTCCTCTATCTCGTCACCGGCGTCCCCGGCGCCTCCTCGGGCGCACACCCCCGGCAGCATCGGGACCAGCGACGCGACCGGCGGGTTGACGTCATCAGGGCCCCGAGTCAACGTACCGCTGGGACGCCTCTAAGCGGCGTGGTTCGCAACACCGCCACCGCCACGGACCAGTGCCAGCTGCTCTGCTCTCTTCCCCTCGGAGGTTCGATGACGCCGGAGAATGCACATGCGCTTGCGCGCTCTCTTCCCCTGCTCCCTATCTCCGTCTCTCTCTCTCTCTCTCTCTCTCTCTCTCTCACTCTCTGTCGAGCAACGTTTTCACCGAGGGAACCGCGACGGCCCAGTTTCTTTTTATTTAATTTTTTTCAACGTATCCTCGGACTCCCCGAGGCCTTATTCGCGGTGGATGCTGGTCAGCGACTCGCGGTTTCTACAACGTCGGAGGTACGTCGCGCGGAAGCATCGCGAGCGTCCACAGGCCTTCTGCGCGTATACGGTACGCGACTTGCGCGAGGACGAGCGACTGTACTGTGTGTATATACGCGAACGCACGCGGCGCTGCCCTCGCCACCAGCCAGAGGGCGCCACTCCCCTCCTTCCCGATCCCGACTGCTGCCTGCCTCTGCCCCTCGACGCCCCCCGCCCACCCTGACCCTGCCTCCTGGCTATGTGGCTGACTGGCTGGGGCCCCTTTCTCTCACTCCCTCTCACTCCCTCACTCTTTGTCTCTCTCCCTCTCTCCCGCCCTCTCTCTCTCTCCCTCTACTCGTCCGACGACCCGCGGGCTGCGGCGGCGGCGAGACTTATACCTAGCTACCTACCTAGCCTCTCCTGCGTTTGTGTGGGTGGCCAGGCATAAACATCGCCTCAGCCTCACTCGAATCAGCCGATCGATCGATTTGTATATTACTTATATACCTGTATCTGAACCAACACTACCATAACCGTGGTCCGCTCCGTTCGCTCGTTCGTTCGTTCCCTTTTTTATTCTTCCTCTTCCTCGATGGATTCATTTGTAGAATATTTTTTTCTATCATTTACACCTTATTCGTGTATACGTTGTTTTTTTACATCGTACTTATATACTTAATATTCCAATTGCGCTCGTACGTGACATGTCTACTACGGTATAATATCGCGATAAACATTTCGGTCGCGTATTTGATTTGCACCTGTTTATAGATCGCACGTATGCGTGTGACGCGCATGGAAATATACAATTACGCGGTCAACCATAATAATATCGTGCGAAAAAAATATGAGAGAACAAAAAAAAATGTTTAAACGTAAGTAACCTAATGCGCAAATTTAAATGGTAGTGAGCCATACGTGACTTACGGCGCATGCGCCAACTACCACTCGCTTTCTCTCGTCTCTCTGTGTGTGTGTGTGCGTGTGCGTGCGTGTGTATATAGCGCAAAATATCCCCCAGCTCAGTGTTGACGATCTCGTGTGGCATGGTTATTGGCAGCAGCACCACTCTGTACTAAAACTGCTGCCTGGCGTGGCGTACCGTACGCGCTCTCTTTCTCTTTCGCGTGTGTATATTATACTTCACGAGAGCTACAAACCTGATTCTCTTTGTTGTTTCGTTTTCCTTTTTTCTCACGATTAGCAATCGTACCGTAGGAATAAGGTGTCATTGATTTTTGAGAGAAAAGTGATATGGTACTGGTGAAATTTCGTCGTTTCCCTGACACTTAACGGAATTACGACCCGAGCCAGTGACGCGTCTCCGTATAAGCGTTGCGACTTTTAACGCGCAATCATGAATTTGACGCCGAAATCTTTCAAGGAGAAGCGATCGTTTGGTAAGCGTGGCACACTTAATAATAATAATATTTACTGCGCACTATTATTACGGAGAGATGTAACTTTTTACGCTGTCACTCTTTTCATCGTACCTTTCTGTCTTTCTCTTTTTCAGACCAGAGAGTCGCTGATGTTAAATTAATAAGAGAAAAACATCCTAATAAGGTACCTATCATAGTGGAAAGATACTATAGTGAGAAGCAGTTGCCGCTACTAGACAAGTCCAAATTCTTGGTACCAGATCATTTGACAGTTACAGATTTAATTAAAATTATCAGGTAACTTTAATTATTTACTGTTAATTTTGATTCACCTATCCCACGTTTATTACCTTGTTGTTAATGTCTCTTTTGTTGTTTAGGAGACGATTACAGTTGCACCCTGTGCAAGCCTTCTTCTTACTGGTGAATCAAAGGAGCATGGCGAGTGGCAGCACAACAATGGCTCAGTTGTATCAGAAAGAGAAGGACGAAGATGGATTTTTATATATTGTTTTCGCCAGTCAAGAAGTATTTGGTTAAGGATTTAAGACGTAAATGTGTATCATATGTTTGAAACGATGCTGGAAGTAAGTGTATAGACATCTGTATATTCGCAAGTTCAATAGTTTGCGATAGCTAAGAAACTATGTACCTATATCAAAATGTAACGAATTCCTTTTCCTCTAGAGGAATGTACCATTTTAAATAGTTGTATCTTGGAGTCATTCTACTATGAGCCCCATGTTCCGTGTGTCTCTTTTCTTTAATCTTTACTTATTACTTTTCTTTTTGTACCTAATATTATAGACCTAAGCACGAGGCACATGCGACACACGCTCTCATAATGGAGTCACCCTTATTCAAAAGATACCCCTGTGCCTTTGTTCGGTCTTGCTCTCTCCTTTGCGACATACCGTGTATAATTGTAATAATCTGCAGGAAATAATGATAGACTCGATACGACGAATGACATAGAGGATTGGCTGTGTTCATTATTCTAAATAATTATTTGAATGTAATGGTGACATTATTTACAAATGTAATAATAAATGAGTGTCTTTTTAAATTATCTTTGTATTTTCATTTATCAAAATAAATCTGAAATGCATATCCATAAAAGATGTAATTCAATTTTTCAATCAAACAAAAAATAAAATTTTAAGTATTAATATATTAAATATAAAAATCTGCAATTTCAAAGTATTAAGAAAAATATTTATAATTTAATGTATAAACAATGTGTCAACAATAAGATAAATTATTTCATAATTTCTATTAACAATGAAACGGACAAACCAAGTATAATTATCATAGAAATTAATAAGTAACACGTCCCAGAAACCAAGTAGTTAAAGGCCGCGGATTGCAACGGCGTGTATACATATGTATATACATATCATGTGCATATATATATATATATACACTAGATGCATACAGCGACGCGTGCACGAACCAAACAGGATTGCGCACGTGCGCGAAAGGTGGGGGTGTGATCACGTGTTCGTATATGCGCGACACATGTCATACCCAAAGGTGCGGAGAAAAAAAAACAGGTGAAACCTCTCTCTCTCTCTTTGTTGGTATATAGAGGTTATGAACTCTCAGAACCGCTGTCGTCGTCGAAGGACGAAACAATAACCAGTCACCATCAACGGTCAAGCGATCGGACAATCGAGGTTGCGGATCCGAGGTGAGAAATTAACGATCAAGTATAGTATAAGGTAGTGATCTAGCGACTTTTTTTTTGTTTTTTTAACGTCGGGTTTCTTATCTCCGTACTTATAGAACAACTCGACTTGCGCCTTGTAAAGTGCATTTAGTGCACTTACGATAAATATTTTTTATCACTTTCGATACGCGTTTTAGGTTAGGTCAACTATAAATAAACATTTAAAATGACAATAAAAAATAATTATGCGTTTCGCATTGTTGATTTTTTTCGTTGTGTATTTTTTTATTTTAGGATTTTCATTATAATAAATTGTTTTTGCAGGTTGTAATGAAAAAAGGGAGCGGTTGGTACTCCTTTCTTTATAATTAAACATATTTAAAAAATTCTTTTTAATTCTTGTATTCCTGAATTGTATTATTTTTGAATATTCGTTTAATACGTGAAATTGAAATAATAAAAAAAAAGTGATAAAAATTATGAATATGTTTTAAGAACGAATGAACTCTGCGATGATCAAAAGATCAAGTATAGATCACAAAGCAATACCTCGGAATAAACGGGAAAAACTTCCCTTAATAAAATCGGTCCGCTCGGTGCAGTACATATATGCATATGTAAGAGCATGCAGAAAAGAGCGCGAGAGAGAGAAAGAGAAAGAGAGAGGGAGACAGAAATAGAGAGTCTTGAGATACATTTTCCATCGTACGGATAGTTTCATCTCGAAAAGGCGGTTAGGCAAGTCCGCGGAGCGTTCGTGCACCTCTCGGGTGCACGCCCCGATTAGCTAGTGTGTCGTCCTTCTCTCCATCCCATCTCTATGTCCCTCTCTCTCTCTCTCTCTCTCTTTCTCTGTGTTATAGTCGCTCGGTTTCTCCTCCTCCAGAGTTGGGTCCCCTTCTTCCACCACCTCGTACACCTCGCGTCCTCTCGCTCGCTCGCTCGCGCGTTCTCGTCGTCGACTCGCGGCCCGACGCGCCTCCCGTACACACGTACACCTGCGCGCGTCCGCCACCTCCCACGCTGCTCGGTCGCATTTTTTTTTAATCCGGTGCGCCGCTAAACAGAAGAGACCAACAACAGAAAATCTATTATTTCGACGACGGAGATGTACGTGTAGTTATCGGTTTGTGCGTGCGCGTGTGTGCAGTTTGAGTGGACCTCTGTCCTGTGTCTCTCTGTCCACAATTCGTCTCACAGGTACACATATATACGTATATATATAGATACACATAGGCATGCAAATATATCGATCATATACATTCATGGCATTTATTCGTAAATAACAATTTCGATCGGGCACCTGTGGCCTGTAGGCAAATGGAATAGGTGTAGTTAACCTGTACCGTTGGATCCACGAGCGAATAAAGACCCACGCTGATCTTGTATATATATATATACCTATCTTGAGTATACGACATATTTTCGGAGTGCAAAAACGTGAGTGTATATACATCCGAAATAAAAGAAAAAATAAATCTTACTCGACGCTTCATCGGTACGACACAGTTCGCGGATTTTTAGTTTCATGCTTATGAACTTATACTCGTAAATCATAAGGTTTTAAGACGGAGAGTAATCGGATAAATAATAAATATATACGAGGGGGAGTGAAAGAAGACGGTTTCTCTATCCACGGGGAGAAGAGTAGTTTACAAGTGTATATATATAAAGACAGTGGACCGCCGGGAAAAACAAGAGTGCACGTATATAAATCAAAGCGGCTCGGTGCGCGGAGTAGCCTTTAAAATTCCGAAAGGTCAGCCTCTCTCGTGCATAAGGAGAGGGGAAGACAGAAAGAGAGAGAGAGAGAGAGAGAAGAGAAGCGAGTATACACCGAAGAATGCACCTGGGTGGAGTAGCAGGAGAGCAAGTAGCGAAGCCGCTTCCGCTCCTACTCTTCCGCTGGCTACCTGCCGCCGCGACTGCTCTCCTCCCTCTCTCTCTCTCTCTCTCTCTTTTGCCCTCTCGGCCTCCCGTTCTCTGCGGTCGTGTGTCTATAGCTCTCCTCTATACACCCATACGTATATCTATATACCTGTATACACATATACATACACGCGCTCGGTCTCCTCTCGGTTGCGTGCGTGTAAGTCGCCCTCCGAGGACACGCATCGCGCATCATCCTCTAATAACGACTCGATAGCGATCGCTCGCGCGCTCACCGCTGCGGGTTGCGCGCCTGCTCTTTTTCTTTTTCTTGCAACTACTTAGGTAGGTATATACGGATACCGATAGGTGTATCCGTATGTATATACACCTTAGAATTTTCATACCGGTATATACCCAGATAATCCACTTTAAATATTAGATTAAAATATAAATTTTCAATTATTCGTAGATATCGGTAGCAGAATTAATTTTAGGAGAAGGTCGTTCTCATAGTTTTGAATTTAGAAATATATGCAAATAATGTTAAAAGTATTTAATTATAATGAAATTTTTCATTTTTCTTTGTGTAAATAATTTTATGTAATTAACAATAGAAAAATTCAATTCCATTTTATTTTATCCATTCTGAATCAATATTGTAGTGAAACATATCGTAAAGTCTATACCCGAGTATCCAGTAAAACAGAATTGATTTTTAATACATCGCAAGCGAAGATATTCTTAATATATCATGCAGAAACTCGATTGATTTCCATCAGCTATATAATAAGTTTATTGTCCTATAGCTGGTACAATCTTTAGTATAACATTTAAATGATATTCCAGGCATTTTCAACATAAAATCAACATATTTTAAATATTATACCATCAGAAAGTAAATAATCGTAATAATAAAATTAAACAATATTATTATTACGACCCTATGGTCTAATCTATAAGGTATAAGAAAAATTCGTCATCGACAAAGCGAAAAGTGCATTGCTCGAAAGATCGACCCCACCGACCGAAACGAATCGGCGAGAGTCGCCTGAAGGAGCGAGCAATACCTATATCTATACGTATATAAGAGAGAAAAAAATGTGGAAAACCGGAGCACCGAGTTGAGAGAAAGAGAATATATATATACATATCGCGGGGCTCTCGGGCGCGTGACCTGTGTGCACCACGGTAACTGCCTCCGAAATCCGTAAGGAAGGCCGTGCGCGCGCTCTGGCTCTCCCGTGTGCAGGGGGGCCCCCGAGCAAACCTTTATAGCTTCCTTTTTCCACTCGAATCGCGATAAAGAGTACGTAAGACTCTCCGCGAGTCCGCCGCGCACGCTCTCCTGCTAATCAACCTCTCTCTCTCTCTCTCTCTTTATCTCTCCCGCTCTATCTTTCTCTATCTCTCTGCGAGTGCACCTGCGACTCAATTGGTTAAAACACCAAGCGCGAGCGAGCGGTGGCCGCAACGTATTGAGGTTAGAGCGCGCAGTAAAGTTCGACGAACGGGCTACGTGTACACAGGTGTTGCAGGTGCTGCTCTCTCTCTCTCTCTCTCTCTCGCTCTTTCTCTCTCGTACCGCCTTTGCTCCGTCAGCAACCACGGATGTTATATACCTATATCACCTATCTCTCTCACTCGTGTCGCGCTTAAAGAGGGTGAGAGAGAGAGAGAGAGAGGGAAGAGGAGTTGCGCGCACCGTGATTTACAGTTCGCCTTTATTTTTAGCTCCTTTTCTTATAAGCGGGGAGATTGAACGTGTGGGCCTTTTTTTATTTTTAGAGAAACAGAGAGAAATGGAGAGAGATGCCGAGTACGAGACTGCTGAACAGCAGCAGCAGCAGTCTGAAAAGCAAGTGGACGTGAATTTCCGCTCGACGGCTACGCAGAATCGTAACGCTACCAGAGAGAACAATAATCGACGACACCTCGCCCACGACGACAACACCGACGAAGAAGAAGAGGAGGATCCCGAAGAAGAGGAAGAAAATGACGAGGAAGAGGAAGAGGACGAGGAACCCGAGAACGAACCCGAACCCGATGTCGAGGTACTTTTATTCCGAGATCCATTTCATACCTTCTTTCAACGCTTTTTTTCCATTTTCGTCCTGGCTAATGGCCTACACGCAGAGACATATTTTTTCTTTATGTAATCAAAACAAATCTTTAACTCTTTCTTTTGGCTTCTTCAGTCTGTAACCATAAAATTTAGCAGACAGATTATCTCTTTTATCAAACCACACCAACTATTTTACTTGTTCCCTTTAATTTAATCCATTTTCCAATTTTGTCCACACATTATTAAATTTGCTATTTTTATTTTATTGCAGAAGGAGTCAAAACCAATTCTTAACAATAAATTAAGAACCTACAGCGAAGAAAAATTAAATGATAACAAAACTGATATACAAAACATCGGAGTGAGAGATTATCGTTCATTAAGAAGACACCACATTGGACTAGACTTACAAAATAGCAACATAGAAAATATTCAAGATTTAGAAATGTCCGATCACAAATTCAAAAGAGAATTAGGAGGTGTAGAACACTATACAGCAGCAGCTGCAGCTGCTGCCGCTGCTGCTGGGATGATACATCATCATCTTCATAGTGGAATAGAGCAGATAAGGGGCAATGCAGGTGTTGATATGGAGGTAAAAAAATCCATTAATGACCTATTTGAATTTAATAATTATTAAAGAAGAATATCTGTAGTTATAGTGCAATGAAACTACATTTTTCTTTTCAGATAAAAATGTCCAGAGATGGACGAAATTCTTGTTTAGGTTTAGGCCTATCGTTGGAACTTTGCGTCGTATGTGGTGACAGAGCGAGCGGACGTCATTACGGAGCTATCAGCTGTGAAGGATGTAAAGGATTTTTTAAACGAAGTATTCGTAAACAACTTGGTTACCAATGTAGAGGAAGTAAGAGTTGCGAAGTTACGAAACATCACAGAAATCGTTGTCAATATTGTAGGTTGCAAAAGTGTTTAGCAATGGGTATGCGAAGCGACTGTAAGTATTTTTTATAATTAAATATAAATACAATGATTGTCTATAATATTTTACTTACAATTGTAATTATCTTACAGCTGTACAGCACGAAAGAAAACCAGTTCTTGGAAATAATGAGACGGGTACTGGTGGCAAAGGTGGAAACCGTGGTACGCGCATCAAACCCGAACCACAACCTCCCACAATAATTGAAACAACGACAGTACCTGCGTGGGAACAACAGCAACATCATCAACCAGAAAGTCCAAGTATGGAGGATCATCACAGTAGCGACAGCGATCTCAGTGATGCCTTAACATTAGCGCGAGAACGACTACTCATTTCTCATGCTCTAGACAATATGGCTAAACTTATGGCGGGCGATGTTAGTAATTCAAGTAGTTATTTACTCAATTTAAATTACAATTGTAGAATATTAACGAAAAATATATATTTTTTAGAATATTAATGGAAGCGGTGACGGGGTCGCAGATGAAGACTGGAATTGCGGTCAATTGTTGTTTGAACGACACATGCATTTTGAACTGAGAGCTCCTAGTCCAGCTCCTGCGTATTTGTCGATACATTACATTTGCGAAAGCGCTGCGAGATTATTATTTTTATCGGTACATTGGGCTAGAGGGATACCAGCTTTTCAGACCTTACCGTTAGTACATACAAAATATTTAAATTATTATTTTACATACGATGTGTATAATTGTAACTATTTTCTTAAATATGTTACAGGTCAGAAATACAAACGACTTTGGTGCGCAGTTGTTGGGGTCAATTGTTTACCCTCGGTTTGGCGCAGTGCGCCTACACACTCTCCTTACCCAGTATTCTCACATGGATTATAAATCATCTTCAAGCAAGTATTGCTCAAGAGAAAATGACTGCAAACAAAATAAAGTCTGTAACTGAACACATCTGTCGTTTGCAAGACTGCGTCAGTTCTCTCCACAGACTGCAAGTAGATTCTGTAGAGTACGCGTATCTGAAAGCTCTGACTCTGTTTAGCTCGGGTAATGAAAATTTTATTAATTATTTATTTACGGAAATATTAATCAATAAGAGTTGTAATTAAAATTAAATTTGTTATATTTGCAGACAACGTTCTTGCCGGTGTTTGGCGCAAACGTGTACAAGCGTTGCAAGATACCGCTTGGACCGAATTACAACAAAGAGTAGGTACGGAAAGGCTACCAAGACTGCTTTTACGATTAGCGCCTCTCCGATCGATAAATCCTCGAGTACTAGAAGATCTCTTTTTTGCGGGACTTATTGGCAGGGTAAGCGTTGCCAGCGTAGTGCCTTATATACTTACCATGCAAGACTGTTGCAAGATGGAACCTGAGAGCCAAATGAGAGGGTGTCAATAGCAACGGCACCTGTAAATTCGGCGAAACTAATACAACCTTACAATAAAGGATCGACAATAAAATACGTACACATCTTAGTTTCGACAAGGAGATGTGTGCGATTTATGTGATCGTTAATTCGTATTAATGAAATAATACGCGAATAAGCGAGAAGTGTATTAAATTTATTATTAAACTAACGTCAGTATTTTTTTAAAACAGAATTCTGTCGTGTGCGTGATTAATGCGATATACAGTGCACATAGAAATGATATTTAAACGAACAAAACTATTAAAAAAATGTAAAGGAAAAATGAACTCGTTTGCGTTTATAACTGTCGGTGCGAATATTTTCTTATCTTGTTTTTAAAACAATGGAAAGGGTTGCGAGTTAAGTTTAATCTCAACGAAAATGGAGATTTTTTGTTAGTGTTTGTTGAGAATTATTAATTAAAATAAAAAAATCCGAGTGAATAGACGCTGCGATCTGAAGAAAAGTAGGGACAGTTGCAATGTATATACAACAATACGATATGTGCCTATACAGTAGAAAATACTTATATTTATACAGTAACAATGTAATTTTGTAATTATTATACTGGCGATGATTAAAATAAAGTTTACGAAAGTCAACTATATTCAGTTTATTTTCTTTATTTTCTAACCAACTTTATGGTTTTGTTTTGTTTTCTTATTATCATCCTTCTACTGTTTTCTTTTAAGAATCTTGTCTAATTCATTTTCTACTATTTTGATATTGCAAATGTAAAGCTATGGAACCGACCGTTTCTGATGGTATTGAAGAGACAATTAAAGATAGTGAAATAAGAAATTTATCACTGGATGTGTTAACTGACGAAGTGGAAAATATCGTAGAATTGTCTTGTAGGATAAATAAGATATTAGAAAACATATTAATTGAGCGAAGAAAGGTAATTTCAGAAATGCAATTGGCGAGTTTTGAAGAAATATCATCAACTCAACCAATGGTGCCACAAATGTTTGGATTATACATTTTCGGTCGATCGTATTTCGTTGAAAAAGATTTGGACGACTTATTTCAAACTGTCGTCGATCAAAGCTTAAAGTTCAACACTACCATAAAATTACTTAACGGTACGTTTTCCGAGAGGCATACATAATTAGCGTGAATAATTTATAAAAAAAAATTTTATTATAGATAAACTAAAATGTGCCGGTGATATTTGTTCTCAAAATGACAAACAGCTACTACATAAAATGATAATGAAATCTAACAAAAACGACGTTACAAACATTCGTTTGCCTTTCATCGACCTCATGAAAGCCAAGGTGGATTTTGACGCGCAATTTCTTAAATTTAATTCGCTTATAAATAACGACGAGTCAACTGATTATCTGGATAATCTAGAAAAATTCAACCAACGAGTGAAACAGGTACACAGTTACTATTATGATAAATTAAATGCACTTTTAAACGTAAAAAATTTATTAATTATTTGACCAAAATTTTACCAAAATTTGCAAAAAAAAAAAAATTAAAATATTACCGTGTACGTCGTCGTTGCACGTAGAGATAAACCACAAACCTGTCGTCACTAAAAAGAAAAGCAGAATAATGACAAACTTGTGAAATTGTTACTTTTTATCATTTCAAGAATACGCACATTCTATTTTTATAGACTTGGTTATCGATCGATAAAGATGAATCAGCTGGACCCGATAACAAGAAGCTGAAACAAAACTGGACGAGAAATGAGAAAAAGTTTCCAAAGACGAAACTGAGGAGATCGGCGCGAATCGCATCTGAGGAAGTTCAATTTATCCGTAGCTACAAACGACAAAGGACCGCATGATGCATATGTTTATCGTATATGTATTCCTCCCCGACTTATTGGGTCAAAAATCGGTTTGAATAAAATAAGAAAACTTCATTGGCATGCTGTTTCGTAATACAACTCTAATCTTTATTATACGTACAATTTGTCTTCGTCTCCAAATCGCAGTGAATATATCATTATTCATAGAGATTCCTCCACCTCTTCTCGATAAATAAATAGATAAAACGAGACGAGAAAGAAATAAAAGTAACACAAAATCACGGATATGAGCATCATCGTTGTCATTAGTCAAGTTGCTTGCGTGTATGATTAAACGATGAGAAATACAATTTTTTTTTTTTTCATTTTTAAGCAAGCAATTTACATGGTTTGATCGTTATCGGTTGTAATACCCGATACAATAAATTTTTCTTTCTAATGTACAATCGCCCTTAATGTCATCTTTATTTTATTTTTATTTTTATTTTTTGTCAATGATTCTTTGTGTTAAATGCGTATATTCTTTTTTTTTCTTTACTTTGTCATTTATGTACAACGGAGGATTGTCAAAATATCAAATACATGCATTTGATCCATTCGAGCTTGCCCGAGAACAGAGTGAACGATTTACAAAAGTACTTTCGTCGATATACGTATTCCATACAAGTCTCTGGAGAAACTAACGTATACAGTATATAAAAAAGACGAAATGTGTGTGTGTGTGTATATATATATATATGTAGATATATATATATGCGAACAAAAATGAAATTAAAAAAATAAAAGACCACTGTGAAAAGCAGCGCGCGGGGATACCTACGGTGTCGTGGATCTACTTCGATATGTATATAAATTAAAAAAGAAGAAAAGAGAGAAAACAAAAGATAAGGAAAATGAAAAAAGGACAGGCCGCATTACTACTTGATAAATTCTCGTTACAACAGACACAGCCTAATTGTAGATACTTTACAATTAATAAATTATAAATCTATATATATGTGTAAAAGTAGTTCCTCTTTTTTTCTGTTCTAACGAAATTATTTGCCATTGTTGTCGCAATACACAAGAATGGTCGGAACAGAAATTATCCTTATTTTTTCTTTTCTTTTTGTTCAAATAAAACAGGTTGCCGTTTTTATCGTTACTTATTATCGTCGATACAACAACGATCCACTCTCGTATACACACTCATTCATTCTACTTTCTCGCTTACGTTGAATTGTGTATTATTATCTATACAGATCAATTTTTTTGCCTATTTATTGAATGTTTGTTGTTATTTTTGTATTTTTTGTTTCTTTACTCTTAATGTATATGATTTTAAACATCGATAGCAATATGTGCTTTCTTAACAAAGTATGATCTCTGTCGCTGATTAGCACCGATTTGGGAGCATAAAAAGAACGACGTTAAAATAATTAAAAAAAAATATGTGTAACTTTGCACGCTCATCGTATGAAATTTTTTTTTGTTTCTTACATTTGGCAACGACCAGATCGACTAATCCTTCCAAGACCACATTTCTTTTTACATTTTTCTCGTTACAGTGTTTCTTGATCAATGTTTAAACATTATACGTTAAAGACATTTGGAAGCAATGAGTAACAAATCAATATATAATCTTGTATACTTGGTACCTTATTTAACTCAAACCCTAAACACGAATCTTTATATTGGCTTTTAAACATACGAATGTAATCATCATTCGTTAATCATAGCATATTTATAACTATATCCTGCAATAACTATATCTCGACGATTTATATGTATGAACCTGATAACAAATAGTTTAATTGCACAAGTCGTTCAAAGTATTGTGCGTAGCTCGTCAAGCAAAAATAATTATCGAAAGCTGGAAGTCCGCCAAACTCGACATTTTCTATCCTCGTAAATGTATAGAAAGATAGTCATATTCTATCTAACCACTTTCGTTTCCTGTTTCTGCTAAATCGGTAACACATAATACTTTGACACGTTTTTGACGCAATTCTAAAATTAATCTATAACAATATTGCAAAAATCCATTGGTTATAAACTTGCTCAATCTGTACAATGGTTTTAGATGATTACATTCTTGATGACTTTAAGCCCTAAACAATAGTTATGAGTTATTTGTTTCTTTGATTTTAACAGATTAGGAGAATTCATATTAGATATTTTGTTATTTTGATTAAATAACATTAATTTTAATATCTCCATTGAAACGTGTTATTAATAAAAATATAATCCTTTTAAATATTAATTTTACAATTCTGTATCTGTTAAAACCAAGAATCTGTTACTCACAAAGAAAATAATAGATTTATAATTGTTGTTATTTGACTAGTACGAGGTAATTATGTATTTTCTTTTTTTTCCACTGCGAAACCAGAAACTGCAGAAATTCTAATATTCCTATTAATAGAAAAGTATTGTATATACACAAGTCTTAGCATTGAAACAATTGGTTACTCCAATAGTAATTTTAAAATCACATAGTGCGTTTCACAGTTTTTCAAAAAATGTTACAAAAAAATACCGAATCACTAGTACGCGAAAAAAAAGTAATGTATTGCAATTAAACTCCTAATGCTGCTAAAATCCAAAAGCAGACCCAAGCGCATTAGCTTTTCTATCACTTACCAATATTTGAGGCACTAGTCCGCTTATCAAGAACGAACACGCACATTATAATAAAGTAACGCAAAATATTACAAGAACCATCGCGAAAGTTCAGCGCGCGCGAGAATCTAGTCGAGGAATGGATCACGGAGCTGTCGTGCAGACGGACGGCGTGCATTCCCTTTTTCACCTAAATTCGTAGATCTGTATACTATGTTCTGGCACGTGCCTCAAATTCAAAGACTGATACCTATTAAAAAAAGTAACTATTTAATATTTACATTGTATCAAAAATTAATTACTTGAAAAGAAAATGTTTTTTCTTTATAGCATTAATATATTTTCATTGAATAACTTGCAATTTTTTTAACATTAGAGCGTTACTAGGTATTTTTGTCTTACCACTCAGAACTACGATGGTAATAATAGCCTTCGATGGAAGCTGCTGATTTTTGAAAACAAATATAATAGAAGCCTGCAAAAGAGGCACCATTGATGTCTTTGATCGTGTGATCAGGCACTAAAAAGTGTTCTTTCCATCTCATAAAAACGTAATCTGTTCCTTTCAGTGCTTCGTAATCAAAAGTGTCTGAATTGAAGGTTTTGACATATTGGCAGAATGACTCAAATTTACTCTATAAAAAGAAAAGTAATGAAATCATTGGATGTCAAGAATGTATGGGTCGGTCAACAATAATATTAACAAATACAAACCCAATGTTTCTTGTCCACATCTTCATCCGCATCCCATTTGCGTGTAAGAAATGGATATTTTTTAGAAATAATTTCACCATCGAAGAAGGTTGTCAAAGTTGGAAACTCTTCGGTTAACCCCTTGATTTTAAGATAACCACACAGGTAACTATTCTCCTCGTCCACATGCTATAATGAGTAGACAAATTTATAAATGTGTACAGAGAGGAATACCGAATGTACAATGTTAAGATTAATATAACAATCAAATTGCTGAGCCACAAAGTTATTTTTAGTGGTTTGTAATCTAAAGTCCAAGTTATCGGAGGAGTAAAAGAAGAAAAAGGAGTGTAAAAAGTGGCGAGAGTTAAAAAACGTAGGCATTATTTGTTGATCGGAGATTAGTTATAAAATACCTGCAAGACAACCTCGACGTCGTAACTGTTACCCTTGGACTTTTGGGATCCCTGGAAGCGCGAGCCATTATAAAGCAACGACTTGGTAACGCCCGGTTGCTTCGAATTGGCCGGTGGCGGCGGTACCACGTCCACTTTAACCGGCATCCTCAGGCTCTACGTCTTAAGGTCCAACGATAAGACCTGCGGCAGCCTCACCAACGGGAATAGGCCGCCGAACATCACAAGACCCCAAGAGCAGCTTATCCGCTGCTATACGTCGCTCGCTCTCCCTTCTTTTGCGCTCCTTTCTCCCTCTCCTACGAGGCTCGAAGAGGATGACGTTATATCTACGTATTCTACGGTTTACAACGATTTGCCGAATATCGAGGAAGTAACAACTTTACCTCGTGCGAATGTCGACCTTTCGAGATTTTCCGCACCGAGGGTTACGAGCATATATTACGATGTAGTTACGAACGGTACCAATGTACGCAAATCGCTTCGAGTTGTGGTAACACTGCGCAAGCCGAGCTACTCTCTCTCTCTCTCTTTCTCTAAGCTACTCAACTTTAACTTTACCACCACACGTCAATGGCATACGAACGAACGTGCACCAACACCATTAAAGGCGCTCAACGGGTGGACGGACGAACGACCGAACGAGGCGCATCGCATCGTCCCGGCTTGCTCGCGGGCAAGCGCATTCTGCTTTTCTGCTTTGGCATTCACGGCCGCGAGCAAGTAAGCTGACGGTCACGGATAACTAACATCATTTTGAACATTCGAATAATAAAAATTCGAACATTTAATTACTTTTATTTTTAAATTTTGAATTTAATTAAATATGTCACTCGAATTGGCTCGTGATAGAAACGGAACTCGTCCGATCGCTACATTTAAAAAGAAAAATATTTTATTGTTAAAGAGTCAGGGGTTAGTTACTTTTTTTCTTACTAACTAGAGAGTGGGATTTAATCGGTCGACGGTCACATGATGAAAATTGCAACGACATCGGTCACATGACTCGTAACTCTCGGTGGCTCGGTGCCCTCTATTCGCCGTGTGGAAATGTGCGAAAGTGCATATACGTATACGTATACGTATCATCCCTCGATCTCTTCGTGTAACACGCACACGCAGGCAGCGCTCTCGGAAAACCCTCCCCCTATGTAGTGTGCGCGCGTGTACGTATAGTAGCAGAAAAATCGAGGCGCGCGACGCTGCTGCCACACTTAATAGCAGCAGAGCAGACTCGTACTCGTCTATCTCTCTTTCTTTCTCTCTCTCTCTCCTCTCTCTATCTCTCTCTCTTTCTCTCTCTCACTCTATCTATCTCTCTCGCTGTGTCGTTTTTGCGCGCGTCTCGCGTGCTGCTGCTCGTAGGCTCTCCTCGCGCGTATACGAGGGAACGGACGTTCTCGTTCCGAGTCCGGGGGGTACGTTTTGTTATTACACGATCTCGAGAACAAACATGGCCGAGTTCTGCGAGACGAATTCCCACCAGGTGAGCAAAAATAATCATCTACCGCAACGATGTAATAATCAGTGGGTGAGGCTCAACGTTGGTGGCACCTACTTCCTTACGGCTAAGACGACCCTCACGAGAGACCCGAATTCCTTCCTCTGCCGGCTCTGCCAAGAAGATTCGGATCTCATATCCGACAGGGTTAGTACATCAACCAATTTCCTATTATACGTATTTATTTATCTTCGCATTTTTTTTTATTATTATTTTTTTCTCAGTTTTCTTTTTATTCCACTTACCCTCGCGGGCGATCCGATCGCCAATTTTTTCGAGGTCGATGCGCGCGTGTGTGTGCTGTGTGTATACTTACCTACTGACTGCGCGCGCTCTCTTTCTCTCTCTTTCTCTCCTCTGTGTGTACTTTAGCGATGTATACAGCCGAGACCAGTGAACTGTATGTCTATAACCTCCGTCCTATTTTTTTTCACTCTCTCTCTCTCTCTTGATTATAGGATGAAACTGGAGCGTACCTTATTGACAGAGATCCGACGTACTTTAGTCCCATTCTTAATTACCTTCGACATGGGAAACTCGTAATAAATAAGGATTTAGCCGAGGAGGGTGTCCTGGAGGAAGCTGAATTTTATAATATCACCGAACTTATTAGGCTTATCAAAGAGAGAATAATTTTAAGAGACACCAGACCAATGCGAGATTCAAAAAAACATGTTTACAGAGTTATACAATGCCACGAAGACGAGCTTACACAAATGGTTTCTACCATGTCCGATGGTTGGAAATTTGAACAGGTAATTTTCTGTTACAAGGCCATGTTCTCTCAGGATTGATTTTTTTCATCGTAACAATTCTACTTTTTTGTTTAAATTATTTCTTACCATAAAATGCTTATTGATTTCATTATTTTAAATTATTCATTTTTTTTTTCATTTTGTTTGTTATTTATAATTCATTATGCAAAAGAAAAAGTTTTGTTGTAAACTGCATAATTGCTTTGATATTGTAAACTTTAAATGACAAACCTTTTTATAAAGCAATTACAAAATTTATAATAAAAAGATATTATTCTTTTATATGAAGTAATATTACATGTTTTTATGTAAAAGTTGTTTATTTTAGTTATTTAAATAGTAAACATTTCTAAATTTAATTATATGTTTAAAGGCAATGAAATATATGGTTTCTAGTCTTCAGAATTATATTTATTTATTTATTATTTATATATCTGATTACCAATGTGATAATATATGAAATATCCTATAGAGGTACAATATTATACTTATACATAGGTCCAGCATAAAATTAAAATATATTGTACTTTATATATAATAAAATTACATGGCCATATTGTGTAATATTTACTTTATAATTTATAGTGTTACATAAAAGTATACTTTTTCTTTTCACATAAATTGAATGTTTATAAATAAATAATAATTAATTCGTTACATAGTATTGCACAAGATTTTGATAAATATAATAATTTGCAGTTAATCAACATTGGATCACAGTACAATTATGGAAATGAAGATCATGCTGAATTTTTGTGTGTCGTCAGTCGAGAATATGGACCATCACAACTGACCAGTAAAGAGCAGGAATCGACGGATCGCGTCAAGGTATCCCTACCATCCCGCTCAAATTTTGCGCATTCACACTCCAGCCAGAATCATCCAACTAGTCGTGATTAAACCTCTCTTTATATTAATTTAATTTTTAATGGAAATTTTGTACCAAATCTTATTGGTAGTAACTAATGTGGTATTATTTTCTCGATGCTTATAATTATAATGAATTTATTAAGTCTGTCCGCCTTATGCTTATTTACTCAAATGCTGATCTTCTGCTCGGTTGATGTAAAATGCTAAAACTTGTGCCTTATGCGAATATATATCTCAAGGACAGACTTAATAAACCTTAGGTGGCCTATAGTAGGCCAATTTTAAACTATTGATTTACTTATTAGTTGCTAATAACTATTGATTTCTGATAAAAAGTATTAACATTGTACGTGTGACTAATATTAAAAAAACAACCAAATGAAAGTGTCATTCCAATATCCGAATCATTGTTTTGCACACGTATTTGTATTTTGTATTACACGCGTGATCCACGTGCAAACACATTTTGTACAAGCACACTAGTATATATATATAAAAAACGTACATATAAATTATATATACTCCAGTGTTGGGAGTATATCTAATCACAATAGTATAACAACACGCACATTATTATTATGATTAGTATTATGAATATTATTATTACTACGTATTATTATAGTCCATCGATACTTTATATGCATATATCGAGGGGTTTTCATATTTATCTATATACATACGTATATATATAATTAGATTTATATATATATATACATACATACATACATATTATTTGCATGAGCATGTCCTTTATTTAAAAATTGGTATTTTGTATAAGAGATATCTTTTTTTTTTAATGTACGTTTAACCCGCGCAAGAATTTTTTAATTGTAACGCCAAGCATGCAACTTCGAAGGTAAAAAAATAGAAAAAGAAAATCAAGAATTTGTTTTTAATGGAATAAAGATCTGGTTCCACTGATCGGTATAGTGAATTTCTTTTTGTTCTGCGTTCCGCATGACACTTAACGGTGCATGCAGACCAGTGTGTAGCGCGAACCCCCTACGTTTTGTGTGTCGGACGATCGCCAACCGGGCTGGTTAACAATCGCTGAATACGCAATCGAAGCTGCTTGGATGGAATACTCGTGTGCGCGGGCTAAGCCAACGTAAGTACATGGTCCTTGCTGCTTTTTGGGTGATTGGACAATTCTCTAAAACCAGGGCTACAAATTAACAAATATCAACAATATTAAACAACAAAATAAAGACATTGTGTTTACCCAGCTTTTTTTTCTTCTTGTTTTTTTTATTCTTGTTCTGTTTTTCAATTAATAAGGGATCGTTTTTTTCCGCTTGTTAGCTTGTTGTGTGCACATTTTTTGAAGTAGATATATATATATATACATCGTCGTTTTCATTCGTATTTACTTCCTCTCTCTTTCTCTCTGTTTCTCTTACTCTTACTCTTAACTTTTATCTATATATATATTATTATAAATTTTTTTTGTTACGTTGCTGTTTTAAAAGTTTCTCACACTAGGGCAGTCATTCGTTTACAGAGATTATAGCGACCGAGTGTTTCGAACTGTTTCAACAGGTGTTTCTCGACGCTCGGACAAGGTGAAATCGATTCAACTCGGTGAAAAAATTGTTTTTTTTTATTTATTGGAAAGTTTGTTTTTTTTTCTTTTCTTTTTGTTTTTAACTATGCGTTCAGTTGCAAACGCATTGTTATATATACATTTTTTATGTAGTGATTAGTGAAATATATCAATATAATATATACATAGTTGTTTTTTGGTAGATAGTTTTGAACTTTGCATGTAGATATATATCTTCTTAAATAAATATTATGTATTTTAAAATTCTACTCGTTTATTACGTTTGTATTAAGTAGTTAATATTATATATTTGGTATGTAAGAATGTCAAAATACATTTTTACTCGTCAGATTTTCCTTCAAACTCTGTAGTTAATTAAAAGTCGTGGATTTGTTTAATTATATTATCATTTAGCGTAACGTCGTTTAAAACTTTCGAACTGTTTGCACAAAATTTTATATTCTTGATTATCTCGAATGCCATGTAAATTAGGAACTAAATGAAATATGACGAGAGATACAATAAAAAAATTTGTTTTCTCTTTTGACGAACAGTAAAGAACATTGTATAAAGTTTTGAACGAACAATAATTAACTACATTATAAAGTATCAATGCACTGCAAATATAGATAATTACCGAAAATAAAAAGAACAAAGAAATCTGTAAAGAATGACGAACTCTTATACTATACGTAGATATATAAAAAGAAATAAGAAGTCCGAGATAATATAAAATTTGAGAGAACGCGACATTAACAATATCAAGAGATTGGATATAGTTCGGTATGACTAAACTAGAGATTGGATATCTTTGACTATTTTAGGTACTCCAGCAAAAAGGCTCGCGCATGTAATATTCAAGTACCATCCGAGTCCCTATCTTCGGGTGCCTGTCGAGATTGTGGCCACTCCTCAAGTACCTCGTGAGAAAATCGAGAATCACCTCGTCCTGGCCAAGAAGTACGTCGACCTGGATCCCCGGCGACTAAGATTATTACATGTACATTTATATATACACTTGCATACACAAATATATATATAAATATATGTGCAATACATCTGTCTGCTTCAAGGTAGAAGACTGGATACATTGTATATCAGCGAAATAATCAAATCGAATCACTCGAGCGGAGCAAAAGTCTCTTTGCAAATACGCGATCGTTTGTTTATATTTTAATTTTAATTTTCTTTTTTTTTAATTTTTTTTTCCTTCGATTGCAAGGAACGAGACGAGAGGCTACGTTTCCAATGAACGGTCACATATACGAGCGATCGAAATTTTTGAAAACCACGTGAATTTTCCTATACCGAATATTATTATTTATTTTGTTTAACGTATATATCCTATTTGTTTTTCAGGATATTTACTCGTTTTCTACATTACGATATATAAATATAAATATATATATTATACATATGTTATAGCGAAATGATATTATAATAACAACAAGAACAACAACAACTGATAGTCAATTCCGAACTTTTTTGGAAGATAATAACAACTATTATACAATTTCGTCTCTCCTCTCTGACGTACTTGCATGTAATTATTATACATACATACATACATACATCCATATATATATATAATATAATACTTGTACCTCTTGCACTGCCGCTGTAAAGGAAAACATAACTATTTGTGTACGTGTGAAAGAAAACAAAAGAAAAACAAAAAAATAAACTCACTCCACGGATTTTTCCCGGTGGTGAGGAGACAAAAAGTAATCGTCCGGTACTGAAGAAACAAACATTAATTATTATTATATTATATACTTATATCGAACATCTTAAAATTGTAATTTAATAAAGAAGAACCAATATAATACATAGGTACATGCATACGTGTATATGTATTAAAAAAAAAAACAACTAAACTATAGAAGAGAAGAACCCCTTGAATCGTTTCAAGCGGAGTGCAATATTATACACGTTTATTCCGCGTGCTCGCGCATCGTATCTGTATACGTACACACAAATAATAATAACAATTTTGTACGTAAGCGGGGTGAAACGCGGAGTTGGAAGAAACAACCGTGCCATCGTCGTATATAATAATAATAATAATAATAATAATAATATATACATATATACATGCAGGCTCTCACACTTTTAGACACTCGTTTTACGCGGCATCGATGATTATTACTATTATACCTATATATATATATATATATGTATATTATTAAACGGGCAAAACTGATTAAAGAGAAGAAGTCACTTTTTCGAACCTTATGCAGTATACAATTGATGCTTATATAAAAGTATATATATATATACATATAGTGTACTGACATCTCGCTATGGTCATTACATAAGTGGTATTTTAAATTTTGTGATAAAAAGAAGAAAAAAAATACACATAAACAAACTCTCACTGTATTCTCTTTACGCTCGCTATCGGGGATATAGAAAAGAGGTATATATATAATATATATATATATAATCGGAGAGAGGATGAGATAGAAGGAAAATAAAGGAAACTAAGAAAATATAATAATAAAATAAACAACTCGTGTAAAAAGAATACAGTTCTTACGTATAATTATTGTAGATTATATATAGGCAATCACGATGCAGTTTCAATAAATGTAGTAAAAGAGAGATAAATGCGCTCTTGGACAATATGTATATGTAATAGCTGCGTCGCTCAATAAAACACGATTAGAAATATGTAAAAGGTGAGACTCGGCGATCTCCACCTTCGGGTGCTTTTTCGAGCGTTATCCCCAATACGTAGAGGATAACACCATTCATCGAGCGGGAATCTCGCGCGCGAACGATTCTCCATTCGACGAATACTTTTGTACCATAATTTAAACAAAAAAGTATATATATATATATATATGCACATATATAATATATATATACATAATATATATGATAATATATATACATATATGTATATATGAACAAAACGTATATATGCGACGCGCATGTTGTACATAGTATAAAACGATTAAAACAAAAGGAAAATAAAGAAAAAAAAGATATTACCAAGTTAACACGTGGTAAATGCGACGAAGCAAACAAAAAAGTTATTATATAGAGTCGAATGTAAGAATATTATATATGAACTACTATAAATTTTATGATTAAAACTATCTTGAGAACTATATGAAACGCACGCGTTAAAATGCTCGATCGCAAAGACACGTAAGCGCGAAAACACGTCGTATACATATATATATATAAAAATATATATATATATATATAGAATTATGCATCGTTTGTATCGGTTGTAAATTGTACTACAAAATAAAAAACCCTATTGCGTACAAATCAATATTTATTTGAGTATATTGTATATAACATTCATAAAATTAAAAAAACATTTTATAACCCTGAGTAACAAGATAAACATCTTGTTTAAAGACCTTACAATCTATACAAGGGGCAATTTCACTTTCTTACGGCATATTTGCTATTGTTTTCAATGGTTGATCCAGGTACTTGGCTAAAGCTTGAGCTTTTTCTCTCAACAGTCCAAATCCTACATTTTCTTTGGCACACAAGCAGAGCAGCAAATTTGCTACTTCGGTAATAACAACTTTACCTTCCTGAAGAATAAAAATAAATGTAAACATTTGTATTATTTAATAGTTAATCATGCTTAATCATTAGTATATATATATATATATAATTACTGCACACTCCATCAGCACAAATTGCAATTTATCTTCTTTAAAAGCATTGCGTCCATTTTTTTCATAAGCAGACCAAATATTACTTGTGATAGCAGCTGTCACTCTGGCATCTTTGTCTCCGTAACCACTGAACGCCAGTAATCCACCATTTCTGTTGAGTAATCTTAAACCAACAAAAACAAAATAAGTATCATAAATTTACTAATAATAAAATTTTAAGAAAATTAAAATAAAACAAAATTACAAGCGTTAAAAGTACAGCATAAAAAACTGAAATACAAGTTATAGGTTAGATTATCTAAAACATTATCTCAAATACATGAATTAAAAAAACCGAAACTTTTCTTTACCAATAACTCTTAATGTTAATTTAATAAAAATACAATAATTTCTAAACAGATTAGATAAATTCAAAGAGTAGTTTGACAGTTGGCAAGTTGTAGGTTATGTTGACAAATATGAGAAAACATACAAAGTATTTTCGACGCCTCCAGTGGTAGCTTGACTCAAAACTTGCGTAAGTGATTTCGGCTTCAACATTGTTGTAACAGTTGTATTTCCAGTCAGTGGCAGATTGTATTTTGAAATTCACTTCTCTCTCTCTCTCTCTCCCTCCTCTGCCGCTCGGTCTCTAGGCAATAACAAGTATTCGCTTAAGTGTATACAAAATCACGTCATGTCTCGTAATACTAGACACTGCAGTGAGAAAGGACGCATAATACCAGTCGAGTTTATAATTCAACTGTGTACGAGAAAAGAAAAAAATTGTATGCGCTTTAAAAGAGGGCGTTATATGTATACGTTCCGATTGTATACAACAATAAAACGATGTGTCTATATATAATTACGTTAAACACCAAAAAAATAATTTGATTGTTTAATCTTGCGCATGGAATGGATAAGAAGAAAATAAAACGTTTCGTAATGAAAAAAGAAAAGAAAACGAATAAATTGTTAATACACAAAGTGAATTAAATATTCACGCGCACACTAGCGGCGCACAAGTCGCGTCGTATAGTGGCATCTTTACGGTGCTGGTGGCAGATCGAGCGGAGCATCAGTATCACCGCGCGTCCACGCGAGATTGTCATGTCGACGTTCTCTGACTGATGGATCATCGTCATTGTGTGTATATTTTATATATCCCCTATAAGACGTAAAAACTTTCATCTTCACTATCTCTCACTCAGTCTCTGCGCGTCGAAACGCCATGTAAGTACATACAAACAATACCATCGACGCTCCTTTACTTATTACACCCCACTCTCACTTTTTATTTTTTAGTATAGGTTGTGTTTTATACATCTCTGAATTCGGCTTTTTGATCGAAGCTATTTAGGTCAACGTGTATTATAGTCCAAACTTTGCTCGGAATCTAACATACGACTTTCAGAGCTTTGTCGTTGTGCATTTAGTTTCACTCATTTACGTGGTTTTCTGTCAAAAATTCTGACGAATCGTTAATTATTAATGAAACCGCTACGCTGTGTCACTGGCATTTTGCAATCGCGTGAGAGAATTATAAATGCATTCCTCCTTCGTTATACTTAAATTTAACAAAATTTTTTGGCCCTCTTTCAAATATTTAAAAATAATATACGTATACTTCACCAAATCATTTTTTTCCTCATTTTCTTTAAATATTAAGTAAGTAATTTTATTTCGCGTTTCGGGACTTTTTTTTTTAATTTATACAGATTCGCCGATTGTATCGTTACGTTACGCAATTTGATTCGTTTTGCATCTTAAAATTCGATTAACTATAAATTCGCAAAATTGTTTACTTACTTAATTATTGGAGGCTGTTTCGTTAATTCAAGGCCGTTCGTTTTTTTAGTTGCAATTTCAGAAACGCACTACGCACTGTTTTGTACAATGCAGGATTAAATATAATTGTTACTTGCGGACATCGAAATTTTTATAACGAATAAATTGATTTATGTAAGATAAATAAATCTGACAATGAACATCTATAAACATGTAAATTGTGTCTAATTAATGTGTTAATATAATAATAATCAAATAACAATAATGAATTTTTAATTTACTTATAATCTATCATTTTTCGTGTAGGGAATACTCGAGAGAGAATCACTAATTATCGCGCGCTTTCATTAATAATTCATAAACTCCGATTTTTAGTATTATAACAAAGTTACTGGGATTTAAATGTTTCAAGAGACGTGGGAATGAAAAAAAATCGACTTTCAATTTTTAATGTGTTTATCATATTAAATTATATTATTCTTATAGAGGACCGGAAAACCGATATATCGGTTCACCCTGTGATATGAACTTTGTATATAATTGATACATAATAATACCACACGCGTAATAGTCACTTTTTAAGAGCGAATGCGATTCTCAAATCCCAGTCGTCTAAATGTTAATTAGTACTTAAATATATTATTCATTTACATTTAATTACTCGATTAATGAATTATAAAAATATCTCTGGATATAACAGCTATCACAATGATGTTTTTGATAAGAATTTTAAATTTGTTAAGTTTTAAAAACTATTATTTTAATTAATTTATATAAAATAATTTTCCGCGATCATTTTCAATTATTTTTGAACAACAAACTTCTCCATTGGAATGACGAATCGATAAGTCTGAAATAAATCAATGTGCTCTGGAATAGATGGATTGAAAATAAAAATTTTAGTCATTAATTTAATTTTTGAAATAAATGTATAAAATTTAAGTATTAAAATTAGTATAAAGTTATTCATATTTTATTAAAAGTTATGTCACTAAATATTTTGTTGTTCACCCGTTTCGTGAAATAAGAAACGATATTAAACAAAAGTGTTAATTATAATACTGAATAAGGAATCCATGTAATTTCGAAAATGACCGGGGGAAATCCCGACCCTTGCTCAAGAAACACGAAGAGTACAATACAATAATATACAAAAAAGAGACGCGTGGGGGTATTGAACAAAGCGCGCGCGAATTTCAAGAATCCGCGGCGATTTATCTTGAGAGTGAGAGAAGTTGCGCGCACCAACGACTATAAGGAGATAAGAAATGAACGGGCCATCGGATATACTGTCTCGAGAATCCCTTCCTTCGTCTCATTCAGTGATCGGACACTCTCAAAGAGAGATCCATACACGTATATAAGAGACGTAGATATATAAGACAGACGCGTTGTTACATCAAAATTATGCGGGATAGCCGTTTCGCGTTGTTGAAATTTAACAAATCGACACGATAGGTTTATACGGTAATTTTAAAAAAATGTTGACGCGACTTGCAGAGAGGTGCAAATTGAGACCAGCGAATAAAAGAAAAAAACACATACCACCACCGGCCCTTATACTCCCTAGAATGGAGTGGACCGAGCCAAGACAACCAAAAACCAGTCCTATCACCGACGACTACGAGATTAGCAACCACGTCCTCGGTCTTGGAATCAACGGCAAGGTTGTTCAGTGCTACGATCGCAAGAATAGGGAGAAATACGCTCTTAAGGTCAGTTTTCTTTCTTCCTTCTTATTCTCCTTCTCCTTCTCTTTTTTTTTACTTTACTTTACTATTTGCTCTCGATTGCTTACCGATATTATCGTTCGTTTTACTCGAAGGTCTCTTCGAGCCTGTATACCTATATAAATCGATTACGCACATTCGTGAAATGTTTCGCACGTTGTACAGATTGTTGTAACAAATGCCCCATGGTTTGCTCGCTGTGATTTTTTTTATTCAAGCTAATTCGAGTCATTTATTTTTTTTTATGAAAAAATTGAAAATTTTTATTATTAAATATAACCTTATTATCGCATAATTTAAATAAAAAATCTGCTACTATCGATAAATAAACAAACAATATTTATTATAAAAATATTAAAAGAAAATGTAACATATATGAAAGCTACGATATAGTTATAAACATTTATTCGTTCTAAAAATTCCAGTATTAAGATCGTTAAATATCATACTTGACCCATGATATTATAGAACACAAGAGAGAGAGAGTGAAATCCAAATTTTCGACGGATCATTTTGACATTGACCGTGTATTATGTATATATATATATTTGAAAGTGAAACTTGGTATATTTGGAATTCTCACCATTCGATACGGTAAATCGACCTATACGTTTATTCAAATTGCGCTTTAATCTAATACGACTGTAAACTTTGTATCATTCAATAGCGTAAAATGAAAAATAGGAAATTTCTATAATTGACTTGTGATTAAAAATATATATTTCATAATTCGCCTTATCATTTTTATGCTCTTCTCTAATTACTTACATTTCTTTAAGGAAACTTTTTTCGAAATTAACGTTCCTCAGCCTTCTACAAATAGACACCGCTTAAATTCTCAACTCATTCCATTTTAATTATTATTTTTTTTTTTATTCTTTTTTTTCAACGTAAAGTACAACCATATACGGTATATATACATAAAGTAACCTGACCTTACGTTAACGTAGTAAAACCGATTATTAATCTAGATTTACTACATGAGAAGAAAAATAAAACTGTTCTCGATAATAAACACGTCCTTATAAATAAACAAACATAAATATAGCAATGTTGATAAAAAAATAAATATTTTCACGTAAAAAAATTGTACACAACGGTCTTCAATGTTACATCTCTGGAGATCCTGAAAGTTTTTCTACACAACCGCGTGACGTAAGTGAAGTTGCGTACTACAATTTAGTAGGTGATAATACTTATAAGTTTTTCTCGCGTACGACTTTATCCTTTAAGTTTTATGTGCGTAACAGGATGATGTTGTTATTTACACGCGTCATTTACATACATATTTTACGTGGCATCTTGATAAGCTTTGTATACTATTTATTAATTTTCATTGTTCAGGAATTTTCTTTATTTCTTTTTTTCATTGATAAGTGACATTTACGTATATATTTATTGTGTCAAAACATTAATATTCTTTAAAGGATTTTTCGCTATGTCGAGTCAAGGCTTTCAACTTATACTCGAATTTCTTAATATAGAAATATATACGACATTTATTAAATTCATAATTTATCTTTGCTTCTCTATATTACATATACGCATAAAAATTTTATTTACCAAGTTTATAGTTGAAATTTTAAAAAGATTCATTTTACTAAAGTTTTGCTCTTGACCGTAATCGCGTAAATCTTCAAGTTATGTGTAATGACTTTTCTTACTTTAACGATATTCCTTTGAAAATTACAGTAGCGATACGTATTTATCGACTTGCAATCTACTATTATCTTCTTCGATTTTTTTAATTACAATAATTTTTTTTCTCATCAATACGATATACATCGAACGGTATTATATCGATGCGTTAAAATAATTGATATTGCACATTAACATTAGTCATACGTAAATATGTAGTTGATTAACCATTATTATTTCTTTTTTCCAATGAACTCATTATTTAAAATAAAAATTAATCATTTTGTTACAAATGTAATAAAAATATAGACACGGTTCGATTAAAATTATATTGTAAACTCAAGTGATGGGCAGCACCTTTCAAAAATAAATATTTATTGGTATGATGATCCCTGTGTATAGTCACAGTCAACACGCTGATTAGATAAAATTAAATAGCAAGCTCGATATAATTAATCGTGTATTTCAATCATTTAGTAATACACCAAATGTTGAATTTTCATCGCACGCGCGCGTAAAATGTAATATTTTAACGTTATTTCAATATCGAAAGAAAAATTTAAGACAGATTCATTGTCTTTGATTATATTAATAATTCACACACACACACACACACACATATATATATATATATATATATATATAGAGAGAGAGAGAGAGAGAGCTGTTTTAATGAATGTATAATTAGATTCCCTTAGAATGAAAAAAACGCCTCCGTGAGATCTGATTAGCAATTTGTTGAGGTACATCAAAAGAATGTCCTTCGATGTTATATAAAAAAACATATGCTTTCCACGTGTTTGGGTTCACAGAGATTGGTGAATTTTTTATAAGTTCTTGTTACTTTCCCGGATCACATGTGCATAATTTTATATTTTTCCAAGACTTCGGTTAAATAAACATTACGAATTTTTATACGATGGATTCGTAAGTTTAAAAATAGTAGCATGACCCGTGAGTTGTAAAATAAATAAAACACACGCAGCTTTAGGTATAATACTCGTGTAAGAACTTTTTTCAATAGTATACAAGAATTACATTTGCATCTGAAAATAAAAGAAATTGATATACTTTATAAAACCTTAATGTTACGATTGCGATAAATTTAGCACGTTTCTTTTTAAAAACATAAACATATAATCGATCGTAGAGGTACATTTGTAATTTGTTTCTGTGTACAAGCTTATATTTTACATGGAAAATTTTTCTCATCGTTATTTTATGACTTTTTGATAGGTCACTAATAGTTTAATTTTTTCAAGCTAAACGATTCCATCTGTAACGGTATTGTACTATTAATTAACTTAATCGTTATTACAAAGAACCTTATTTTCAAATAATTCTACAACTGTCGTTAATTCGTTAATATTTGCATCGGACAATTTTTTTTACAAATATAAAAACAAACAGACGATTATAAAATAATGTACCTGCATGCTCTTAATTAATCTTTACATATAATAATAATAATAACGTAATGAATCATCTCAGCGCATTTGATACTAAAATGAACCTGCATGTCATTTATTTTAGTAACATTATAGTTATCACGCGTCGTTGTAAAACAAATATTCACATTGTTTACCTAAAATTTTATCCGTTTTCTTTTATTTGAAAAACGGATTGTAACATTTTTTGTTAACCGTTTGACGATTATAATACCGCCGCAAGCTATTTAAGGTACAACCGATCGACCAATCATTTTCTGTCAAGAAATTTATATTAATGACAATATTATGCAACCAAAGATAGACAGATTGAACTAATGCGTAATCGATAAATCGATAACTACCGACCCTGGTTGAAATATTTCGCCAAAAGAAATTACGGTCTATAATAGAGATGTTGTACAAAAGGATGATCACAAATCTTCCTGTCTCGCGGTCAGTCTTCTAAGTAAACTCGAAGTATTGCCCAACCAAAACTATTTTTATAATATCCGTCAAGAATTTTGTAAGCAAAACTGTATAAAAAAAACATATCGTTTTACCGAAATATTAGGCAAAAGTGTAATTGTATATTACGTAGCTTGTAAATTACGGAATGTCAAGATTACCGGGATGTAAATAAACTCAGACATTTGGTGAATGATTACGAATTTTTGGCTTATACAATGTTGGAAGAAGATGAACAAGGAAGTCTTACACGTATTTTCACGATACGTAATTTCGGATGTATTAGTTTAACCATCATACGATTAATGACTATAATTTGATTTATACATTAACAAATTTTACATTACGAGAAGGTCAACGAGTTTCAAATTAATTGCAATAATATTTTACAGTAATGTTATATTATGTTTCAACTTGACACTTGTCCAATTGAGTTAAACTTCAAAATTCTTTTAATAATCGTTAGTCAAGCATAAATTTAAAGCTTCGTATCAACAATAGATGACGAAGGAATTACACCGTTTGTAAAAATTCTCGTATAATAATAAGTACTATTTTTAAAATATTCAAAAAGAAATAAAGAAGAAATACGGATACAAATAAAAGGAGGGAAAAAGAATCTCATTATAAATGACACAGCGTCCAAATATAATCACACAGTTGAACGTAAACGTGAAATTAGTTCGAGGACCCGGTCGGAATGCCGATCGAGAAAGAAATCACGATTTCGTCACGAGTGAACTCTCGGGGAAGCCCGTGCGGTATTTAACGCGTAAAACGAACGATGTTGATGATTCATCGAAATATCTGTGTTGGTGCACACATCATTTTGTATCGTATCGCATACATAGCCCTGCGCCCTTTCGAACGCGTGCCGATGATACGCGCGCGGCGAACCTGACCGAGTCAGCATCTATTTATAAACCAACGACGGGTGTATATATATGTATACATATATATATATATATAACAGACCGCGCACATCGCGTATCTCGTCTTCTTTCTTCTATTTTTTTCCTTCACTCTTTTACCCACTTCCTTGGATTTTACAAATGCGAACGCGCTTTGTCACGGATTCCGAGATTACCAGGTGATATATACCAGTGCGAGTAATGGAAATTGATGATGTTCAATCGATCGTGGGTGTACACAAATTAAATTAGCTTGAGCATTTCGTGCGTTGATTCGAAATACACCTTTAATTAGAGTGCGCGCGTATCGTTACGTAATGGGTTGAATTAAACTGCTTTTGAATCCGAGGAGTTAATTTTACTAGACGCGAATGTGACAACCGTGTCCGACAATTTCTACACATTCAATTAATTTTACACGTACGATCTTGATTATGCTAAATGACAAACAAAACAAATAGTTTTCAACCGCGTAACGCAGCATTTGCAATCGTAACCGCAGAGTGTAAACTTGTAAAGTTTTAAGAGATCCCGGTAAACATCTGGTTACGTATAAAAAAAAAGCACACTCCAACTTCGTTCAGATCGATAAAATCATACGAAGAAAAAAATAACTCTTTCCTGCAAACGTCAACGTTATATTGATCAATATATCTAATTAAACTTTAATAGAAATAATAATCTGACAAGCGTGGAAATATTTTTCAAAACGGAAAAGAGATAGTGCCAGTAAAACTTTGGCAAAGTCCAATAATGGCACTGCAGTTTCTTCCAAAACGATACGTATATACGTCTATACGTATTAAATTTCTTTAATCAATTTCAGCATTACACATATTTGCAAATCGATACTTTATAAAATGTATTTATCCGTGAAAAGTTTTATCCGATTCGATGAAAAATAATATACGTATACACACGCATACTTATAGTTAATTCACTTTAAATTGAATAATTAAATATACCACGTATAAAGATCGATAGAAAAATTTAAATGAAAGATTTATTCTTCGGGTATTTGTAAATAGAAAACGGATTGCTTTAAATTTAAATTCAATAGTATAATACTTATACACTGTCAATTGTATTAAAATATATACGCCGAGGGGGATTAAAAATTTATTAAAAATTCCAATACACGTATGCACAGTGAATAAGCTAAGGAAAATAATTCAATGCTATTGGCGATACCATCACGTATTTCGTATTAACTTTATTGTTGATTAATTAAATTTTTCATTCGTATATATAAATAATCGTTCGAATTATCTTATATACACTATATAGGTTTATTGTAATTTTCCTTTAAAACGCATAAATTTCTAGAGCAAGATGAAAATAAGTATAGATTTTCAATTACCGTTTCGTTATATATATTAACAAATTTAAAACGACGTAATCGTAAATCCGTAAGAAAACTATATTATATACGGAAATTGCATCACTGTATGTATATACATATATATGTATATATATCGATTCTTTGTTACGAGAATGACTCGGGACAATGTATTCTACTTATTCAACAGATTCCTATATATATATATATATGGACGTTAAAGCGTGAAACATAATTATCATAATGTTAATTTGAATTACGGTCACGGCGTTTATGTGTTTCTATATTTTCCTTTTGCTTCCTTCACTCCCTTCTCTCTCATTCTCTCTCACGAACATACTTTTAAAATTTAACTCGGGTAATATTCCACTTTGTCGTTAATAGATTAAAACTTATTAATTAAAAAGAGGCGTGAAATAAAAGTGCAAACACTATTATAAAAATACACAAAGGTGGGTCAACGAGAAAAGAACAAAATGAAATCTTCTAAACATTTTTTAGAGTATATCGAGAAAAAAATGCGCGTTGCTTTGTTTGCTCTTCTATATACGCGAAATTCTTGAAATAGTCGCTTTGTCAATAGCGTTTGATGGAGTATTAACTGATAAGCTTATTCTTCTCTTTTTTCCAAAAGAACGAAGTTTTTTTTTTAAGAAACTGATATGGGATTGTCATATTTTTTCACCGATAAGACGCGCGTTGTACCGCGATGACATAATACTCGCTCACTATTAAATTAATATTTAAGTAAAAATTAACTATTCTAACGAATCGCTCTCTTCTTCTACCTTTATTATTAAAGTGCTACTAATTCTTATATTATGTAGTGATTCTGTTTATCTCGTTATATCGATAACAATATACATCCGACGGTTAATGTGTACATTCAATTAGACCCGAAATGAATAATACAAAAATGCTTTAGCAAAATTTTCAAGTGGTATAACGTCACGCGATTTCCTTAAATTCGCAAAGAGATGAATTTTAATACGCGTATGACGTAGATAAAGTTGTAAAGCAATAAAAACATATAACTATTCAACTATATTTACTGAAATTTCATTTGAGGGTGCATACTTGAGTTCAAATAAAAAGAATAATGTATTATTCAATGATTTTAGATATTTCTTAATTTTTTTACAAATTTTAAGTTTTATTCATAATTTTGAAACTTATTTTTTTGCAATATAATTATATTTTAATCAAACTTATACCATTCTGTAATAATCTTATCGCAGAAAATTTTAGGAAGCGTTTCACAAAACAGACTGAAATTTGAATAATAACAACAGAACATCATTCTAATTCGCTTAAATAGAACAGACTCAGTATATTTCAATAAACGTAAATGATTAAAAAATTGGTGCAAAATCTTATAAATTAAGGACTTAAAATTTAAATAGATTATAATCATATTGTATATTGTTATACCTTAAAAAATCATATTGTTCGATTCAATTAAAATAATCGGAATGGTCACACTGCAAATTAATCGATTAAAAAATTTTACATAAAATCTAACAATAACGCAATGTGTTTAAAGTATTAAGAAATACTGCAGATCATTGATAGATAATAAATTAGCAATAGTTTTGTAATATTTACTTTTTTTTTAATTTGATATTTTGATATCTAAGGAAAAAATATGCATTCCGCGATGCAAATAGAAAAGAAGAAAATAAAAAACAGAGACAATGATGGATATACATATCGATCGTTTATTCCGATACGATTATTTATAATTTATTCGTCGTTGTACAGGTTTTGCACGATAGCTTGAAAGCGCGACGAGAAGTTGAACTGCACTGGCGAGCATCGAACTGCAAACACATCGTTCAAGTGAAGGATGTCTATGAAAACACTTATGGAGGTAACAAATGTCTCCTCGTGGTCATGGAATGGTGAGCCTATAAAATATTATTCATTACTCAAGCATATTTCAAATTTACGTTACTTCCTCAAAGTTAATAATATCCTGATTTTTTTACAGTATGGAGGGTGGTGAACTTTTCCAAAGAATTCAAGAGAGGCAAGACGGTGCTTTCACGGAAAGAGGTAAATCATTCGTTTTGAACGATTTCTTCTTTTTGACTTTTTTTATATTAAATTTAATCAAATCTACGGAATGTACATGTACGTATAATGCGAAAATTTTTAATTTGCAGAAGCGGCTCAAATAATGTACGAAATTTGCATCGCAGTCAAGCATTTGCACGATACGAATATAGCTCATCGTGATTTGAAGCCAGAAAATCTGTTGTACTCAAAGCCAGGTATTATAAATCAATGTAATAAAATACTCATTTCTTTAAGTAACCATAAATTTACATTATACCGTATTTTTTCTTTTTAAACTGGCACATTCATTACCGAGTCAGTCGATCAACGATTACCACTTGGTAATTCATTTTATAGAAATGTCGCATTTTCTCAAGCATTTATATATATAAGATGCTTTTTCTTATATATATTTAATTATATTAATTAGCTTATATATTTTTTTATTACTATTTTAGGTAGTATGGGTATATTAAAATTGACGGATTTTGGTTTTGCCAAAGAGACTCACCTTAAAGATACGCTTCAGACGCCTTGTTACACGCCGTATTATGTTGGTGAGTCACTAGTTTTGAAATCTCTATGCAATTTTGTGTGAAAGGAGACGTTAATAAAAACACAGGCATTGATTCAATTGAAGTATCGTTTTGTCTTGTAAAATACTGAGTATACAATTGATATTGATGTATCGCACTTTTGTTGCACGCCGGTTTTTATTTTATTCATTGAAACAATTATTTTTATCACCTAACATGTACTTTTATCAAATATATGTTATAATTAAATTAAGAAATTATACGGAAGAGTTCGTTTTTACGAGCTGAATTGAAGCTCTATTAAGATTCAACATCGTTTCGACGATTGTCATAATTATCTTCATTAGAGGCTTTACCTTTAATTGTCCTTAAATAGTCTAATGAAGATCGCTTGTTGATTCTAGATCTAAAGATCCTATTTAGATTGAAATTAGTTTACCTACGGTCATTCGTTTAAGAATGTAATGTTGGATCGGCAAGAAGTTTTTATATTGCATAAAAAGTGTAATTAATTAATTAATATTAAATTCAAAAATAATTTTTAAACATTACATATTATAGAAACGATTTTAACACAATTATTGAATTAAAATTTTGCATTCAAATGCTTTTATTTAATTTCAAGTTTGACAATCCATAACTTTTAAATGAACAAACGTGCAATTAATACAAATAGTTGAAAACAAAGAATGGAAGGAAATTATATCAGCTTTCAATGGGTGTCATACTGAGTTTGGTGTACTGGCTTGAAATATTTTAAAAAAAGCTAATAATAGACCGAAATTTTTTCACTCTAGACCAAAAATTATATTGATTTTAATCTGTCAGTTTTCTATACACAAAATTCTGTATGTCTCTCATTGAAAATCTATTGCCATTTTCTATTGTTTACTTAATTTAAATGTATAATTTCTTTTTTTGTAAATACACGTGTAAAATCTCGATATTTATCGATTTTTACGATAGATGTTAGAACTTTTGAACGGTACTGTGTTATATACATAAAAATAATTTTTAAAGACTGCTAATTTTATTGTTACAGCACCTGAAGTTCTGGGACCGGAAAAGTACGATAAAAGCTGTGATATCTGGTCATTAGGAGTAATAATGTACATACTGTAAGTATCACAAATTTATATTTATATTACAGAGTTTAAAAATAAATAAAATCAATGGTGTACCGTATTACATAATAAAAAATAAAATAAATGACTTGATATAGATTATGCGGATTCCCACCGTTCTACAGTAATCACGGATTAGCGATATCGCCTGGTATGAAAAAAAGAATCCGTCTGGGTCAGTATGACTTTCCGGCTCCGGAATGGTCTAACGTTAGTACAGAGGCGCGCGACCTGATTAAGGGTATGCTATGCACCGACCCGCTTGAAAGACTGCAAATCGATGGAGTCATGAAAAATAAATGGATCTCGGTAAGTTTAGAGCTATGGTAAAACATGTATTTTAAGATTTACTACAATTAATGGTATACGTACGACCGTTATACTTTAGACGTATCGTTCGTTCGATAATTTCGTCGGTAAAGATAAACTGATGAGTGTTAATTTATGTGTTTGCACGAAATTGTGCAATTTTCTTTTTATTATTCACAACTACTGTTATAGCTCACCGTCACGTTTTCTATAATTAATTTAATAATATTTCGTTTTGTATTGTAACGTAAAATATGTGTTAAAAAATTTAGAACATTTTTTTACATATCTTAATTAAGTGTATAACGTGTCCTTCGTTAAAGAGGAAGTTTTAAATATTATTATTAACCAGGTCAAATTACTCTTGTAAAAAACGATATTGCTTCAATGAATATTTATAATAATAATAATCTAATTAATGCTCGACCAAGCGAACTTTTCTAGAGAAATTGAAATTTAATGAACTTACGTAAAGCTTCTTATTTCGATTTTAAAATAAGATTCAGTGTAATGGATAATTGGAGTGAAGGATGAGAGTTTTTATTATTATTGAGAAAAAAAGTAATATAAGGATCATAATTAATTAGTTTAAATTGAATAAATTTTATAAATAGAAATTCGAAATAAAATTATCAATAATATTCAGAAACTATTACTTCGTTTACTCAGAAATGCATTTTATGTTTAATAAAGTTTAAATTAGAAACATGTTATTTCAAGAAAAACATAAAAATAGTCACTACTTGGTCAAACTATTTAACGTTATAATTAAACTAAATTGAAGTTTGAAAGTCATTCTTCTTACTTTAAAGTAATAAAAACTAACTTGTAGTCGTTTCTATTAAAACAATACTCTTATTCGTATTAAACACAATTTATTAAAGTTGATACAAATATTTTTTACTTTACTTATAGTGGAATTTTAAATTTACAATTCAATTTTTTGTGAATGTGAGCAAACTTATAAAGCTAGTAATAGAGCATCTTTAAATTTTGTTTTGTCTAGTGCTTAATACTTTCAAGTTTAAATTAAATAAAAATAATAATAGTTTTTCCGCGTAGATTGAATTCTAATTTTTTAATAAACAAAATATATTTTTTAGCAATTATTTATATATTTACTTATGCATTATTTTGTATATATTGTTATTTTTAGAAACACACAGAGGTACCAGCGACGCCACTCCACACAGGCCGTGTATTACGCGAAGGTGAAGAACTTTGGCCCGAAGTCCAAGAAGAAATGACGCGATCACTCGCAACAATGCGCGTCGATTACGACACTGCCAGTCTTAAGCAGCTCGATCACACCAACAATCCATTGTTAAACAAACGACGACGAGCGAAGCAACAAACGAGCAGTCCGTCTGGTTTACCGACTGGTGCAACACCAGTAAATCGGACTCTTGCATCCTAGGAAATCGCCAAACTCGCGAGTTTAATCGATCAGATATGTCCGTAAATGGATATTCGATGATAATCGCGAGTTTAATTCATCATTCGGTTTTAACTTTTTTTTTATGTCGCTATATTTCACCGACTTGGAGATTGTAATTGTACATAGAGAATGGTATTTTAAAGAAAAAAACAAACAAAATGGACATGGTTATATAGCGATGCATTTACATCATAAACTGACAATAAAAGCGAGATGTTAATTTTTACTGGATTATATTAATAAATCGATGTCGATTAGCGGAATGATACTTTGATTATTGTACTATTTAATAACACTATTTTTAATTTATCGAACTGACAGTTGGGTTTGCCATGATACTGTTTTAAGCAAAACTGAATGTATATTTACCGTATGGAATTTACAAACGTTACATGGAGAAATCATAGTCATTTATTGAACGTGTCTGTTTAAACATTTTTAACGTACACATTTGAGTTACGTCGAATTTGAATTTAATTGTCTGGAGTTTTTTTGTGACATTATGCAGGTTTAAACGTACATATGAAAATTCTAATGTGTAAATTAATTAAGATGTTGCTTCAATTAATTTAGTACATTTTTTAATGCTGTACAGGTATAATAAGCTTACGCGTGTCTTTTTTATCTACAATAAGGAAATTACTTTATAAAAATTTATTTAATCATTCAGTGATAAGTTTACATGTCTCTACATCAACAATGTATATACAAAAAAATCTATTTATTGAATAAAATGTACTAAAAAGTTAGTATGTATTACTAACATTTGCCGTGCATTGCAAATATGTAATGAGTTATTTCAATTATTTCAATCAGAATATAATTTGCATTTTAAAGGTTGTTAAATATATATTTATAAAGTGTTTTCATGATTGTAGATAAGGAATTGCTTGCAATTAAACTCAAACCGATCGTAACTCAAAATGTTTATTTAAAATGACTGTTTCAAACGATCGCCCTTAAAATCTACTTCCACCGCATGAAATTGAACATTTTAACGGCGTTGAACCTATCGTCAGGATAATCATGCTGGTTTCATTTCTACGAGTGTACAAGTAGGTAACGCCGTTATTTTAATTGTAAGACGTACGATAAATCCGTACGATCGGAACACGTCCGTTTCTCCGTCTGAGAGAAAACCGAAAGCGATTATTGGTATAGAAGCAAACCTCTCGGAGAATATCGTTGTGCGTAATTCACTCAATCGCAGTAGCGTCAGTGATGCACGCAAAAAGTGCAACGCCACGCATACTCGTAGAGGCAGGATTGAGTTAAATGGCAGCTCGGCTAATCGAGTGACAAATATATCCGTCGTCCAGGAACGGGATTTCGCCTCGTTTTTCACTAAGGGGAAGACGAGTCTCTGTTTATATAAGTAAGCGCACGCGTCCATTGTTCGAGTCAGTTTACGAATCGCGTACAGCGTGCCAGTCAGCCAAATGCATTTCGTTCGAACGCCTATTCTGGTTAGGTCAATTTTGTTGTGCGAATTACGGACTAGCGTTTTTTTTCCAAAGAGAAAGAGATATAAATATATATATATAGTGCGATAAGAAATTAATCGTGGAGGTAGTTGGGTAACGTGGTAATCGGTCAATTAAAACAAAGAACAAAACATTGTAGTTTAACTGCAGTATTTATTGTCTCAGCTGTTTCACTATGCGTGTATACGTAAAATATACTGTAAACGCAGCATAAGATGGTTTATCCAACATTCAGATACAACTATAGTTGAAAAAAATATATATATATATACTATAAAAGATGTTTTCATCGGTTAGAAATATACAGTTTTCTATAAAATATATTATCTTGGGTATTTTATTCTACGATACCTTTAACAATTATTATTATTATTTATTTAAATTATGTGTCACTAATTGTTTAAATATTAATTCAATTTTTTGTCAAAATTTACGTATAAAAATAACGACTCTTTTTAAAACATAATGTTATTTGGTTACATTATATAAATTATTTGTTAATTATTTGTTATTATTTGTTATTATTTGTTAATTTAGAAGTTCATTTAAATTTTTCTTAGTGTTCAAATTATGTTAATTTTACTGTATGTAAAGATTTAGATACAGAAATAAAAATATATAAAATATTATTTTATAATTTAAACAAAAATATATTAATTAAAATGATATAGATCTATTTATTCCTATAAATATTTTAAAAATTTATTTTTATTTATTTATTTAATGTCGCATCGGCTCTTAGTCTTTGCCGATTATTTTTAATTTTATTTTCATTAACTTTTCATAAATTGGATAGTTTAAAATATATAAAATGTATAATTAATATCTTTTTCCAGTAGTTATAATGTACGTTGAAAATTTTAGTTTACAAAAATTTAAAATTGTTAATTTTTATTACATAGTTACATTTGTAAAGAAATATTGTTATCTAAAAATGATTTTTTAAAAAAAAGGGGTTAAATACCACATTTAACGAATCTTCCAGGTACTCGTTTTCCTAGGCGTAATTTCAAGCCTAGCGTACGCCCGACCAGGCAAATCCTGCAAGTACTGGTGTAAAGAAGAAGAGAGATATTACTGCTGCCCAACTGGAAAGAAAAAAGGCAATTTATTTTCCATGGCAATGTCCGAGCTTTTGGATACCGACGAATATCCATGGCTACTGAGCAGTAGCTCTTGGATGCACTATCTACTACCGATCGTTTTCCAACGCACTGCTTCGAGCGATATTCGCGAAGCTCATCCAACTCAATCGGCTCACTGTCCGGATCTTAGACCATCTTGTCCTCGAAGCGAAGATTGGTACAATCCACCGGCACCTTGCGACGTCGACGAAGATTGTGGCGGGTGGGAAAAATGTTGCTACGATATTTGTTTGGATCACAAAACTTGCAAGCCATCGGTTAAATCTGAACGATGAAAACAAGGTTTATTATCGTTAACTGATTATTGAGAAAGTTTTCAATCGATGCAATAATCGTATACCTTACAAATTAAAATTTAAAATTCAACGCTTATATGCAATTAATATTGTTTTGTGTATATCCTTTGTTAATAAAATCGAAACAAATGTAAAAAGAAACATAAAAAAAAGAAAGTTCTTTTTCTCACTCACTCATTAAACCCTCAACATGGAATTCATACATATAACGAAACGAGTATATACTGAATTCGAAGTTAGTTGATTATGTTTTCGGTTTGTTGTACGAAAGGAGCTCTCGCAAAAAGCTCCTTACATATACGAATATAAATTCTGATTTTATAATTATACAGTAGAGAAACAAGAGGCGCGCGTGTGGTCCAGAGTTCTTGATTTATCGTTACCAATTATCATTTGCCTGTTTTTTTTTTGTAATAATAAAACGTACAGTATATACATGTGCTCTACTCGCTCATTAAAAATATCTTTCTTCTATTGATTTTCGTAAATCAAGACGTCGATTACAAATGTAACAAAATAACGAATACACCTATATACATAAATAGCGCGCAGCGAAAAAAAAAACAAAAATTTGGCATACTCTATAATTTAGTTTTTTAATTATAAAATCAAACTATTTTCTAACTTTATTACAACGCTATTCTCATTCCCCACATCGTACGAGCAAGAGCAAAAAAAAGGGAATGAGAAAAAAGGAAACAAACTATAAAAACCCCAAAAAATCAGACGGAAATATAAATTATATTATCCTTCAGGTATATATAAGCAAATAAAGTTCGACACAAAAAAAGCTAACCGAAAAGAGAAAAAAAAATCGTGCCAAAGTATAAACAGGTCGTTTCTCGATCCATCAAACCGATAATCGGCAACCGAATTATAAAGGGAGAACGAAATAACCGGAAGGTTGAATTGAAAAAAAAAGAAGTAGAATAAGATAACGTATATATACCTATATAAAGGGTCGATAGAAAAAAAAGAAGGAAGGAAGTAAATCCCGTAGCATTTCCTAAATTCCTGTCAGGCCCTGTTTTCACATGGGGTATACCTATATAAACGCCCACGCAAACCCACGTGGATGGGCGCGTGTACAGGTCTCGACTCGCATACGAAGAGAAAGAAGAAGAAGGAGGAGAAGGAAAAAAAGGTATATAGAATATAGGAATGCGAGTCTCGCACGCGCGCGAGGTCGTTCATTCATATATGTACACACACAAACACACGAATAGAGGCTGCAGTCGGAGACTCAAATCCCGAATATCCCATTCAAGTGTTTCCCATGACTTGTCTTCGTCTTATGTGTAGGTGTGTGGGTGTGTGTGTGTACGAATGTATACGTATTGTTCACCTCGACCTCGTGTGACTGGTGCGTTTAGTCTAATCTCACTCCCTCGTATTTGATAAGACATACATCCATATATATATACATATATATAAGAGCCGTACGAACTCGACGTCGGCTTTTTTTTATCGTTGCGCTTTATAAACACAGGCACTCGCACAGAAATCGTTCAGCAGAGTTGACACTGCATTTAATGACTGACAGGTGTGATGCGTTTTTGTACATGTATATAGCAAATGAGTAGTAATAACAAGTTAAAAGAATATCATTTATCATTTAGATTTTTATTAGCTATTAAGATAACCATCAATTAACAATTTTTCTATTATTTTCATGTATTTTTATGTAGCATGAACGAAAACTTAGTTTTAATTTCAAATTAAATATTTGCATATATATTTGACAATAAATACAAAGTGAATAAAAGTTTATATTTTGAATTAATTAATGAAACAATACTATTAGGTATACTTTCTTCTCTGTATACATTTTATCCATTCGAAATATTTGGATCGCGTCGATGATAGTCAATTTAATAGGTCAATATTTAGAGAGCATTTTAAAAAGGGTACAGATCGATCTAGAGGATTTTGAATGGGTATAACTGTTGTGTGTAATGAAAATGATTGATTATTGCTAATTGAAACAACAACTACTTATGCATCTAAATAATCAGCAAGTTAAACAATTTTATAATCGTTAGGATCAACGTTCGCTCATTAACATCGAAAAAGGAGCATCGATATAAAGTTAGTCAAAATCAGCGAGTCACGCGATTGTGCACTAAAGAGAAAAAGAAAGAGATAAACCGAAAAATCAAAGGGCTCGTATTATATGTGAATATATATATATATACAAACGCAAAGTGCGAAAAAAGACTCGGAGAGGTAGAATCGGTTGACTCGCACACAGTTACAGTTACACACGCGCTCGCACTCGAGAGAGTATCCTTTCTTTTTCTCCGCGTCCGTCCCTTTCTGGGCGTCGTGTCGCCTTTCAGTCGCCCCGGCAGTGGCATCCTGAGAAATTTTCATTCTCTCGGCTCCCTTGCGGCAAGTCCCTCTCTCTCTCTCTCTCGCTCTCTCTCGTTCGAAAACCGGACTCGCGACGGGCTCCCTCGCATCCGCGGCTACTCCCATTCAGACACATCCCATCGGTGCGCACCCTTTTGTTCGCGGAATTCAATCCTCCCTGTCTCTGTGTGTGGGTATGTGTGTAAACGGGTATATGAATATTGCGGTCCACTTGTCTATAATTGGTCCACGCACATATACTCGGAAGCTTATTATTAAATCAGCCAAGATATTTTTTATCATCGTACAGGTAACGCGCATAAAAAAATACACATCCATCTGCATTATTTTTATATTTTAATTTTGTTGCGATTGCAGGAAAATGATCGTAAGTCATATTCTCTATCACAATCGCTATACTATGCTTTTTTACAAGTGCATACACGCAAAGAAAACAGTAGTGATCGAGTTTCGAGCTTATCTTCCTCTTTGAGATTTCAAAGTGTATGTATATATATATACTGTAGAAACGAAATGCCGAGACCTCGATCCCTACGTGCATTATACAGAGTCATCATCGTATTACGTACGAGAGGAAGATTCACGTTTATAAATTGAAATATAATAATAATCGCGGATTCGCAACAGATAGTTTTTTGAGAGAGAGGAAAAGGTGCGGGTTGTATACATCAGGGAAGCGCTACACAGGACTCGAGCTCGTGTTGCCGGACATTCGAGTCACGGGTAAAGGGGAGAAATATGGACTGTTCTCCGCGGTCATTCGAGAAGACGACTGATCGAGAAAGGCAGTTTTGCGGTTGCCGCCCTACACACTAACTCTCTCTTTCTCTCTCTCTCTCTCTTCCTTCTCTTCTCGTTTCTCGACCCCCGGGCTAACTTTTTTATCGGTTCGAGCATGTACTCCGTATGTATACACTCGACGCCGATTTTTTACCTCCCAAATTTTAATGAATTGTTCTGCATAATATCTGCATTTTCCGACGAACTCGTTTTGTCAATCAAAATAATACTGATGGCGCATCGTTGAAAAGCGAAAGATATACCTCATTTCCTTATCCACGTGCACAAAAGCGTGTTACAACGAAAACGAAATGTATACCGCATATACATATATATATGGATGTATGCTGAAAGAGCGTCACATTATTAATAATGCAAGTGTCGTGTATCAAAATTCAAATGAGCATATGGTAAAAGAAAGAGATTAGCATAATTTCGAAATTCCCATCTCCGAGTGACTCCACAGAATGGTAATTAACAGACGTGTATGCGTGTACACGCGAGATACGACGATTCGGTCCGATCTACTGTGTGTATCTGTATTTATATATATATACACGTACACGCGCGATCTCTCGCCGAGGAATTCGTATCCCCCGCCATATACGTGCGAAAAAACGTCCTCCCGCGAATGGAAATAATAAAAAGGCCGAGGAGTAACAATCGAATTCCTGCGGGGCAAGAGAAAGATGAACGCCCACGCGTGCATCGTACAGCGAAATGTAGAAACGCAAGTGCGAGAGAGTGAGAGAGAGAAAGAGAGAGAGAAGGGCATCGAGAAATAATGAATGAGTAAGCGGTTGGACGACACATACACAAAGGAGAGATGCAGCATAACCGTACCACGTTTTATTAAACAGATTTTCATTTTGATTTTATCTTTATTATTATTACTTATTTCCTATTACATGATCGTTCCTTATCGTTAAAATAACTTTTTCATCGATCCGATATGCGAGATAAACGTGTGCGCTTTTTTTTCGTCGAATCCTGTGAGAAACTATATATTGTTAATTCTTTATCGTTATATGTTCCGTTATACGATTTACCGATAAATTTCACGTGTATATAGAAGTAAATCTTGAAACGGAATTTAATAGTTCGATACTTATATACGTGTATAAATGTATTTTGCCTAATCGCTCATCAATATTGATTTTCAAAATACAGGATTTTGGTTTAAGGAAATTAACGTCTCAAAAAATCGGCATTAAAATCTCTTACCGATCTGCTTAATGTAATTCTTACGCAGAGACAAATTCTTCAACTGAAGTTACATACTATAATATAGTGTTTCTTGTAATATGACAAAATATTTAAAACATTTTACTAGTAATATTTGCGTTAAACTTTTATTACTGCAGTTAAAAAATAGTACAATTTTTATCGCATATATATCCCAGTACAACAACAATGAAATAAAACTTAGCGAATTCAATGAAATATTTGTTTGAATAGTAGTAAAAAGATAATCGTTATAAACTAAAAAATATTTATGAAGATTCAACTAAATTTTAATTGAAATATAGAGACCGCACATGCAAAACTACAAAATATTTATTAGTTTGCAACAAATATTTGAATAGGGCTATTACTCGAACAAATAATTTATTGAATACTCGCTGAATCATATTTAGACTGATAAAATTATAGTAATTTTCGCTATAAAATTTGTAGTATTATAAAGTGAAAATAAAAAATAACATAATTATTAAATTATATATATACCTATATCTCAACCAAACGAGCAAATTTAAACCGTTCCATCCTCGTAATTATAATATAATAAAGTTCAAAACGAGAATAAATATATAACGATATCAATCTTACGCATACACTTTTAATACCTATATATACCTATACAATCATGAATGAATTTCTGATACGCTTTTATACTCATTGATAATAGATATATAATTGCACATGTGTCAATTTTGCCATATACTATACCCTATTAGTACATTCGTTTGTCCATCAATTAATTTTGATTTTACGTAGGTATATAGATCGAGGATTATAAATCAAATTGACTCGACAATGGGATATGTATGATTTAAATCGGTAAAAGTACGAAGCGCAAACATCGCGTATACACAAAAGTATAATCCTAATATTTATCTAGAACGATTCTTTGTAATGTAACCGAAGGTTTTTAACCTTTACACGAGATAAGCTTGACAAAAAGTTTATCAATACAGTTTTATAGTTGGAAAAGAGCTTGCCGCCGATAAAAGTTTACAAATGTGTGTCCGCGTGCGTGTGTGTATAGTGTCAGTATAGGGTAAACGAGAAACGAAAAAGTGAATGAGGAGAGTATTCGTGGTGTATATATACAGTCGAGGGAGGAGAAGGGACGGAGAACGAGCCAGGAGTATCTGGATAGGTACGTAGGTGGGGGTAAAACCAAGCACGGTGGCCCAAAGTAACTCTCTCTCTCTCTCTCTCTCTCTCTCTCTTTCTCTCTTTCGCTTCTGCGAGAGAGTCTAAACCTCTCTCGTAGTCCCGTCTCCGCTCAGTGTCAGAGTATCCACCTACCGGTTCGGACGGTCGCGTTCTGTATACACACACACACACACAAATCTTATAAACAGAGAAATCTCGAGGCATCACGTTTGATCATTCAAATTCGCGACAATACGATGTTGAGACCGCGTAAACCTAGAAAGGATAAGTGAGGAGAGGAGTGGTGTTGTTTAGCAGATACACATTCAAGTATACTTGTATACTTACTGCGTGCGGCTTACAGTCAATGTGCGCAAGGAGCAACGGACTCTCGTAGCGCTCTGTTTCACCGTAACGATGACGGACTGACGGCACTAGGCTTTGTTGATTTTTTTTTCCACAAGTTTATATATACTCACGTACAATATATATTCTTAAAGGATCCTCGAACGAATTACGAATATGACGGCCAACCTCGTCGTTATACTACTCGTCTTGTCGAGCTTACGATACGCGATCGGTAAGTATTACTTTACGCTTCATTTATTTTTATTTATTTAAATTACCTACCTCGCTTGCGATTCCCTGGAACTCTTTTCTTTTTACAATAATTCCACTGTGCGACAATGAAATTTCCGTCACTTACGATCTTAATATATATACATAAATCGTTAAACACTTAAATCTGCGGGCACTTATTTTGCTTAGCTGTAAGTGTAATTTTATATCGCGGACTGCACAATTAGTCAAATTTTCTTTCTACTATATATATACAAATTAAGGAGAAAGTGTACGTGTATACGTCAGTTATATATATATACACGCGAACAAAGTTTGCATCGCTCACGTGCGATGAATTCATTTAAATAAGTAGGTACGGAGTCAAACGTCGAGGAGAACAAAAGTAACTTAAATCAATTACACGTTCGTTAAATTAAATTATCTTTGGTGTATGCCTTGTTCAATTAAGTATACCGTGTGCTAAACCTAAAGAAAAGAAACCACGTGGTTCCGATAATTAAATCGTTCAACTTTTAATGTCTCTGTATATATATATATACATTATTTTTTATTTCACCGACAATCGTATGTATAACCAAACAAAAAAAATCAGATTGTTTAGACGGACTACCTAGAATATTATACTAATGTATGTCGCGTCACGACAATTCATCCAATTTATTTTGGAGTTACAAAGGGAACCGTGGTACCTCCCGCAACCGCGTAAATATTAAATAACCCAGAACACACACCTGTTTAACCCAACGTGAGATAAAAAGAAAAGGTATAATTAATCGACATTAGGATCAGCTCGCTATACCCAGTGATATTATTATCTTTCTTTTTTTTTACAACTTATTATTTTGAGAGTACACTCTACCGTTTCTCTTTTGTCTTCTTTACGTTATTTCCCGCGATTATTAACTATAAGTACATTATCTCTCGAAAATGAAAAAAAAAGTATGTAAGTAAGGTTTCCGCCGTGTCTTTCGGCGCTCATCGCTCTCGAAAATTTGGCCCTCCCTCTAGTCTCCGAAAGAAAAAAAGGAAAAAGAAAAGAAAAGGTAAAATATAATTACCGGCTATACAATCACGGAATGACGATTGACGGACGGAGATTGCGAGAGGCTCGCATGACTCGAATATATACAAAGAGTAAGCCGCTGACGAAAATTAGCCTGGCATATGTCTCTTCATTTTTCAATATTCCCACTGGTTCTTCACGGGTCTTTTTTTTATATTTCCTTCGATATATATATACGTATTTATACTGATTATATTTTTGCAATATGCTGCATTGAATTTTAATACTATGAGATGAATAAGCGGAGGCTAAATTCTTTACACGTACGCGTAATTTTTATATATGTATAAATGCGAAAAACTTAATGAAAGTAATCGCGTATTCGTTGTTAATAAACTTTCATACCCGAATATTTGGAAACAGGTGCGGTAAAAACCTCGTCCCTTTGAAATCCATCAAGAGAAACAACCCGCTTAAATGTACATGTATATATAGTCTGCACCGAATGGAGAGAAACACGGGGTGGGCGCGTTTTTCCAGTAGAAATTCGCAGAACTCGATTGATCAAACAACTCGTCGCTCGTATATACGTTTAGTCTCGACAACGACGGTCGGTCGGTGTCTTTTTGTTTTTTTTTTCCTCTCTTCGCGGTTCCTTACTGCGACGCGCCGGAAGGAAGAAGTCGAAGTTAATGGTGCACACCCCCAAAGCTTGTAAAACGATGACAATAAACGACCGAAAATTCACGGTGGAAAAACTGTGCAAGGTCGATCAGATTTGTAAGAAAAACTTTCGAAATTGAAAATAGGCTTATATTATGTATTATGTGTATATATAAAATGTACAATATACGGTATGCCGGTATTGTCAAGAGAAATACTCAAAAACTTGGGTCGTAAATTCGTTTCGAGTGCTCCGACTGCGCTTACGTTCATTCATGGCGTTTCCCGTTTTCCGAGCCCCGCGCCGCACGAGCCATTCAACTTTTCCAGCTTAGTTCATTCATCGAGAGAGGACAATTCTCGCTCAGCTGTGTAGAGATATTCTTCTGATTCTTTCTCTTTCTCTCTATCTCTCTCTCTCTATCTCTCTTTCTAGTTTTTCGTATACGTATATATACACTTGGTACCTGCTATTCTATTTACCCTTTTTGCGCGATTCTACTTTCTCTCTTTCTCTTTTCATTGCTCCGGAAACGAGGTTGGCTAATTTACCGAAAAAAGAGGGATACTTATAAGGATTTTTAATTTGGCCTATACTAATACTCGGAAGAAGAGGCTTATTCCATTATCCGATATAGATAAATATTCTTAAATGCATCTTAGTTCGGATAGAAACGACCTTTTTACGCCCGAATTAACCACATTTTTTATAAGATTGAAAAATGACTCGTTATAAACTGCGAAACAGATGTTATTAGTATAATATTATTTATTCCTACGTTAAATGTCAAATTAAACAGTTTTTCCTCTCTTTCCAATCTGACACAGTTAATTAATTATAGTGAATTAAAATTTCAATACGAAATAAAACATTTTAATTAATCTCCTTTTTTTTTGTAACTTCTTACAATTACTTATGCAGATTGTTCTATTGTGGGTGTCAAATTATTATTCATGCAACGTATGCATAATCATAAGGTATTCATATAGCTAGTCAATTAATAAAGCATTAAAATTGCTTGCAACAAGATGGTGCATTTATGAATTGTATTTTAATTTTAAATGCGCAACCGTATAATTATTATAAATAGTAAAAAAAATATGAGCGAACGAATCGCTGTAGCACTCATTCACTTTTTACAATATTGTGAAATTTTAACTGTTTCGATATATTTACAATGTTATCCTTTATCAAGCGCTACTAAATCATTGTGTTTGTTTTTAAACAAAAGAAGAATACAAAACAAGTTATATATCGGTACTATTTTGAGAGAAACATTATTTATCGTACATTAAATTTAGACAGTTGTTAAAAGTTTTGTTGGAAAAAAAAGGAAAAATAAAAATAAAATAAAGGACATTATAATGTGCTTTACACGGAAACGTGGAGGAAAAAAAAAAGGTAATAACGAACTCGGTTGGTGATTCACAGTTAAGGATAAGATTTTCGTTGTAAATTTCTAATCTATTCTACAGGTATATATATATAACGATATACCATTACTCTTACCGTAACCGCGCGCTCGCGCATCAACCGTATTTAAAGATAGTTCTCTCTTTCTCTCGTAGATTGCAACCGATTTCTCGGGAAAATTGTGCTCGGTGAATGAAAAATCCTATGTAATGTACGCAGAAAGTAAGGAATTAAAAATCTACGTGCGCTGGACTGGTGGGTGGACTGGTTTCTTCACTTTTTTTCTCCCCCTTGGCAACTGTCCTAATGGAATCGCTTGATCTTTTTTTTTTCTTCTTCTTATTCTTGATACACGTACGCGCCTTGCTTTGATCTCTCGCCTTCGCGCATTCCTCGATATATACGTGTATATAAGCGACACGTTTGGTTTTGCGAGATATCTCTCGGTGCATGGGCGATTGCATTGCGTAAATGATATCGAGTATTGTCTTGGAATATTTAATTGTGATAGATATTTTCTATACACATGGAAAAACGTACAATTTTTAAAATTTATTTAGTATATCTTAGTGTTATTATTTATATTTTAATTAACAATGTACTTACACAGGAATAAAACTAAAATAAAAATTTGTTGAAGTGATTCCTGCAGTATATCGTTTTTTTTAAGTGGTTTATAAATTTTACTGGAATATCTTTCGTAAAATTAGTCGAATTAAAAGTTTTTTTCTTATAAAAGCATAAACTACTTAGTAGATAATAATTATAAAAAGTGTAGTAACTTAATTAGCAAAAATATACTCCATCGATATGTACATACATGTACATATTCGCGCATATACATTAGACAGTTATTGGGACGCTTCTCGTGCAATTGTTATTAATTATAATTTATGTTGCTCTCTTGTATTATTATGACTGACGAGACTGTTCGCAATATATTTAACGATTATGGACAGCGAAGCTCTTGACTTTAAGTGCTTAACTAAATTTTACACTAATTTTTACTCAAATTCTTTCATTTTACTCTAACATGGACACTCTAATATATTTCACTAAAGTCTTAATTAATTTTTACTTTTTCACGCATAGATTCGCATTTAGCATCATGTAATTTTGTAACTCTTTTCTATTTACTATGAAGATCATTCACAAATTTTTTTATTCACAATTTTTATTCTCAAGTGACATTATACCCAATTGTTACAGATCGAAAGTAATTATTTTTTAATAAATCAATTGAATATATTCATTATTTTAAACCATTTGATTTGTAAAGTTCTTTTATATCATTAAAATTCTTTAAATTCATTAAAATTTAGTTTTATGTTTTAGTTACAAATTTCGAGATTTTTTAGATGAAAATATTAATAAACAAATCATCGTACAAACGCAACGATACAAACATCTCACTCATACGTTATACACATTGGTATGCATACATATTTCTATTTATCCATTCGGCCTTCAAAAAAACACCATTCACGCTTAAATTTCGAAATTTGGAAATAACCACCAAAACCAAAAACTAACCCATTTTGAGAAAAAAGAAGGAGAGAAAAATAATCGAAGCCACACGTGTATACAAAAAGCGGAAGTTGGTTTTCTCACGCCCAGGGGCCAATTTGCGTGGTGGTTTTGCGCATCTCTCGTACATGCATGTTCACACATACATATATATGTATGTGTATATATGTGTGTATATACATGTATATACGGAGACACGGGACTAATGAGAAAATAATCGGTATAGGTGTGCACCTCGTCCTTTTTTTCCTGTGTCCCCTATAGCGCACGGCTTAATTTACGAGGTCTGCGATCGACAGTTACTAACCTCACGAGGGTCGGCTATTTTTTTTTATCACCGCGCTTTTTTCACGACCAGATGGTACCGGCTACTCTTTTATGCCAACGGGGACTAGGATAGACTTTTTTTATATATCGACGTGTGTATGTTCACGTGCACATTCGTCAAGTATATAGACTTCTGGATTTTATCACTCGTAACGAATGTTTGTTATGATTAATTTTTATCGATAGTGTACGTAGACAGTATACGATTCGCAGCCTGTCTCGATCTTTCTTGGCGTAATTTACGTATAAAAAAATATATAAAGAAATTCCTACTTCGAGGTTTCAATTCCCGATATACGAGTGTATATATAGTAGATAATAAAGAACCCATACGGCAATGACAAAAGTTAACGACATCGCAACTCAGTTCTCCGCGTATAGTCATTAGATGTAATACGAGTATATTATTAACCATAATTTCAGTGCAAAAAAAAATGAATGACAATTATTTGCGAGTGAAATAATAGAAAGAATCCAGGATTATAATTGTAAGTACCGGATTAAAAAAAAATTATCACAAAATTTACCCAGTTACGTAAAACTCGTTTTTATCGAGTCTCATCTATACGGTTGACCCACGGATAAAAGAAAAATCGCGTGAGAATGTAAACTTCCAACGAATTTCTTAAGGGGATGTCGGAGCTATAGCCTCCATCAAAAGCCGCTCGATCTCTCGGTTTCGAATGGCGCTGTAGTCAGGTGTCGATTTCTACGATAAACGTACTTAAAACATAAATTATAAATTTTACAGCTACATAGAGCTGTTGAAAGATACTTTCCCCCCTAGCTATAACTAAAATTAAGGTAATTGTAATATTACTCTTGGCAGTAAATGTTTATTTTTTTAAAGAAATGTGAAATACGTTGCGTGTAGCATTACGGCAGATATAGATTCATTGAATATGAGACGTATTTCACATTTCTTTAAAAAAATAAACATTTGCTTCCAAGAGTAATATTATAATTACCTTAAGTTTAGTCATAGCTAGGGGGGAAAGTATCTTTCAACAGCTCTATGTAGCTGTAAAATTTATAATTTATGTTTTAAGTACGTTTATCGTAGAAATCGACACCTGACTACAGCGCCATTCGAAACCGAGAGATCGAGCGGCTTTTGATGGAGGCTATAGTTTATCCCCTCTCTTTCTCTCTCTCTGTCTCTCTGCTCTTCATTAACTTGACGAAATGAAAAAAAAAAACGCTTATGCAAACGTTTTTATCGTCTCAACGATCATTTTCCATTGACTGCGAAAAGAGTCGCGTGTCAAAAAAGTTTCGTCGGTCGAAAAAGTTCAACCTTCGCGACCGCGAAACTCGATTGCGCTTTTAGCGTATATAGGCTCCGCGTCGTTTAACTATAATTCGACCGGAACGGTTTTAAAATATATATTTGTAATGTAAAATTTTCACACTTTATTATTAATATTTAAAAAAAAATCGTATGTATTTAAAAAACAATGCATGTACTTTCTTAGCATCTGCTCGAAAGAAGCGAGGCTATAGATTTGTATAAAACCTTGACACATCTATATAACTGCCGAAATATATGTGCATGTAAGGTGTGGTCAAAAAAGGACTGACGACACGACGGGGGTCTCGGACGCATCCTAATTAGATCGTCCCTATTCACCGATCGTCGCCGCCTAGAGAAAGAAAAAAGTACCGATCGAATCGTGTGCGAACGACTCGGAGATAAGATAACGGGTCGTAGGGAAAAAGTGTAGTCGTCAACGTCGTCCGGAAAATAAAGTCGGTTCGTCGAAATATAATATGCAGAGGAGAGTGAAAGAGGGGACCCCCACAGAGTCAGATAAAACTAACAGTGGCTTGCCCTCCATTATCGAAGCTAATTCCATTTTCTCGTAAGCCGGAAGTCCTTGTCCTATCGGGTAGAATCTACCTCGAGAGAGGGATGCAGGTATACGAAACGAAAGTGCACGGGATTCTTGCGTGCATTCAAATATTGTTCCCTTTTTACTTTCGGGCAATGCTTGTGTGTATTATCTTGGTTATATTGCGTGGTATTATTATTTATCTGTGACTCAAACTGGGAGATTTTTCATCACGTGTGCGGCTCGTTTACGTGCTCGCGTTTTTTAAATAAATCTCCCAAGTTAGGGATAATATTTCACCGATCGTTTTACTAGATTGAAACGCACCTTTCAAATAAAATTTACTTTTTCATTCTGCGCAAAATTGAAAATCATCGTTCAAAACTAATTGCATGGAAAATGTCATTTTACGCGATGAAAACAAAAAATTTCTTTATACGTATAGGGGGAAAAAGGAGAAAGGCGTGTCACCTGCTAGCTAGAATTTAACCGAAGCCGAATTAAAGGATGGGGGCCGGTTTTATTGGCGAATAATTAGCCGGGTGATCGAGTATACGTATACACATATACACCCTTTCCCTTCCACAGTTTCGTTGTTTTTTCTTTTTTTTTAACTTTACGGGTTGCTTCTACGATCGTCCGACGATAATTGTCCGGATATTGGAAGGACGCGGTCTCCTGATCTCGGGAGTCGGATGACCGCCTCCAAGGTTTCGCGACACGCTCTCTGCACCTCGGACCCTCTTAAATTCTTCGGGTTTCTCTCTGCCTCTGCTATTTCTTCGACTTTTATTTTTTTTATTCTTTTTCCTACTCTCTTTCCGCTCCCTGAGCTCTTTTGCCTCCTCCTCATATTTTTTTTACTTCGTCTTCGCGAGAACCGAGATTCGATCTCATCGCTTCTACTGTAATTCTGGAGTTTTAGCTCTTGATTCGTGGATTTCATCTCCATTTAAATTGTGCGCCTTTCCCTTTTCAGACCACTCTATTTGAAAGATTGTACATTTTCATACAATCGAGCGAATTCCTCTTGAATTTGCATTACTCGTAAAAGTCTTTCGTACATGTTTATACTATACGAGAATAAATATTATATTTATACAAATATAACGAATAATATGTATTTGGAAAATATTACGTAGCAATATCAAAATGGGAAGTGATTCGTAACTTTGACATTTTTATCTTTACCTTTCGTTGTATATTCCCATATATACTTATATATTACGTTTCCGTGTAGCGACGTTTTTGTCGTTCCTTCGTATCTGAAACGTGTGTGTCCACTGTCGTAAAAATGATGATTCAAAGATTATTGTGCTCCCCCCCTCCCGTTCCTCCAGTCATTCGAACCTCTATTATTATGTAAACGAAGAAAATTCTTGAATTTTGAATAATTCATTAAAAATGAAAGATCGACAAGTTCCCATGACGAGTAAAAAGAGCGCGTCTATCCGCCGCAGCTATACGAAATACTTACATCTTCTCTTCCGTTGAAAATGTCAATTTAATGCCCGAACGAACCTTCTCGACGAAACTGATATTTCCCCGGCGAGTCGCGTTATGTATCTTATCCCAAACCGCGGAAATTCACTCGAGCCTTAAAATAAAAAAATCTCGGATTAGTCTGAAGTTTGTATATACGTAAAGGAAGGAAGGAAGGAAGGGAAGAAAAAAAAAACAAAGAAAATAAAAGAAAGGAAGTTTAAATTGAATAATATAATCGAAGATAGCCGCGGAAAACTTTGTCGTCGCAGCTGCTTGGTTCATTAACGGCCGTAACGGTCCTTGCAAAATCGCAGCTGTTTGGGCACGCGCGCGCGTTGACACGCATGGCAAGCCTCAAATGAGCTCACCCGCAGTGTGTCGCACGACTGGCTAACTCAAAAAATTACCTCCCGTGTCTCTTCTATAAACCCCGTAAGAAATTCTGTTTGTGTTTGTATACATATATGTATATATATTCATAAGCCGGAGACACGCGCGACGATGATTGTTTTTCCTTGCGTCATTTTTCCTGGTAATCACCGTCTGCGATCGTTGCTCTTTTACATTCATTCAATCTGATTGTTCGATCTTATCTTTCGCCTGCTACATTGTAACTTTTAATAACGTAATCGAACATTAATTTCATTGTTCGTATATGTGCATGTCAAATTACGAATAAGGATCTGCTTCTAAAAACTCTAGAAATTATTGTAATTAAATTATGGTACACTAAAAGGTTGATACAAATTTTACTTAATGATTTTACGTAGGAAAGAAGAAAAGTAATTAATTTTAAATTATCTGTCTTTCCAAACTAATGTCTAATTTTAGGTTTAAGAAGTAGGCTGATTGCACCCTTCGTCCATTGATGGCTAATGGAGTTTCCCGTAGCAAGGTCTTTTTTTGAAAATTACAGACGTTTTCTCACTTTAGTTTGGAACCTAATTAATTAATGATGAGTAATTACTTTCTGTCAGTAATGAACTTAATGCAGCTATCCAAAGGCCGGTCATTTAAAAATAAAGATTGTTGAAAAAATAAATGTATTGCAATTTTAAAAGTATTAAAAAATCTAATAGTTTTATAAATCTGAAAATGAGCACATATTCTGTGGAAAACAAATCGAAAACCATTAAACAGCGAATTTTACGAAATATTTAATTTTTAATGAATTATATACAAATATCTATTTTTAGTCGGTAAGATATAGAGACCTAACAAATGATGCTTCATGGAATCACAAAAATTTCGTTGATTTATCATAATTGAAGATCATTACACATTACCTTCATAGAGACAAAAAACCATTAAAGAGCATTTTTTCGATAGAATACACTGATCATTGTTAAAAAAAATAAATAACGTTTGTTAATACTTGGTAAATATAATCCTTAACTTTATTAACTATATTAATAATTTAAGATATATAATATCGATGAATTCTTGGTCTGTGTACGCGATATTCAGAGCATATTAATCGAGCATTAGAAATGTCGCCATATATTGGTAAAAGCTTGTAGGATAATTAAAAAATATACATCAATACTAATTTCTACGTATTCACATCTTCTGAAATTAAAATATTAAAACTTGATGCATCAGTCAAAGAGTATTATAAATATAATAATGCAAGTGAAGTACAAAAAGTTACGGGTATTCTACATAAATAAGACATAAACATCAGAAATATGCAAATAAAAGTGTACTCGTACACATATATGCATAAATAATTATCAAGTTACACAAATCCAAGTCGCGTGGGACGCTTATAAACGACGTGAAAAACAAGATTCGGCTTATTAGTAAACGTAGAATTTACCTATATATAGATATATAAGATATATATATATAAAATAAAGATAAGCTAAAGACATTAACTTGAAGATGGTAATGGAGAGTTGGTAGTCGGTGTGTTCGAAAGAGAGTCCTGTGGCTTTGTCGTTTTATAATACCGCAAGCCTATCCGTACGCCTTACACATCTTATATATATATACGCATGAAGAAGACGAGGAGAATCTCTTTAACTCGAGCTTAATGCGACAGCGAGTGTATATATATATATATATGAATACGTTCCTTCGATTGTGGTCTTTATATGTATAAGGTTATTTAATCGGAGCGTGCCTCATTTTCGTATATATAGCCGAGCACGTATCTGATTTATAGCGATGTCCCCATAAAAATCAATTATTTCATCGTTAACGTCGTTTTAACGCTGATTGCAGGGACGCGATCTTCGGATGATTATAATCCTACACGTATAGAGTATATTGAGAGAACAAAAAAAACAGAGAGTCTTTGAGAGATTCATTAAGAACGTATCTCGTTACTTTTTATCAAACATGTACTGTAAGTACGTGTGTTTATCATTTTCCTTTTTTGTTGAACATTATCTCCGTTTCGACCGGAAAATTTAATGGTTACCTCGTTTTTTTCGCGAGGATATAAGCTTCTTTTTCACTATTTTAAACTTGTGAGACTCTGTTGAAAAAAGTGGAAAGCTTGCCGCCAAACAAGAAAGAAGATAGTATATAGGTATTAAACTTAAAAAAAACGCCCACTCTCGAAAAGTCTCACCCAGCGAGATTCGCGGCCCATATTGCGTTTTTTGTTTCTCTCGTGCCAGCTGAGCGCCACGACAGATGGCACACGCCCGAATGAAAGAAAGCTCGGGTAGACGACAGCTTAATTGCAAAATAACGAGGAAGTCACATCGTTCAAAGTTTTAACTACAAGGATTCACCTGTTACCGGTACGTCTTTGACGTTTTCCGAACTTCCGAAGCTCTTGAATGTGTGCATCGTACACATATATAAACGGCCCATGTGTGTGTGTGTGTGTGTCTTAAATGGGTATTAGCTAATTAGAAGGTATAACGAACTTTAAAACTTACCTTAGCGCGTTCTCGAGTAATTTAACTACGAACGCTTCGAGTGTCCTCGATTAAATAGGAATTTGCTTTGGGAAGTATAATTTGATATTAATAGGATCCGCCACCTGTGCGAAATTCAAACGATTTCGCTTTCAGTTTTAAAGGTAATACAACTAAATTTAAAATAAAAAGTCTGTCGAGCTTTAAGTACACGTATATACGGATACGATTTACTCGAGAAATAAGAGAAATATCGTACCGTTAAATATTAGTTAAAAAGGATGACTTTATTTATAAGCCGCAATCATCATTAAGAGGTCCATAAGATATAAATGTATATATATATATAATCACGGCATCTCTCTTCCCTTTTTTTAAGATTACCAAGCCATATTGAAATTATCGTTCCGGAATAAGAAACGCTCGAGAAGAAGAAGAAGAAGAAAAACATTATCCACAAGAAGTCTACGGATGGGTGGCTAAGCAATTTTCGTACTCGACCATTAAGCGAAAGAAGCAAAAGGAGAAGCAAAAAAAAAATGAAAAGATTGAAGCTCCTCTGTTTCATTCACGAATATACAAACTCTATAAAAAGCTAAGCCACTCGAATCTTACGCGTCGAGAGAGATCGCATTAGCCCGTACATAGTATGCGCTCAAGAATACACAACGGGGTCTGTGTAAATTTAGACCGTTTTCGGATGATCTTCCCGGCATCTCGACCTTTATTTTCTGTCTGAGTCCACGCAGCTCGTGTTGTTCTTTGAGGAACTCCGCGCCGGTCACGAGCGAATACATGTACGTGCTTGAACTTGAAACTTAAATTTCACTTATCCTAATTCTCCTTTCGTTCTATTCGACGAAGTGGTTCACTCGGTCAGCTCGACGCTTATTTCTCTGTATTATCGTATAATCGGAGAGCTTTTGCGGTTATTACGCACTTGATATCTATATTTACATTTTATTTCACATACGTACGAGTAAACGATCGCTTTTTTCTTTTTTATTAAAAAATAATAAAACGTTCAGCGTTAAACAATTGACGAGATGTAGAGAGAAAAGTGGAGCTCCGCGTAGATCCGTAAGAATGTGCGTAGTGTAGAAAGACTTCGGGGACACTCGGAAATGCAAGAAGAAACCCAAGTAACCGCGCCCTCGGCTTATTAGATCGCATTACAATCGAAAGAGAAACGAGAGAGGAGACGAGGGAGTAGATAAAAGACCGTGCGCGTATATACACGCGTTTGAATTTCGCGCGTTACACTTATCGATCGATATATAATACATATACATATAAATGCGAATTCCTTTTGATGAATAGTCCGGGATTCTACGCGCATTACGTTTTCCCTTTCACTTTAAGCCGTCTAATGTACCTACCTACTCGGGTGACTCAAATTTGTGAAATAAAATATCAATTCCAAATAGCACGAATTATTGAAAATAACGAAACACCGTAACATACATAAAACCGTATGAAAAGAAAGTGTATTACACCATCATCGAAAGAAAAAAGTGAAAGATATAATCATTTCAATTGAAAACAACGCACGCGTTTGAGTATCGAAGAGCGCACCCACCGGGCATTATTAACCGGTATTATATATACTCATCGATATAAAGGTATCCACGCGCACAAAGTGTCGATAAAACAATGACCGCGCACACTGACCATAAGGTATAGAAGGGAAAAACGAATGAACCAATGAAGTGGAAAGACCAAGGGAGAGAGAGAGAGAGAGAGAGAGAGGAAGAGAGAATACAAAAACAAAAAAGGTGTATATGTATATATATATATATATATATAGTCTGAGTCGGCAGGGAGTAAAAGAAGCAAGTAAATTGGAATCCAAGGCTTATAAACGGGGCCGCGACAGCTGGTCGAACAAAACAGCGGAAGTCGCGGCGCCGTCTTCTTACCCGCGCGATTAGGATCGGTAATTTTTGGCTATCCTCCGCGCGTTGGTCCTCCTTCTCGACCGCATCGTCATTACTATATACCTACTTTTGTATAGTAACTCGACGTTCTCCTTCTTCTTCGGCTCCTTCTTCTTCATTTTCGTCTTGCTCGTTGTTTTTTTTTTCTTCGAGAGCGCGTATTTATCTTGCTTTAAAAGCCCCGCCTAGAGTTGTCAGGGTGACTCAAGCTTTTCAAAGTGATAATACTGATAAAAAAAATGAAGAAAGAAAGGAATAACTGCGAGAGTTAGGTTCTCACCAATGAATCGTTTTTTGGGTAAATATTTTCACGTACCGATGTGAATAGCCGATGGATGTCTATACTTACGGTTTGCTCTCTCTCTCTCTCTCTCTCGTTATACCCTTGAGTTTGTTAACTTTTGTTTGTCTGTCGCGCGCTATTTCGTTATATATACTCGAATATATATACATATATGTTTATTCGAGAGGATGCACTCAAGAATGCGCAAATTGCGGCTATTGTATACAACGGTGAAGAATTTTTATTGTGACCCAGCCGCACGAAAGGGATTTTAAAATAAATATTTGAACAAAGTCCTTTTAATATTTGACATTTCGTGTATATGCGTGTACTTGAAATCTAACCTTGCCATGGTTGCATATATAATTGATATAATTATCTATCTACATAGGATATACTTATAGTGTGATTATTTATTACGATCGATAAAGTGAAACGCTTAAATTTCGTCAAAATTATATAATTTATATGGGTTTATTTATAAAATTCGACGTTAAACTTACTTTCTTAATATTGCACTGATGAAGAGAAAATTAACTAATAATTTAATTATCACGTATAATTAAAATACTTGTATTGTTTGGAGTCTATTTTTAATTGTGCACGTAATTATTATACATAGAATTTGAAAAATTTAAAATAAATTATTACGAACACCTAAAATTATAAACGTTTATTTAATAGTTTCTTTTAAATTAACCTTATTGGTCCTTATTAAAAGTTTATTGTATAATTTTATTTAATTGTTAATCATTTATATTTTACAAATTATTAACACATCGATATACATGCACATGGTTTGACATATCTAATTCAGAATAATTACACCTTGTGTTCATGTCATTATAGTTCATCAGCGTATAATGTGTAACTCAAAATGTTGGTAAAAGCAACTCGGATTTACTTGACTGGTCGTTTTTGAAACGTAATCCTTGCTCCACTACGAGAATAATTATTGCACGGAAGGAGAAAAAAAAAGTTCTTTCTACACTAGTAGATCAAAAGGTTAAACAAGTAGAACATTAAGCCGAAGAACAAGCAGAAAAATAAGAAAAAAAAATTGAGAAAATAAAAAACGGAAAAAGAAAAACTAGTAATTGGCGTAAGAGGGCATTGTTCCCGGTTGCGAAAAAAAAGGCAAATTCCAGGCTTTCTAAATCCTCGGTTTCACGCACCGCGACGCATCGGCCGGCGTTCCCAGCTCGAACGTACCTCTCTCACACACAGCATCGCGTCCTCTCTTTCTCTCCTCTCTATATATACTCGATTCTACCTATATACTTACACGAGACCCTCGAGTAGAGAGAAAGAGAGCGGGGTATACATAAAGGCCTCTCTCGCGCGCGCACGCGAAAAAAAAAAAAACTCGAGCCGCACTTCCGGTCTCAGTGGATACGCCTCGAGCGAGTTTCTTGTGCAGCACGCGTCTGTATATATACCTGAGTCGTTCGGATCATTCGCCTCGTGTGCCCGCGTAACTAAGGGATATAAACTACACGTACGCACACGCGCTCGGGCACACGTACACGAGATCTGGTAAATTGCGTTATCGAGGGCCAGATTTTTGATTATACGGTACATCCTTTAGTCTTGATGACTCTTTTTTTTTTGGGTCTCGCATATATAAACACATGGACGCTTATGGTGGGTTTTGCGAGAAGAGCGCCTTTGTACTTAATTTTTTACAGGAGCGAGCAGCCGCCGTCGCCGCGTGGAATGTAAAAAGTCTGTTCGGTTTATATAGGTGTACATATATATAGAGATATCGCGTATATAATTTTGGGATGAAATACTTTGCACGATGTTTAAACTTTTACCAAAAATTTTAATGCTTCAAATTTCATAAAATATTGAATGCGATCAAATCTATAAGTTAAATCGTTATATATATTTATTAAAACTCGCTACATATATTTTATGTAATATAATAGCGCACTTCGATTATCATAATTTTGACTATGTTTCTATGCAAATCTTAACATTTACGTAGAAATTATTAACATAAATTATAACAATACTTATTTAAAATTTTGCTAATAATATGATGAATATTGGGATTATCGAAGTATATCCTTACTACAAAGTACTTATTTCCAATGCATTTTTATCGGTACAGTAACGGAAAGATATGTAGAATGAATTAGAACGCAATTCTAATTATAATATAAAAATATTATATAAAAAAAACTATATACATTTGAATATAATTACTAAAAAATATATGACAATAGTTACAAAAATCTAGTACCTCTTTTTTTTCATTTAACAACTTGAATCTCCAAAATTCAGTAATTTTTAATGCAACATTATTCTCAATGTATTAAATAAAATAACTCCAGGACATTAGAAAAATATATAATTTTTAGGTCTAACATTTATTATCGGCGGTAAATCCTAGACTTACGCGACCACATTCAATTTACGAAAATGAATAACATCTGCCCCGTTGACAAAAGCAAAGATAAAAGTAAAAGTCATAAACCCGACGATTATTAATACTCTTACTCGCGTACGTCACGTTAAATTAATTCGAGTGATAAATATACGGCACTTTTCCAACCCCTATTAAACTAACCCTCGTTTCTATCTCATATACTTAATCCAAATATCTCGAGCAAACATCGTTACTCGCATTTCGTTCTCTTTCCCTCCCCTTCCCGTCTCCTCGTCTTTAATACATCGACTTCCCTCGAATTTCGAAATCGCATAAGTTCAACGGAAATAGACGCGTAAGAGCCATCGAAAGTACATATACATGTATATACGCGTTATTCTATACATCGAGGATGAGAAAACGCTTTTTTTTATCCAGGCGAAAATTGCCTACGCGCGCTCGTACAACCGGTACAATGGAAAGAATTCCATTCAGAACTCCGGAAATCGCTTTTGCCGAACGTATCGGCTTACCTTGCCTTTTCGTATATATACCTATATATATATAATGCTGCCTTTTTTCACTCGTGCCTGGCTATACAAATAATCATGCGAATACAGACATTTTGGTTTTAAATGACAATGCACCAAAAGAAAAGTTATAGATCTTTTTGAAATTTTTTTTCGATCCCACAAAGTATGTATATAATGTGGGTATAACACAAATGGTTATATATTTGATATTCCTTTTCTTTTTTAATATATGACTCGTATATATATATGTTGCGGTGTGTCTTTGATACAATCGATAAAATTACTAAAACTAATTTCTAAATATCCTTCGAACATTTTGTAGGTGCACATTGTTAAGCAACGTTATCCTGTTAGAAATCGTGACGGATTTTCTTTCCATAATTATTAGATAATTTTGATGAAATTAACTAAAATTTGTTTGAATAAATCATGCTGTTTAGCTAAGTTGATTTTCAGCTCAAAATATTGCATTTAGTTATTTCGATAAAAATGAATAATTTCAATTTCTCTATTGACTTATAAAGTTTAATAATAAAAAGTTATCATAATTTATAATAGCTATATAATTTTTACAATACGGCAATTTTGACATATTAAGTTCACATTAAAAATGAGAGATTTAAAAACTTGTTCGTAAATATAAAATTTATTATTTATTAGTAATAAAGAGAATAATTTTAAAAATTTTAGATATTAAAAAGAAAAGTAAGTGAATATGAGCTAATCATTAACTGTTAAAATTAGATAATTATAGTCAATTATAGATGAAATTTATTTTAAATTTAGTTCATTTTCTATTAGCTATAAACTCGTTAAGCTCATTACCCATTCAAATAGGATAATTTTTAACATCATAACTAAACATTAATAAGGAAAAATCTACACTGACTGCACTAAACGTAAAATAAATTATAGATAATTGAAATATAAATAATTGGATATACAAAAAGTAATGCAAAATTTTTGTTTGAATATAAATACTATATACACGTCTAGATTAGCCAATGATAATGTCAAACGCTGAATCGCGAGATTCTCTGATATCAACGAAGGAAACATATTTTAGAGGATTCGAGTACAAATTGTTGAGAAATTTAAATACACTTTAAAAAAATGAATTCATAATTGAATCACGAGATCTTCCCGCGCCTATACGTACGTAACGAATTCCTTAACAAAACTGTACACATGTAAAACAATAATACGGATACCAATTAAAATAAATCACGCAACGAAAAGTATATATGAATAAAAATACTGCACTAAAGGAACACGACATACCAGAATGTAAAGTGTACTCAAAAAAGAAAGACTGAATACACCTATAGATGAAAAAAAGTCGCTTGGTGAATTGAGCAGGGATAATCCAAATTTCGAGGAGCACCGTCGAAATTCAAAAGAAAAGGAAAAAAGAACGTAGCGTGAAAGAAGAAGAAGAAGAAGAAGAAACGCATCTAGGTCGCAAAAAGGAGGGTGATTTTTTTGCCCGGAGATAGAAAAAGAGAGGCTTGTCTCACCAAGGTGGTTGAGAGCGCGCGCCACACCTTTCGCACGGCTGGAGTTTAATTGCGCCGCGAGGGGCTTTAGAACCCGTTTCGCTCGGTTGCGGAGAGGCCCGCGAAAAGGTCGCGTAAAGAAAAACCGCGCGCCGATGACTCCTCGATTAAGACCGTGGGATAATGCCTAAGGATTTAGTTATTACTTACAATGCTCGCTCGGGGCTGTTTCCTGCTTTTTGCCAACCTTACTTATAATACATATCTATAACTCCGAGCCTTTTAAATCAACTACTTTTAACTTTTCCTTACATCTACATCTATACGTGTATACGCGCTAGCTGCGGTTATTTTACCTCCGATGCGGGCTTTTATTCGATTTTAATGTGCGGGAGCTCCATACCTACAAGGTACAATTTTTCTATTTTTTTTTTTTAACTAGTACCTCGAGAGACGTTGCATCGACGCTCGTTATTATTACAAATCGAATGTGTACGAAGAAAAACTCTCCCAGAATTAATAGGTATACTGATTTTATAAAGCGATTAAAGACCTATGCGCTTTATTTTAAATTTAAACGAGAAATTGTAATACCAAGTGTTTAAAATCGATACAATTTTTTTCGTTGAATCAAAGTAATTACCACATAAAATGAGAACTCGCTTCTGTAATACAAAACCATATAGGTACGAATGTACAGAATCCAAATAACGTCGATTAAGTCGAAAAGAAAATCGTGGTACACTAATACAAATGCGTTGATTTCCCAATGGGAAGTGGCTTGAATGAAAGTGTAAAAAATGAAAGAAAAAAAATTTGCAACGTACGTACCGTCTTGTTACAGGCTTATCAACGATCGCAACCGAGGAGTTGCAAAACACCGAGTTGGAGGATTTCGCCTCGGGCTGTTACTTCTCAGCTGAGTACCAAGGCGAATTCGTGATGCAGATCAGTAGCGGTAACAGCATCAGTAACGTCCGGGGTAACGTCAATAACTTCGATGACGGTGAACCGATTGTACAGTATTCCACTCTCAATATTACTCCTAATGCCATTCCTGTTTGGGGATATTGTCACAAGAGGATCGACGATAAGGTCCTACTAAGAGACAGGTTAGTTTATTATTTCATTCGTTCGTTCATTCATTCGCGTTACTTGTACAGTTATCTTTATGTATAAAACATTTATATATTAACAAACAATATTTTTAAATGCTGATTACAAAATTTAAGAAAAATCGTACTTTCTCGATTTCTTCGAGTGAAAAATTACTCGTTTACAGTCAAAGTCGAATGAATCGATGTCGAGTTAAATTATTTTATTTTAATTTAGTTAAATAGCGAATTTAAAAAGAAAAACTATATAGACACAGTCTTATATTCATCTTCTTTATTTAATAAAAAATTCCTCAATTCGAATGAAATATTTGTTCAAAAAATATGTAGTGATCCCGATTGATTTTTCACTCTAACGAATTTATAGAGTACAGTCAAGTTTTCTCAATCATTTCCTTGCACACAAAAGGTCTTCCTTAATTAAACAGTTCAAAATTGTTCGTTAGTATTACAATGTCAAGTTTATTTATAAATCTAATAAATAACAATGTATATGTGTATAAAATAATTGCAATAACATAATATATATAATTAATAATTAAAATATGACGATAATGAAATAAATGTTGACACAATCAATTGTATATTGTAACAGGCGAGGTGGTTACGGTGAATGCATTAGGTGTTTCCAACTAGTTCGTCGATCGCGCAACATCATTGAGGTCTTTTTAAAGGACCTTAACAGGTGCTATACGAATGAAACTGTCGCGATTGAATCGTGTAATCAACTCAACTCCACGGCCATTCTCTATCGTAAGTACAAATGTATACAATTTTAAAATCTAGTGTTTTAAAAATTTAATTATATATATATAGAATACTTATTCTAGGCTTTTTTTTAATAAAAAAGTATTTACATTTCTATAATTCCACGGAACATTATAATTACATTTATAAAAATGATACGTATGTGGTATAGCTGTACGTAATCGCACAAAATTATGTAAAAAAATTTCACATTTAAAATTTTAAATGAATTGATTATTAAAACTTTAAAGATCTAAAAACGGAAAACTCGATAATATTAAAAATCTCTTTTTTTGTAGTAGAGTCTGTTAAGTGTAGATACATCTACATAAGACAAAATTTTTAAATAAATTCTTATAAAATTATTAAATTACAGGAATCAGCGAAGTTGGTGGTGGGAAAATAAGAAATGAGTACTGTCCGATCGCAGGAAAGTACCGATTTAAATACAGCGTTAATTACGATTACGACGTATTAGAAAATAATAATGCCGACACTAAAGACGAGTGCAACTCGTTTTCTTCGGATTTGGATAATTGTCCAAACGGATCCCTTTTACATTTAAGGTTCAAACGATGTTCCTTCGATGAACACGGTAAGCGATTAATATATGTATTTTTTTATCTTCTTAAAATTACGGTCTTATTTATACGCTAAACGCTATTTTTCCTTTTCTTTTTAGACATCAACTTTGAATGCCTTGGTAGTTGGCCAGCCTCGAGTTCAAAGACGGGTAGTGATGCTCCGAGGTACGTTGCGTTATTGGATAGTAGAGGCGCTCCAGATTTTACCGGGCCTGCTAAACGGAGACGACCTCGTTATCGGTGTGGTGTAAGTAACTAAATTCTGTAATGAAAAGTGCGATGGATTTTAGATAAACTACTTAATGAGCAGTATTTTTTTAAGTTTACTAGTAGTATCAAATTTAAATTATTTATTGTTTTTAATTTGGACTAGTTTATTACAAAGAGGGAAATCACGAATTAAATTAGTTCTAATTTTTCATAGCATATTATATTTATGTAATAGAAATTATTTTTTTAATATTTGACAAAAGAATATTTAACGAAAATCGTTGCAAATATCTGAAATTACAGAGTCATAATGCTGGTTCATCGTTCAGAGTTACATAATTATGCATTTGCAGAAAATCGATACAACAAAAGATATTTACTCATACAACAATTTTTTAATTTTAATTTAATTTAATTAAATTTTCATTCATTAATTTCCCTTTTCGTTAATTTTTCGTGTAATTACTTATTATTGACATAATATTTATTCTAATTTAGTTAGTATTTTGTTTCAAGTATAATAATATTATAAAAATAATAAAAGAATTCCTTATTTCTATAGAATCACTAAATGGTTCTGTTCTTTTTGACATCATTGTATTAACAGTCAGTGAAAAAATTGTACTGTGTATATTTATATACTATTTTAAACGATATTCAATGATTAACAAAGTATTTTTTATTCAGTTATTGGAAATCCTAAAGAACAACCAATTCTTTATAATTTTCTAAGGCAATGATATATTTTTAATTAAAGTAATTTCAGTTACTACAAGTGACAGACACTCTTTTGAAATAATATAACAATTAATTGAAGGCTATAACCAATGTAAATTAAATTTAATTTCAGTTATACCACGTCGATAGCAAAACTACAAAAACGTATTTAACACTCAGTAGCGACTCGAGTTGCACACAAAATCTTAATAATTCGACCAGTGGCTACGAAACCTTTGTTCTCAGTAAAACAACGACACAGAAAAAAATGCCTCCCTACGTGATAAACAACTTGGGAACGTAAGTTTGCGATTTAGCTCAAATTTTGCCGTTTCACATATAAATTATCTCAAGTGAGGTTTCAATACATCTTCTTCATTTCAGATTTCCACAATGGGCACAAGGCGAATGGGAAGAAACGTTGATCGTTAATGGAACGATGACGTTCAACGACTTGAACGGCTATAAGAGTTTCACTTTCGTCACCGTGAATTCGAACGACGAAACTGGCCGATACATCGTTTTCTCCAGAGACCAATGGTAAATTTATTTAAATCTGCAAAATTAAATTAATTTTATAATATTATTATTCAATGAATTTTTATTAATTTTTAGTGAGCAAGAAGCTTATATATGTTTGGTTATGAAGCAGCGAAGCGAGAACGTTCTGGAATTTGTAGCAAGTAAGTCCATTATTTAATAAGATAGTAAATAATTTAAAAGTTAATATAAAAATAAATTGAAAATGCTATTATTTGTCCTCGGATTACAAGCTTCATAAAAAAATTATTTTATGTACGAAGTATTTTAAAATGTGCTTACATGTTTTGTAGGTACGGATTCCAGTCCAGTGTACCAATCGTTCCTCTGTAACGACACGAGTCTCTTAGTGGATAGATCAAATGCAGCTTGGTGGACTTTGGCCCGACTCGAGCGAACGGTTGAATCGCCCTGTCCGATAACTGGCCAGTATACAGGTCAAATCACGGATATGGAAGGAATGTGCGCAGAATTGAGCAGCAATTGCAACACTCGTCAAGTGATGTATTACAAAGTTTACAACTGTGAATCCGGGAAGCTTTACGAAGGTATATAATACTTTCAATTGTCCATTATCTTCTTTCATTAGAATCTTTGATAAATTACAATTGTCATCTTATCTTCATATCTTTTGTTAATTTGTACATACAGAGCGAACCTATTTGTGCCTGGGCCAATGGGAAGAAAAGGGTGTTACTTATACGTATACCATGAGAAACGATACACGGACTAACGAATGTTTCGTAGGTACGATCGTTAACGATGAAGAGATTTATATTAAGGAAGCCGGGGATTACTGTGTTGGTAATATTGATCCCAAAACTGAAGGCATGCGATTGTATAAAAAAGGTGAGTCACTTGTGTATACTACTCGAAAATATATTTTATTTATTACAAAATTTAACCGACGAGTATTTGACAAATTGATAAATCGATTCGTTGACAACAATTTTGATACATGAAATGTTAAATTTTAATTACAAAAACATTTGTAAGAACGATTATATCAGTTTCAATCTTTGTTCAATCGAAGGTAATGAAAATACAAACGAAGAAACTATCGTAGAAAACGTACATGAAGTCGAATCAATGTAATTTTTTATGAAGATAAAAAATTTCAAATACGTTTTGTTTTAAATCACATACAAAATGTTTACATTTTCAAGTACTTACTACATTTGTACTGTCAAGATAGTAAGAATAATTTGTGACTACATTGCATCAAGTTATTCTATTAAAAAAATGTAAAATATTATTTAAATTATACAAATTTTTTCAATGGAGTAAAACGTTGATTAACGTTGTCTCGATATTTCTTACTACCTCGATATCGATGATTATAAGAACCTATTTTTATTTAATTAATTTTGTACAATTTTCATTTTTATTAAAGTCTATTTTTATTTCACTAATATCATAATTTGAAATGGTTATGGTGAAATATAAACAACTAAATGCAAGTGAACAAATTAAATAAATAAAGAGGTTCAAATAATTCGTAATCCTGAAAAGTATTACAAAATATATGATTCATTTGTGTTGCAGGTCAATGTCACGGGAATTCATCTAGTCCTGCCCCAACGATACCGACCAAAACGAGTCCGCACGTTCCTATTATGAGAATAACGACGCCTATAAGGACGGTGACCGTAGCCACACCGATAACCACGAGGTCTCGTGGTATAGTCAAAGGTATACATTGTTTTTCATAAATCGAACATTTTCATTTGTACGAGTGTAAAATTGATTAAGTATTTTCTATTTTTTATGTTTAGGATCTACGACGACCGAGAGGATGCCGCCAAGCGTTAAATCGTCGTCAAACTCGCTCGAATCGAGCATAATCGTTAATCTAGTAATCGTCTGGATTATCAGTTTACTTTCGAAAAGTACAAGTTTTCATGCGTGAGGAGATGAATAAGATGAATGACACTTATACGTGGGTGTTGTTAAAATAAACGTGTCTTTACTAATAAGCTCATTTGTACATACGCTATAGATTGTTTATAATAAAGTAAATATAGGATTTCGATACGTATAAAACCGTCTTATAATTTATTTCATCTAAATATCTACAAAGTATCAAAAGTAACAAAAACTTTTATGAATAACATTAACCTATCCTTATAGTCAAAATACAAAAAAAAACATCTAACGTATAAATATTTTTAGAGATTGCAAAGTTGTAAAAAACTAAACTTTAAAATTAATAATAATGAAATATGATTTTGTAACTTTTTCATTTTTTTAAAGTTTACCGGTGTCGACATTATGATAGTTTGTTAACAAAAAAAAATTAAAGTGTAATGTAGTTTAAATCTGTTGTGTCAAATTAGATTTTTAAATTACTAACATAAGTAATACTTATGGCACAATTTGGTTATCGCAGTGGTATACATAGCTTATACTTTAGTCTAACCTTACAACATGAGATTTGATCTCGCTAGGTTTGGCAGTTGTGTATAAAGGAACAATAATTCCTCGAGCACGCGCATCTCTTATTAAGTCTTTCCACATATTGTCTCTCTGAAAAATAAAAAGCGTAACATAAAGTTACAAATTTATTAAAAAATAATCTAATTTGTGTTAAAATTACATGTAATTAATTATATTAAATTTTTAAATAGATATTTTTATCGGAAATTCAAAATCATTCTGAATAATTTTTTAAAACACCTTTACAACTTTCTTTTAAAATATTCAATTGGATTTAATTTGTGAAAAGAATTTAATTAGTTTATACCAAAAAAAATTTATTTTACATATATTTTTATGCTTATTTTTAACACATCTTAGACATAATGAAATAAAAAACTGAAAAAATTACTTGAAATGTGGAGAAATTCCCGCATAAAATCAAACAAAACTTTGCTCGTGTTAAGGCAACACACAGTCTTTGAGGATCTGATAAAAATCCAATTCCGCTGCTCCTCACGCACGACATGACAATAACATCTCTTTCTTGACCTTGGAAACTGTCGATAGTGTTAACTTCCGTCACAAATTTATTTCTTATTTGTTCCGGTACGTTCTTTGTTCTAAAAAACGAAATTTTTAACTGTTAATAAACATTTCTTAATATTCAAAATATTATATTAATTTGAAAATTGGTTATTATGCAGAATACAATTAAGGAAACGCTCAGATTAAAAGAACCTACCCTTCAAAACCCAAAAATTTTATTGAGAAAAAAAATATTTTATTTAATTATGAGACTTTGTACCCTGATTTTGTTCACAATAGACTTATCACAAGATATCATAAACCACTTTATCGAATACATTGAAATTTAAACAGTAACAATTAAATATGATTTCAATCCACTTGAGTAAAACAGACTGTGTTAACATTACAATAAAAAATTATATTTACCAAATTACTAAAAATTGCAAAATTATGTAAAAAAAACTAATTAATTTTTTAAAATAAACATTTACACAGTTTTTGCAATTTTGTTTCTTTTAAGTAGATTTCAATAATGTTTTATTATTACTGTTAAAATTTCAATCTATTTGATGAAGTGGTTCCAGAGATATCCTGTGGTAAGTCTCACAAGAAAAATAATCAGAGTACTGAATCTCATAATTAATGAAAATAGTTATCACTAAAATCACACAGATTTTAATCATTGTGAAAAATATTATTAATTGTTAATATTAAATAATTATTTTTTAATTTAAGGGGGTGTCATACTTAATGAAAAACTCAAATTTCACGCCAGAAAATAGCAGACGAAAAAACAACTAATTTACTTATAACAATTAATAATAACAAATTTACGCAAAGCCAGGAGTTAGTTGCCCTCCGTTATGTAATTGTCTATCATTTTACAAAGTTTCATGTTATTATAACAATATGTCACTAAGACAACCTTGAAAAATATAAGAAAATTGCATTTTTCAAGGTTTTCTCAGGGATATTTTGTTATAAAAACTTGAAACTTTGAAAAATAGTAGATAATAACATAAGAAAGGGCAACTAACACCTGGTTTTGAGTAAATTTGTTTTTATTAATTGTTTTTTCGTCTTCTATTTTATAACTTTCAACCCAAAAATTATATCTAAGATATCGAATTTAAAATCTGAATATAAATCATATGAATATTAATCAGCTTAAAACATAAAGAAGGTGTTAACGTTTTGATTTTTAAAGAAAAAATATTTTTTTAATAATAATTAGATAAACAATTTTTGGTCCGTAAGTATTAATTAAAAGACATAAACTTTCAACTCAAATATCCTAACTAAATTATTGATGTAAAAATATGGAAAATTTTAGGGGGTACAAAAGTCAAGTTTTATCCTCCCTACTATACCAGCCTCAAAAGTCATAGAAAATAAGTTATAATTAAAAAAGAACGATAATTATTCAAAATGCGGAAAATAGTTTATTAATAATCTACCTCAGTTCAAATTTTGAAGCAAAAATATCTATTGGTTATCGAGTAATCCCTTACCAAAATTTATGATAATGTCATGAAGGCATGTCAAGATTTTTGGTAAGGGTTTTCTCGAAAACTAGTTATTATTTTTGCTTTTAATTTTAAAGGCAGATAAATTATTAATAAAGGAGCAGGACTGAACTCCTAGATTTTCGTAAATTAACTTTCTTTTTTATTATAATTAATTTTATGTAATTTTCGAGGTCGGTAAGATGGGAAGGACAAAACTTGGCTTTGGTACCCATGAGAGCCCCCTGATTCTTAGGCGATAAACTCACGATAAAGCTAACGTATATCGATGATTCTTATGGCGATAAAGTAATTTTATGGCGTAAGAATGGGACCTCTGACATTCCGGATTTTTAATAAATGCATTCTATTGTTTATAAAAAAATATAAAAATATAACCATTTTCAGAGTCTAACATGTCTTTAAATAAAAATAATTATATTGTAAATATCTCGCTCTATAACCTTTTTTTATATCATTAAAAATCATATCGACTTTTTTCAAATCTTTAGTTCCATAACTTAGTTATAATTTTTGGGTATGTAAGAGTATATATCTTTCAAAATTAGATTGAAAGTACTTACTGCTCTTTTATGACAGATAAAATAACTGATTTCTGATTTTGGTAAGGCGTAATAACCCCGACAGTAATTTTGCTTTTCCAGTTGTTTAATTTGCCATACGTCATCATACAATTTAGTAGATTGCCGACAAATGTAGCTTCACTTGTATTCGAAAATTTAACGTCATCTTGCAAGCCATCAAGATTAAAAATACGATAAGATTGATAAGGAAAATTTTGTCTGTAACCAACATTATCGATTAATTTTCCTTCATAGAAATACTTATTTGGCCAATGAGATATCGCATTGACCATACGATATTGCGTATTTAATAATAAAACTGGATCTTTAAATCTATGCCGGGTATTATCGTGTTGAGGTTCCAAAGATTCTTTGACTCTAGTAAATAACGACCTGTCCAATCCAAGTTTTTTCGCATCCTATGAAATTAAGTAATTACTTAGAATCCGTCAATATTATAAACATTGAATTTCAGAAAAATTCAGCATTTTTTCCATATATAATACGATTTGATTTATTTCTTAACTGGTTAGATAAAATTGTCCAAAAATGTTTATAAATCATCATGTTTGTCTTGTTTTTGTCCAAATGGCTTACGAGTGAAAATACAATCGTTTATAAATGGACAAAAAAGAATGTTCTTCTGAGTTACTACTTAATTAGACTTAATTAGACTTTCAATTTTTCTTACACGACGCGAATGTTAAAACACGAAAAAAGTTTAACGGATTTTTAACGGAATTTTTAACGGATTGTTAAAATTTTTATTTTTATATATCCAACAAATAATAATTTAATTCTAGAATTTCATCTCAGGGGGGTATTTTGCAATACAAATGTTGCATTTGTTGGATACATAAATGTAATTTATTACAAAGTAAAACAGCGTTCAGAAAATTTTGAAAGTCAATCATAATATCTTAATATAGTAAATATCCAATTTTCTGCAGTAGCTCATGTTGGATATGAATTCATAAACTAGAAAACTAATTTTTAACTTCTTTGTAATTAAAATCTTATTAAGTGAAAAATGTAAAAAATAATTCAAGAGTCATGGTGTAAACACACTTGTTAAATTCGCTTGAATAGCTCATATATAGTTAATTTTCACATTTTTCACTCTCTGAGATAGTTCTTTGATGTAATATTATCTCACTTTCTAACTTTAATTAAACATTTTTGGTAATCAGTTATAAATAGTTGTCTTCATTGTTATATGTGTATATATATTTGTATATAAATAATTATAACTTCGAATAGTTTAATATTTTTCTAGTTTATGTATGAATAAAAGAGTAACATAAAAGTCTTTAAAGGTACGGTTGATTAAACGTTGAAAAATTTTAAGAATTGTGCTTTTGTTTGCTTTAATATTGTTATAGTGTTATAACTATAATAATCAAATAATAATTATCCTAAGAAAATGTGAATAAAACCCTTCAAATAATAATTAAAAAGTAAGATAAATTTATGAAAGAACTGTCTTATGATTTAGAGAGATTTTAAAATTTAAAAATGGAGCTTACTGTCGACATAACAGTAGCTGGCAATTGATTAGGATCACCAACTAGAATGAGATTTCTTACACCTAACAATAAAGGTATAAGAGTTTCAGCTTCACAACACTGTGTAGCCTCATCGACGATGCACGTTGCAATTTTATGAGCTGTATTACCGCTGAAACGAGAGGAAAGAGATTAATTATATTTAGTCAATAAATTATGTAAAAAATATTTTTGGTTTAATTTTTTTTTACCTAAATATTTGTTCCATTTGACTAGTGTAACATGATGACAATGTACAAGCAATAACATTTGCTTTTTCTAAAATTGTTATTTTTGCATTATTTTGAACCTTTTCGAATTCTGCAGCTTCTTCTGACTATATTAAATTAATATTAAAATTTATTAGTGAATCATAAAAATGTATAATATGAATTATTTGAGAAACTTACGGGACTTTTGTGAGTCAATTTCATGAATTTGGCTTTAAAATTGTCCAGATCTCTTTTATATATTTTATTGTACGGATTACTGGCAACTAATAACTCAAGTGCATCTATTTCCATTTTTAATTTATGTTTCTGTAATATTAATAAATACTTTTTAGTACATAATAATCAAATTGTAACATACTTTTTCGTATAAATATTACCTTCTGTTGTGTTATTTCTGCATTTTTCTGCTGTGAATCAATAAAAGTTTTCTGTGCTTCTCGTTTTGCCAGTTCACCTACAGATATTTTCTTTACTTCCTCGTGCATTGACTCCATTCGCCCGATTCGTACCATTTTAAATCTATGATCTAAAAATGGTAATAAAATTAGATCGATTGCATCAAGAATTTCAAAAGAATGTCAATGTGCGTACCTTTGATTGCGGCTCGTATATCAAGAAGTCGTAAGACGATTTCATCGACTGCTGCATTAGACGGAGCACATAATAGTATCCTCAATGGTTTTCCATTAACGTAACGACCGTCTCCATATAATATTTGTGTTACTAAATTTGCAATTACTTTAGATTTACCAGTTCCTACGACAAAATCAAATTAATAGATTGTTATGCTTGCATAATTTAAATATAAAATCCTTTACAAACTCTAAAATTAATACGAATCTCGAGTAAATTAATATTTTTAGAATTTTGTGTGGACTTTGATATTAGCAATATTATATACTAGAGTTGATAATATACCTGGAGGTCCAATTAACAAACCAATTTTGGGCTCCATATTTACTGATGCATTTGTAAATTTAATAACGGCTTCCATTTGTTTTTCATTAAGTTTCTCCTGTCCAATAAAAAATACAAATTACTAATAAATAAATTAGATGTGTTAAAAAAGACTTACCTTTGTTACAAGATTATATTCTCCAATTTGTTGCCTTGTCACATTCTGAAGTTGGAAATCCTCAATATCTACTTTTAAAATCGCATCTCTGAGAATAGAATGAGGTACATATTGTAAACCTTGAATCAAACGTAAATGAGATCTCAAATAAAGAATACTTCGTAGCCTAGCAACTTGATTAAATTGAGCTGTTTGTTCATCAATTATTCTTGTAAGCACAGTGTAAGTCAATAAAGCATCAGGATGAGGACAATGTTTAACTGCATAAATAAATTATAATAATTAAGATTAAAAAATCTATCTTTTTTCAACTTGATGAATATTTGATTGACTCAGTTTTTTAAATATATCTTACTTAGCAATGGATCACTATGCAAATATTTCATAGAATTTTTCTGCTGAACTTGTACAACATAGGCAAATGCTCTTCTCATTTTCATTTCAGTACCTTGTTTTATAAAGTATTCTAGAATTATCATGTCACCAAAAACTGGATGATTTTGTAAGCGTAATTCATTTCTTGATACAAGTGAGTTAATGAACATCATTGAATACCTTAAACCATTAGGTGTTTGCATTTGTTTAATAGAGTGCCTTGCTATTGTGCACGGTAATGCTTTAGATGTATTGAATCTAGAATGTATAAATTATATATATATATATATATATATACATATATATTAAAATTTTAAATTTATTATTTACAAGGATAGATCTTTATCAAACTCTAGAATATTTTTTCTACTTTAAAATATGAAGAAAGCCGGAGTTGTAGATTCCAATGCCCTTTTTTACGATAGATATAAGCAAACATCGAAAAATTTCGCCAAAAAACCCTTGCCTTTCATCGCTTATAACTCGGAAACAAAAAGATACGCTACCATTCTTAGATCTAAAAGAAAACTGAGATCAAGTAGATACGATTTGAAGAAAAGAAGTTTAAATATCTTGATTTAGTCAAAAGTTATAGAAGAAATAAGATTTTAGCGATATTTTGATAAATATTTTAAAATAAAAAATGTATTAATTTTCAGACCAACATATCGCTATAATTTATATTTCTTTCATTACTTTTGACTAAATCAAAATATTTGAGTTTCTTTTTTTCAAATTGTATCTACTTGATCTGTTTTCTTTTAAATCTAAGTTTAGTAGCATATCTTTATTTGTTTTCGAGTTAAAAGCGATCAAAATCAAGGATTTTTTTGGCGAGATCTTTCTTTATTTGCTTATATCTGTATGGTAAAAAAGGGCATTGGAATCTATAACTCCGGCTTTCTTCATAATTTTATAGCAAAAAAAAATATCTTGGAGTTGGTAAAGATCCGTTTCCCGAAGGTTGATCCTCTCCTTGTTAGTTTTATTACAGTATAATTTAAAACTCTTTAGTTTAAATTAGAAAACGATTATAAATATACTTAAATATAGTGCTATGTGTAGTTGCATTATTTTGCATACCTATTACCAGTGCACAAATACTCTTTGAGTAGTAATTGCCAAGTTTCCAGTAATAAAAGAACTTCTGTTCTTTTATAATACTCTTCAAAAGAATTAAAAGTATTAGATAATTGTTTCATATCATCTGGTTTTACTATAGGTGGTAATGTTTTAACTTTTTGCTGTTGCTCAAGCCATACAGGTTCCCATGCAAATAAACGAGCCAAGAAATCTTCAATTTTTAAATCTAGTGCCCTGTGAATAAGCAAATCTTTTCTAGTACTTCTAAGAGACAATCCATCTTTAATTTTCTTCATATTATTTCCATCTTCAATTGGATATTCTCGAACAGCTGCAATATTTTCTTTAAATGTGACTTTTTTGTTAGTTGTATTAAATAAAGAAGGAAATACTAAATTAGATTTTAAAAGTTGAGGAGTTGGTTCAAAGTCATTATTATATGTTGTAGAATTCTCTGCTTGAGTAGGAGATGGCAACCTATTTTGATCATTACTCACTGCAGATATAGATAAATCCATACGATTTGTTGCATTTGTTAATACTGGGGGAAGAGTTTTTTCTGTTATTCTGTCATTAGTTTCTTTACTATCACATGTTCTTGGTGGAGAATCTAATTGACTTCTTATAGATGTTAAATCTATATTGCTTAATGTAGAAGATGGCACTTGTCGACGAGGAATAACAAATGATGAAATATTGCCTGGTTTTGAAGCATCTTTCACAGGTTTCACTTCTTTTTCAGGTTTTTTACATTTTGGTTTTAATGTCAGCATGGAATCACAAAGCATATCTCCACGACTTCTCGATGAAACCTTCACTTTTACTTTCGTTGTTCTATTCTTGGTTTTTCCTTGTGTTTCATCAAGAGATGAAGTTGATACATTATGATTATTACTAGAATCGTTTGAACCATTAATTTCTTTAGTTGCATTTGCAGTGCTTGGATCATGACTTTGGGAAGTTTCAGACAATTTTTTACTACTATTGTTAGTTTTACTTTTATCCACTTTTGATTCTCTACTAGATTTCTTTATTGTAGAGGAACTACTCAGTGAAGAATGGCTTTTTTTATTTTTTTTGGAATCCTTTGTTGATGTTTCCTTTTTACTTTTTGATTTTGATGAATTTTTTGATGAACTTGATGCATGTTTTGATTTTTTATCGGAATGCTTATGTCCTGATTTATCTTTATCTTTTGATACTTTTTCATCCTTTTTATCCATTTTTTCAGTTTTTTTTTTAGGTTTTATAAAATGAGGATCAATTATTTCAACTCCCTTTCTATTCGTTTTTTTAGTTGGAGATTTTTCTTTACTTGTAGATGGTAACGGTTCTAAAACCACTAGTAATTCTTTTCTTACCTCATTAATAGCTTTATGATTAATAGAATCAGTACATTTATTAGTAGAAACTTCTAAATTTGCTAAGTGATCACAATCATCATCTTTGAGTAATTCTGTTGAACTTGGTACACTAGCTGCATCGACAAATTCTAAATTAGGTTCTTCTTTAATACTTTGAATTACAACAGGTGGTTCAGTAACTTTATCTAGCTCACAAAGATTTTCATCGTCACTATCTGCAATTGTTATAATACCATCATCATCATCACCAAGAAACAGTGATGTATGTGGCAATTCATCATTATTATCATTATTATCATTTTCTTCTTTAACTGTTCTATCAAATAGTTGAGAAAATGGAAATAAGCTATCATCATCATCATCAATTTCTACTATGTCTACTTGTGAAAAACAGCCCCAATCAGGCTCTTCTTTTATAGGAACATTTGATTCACTGCATTCCTCATTATTTGTTTCTTGTTTAATATGTACATTATCTACTTGTTTAATATTTACAGTACTAGTACTTGATACTTTTTCCGTTGAGGTGCTTACATTTGAATTTACTTTACGATTATTAATTAGCATTGCTTCAGTTTTGATATTATCTACAATTGGTTCTAAATCAATCTGCATTATTTCATTGCTATTTGTATTTACAGTAGATTTTAGGGTGATTGTTACTTCAGGTAGTACTTTTGGTATTCCTTGTGAGACATTGTGAATTTTAATTCTTTCTTCTGTTAAGTTATAATTATTAGAACAATTACTCTTTGTATTTATTAAATTAGTACTTCCAATATTTCTATTTACAGTAATATTAACAGGCTCATTTGTCTTAATTCCTCTAATTTGTTTTCCATTTACTGGTTTTGTTGCATTTAACGAAATAGAATCTTCAACATTTAAACTACTGACTGTATTTGAAGAATTGGTAGATGCACATGTTTTATTTGAGGAAGAATCTTCAATCTTGGGTATTGTAGAACTTGAAGTAGTACTGGTACATTCAATAATTTGAATGTCATCATCTTGATTAATCAATGAACTACTGTGAACCAAATCTCTCTCCGACTGTTCTGAATCTGTTTTTGAAATTTTGAATGGTAGACTACTATTGTCTGATAATCGAGATTTTGACTGTTCTTTACGTGCAAGTCTCGCACTGTCTTGATCTGCACTGGATGTATCAGTAGTACTACAATCCTTTCCATAAACTAGCTGCATGTATAGTAAATAATAATCATTATTATTAAAAGTTGATTCAAACTCTATTTATATTAGTTAAAAACATTTGTTGTAATTATAATTACCTTATTTTTTAGTTTGTACACAAACATTGTGTTATCTAAATTAGTAAGTTCAGCGCAGCCTATACCTATTAAATCATTTTCTTTTAATAAAACTTGCTTCTTTGGCCTTACTGGAATTCCATTTACAAACACACCATTCGAGCTCTGCAAATATGAAATTTTAAGTATAGTTAACTAAGAATTTTGAAGTGTTAGCGATAAATAAAAAAGTACTAGATGAACTTACACCTAAATCTGTAACATACAAGCCATGACTAAACTTTGTAAATAGACAATGTTCCCTTGATACTAGTAGACTGAGGCATACAAGGTCACTTTCTTTCATTCGTCCGCAATAAAACTGAAATAACAATGTTTATTAAATATTAGAATTGTTAGCATTTATAAACTTTATAGGCAGTAGAGGGCAAATGAAGAATAACAAAGTGAGATGAGTCAAAACATAAGATTTGTAGTTAATTGATAGTAGTATGTAGGTTTCTACATTCTGCGCAATTGCCGAAAAAAGGAGAGAAACCTTTGATATCATTGTGAAAACTTTTGATTTTCGAAATACTTTCGACATTCATTATCGTTAAAACAAATGAAGTTTTTGGTTAAAAAACAACTAACAATATAATGAAGATATCGTAATAATAAGGTAAGGATTCTTACAAAATCTTTGTCGATGACTATTTCTTGTTTAATACTTCCGACACGTTCCAATATCCTCTGCGTCTCCATTGCTACAATTTTGTCTTGACGGTCATTAAAGATAAAACTCCGAACGAGTTTGAAAGCAACAAACGTGTTTTGAAATTATTGTTAATAACCTCTTCGACGCATCTCTTGCGCGAGAAAGAGCGCCAACGTACGTTTCGCTACAGGAGTCTCGGAATAATAATAATAATCCAGGTGACAAATTCAACGAAACTGCAAAGTAAACGTTAAAACGTTGGAATTCGATGCATAGTAGCCAACTTGACGGCTTGATAAAAAAAAAGAAATTTAATTTTTTTTCCGTAAGTATTTTTTAATTTCATTATAACATTTATAACGCCAAAATATTACGATAAAAGTTACGAAAGTCTAGTAAAAAATAAAATTGTTGGTAAACACGTAAATCAGCTGATCTGTGAAAATCTTTAGAAACGATGAGTTTTCAAATATGCGTGCGCGCGCGACTCAGTATATGAAAAGTAGGTAAGAAAATTCAGTAAAAAATATGGAATCTATTATACCATGATATTCCCATGAAATCGAGTTGTCGAACAAAAGCATCGAGGTTAATTTGCATCTGATATCGTGCGAAAAAGCAAGTTATTTACGAGTATCACGAATAATCGTGAACGAACGGATAACAAGTTATTACTTATCCACGAATCAACCAATTATGAATGTAGTTTTTTTTCTCTTTCTCGTAATTTATTTAAAATAAACAAATTATTTATTTTTACCAATTACGCCAGGTAATTATTTAGTTGTATTAATTAAACTTTTTTAACTTGTATAAAGTGAAGGAATTCACGCGTATCGTTAATTATAATAAATTATTATATATTTTAATAATTAATTAGATATAATGATTTTTACAGCTAAAATGAATAAAATGGTATACGCGTATACTAACTAAAACTGAAATACTTAATTTTTGAACGACTTCGTTACGTAACGTTTATCATTTGTTCCTTTTTTTACTGTTTTTATTAAAAAAAATGACTATCTAAAAATTTCCCAATTGAATTATTAACATTTAGCACAGAAGAATAAAAATAAAATACTAATAGAAAAAAAAATGTATATGCACACAGTTTTCATCGTTAACGATGAAAAGAAAGAGAAAGGGGGTATAGAGAATCGGTTCGATTCGTCGCCGAGAAGTCGCCGAGTAATAATTATCCTTGTCGGTGAGAGGGAGTTTCCGCCTTATCGCGATACTAGCATGTTCCGCATTGTCTCTCGTCGAGATAGGCTTGTACATGTAGTTCCGACGACGACTGCAAGGTATGGTGCTATATACCAACAACTACACAAGGCGGAGGGAGAGTCGCCAATCGGGCTTACGCATGGCTAGCCAAGAAAATCGGGATCGAGCTGCATCGAGTCCTCGACGATGCGCCGCCGGCGACTCTGGGCTCCTGCGATCCTCTTCGCCTTTGCTATCTTTACCGGTTACTATTTCACCCTTAATTTTATTGACCAACTACTGCCTTCTACTATCATCTCTACCACCACTCTTTCTATACTCTCGGTAAGTTTATTTTATCAGCCCTATCATATACCTATAGCTCTATTCTTTTTTGTTTATTAACATTTCATTCATCGGTTGGATAATGTCGTTTATAGTAACACTTACGACGATCAACTTTTTATTTTCTATTCGACTACTACTTATTCCATTTACTAAATTTTACTTATAAGTATAGCCGAATTTTTTTAAAAAAAAGTAAGACATTTATTTTATTTTTTCATTTTTGTATAACTTTATATAATTGTACATTTTTATACTCGTAACATATTTTTTTTTTAATTTTAAAGATACTTATGAATTTGTTCTATTTAGACTTTGATAATTCGTTTGACACTTCTGCTAATTTAACTAACAAAATATTATCGTGACGCTAATAAAAGGATTTCTAAAATTATGATAATTATTACAATTTAACGGTTTGCACGACAACGATAAATTTATTTATAGAAATTACACATATCCTTCAAAAAAATCGATCAAATAGATAAGAAGATAATAGCAAATTAAATTCGAGATAAGAAGTTAAAAAAGTGTGCTATATTTTATTAGATAGCATATATGTAGGTGTACTTAAAGGTGAAAACATTTTATAAAAAATTAATTTAATCAATAGAAATTCTTCAAATATGATTTACTAATCCACTTATACATATTTGATAAATAAATTAATCACTTCCAATGTAAATTATATTATTTAAAAATATAAGAAAGAAAATCAAGTTCAACGAATTGAAAAATTGTATATATGGAGAAAGTCTTTCGTGGTTTTGAACGTTTGAATCGCAATTTGAATGCTTATTTATCGCGTTACACCGCTTACCGAAAACTCCACTGTGAAATAAATAAAATCTATTTGCATTATTAAACGATTAAAATCGATAAATATTAATTTAATAAAATTTTCTTATTCAAATACACAAATTCGTAATGCAAAAGCCAATTGTTTGCGAGGCATAAATTTATAAACAAAAAAATCAATTATACCATACAGATAAAGAAGTGTATAATTGGCTAATAGTCAAATGTATACACTTTCACGTAAGTTTACGTCCTCGAGTTTATATAGATCGCAAAAAATTGTAACAACCGCTGTTTGGGTAATGCGAAAGAGGGAGAGAGGGAGATGGAGAAAGAAAAAAAACGCATTATAATACCAAGAAAATGCCCGTTATCTTTCTCCCACTGAAAGGAAAGAGATAATTAACTCATAAGCGAAACGCATCGACAAAAATTTTATAGGCATTGCGCTAATGTTAATTTTTTTAAATCTCCATTCAAAGTGAAAAATCAAGTTCGATTCCGTGACAAGAATGCATTTCTATACGGCAAAGATTATGCAAACCAATATATATAGGTATAAAATAGAACATAATTCGATTAAGTGAAATTGTAAGTTTTACGATTAAGTTAGTAAGAAAACTAATATATTTTACATTTCTTTAGGGACATAATAATTATAATACCGTTGTCAGGTATATTTATATCGGTTAAAGGAAAAAGAGTGCGAAAATGTGACATCAGAGTGGTATAATGTTTTTCTTATGAATTTAGGATCGGAAGAATCAGCGATCCATTGAAGATGCAAAGTGGGTAAAAAGTCGAGTTACGAACGACTCGAGTCCACTGGGTAATTGGCTTTTGTCTCAAGAGGATAGTTCACCTCCTGCAAAAAGTTTGAATAAATCGACTCCTTTTATCATTCTCGTGTGGGAACACGGGCCTTTTCTCGAACGACGGCATCTCAGACGATTTTCTCGTAATAAAAAGTAATCGTTATGCATATATATGACATTTTTTTTTAAAAACAAAAAAAACATCTTTCACAGTTTACGTAACATTAAGAGTTAATAAACTCGGATTGTTTATGTTGTAACTTATGATTATCCAAGTGATTTTCTTCCTTTTTTTGTAAGTTGTGAAAGAATAAAAAAAAGGAGCTATTTTATAATTACGTTACGTTATTAAAATACGATTTTTAAAAAAATTCCTGGATTTATGTATAGGTAATTAGATTGTCTTCCTACTAAATTTTCGGTTTAATTAATATGCAGTTATTATATTTAATTTATATATGTATAATGAAAAGTTTTGAATATATAATTAAATCTGAAACTAGGATAATATAAATATAAATAATAATTTTAATACAACGCCATAAGTTAAGTGAAAAAATTGGAATAGGGATACCAAGTATAAGTGCATGTTTTTTAAACGACATATCAATTCAAGTAAACGTCACTTTATATATCATTTGAAATACAAAACCATATTGTATTCAATACCAATACGCTCTTTCATTATCTTATCTATGTTAAAAACCAGTTGCATGTATTGGATATTGTTTAAAAAACCACGTTAGCATCTAAAAAGGATAATAATATATGAATAATAAAATAACTTACAGATTCTCTCCGTGGGAAAGTTGCTCGGTAAGCAATTGTCAATTAACGTACGATTCAAAAAAATTGGACGTCGCGGACGCAGTTATATTTCATTTGCATCGTATATCGAGTGCAACCACCTTACCGCGTAGATCGAATTATCAACAACGTTGGATTTTTCTTACCGACGAGTCGCCCCTACACACTTTTCTATTTCGATCTCAAAATATTAGCGACTACGATGGATTATTCAACTGGTCAATGACTTATCGGATGAATAGCGATGTGCCGGTTCCATATGGACGAACGATTCTCGAATCTAACAATGAAATACCCAACGATTATACGAGTCAAGAACGTCGATACGAAGGTCTCGTTGCTATTTTGGCTAGTAACTGTTTTGGAGAAAACAATCGATGGTCCTACGTTCGAGAGCTTAAGAACATTTTGGGTAATGCTTTTTGTATAAATAACCTTTAATTTTTATTATTTTCATATGTAGGCTTTTAGGTTTCCATTTAAGAATCATTTCGTCTGTTTAAATTAGCGTTCGCGTAGAATATTTAATACTAAATTTAGCTAATTTAAATAATTTTTTCCCAAAGTTAATAAATATAAAAAAAATAAAACACTATCTAATGATATTATAAAAATGGTTATGGCTACAATTTAATAACGACTTTATAGAAAAACTATAATTTTTAATTATTTTGGTAATGTTTCGATGGATATACCTTATTCTCATCAGATTTTCATTTCAATTTACGTACTGTTTTATTAATTATGATTAAATTGAATATAAATACTCATTTCACGAAACATATAACATATAAACGACATTCATTTTTTATGTAATAAATTTTCTAATTTATAATAAATAAATAAATACATATACAAATAATTAACAGAAAAAGTGAATGTCATAGATAATTTGTATTATATATCAAAATTTATTTGTTCATCCCATTTATTTTTATGTATTATATTATAATAAAATTTATTTATTATTTATACTTTAATAAAATGTCACGAGGAAAGCTATAGGACTTTACTCAACGAGAATCGGCTCGAGACTAAACTAATATCAATGGTCAAAACTACGACAGCATCCAAATATGCTGCATTAGAAGCATACTGCATACATGTGACAATAGGCTACTTACAAAAAAAATGGTCAGTTAGAACATCCGTCGCATTCATCAATGTACGCGCAGCCCATGTCGTAAACCCTTTCTTTTCTCACATTTTACCGAGACGAACGTACAAACTATAGTCGGTTGATTTCGTTCACGATATTTTATGTATATATTTTAGTTCAATACGCCAAGTTTTAACCAAAAAAAATTGAATTGCGATTTATTTAACGTATAAATAATGTTAAATTAAAAATGTAAATAAAGTGACTTAAAAAATAATTGAATGGAAACATCTGTAAAATTTACGAAATAATAATTACTTTATTACTTAAAAATAAACTAATTCTAACGATTAAAAAAATTATATAATTTAAAAATAATATAAATTTGAATCATCATGTTAGCATTGTGACAATATAATATATAATAAAGCCCGTTTTATTTTTATCCAAGATTCGATTAGCAAAAGTAAACCGTCAGCTTGAAATGTATAAACTTTAAACAAAAGGATCATTTCACACTTTTCTTATTCAAAACTATAATAAATTTAAGCTCGGTCTCGATCTATACAAATATTTTTATAAGACGTTCTTTATAGAAGAAAATAATGACGTGATGTGGTCATCAATTTGATAGCTGTTAAAAAATAATTCGTAACTTTTTAAAAGATAGTGTATTAAAAAATTTTAAATATTCTACATCGGATGTATATACGAATAAATAAAATTATTAAAATGAGTGTTTAATATTAAAATAATGTTTAATTTTTCTACGTAAATAATAAATAATTCTACAGTACTCAAACATTTTATCAATTAAATTAGTAAATTACATATGATTATTACTTACGGAAAAGCACAACAAAAAATCATATTACATTAAATTAAATATTTATAGGTGGTTACGCCGATTTTAAACTCTTAGTTTAACGTTTATTATAAATTCGAAAATGTTCGTATTTGTTCGGATTTTGTTTCCGCCCTTCTCACGATCGCTTCTTGCCTCTCGCGGTCCTTATAGGGACTATGACGAGCTCTTGGACAGACGCGTATCTGACAAAGCAGTAATCGGTCGCTTGTAGTATAATTCTTAAATCTGTTAGTACAGCGCTCACATTTATAAACAAACTTATATAAAGGATTGTTTTATAAAACTATTTGCAATACTAATACACTGTGTCAAAACGTTTATTTTTTCCTAGACCAATATAACTCCATTTCTACGTATGAAGCACGGGTTTTGAAAATAAAAGGAAAACATAGGTTTAAAAAAATTAATTAATTCTTAAAAATTCTATTTACGATTGCAATCTATTACAATTGTATAAATATTAGATAAAATGTATTTTTATCTGAAATCTAATTAATTATATTCTAACAAAAATATCTAATACTGGTAATTATCACGGTTAATCAAGTACTCGTGTAATAAAATCATACTGACGATAAAAAAATATTACTTTCTGGATGAAGGCGTTGCTTTTGCTTAGAGACGTACGACGCAAGCGTGAACTCAAAACTCCTGTGTATACGAGCGAGACGATAAACAGCGTGACGACATCCGTACACTACGACTAAAAATTGTCGAATGGTGATTTGACCAGTACGGACCTTCCTTATATAACCTTTTGAATTCTATTCATCTCTCTTTTGGCCCTTAGATGCGAAAGAGCATCGGTAGTAAAAAAAATTTTGGGAAAAAATGTGTACATCGCCAAGTTTACAGAAACTGCATATACTGGGAGAAAATAGTCGTAAATTACGTACATAAAATTTTTGTTTGCAACCCATGCGTTGACCGCATGTTAAAGGGCTACCATATTCATTCTATATTTTAAATGCATCTATATAGGATTATAATATTTATTTGTAAACCTTGGATTGTATAATTTAATATATTGTTATGTTCAGATTATTTACCTTGAATTATTAAATTTTGAATGTAAAGTTTATATAAAGTTTACTTTTACGTTTATAAATATACAGTCGAAATATCAAAAGCCAATGAATAAAAAAGTAAGGGTATTCGAAAAATTATAAATCATAGCATAAAAAGGAATTTAGTGTTAACGACAAGAAAATAAAAAGATTTAAACAAGATCACTTATAATACTTATCCGTGTTCTATACGTTCGTACATTGAATTTATAATTAAAATATCAGTTTTATTTTTAAAAATAATAGAAGCCAAAAGAAATATACCTTAAGATATAAATGTAGATGTCAAGTATGCTGCCTCGAGTAACAGGTAGTAGTACCTATAGTGTTGTTCTGCGATGTCCTGTTAGACTCGTAGGAGTTACTATTAGCGGATTGAGTAAAAAACCTTCTTTAAAAGTAGATGATACGACTTGTTTCCAAAAAGACAAAAGTTTATGTTAATAAAACTGACTGACAGAGATTCGCCCTTGGAGCGGTTAAGTAAAAATCGAAAGACTGAGTGAATAGTCCAAAGAAAAATTTGAGAATGCCCCAGTGCGTCTTAACCTCTCTTTATATACCCCAAAAACTCCTCTTTTCTATCTCTGTCTTGTTTCTTGGCTCATATAGGAAAATCATTAAAATGACCCTTATATTCTAAATTAAAGCGTCTTGCAATCGCAGCATTTAAAGTGATCCTAAACCGACATACGCACTACGAATTTGAAACCTCCTTTATCAATTCGGCTCGGTCGCACAAGGGTTTTCTTATCTCCGTAACTTTGAATTATTGCTTTTCCTAGAATTAGTGCACTTGCGTTTCTGACAGCTGTCACTAATAATTTTTTTTTATGAACACGTATACTTCAATACAGTTGTGTATAAAAACATCTTGCACGAGTATTCATTATGGTTCCTTTGCTATCTTACGAATTTTTGTTCCATATCATACTTTATGTGTTCATACTTTATCTTTTTAATTTTCTTAGAGGCTTCATTTTTCGTTTATCGTGTTCGTAAATTAAAATTTCCTATCTTCCTACATTTGATTTTACTGCAACCATTTGGAAATACTCTTGTTACTTTATCTCGTTTTCTCTTTTCATTCTCGCGCATACTTCTTACTCGGTTTCTACGCTGTATTTTTTAATTTCTACTATACATAGTATATATGTTTCATAAAAAATAATAATATAAATGTGTATGGGGCGCGACATACCCAAAGATTGGTGTAGATTCGGGTATACGTTTGACTTTTATAATGAATTTCAACTGATATGTAAAATTTTACAATATAACCAATGACATCTGCACATATTTTCCTCTCCCTAAAAGGAATTTTCATTGTGTTAATTTACATAGAGAGTGATGAGAATACAGGTATTTGAAAGGCCCGAAAGATAAAGTGACCAATGTGAACGTGCAGAAACCAACTCGGATACGTATTCAATTTAACAAAATAAATTTAACAGGTTTTTAAATAGAATTTTAGTATTTTAACATCATTAACATAATAATAATGAATTGTATAGTTTTTTCTGGGTTAAAGAAGTGTAACGTTTTTTATACAATCCGATGAAAATAAATGCTGAATAAATAAAGAATATTAATTATTAAGTGTTTTAAAAAATATATTCATTTTTTAATACTAATCGATAAATTAATGTAAGAAATAGTTAAGCTTTTGTTGATAAAATCGCGTAATTGTTGATAGATTTTATGGCGCCTGTATTCCAATAACATTTAAAAGTCTCGACACTTTTTAAGATTTTATTACTTACTAGTGGTTAAGTATAGAGTATAATTTAATATAGAATCTTACAAAATGTTTAACTATCGATCATTTTGAGTAAAGTACATATAAAAATTTTTTATTCGTTTTTATTGATTATATTACATTATAATTTAAATAATAATTACACATTAAAATGTATTAAACAATAATTAAAGATATTCTATTATAAACTTCTAAACTTCTAATGTAAACACAAAAATTTCGTCGTTTAAGGAGTAATACGTCGTTTTAATAATTTCGTCGTTGTTAAAGTTTTTTTCACCTTTCTTTCTGATTTGACTCGGGAAGATCGATACATTTCCAAAATTCATATTTTTAATAAATTACCGAGTGATAAAATTGAACCAACGATATAAATGTAATTTCGTTTATTTGTCGAAAATATTCTCTTCTCTCAGTGCATTGTGCGATACGCTTTTAAAAGTCTTTTAAAATACGTTTCAAAAGTTGTTTAAAATAAAGCGCTAAACACATTTTTCTGAATTGTTTAAACAAAAATATTACTCTCACATTAATGTAATTACACAAAATACAATCATAGATTAAAACTTGATGAATTTTCACCGAAAATGAAAATAAACTAACGCAAAACTTTTTTTTCAATACCAACAGGCAATGAACTTCAGATACTAGGTGGATGCCTAATGGGAAATCGTAGCGCGTGTCCAGGTCACTTTGACGCCGATTGCCCACTACTCGATCGTTACAAATTCTACTTATCCTTCGAGAATTCAAATTGCAGGGAGTATCTCAGCGAGAAAATCTTTTGGAACGCTTACAGCAAGTACTCGGTACCAGTTATAATGGGAGCACCTCGTTCCGATTGCGAAAGATTATTACCACCGAACTCTTACCTTCACGTTGACGATTTTGCGAATCCAGCATCTTTAGCTAATTATTTGAAATATCTCGATCGAAACGATCGAGAATATCGATCGCTCCATGATTGGCGATCTAAGGGGTATAAAGTGATCAACGAACACGGTTACTTTGGTAGCCGATCGATGCACTATTGCCGCGTTTGCGAAGCTCTCAATTACAATCCGACAGTGTCTAAAGTTTACGAGGACATGCATGAGTTTTGGAACGCCGATAGAGACTGTACGAGAAAGTAATTGTTGCGATTACTCGTTCCTATTGAGTTATATTGTAATCCGAGTGACTTTTATATATATAGACACTCATTCGTGGGAAAAGTTTAATTTTTTTTAAGTTTCTAAGACGTTCTTTTGTTAGGAGTAACAATAATACTCGATGATTATTAAATTTATAAATTTTCTTTAGAATTATATTCCTTATCGTAATCTCGTTAATTCGACATTGTTATAATCACTTAAATATATGTATATACATACGTATAGATATGTATAATTTACTATAAATTTATCGGTAGCGTCATACACAGACAAGGTGATGTTAAAATTGATAAAAAAAGTTTTAAAAATTTATACCGAACGACGATTTATCTATCCGTTAAAAAAGAATAGAGTTGATACAAATATATTAATTTAATACTTAAAAAAATTGAATTATATAAAATTGAAGAGTAGCACTTAATTGATAAGGAACTTATCGATATCGCAATTTATAGTATACGCATTTATGTAACTTAAGAAGCATTCGGAAACAACGTTGAAGTTCTTACATATATTGCGAGATAAAAATTTAAAGCTTTAAACATCGTGCGAAACGCGCGCGACGGATGCACCGCGCATGCGAAGTACGAATAAAAACACTGCAGATATCACGTGTGCTGCACATCTGGAGAGAGAAGGCAGGTACACACACACACACACACATTGGGAGAGAAGCGGCTCACCGATGTTTACGAAAGCTTTAACTCGCGGGCATTCGCGAGGACTCAAACTACTCTTCGGTACGATGGCACAACGACAAGACGGCTTTCACGGACGGCTGGATCGATACAACGGCGTTACCATTGATTCCAAGGACGAACCGTGTGATTCTTCATTGTTTCCCGACAGACTTCAAGGTCGAATTCATTTGTCGTCTATTGTATTCCCAAGTAGTGTGCTGCTTTTAATTGATATTTTTAATTGATAATATTTCTTTGACATTGTAGCTTCTTTGGACCAGTGGATTAAGGAAAAGAAAAGGACAATATGGTTTAGAGTCGATTTGTCTCAAAGTCATTGGATACCAGAACTTACCAAGAGAGGATTTAAGTTTCATCATGCTAAAGAGGAACAAGCCATGCTCTATCGTTGGTTACCCAATGTAGAGAGTTGTAATGTACCTCCCTACGCTCATACTAATTTAGGTGTTGGTGCTGTTGTTCTTAATGAACAAACGAATGAGATACTTGTAGTCAGAGACAAGCACATTACTTCTACCCATTGGAAGTTACCAGGGGGATACGTTGAACCTGGAGAAAATATTGCAAATGCCGTTGAAAGAGAAGTACTCGAAGAAACTGGAATTATAGCTAAATTCAAATGTATGATAGCTTTAAGACACGCTCACAAATATGCCTTTGGATGTTCAGATATTTATATGATTTCTTGCTTAACGCCTGAAACTTTTGACATTGTTAAATGTGACAGAGAGATAATAGATTGCAAATGGATGAAAGTAAGTTTTAACAATTTAAATTACGAAAACCTTTCTTAGCGCATTAAATTAATTTATAAAACATTACAGCTAGAAGAATTTATGTCTCATCCACATGTGCACGAAAACAATCGTTTACTAGCGAGTAAAGTTATGGAATACTTAAATCATCGTATGGGAGTTACAGTTGCTGAAGCCATTCATCCGGTTAATAAAAAACCTCTTTGTGTCTTTAGTATTGCTGATACCCGTAATTCTTAATGACGGATTTGGTCAATATGTTTTAGTTCAATTTTTAACTGTGATGTACTAACTGTTTAAATACGTACAAATTTGTATAAATTACTTACAAATTTTTTTGTTATTTTTTATTGATTTGCAAGTTATTTATTGTTATTTCTCATAGGTTTTGTTGATTAATAACGTTAATGTACAGACAATAGTATATTAATGGTGAAGCTGGATTTTACCAACATTTTATATGATGTAAAGCTTTATAAAAAGAGTAAATTTAAATATTTTTATTTAAAACATATACATTTAATTTTCCTTTATTGAATCATACCTAATTATCCTTAACAACAATCATTATTACTCAATATCTTAATATATTTTATTTACAATAATTCCATGTGTCTTACTTTTTCTACCTTTTGTATTTTTTTTTATGTGATAATAAAAAGAATTTTTTTGAGTTAATTAATAATAAATAAGTAAATAATAAGAACCATTTTTATGAATTACAAAGTAACAATTGTGCTTTGGAACTCTATTTAAAAGTTTTAAGTTTACTATAAGAATCAAGCGTCATCAAACAATTCTATAAGAACGTAAATGTGACGGTATTTAAATTATCTAATCTAAAACGTTTAGCAATCAAATTTAATCTTCATAGTAATGTAAAAATAATTTCATGGATCATAGTTCAACATTCGAAAGCAAGACCATGTGACTCCAACTTGACAGCTTTATATTATCTTTAATCTTTAATCTTTCATCTTGTATCTCGTAACAATTCACGTAGGATTAAAAGTATGTATATACATTACGGGAACAGTGTAGAACGTAATGGAAAGAGCACACAAAGGCACAAAATGGTCAACGATTTTGTATAGAATAAAATTTGAGTGAGTTAAAGATGATGCCATTTGAGCTGTGTGTTTTCTTTTCAATTTTATAGTTGGTCCCTGATAATTTATGGTAACTATATTATATGCATTATGCTTTAGGCATAAACAAAGTAGAACAACCGTAACAGTTACGGACGTAGCGAGTATCACAACAAGTTTTTTAACGTTTCTGTCGTTTTAACGCGCAATCATTGTTGTAAAAAATGAGTAAAATGTATTCAACCGCAAATCTAACGGACAAGGAATTAAAGGAACAAGGAAATCGTCTTTTCAGTCTTCACAAATATGAGGATGCAGCAAATTGTTATACAAAAGCAATTGTAAGAAGTTACATACTTTATTTAAATTACTTACCAACCATTAACATTTAATACTTTATTTAGATAAAAAATCCAAGTCAAGCATTGTATTTCACTAATCGAGCACTTTCATATCTAAAACTGAAACGATGGGAATCTTCTTGTCAGGACTGTCGACGTGCCTTGGATCTTGATCCATGTCTTGTAAAAGGTCATTTCTTTCTTGGATTGGCCCTTCAAGGAATGGAACTCTACGATGAAGCTATTAAACATTTTCAAAGAGGTATTAATTGTTTTCATAGCTGATAGTGTTTGCTAGTTTAATTATTACTAATTTAGATCAATCTAAAATGATTAAGATCTATTACAATGTTAAATTCAATAAATATAATTTATTTACAAATTTTCTTATAAAGTTTAAGTTAATATTTACACTTTACAATAAATTTATAATATTCATAATTTTTAAATTTATTCAATGTATTAAATTATTTATTTCTATTTATTTCTTAGTAAATAATGTAATAATAGTACATTTTTTAAAAATAATCTTTGAGATAATGAGTAGTTTAAAAGTTAAATCAACAATATTTATTTATAATGTAAATAAAATAAATAAGCAAATAAATAAAGCTCGACATGACAATGTCGATGCTCCTGCTTAGCTGTGGACCTGGCAAAAGAACAGAAACTTAATTATGGAGATGACATGACGAGTGTGTTAAGGCAAGCTCGGAAAAAGCGCTTCCAAATCAAAGAAGAACAAAGGATTAATCAAGAAATTGAACTGCAATCTTATTTAAACCGTTTAATAGTTCAAGATGTAGAAAAAAGTTTAGCGGAACTGAAAGAAAAGGAGTGCCAAGGAGATGAAGAAAAGAAGGATCGGGGAGATGAGGAAACTATGACAGAATCTAAACTGGCAACACTTATACAACAATTGGAAGAGAAAAGAGATACCTCTATTGCTAGACTCAACGATTTATTTGCTAAAGTCGATGATAATCGAAGAGTAAGTCATTAACATTTATTTAAATAGTTAAATATGGAAACTAAAGTTATAAATGTGAATTTGTTTGTATTATAGAAAAGAGAAGTTCCAGATTACTTATGTGGCAAAATTAGTTTTGAAATTCTCCAAGAGCCAGTTATTACTCCTAGTGGAATTACATACGAACGAAAAGACATCGAAGAACACCTTCAAAGAGTGGGTCATTTTGATCCAGTTACACGAGTAAGGTTAACACAAGATCAACTGATACCGAATCTCGCGATGAAAGAGGTTGTGGATGCATTTTTGCAAGAAAATGAATGGGCCCTTGATTATTAAATAACAGGCAAGATAAAAATAACATTTTTATTTTGGTGAAAATGGTAAATAAATAATTGAAATTATTATTGTATAGCAATGTAAAAACTGATGTTTAGAAAATATTTTTATTTATAACTTTTATCACATGAGAATAATATTTCTAGAAATTTTGAAATATTGAGAGATTTTCGCACAATTCCTTTTCTCAATAATTACTTTATTTTATTATGTTTCAAAATTTAAATAATAGTGAAGTTATAAGTTTTTACACTTCTTTAAGTAGTTAGAAGATATTGAATATTAAAATAATGTAAATTTATAATTATATTTATACATTACTTTAATTATATGAATACATTTATTATGAACTGTGTTTTATTTTTATATTTCATAAATTACACATGTACTAAATGTTAAATATTGTTTCATTAATCATTTGACAGAGTAACACATAAAACATTAATATTAAACAAAATATGTAATTCACAAATCTTTTGATTTATGAAATTAAAATGATTAACTTATTTTTTTAATTGCTTGTTGTTACTGTAAATTAAACATTTGTATTTTCATTCTCATTCATTTTTTTAAAGCTTTGTTATATATAAAGTATATATACTATATTATTTTTGTAGAATTCAAATAAAATTTAAAACAACAAAATTTGTAATATACAGAAGAATAATCACAGTCAGTTTAATACTAAATAATTTTGTGTTTAAAATTTTACGTTTGCAATGAATGTAATGAAATTAACACCACTACAGTTGCAAGACAAGGCGGAAAACACCAGTAATAGTAACCTGCATTGGACGTTGCAGAAATAGCAATTGCTATAAAACCTAAACAACGTAATAACGTTGCTAATAATTTTGTTTTATATGAATTCGTCGATGTAGTGGGAATTTGTACTAATCCCGAAGTTCCAAAGGCAACCATAATGATCCAACTGTATAAAAATAATCGATCTTCTGTTGCTAATCTCACGCTAAAATTAAAAAGTATATTTTTATCATATTTAGTATATTTGTTTTTATTTTAAATAGAAAAAAGGAATTATTATAAAATTACCTGAAATTTTTTGCCCATACTAATACCGTTGGTACAGCTGGTGCAGCAGTAAAACACCAAAATAAAAATAATAATATTTGATTAAATATATTTTGTCGCACAGACTCACTAGAATCATTTACTTTTTTATCTCGTTTCTTTAACAAATTAAAATGCCTCATAGATGCGAATAACAATTCTTCCAAGTAATCTTCGTACATACGTGTCAGTCTTAGATAGTGTATAAAAATTGAAAGGAGCATTGCTAAAGCTCCACAAGTGGCTGGTATCATAGATAACAAAAGCACTGCCGTTACAATTGGAAGTTGATTAATTAAATCTCCAAGTAACCAATCAGACCATGTTGTGGAAAAAGTTATAGCTCTTGCTAAAAATCTAAACAAATTATATATATTATTTATAATCATTGTTTAAGTAATCTTTTTTTTGTAAAATTGAATGCGTACTTGACGGCGATATTGTGAGCTACCGATCCGCAAAATACCACAGAGCAACAAATAGTAACAGCCATAATATGGAGAATAACTATACCAACACAACATTCGATAGTTAAATTTAAACTTGTACATAGAATTGTGGTGATGACAATGATAGCGATAACGCTTGTTTTTTCTTCATTGTAAGTGTCAAATGTTTGTCCAATGCACAATAAAAGTAATCCAACAGTTATCGGATATATAAATGTCCAGCGATCTCGTACCATACAAGCTATTCTCTCAACCAAACTTGCTCTTTGAACGTAAATAGTGTATGAACAAGCAGGATCTAAAGATATTCTCAATTCAGCATTTTGAGATTTCATTACACGTAATCGTTGAGAATGTACAGTTTGCAATTTCATGATTTTTGGATTATTCTCACTAAAAATTAGAAAAGATTATATCGATTATTATTTATTTAACAATATCTGTACTAAGTTTACAATTATATGGTTCAAAATATTTAACATAAAAAGCTAATTGCAAGAATTTTTCATGATATAAATTAATACAGATTTTTACTTACTTTTCAGTAAAGAAGTATATTTGTCCTGCTCCAGTGACCCATGGTTCTAATAATTCAACCATAGAATAGTGAGAATATGTATTATCTGTACAATTAGAATCCTTTAATTCTACTGATACGACATCAGTTATGCCATCCAATATAACTCGATAACGCAGATTTCCATGATCAGAGGTCCAAGGTTTTAAATTGCTAATTCGTTTGGATCTTGCTGATCGCGAATATGCATCCACTTGAATAATTTGATTGTCGTCGTCATCGTCATCATTATCGTCATCGTCGTCATTGTCATTTCTCAAAGTATGAGCAGGAATTCTTATTACTACGTGAGTAACTTCAAAATTTCGAATTTCATTTAAATCTAAATCTATTGAATATTTCCAAGGTTTTCTAGTCAACCCTGGTAGTATTCTCGTTCGGTTTGATAAATTCCAACCCCATGAACTGAAAAATTAATTAAAATAATTAAAATATGATAATTTTTCTGCACTGTTTATGAGATATAAATACGTACCAAATTTTTGAGTGTCCTCTAACATTTGATGCTGAGCAAGCAAATATCCAGTCTTTACTTTTTAAATGAATAGCATCTATAGACAAAGTATCGATAGGTGCATTAAGTTTAATCATAAGGTAAACAGTATTTGGTTTTGTAGATTTGTCTCGAGTGTAAGTTTTACTACTCCAAACATATTGTCTTCTAATATCTTCAATCCATTCGCTTTCTTCTGTAGGAAAATCAACTTTTTCTGCATATTTACTACGTGGCAAACGTTTTTCTGCATGAAACTTCTAAAAGTATTAAAATTTTGTATTAATTTTTATGCTATCATTATTATGAAAGAATTATCAATTATTTTTATACCTGTAAAAAGTGCCAGTTAAATGCTTTCATTCTTCGTTCAGGGATTTCATAAATACCTGCTGGTTTTTGTGAAGTATCCACACAGTCAAATAGAGACCTAACAATATTTAATATTAATTGTTTACACCATAAAATACACAAATGATCTGTTGACCTCCAAACTCCTGGGATATTAGTTGTAAGAGCATTTAAATCTGAATACTCATCAATAGTTTGAGATGATGAAACTATAATATCTCTTGGTCCTCCACCAATTGAAATAACTGTTGTTCCATTCTTATTTAAATAAAACATAGAATTAGTTAATTTTTGATAATAGATTAAGAACATGGAATCAGGATAAATTGAAGGCTTATGAGGAGTTGCTAATGTAATTAAAATACTGGCAACATTACTATTAATCTCAGGTGTCATTAACAAAGCTCCTTTGGCAATTATTCCACCCTGGAAAAAATATATTTAACAATTAATATCTAATAAAAGAAATTCAATTTTTATAACATTTACCATTGAGTGTCCAATCAAAATAACATTTTTAACTTTGCCCTGATAGAGGGAAAGTATTCTTTGTATACATTTGGCAACATAATTTGTTTCTTCTTTTAATACTCCTCCGTAAAGAGCTGAGTAATCTTTGTTAAACGACACAGTAAAATAATCAAAATGAAATGGAGTACGACTTTTTAAACTTTTTCTTAAACTAACAGAGGCAAGGGATCGAACTGTAACAAATCAACAATGTTGAGATACTTATATCTAATATGAATTATTTACAATTTTAATTATTAAACCTTGTTCGTGTGAGCCAGCATTTCCAGGTATAAAGAGTACAGGGATACCAGAGAAATGCATACGTCTGAGACGTTCTGTAACAAATCCCTCACCATAGGCATATAGTCGAAATCTTGGAAATAGATAATCCTCGGACAGATTACTATTTTTACTGCTGAGACTTATCCTCTAAGAATATAAATAAAAAACGTACGAATTAATAAATAAAATATTAAAGTATTAAAATTGATAAGATATGCATGTAAGTTCTTACCACATATTGAGGGTACTCAAACATATATGTCATGTCGCACGTATTTTCGTCATGATCGGTGAGATAACGTGCTGCACCGACGATGTAGAGTAAAGAAATAGAAAACGAGATGAACAATAGGATTCCATAGACAACAGGTGTTCTAAATGATTGTAACTGCATTTTCACTTACAAAAAATAGTTATTTGTTTCATGGAATTTTAATACTTATTATTCTAAAATTATCGTAGAGAAACTTAAGAAACGGATTCATCATCCTCTGGCAGTTGAACTACAAGATTTTGCCAAAAATTTCAGTTCCAAGGTTAGGTTATGAGTATATTGATCACATCACTTCTTTAGATGAACCTTAGCCGCTAGTGTAGGTAACTGCTATCTTATCCACTCAAAATTTTTATCTGTTAATTTGGTATGACATACTTATCAACTACAAGATAATCAAAGTTATCTTTGAATATGATCACCAATGCTGTATGCCTTGATTTTATTCAATCGTAAATTTGAAATTTTGTTTATGTTAGAGTTGAAAAATTACATAATTTTATAAACTTTCTTTAATTTTTTATTATTCTTTTGTATGAATGTTTTAAAAATTTATTTATTTATAAAACCCATATTAATGTTTTAATTCTGATCGTGAAGTAAATAATTAAACTATACTTTTTTGCTATAAATAGATGCAAGTCTTTCAAAAGAAAAGTATTAATATTTCTTGTGAATGATAAAAAAGTATATTTACATTATTTATACATATTAATTCTGTATTGATAATTAATTTTTCAATATTATTAGATTTATCTTCTGTTTTTATAGAAATAATATCCAACTTTTTATGCTCAAAGGTTCTAACATTTGTTTTAATATTGCAATAGTATGTTTAAAAATATTTCTTAGTAATAGTAAGAAAAAAAACAGTAATTCAATTTTTTTATTAAATAAATTTCTTTATTTCTTATTAATTAAAAAAAAAAAAAAGAACACCTTGTGCGCCGTTGTAAAAAATTAGCACTATTAGAGAGGCAATTGACATATTCATTGAGCATCATCTTTAGAAACGCTGAATGGTTCAGCAACAACCTCTGCACCACAATCAGCGATGACAACATCCTTTATTGGCTTATCCTTACTGTCTGTCTTTGTGGCTTCAATCTTCTTAACTACATCCTGTAAAAACATAAAAGTTAATATTAACAATTTAAATCACCAAGCTTAAGATATATCAATAAATCAGTTGATGGATGCTTACCATTCCTTTAACAACTTTTCCAAAAACAACGTGTCTACCATCTAACCAAGGAGTTTGCTTAACGGTAATGAAGAATTGAGAACCATTGGTGTCTTTGCCAGCATTAGCCATGGACAACCATCCAGCACCAAAGTGCTTCAGTTTAAAGTTTTCATCTTCAAAACGGTCTCCATAAATGCTCTTACCTATAATTATGAAAATTATGAAATTAATTTTACTATCTATAAATATTGTAAAAATATTATGGTTAGATATTGCAATATAATTTATAAATAAATTTGTAAAGAAGAAAATATTCTTGTAAATTTTTAACACAAGGAAAATCTGATGTACAACATATGGAAAGTCAATTTTTATCTTCAGGAAAATAATGTAATAATAATTATAATCCTTCTATCATTTTTAATTGTTAATTAAAATAAAAAAGTATATACCAAGTACCTATATAAAATAATGAGTAAGTAAAAATAAATTTGTGAAAGAAAAAAATGTAAAATGGTTGCAGAATTTAGATGAATCACTGTAAATACGAGAGATATAATAATAGAAACAAAGGAAACAACGATCGACGTACCTCCAGTTCCATCACCCTTAGTGAAATCACCACCTTGGATCATAAATTCCCGAATAACTCTGTGGAATTTGCTTCCTTTGTATCCTTCACCTACGGGTTTCTTGGCCAATTCGACGAAATTCTCAACAGTCTTTGGTACAGTCTTTCCGAAAAGTCCGATTTCTATCCTACCGGCCTTTTCGCCACCAATTTCAATATCGAACCATACCTGCAAAATTTCAAAGCGTCAAGGTCAAGATCAGTCAACTCAACCGGTCGTTGTACTCGCGCTTTTGTCAGACAGACTTATGACCAAATAAGTGTGCAAAAGAAATATAATAAGTAGTATCACTATAAATATTGAAATAACAGAGAAACTTTAAGAATATAGGTAAATTCTTAAAAAAAAAACAATTTTTAAAAGTGAAATAAAAGGTAAATGTATACGGATACCTTGTGTGTAACTTTCGGTCCTTTTTTCGAAGCATCGTCCGAGTCAGAGCACGAGACGACGACGACAAGGCATAGGAATAACGCCAACCTCTTCATAATGATAAAATAAAATAGTACGTTTGTTCGTGGAGGCGTCGAGTTTGTTCGCCGTAAAATTGAAGAAGGTACGCCCGCGTATTCCTACCGTTCGGTCTACCACCGACGAAGAGCGAACTGCGACGACGAGGCCGCGTCACATGTGTATATGTACGCGCGATTGCGCACCACCGTCACGCACGCTGGAACAATGTGATTGGTCGAGTCAGTATTTATTTCGTATAACAAAAAACTTTACAAAACACACCTAAATGTTTCTTCCTTCCTTTAACCGTACAAATGACCCGGTTCTTCCGATGTATAACACTTCAATTTGCTTATATTGTTATTTTCTTTTCATAAACATTTTTTTTATTTATCTTTTGTTCGGTGAGCGATTCCGTGTTTACCTCTTTACAGTCACGATTTATTCTTTTGACTTCCCGAGAGAAAAATTTCATCTTGTAATATAAGCGCAGGTCACGAATATTTTCTTTCCTTTCTAATTCTTCTATCTGCATCTATATGTGTGTGGGATTGTTATAGGTGTGCAATGCAAACTATCTATATTCGAATATAATATAAGTATATATAGGTACGAGCGTTATCGCAAGTTTGTATATGCTTATTTTTTTTTGCAATTGGATAATATCAAGACTGAATAACTTGCTTGCGGATTACGTAATGTTTCTCCTTATGGTACTGGAAAATTATTCGTATTTTTATGTATTTTTGTCACTTTTATGTGAATTCGATTATCGATGATTTCGTTTATTAATTATATATCTTTCGAATTTATTAAGAAGTACGACAGTACTTTTAATATATTATTGAATTCTTCAATAAATATTGTGTACTTATTTATTTATTGAGAAAAACTTTCGAATCATAAATAACACTCATATTAATAAATATACAATTTATAAAAAATAAATTGTTTGATTACTTTCGTAACAATTTTAATAAAATAGTGGTAAAATACTTAAAAAATTCGAATTGATATTTCACAATTTTCAGTGACTTAATAAGATGCTGATTCTCCAATATTCAGATAGTATCAACTTATTCTTATTTATTTACACCAGAATTTATTATTAATTAAATAACAACTTTTTTTAATTAAATATCTATATGAATTAAAATTAAAAGAAAATTCTGCTGTAATTAAATCATATATAAACATATATTTTTGTTTAATTCTTAACAATTCATTATTACAAAATAGCAACAATATAAAATACAGAATTTTCCGCGTAATTGTCTAAATATATACAAATAATTCAAATTGTAATACAAAGTGTAATGACACACTTAACACATTTTAAATAACTTGACATTATTTACGTTATATATTCAAACGATAATTTCACTTGTATGTATATAAATACTTATAGTATTATGTGTTTATCTGTAGTTCAATTATGTGTTATATACACGTATATGCTCTATGCTCATTGTTACAACACTTGATGTAATAATTATATGAACAATATTCAATGCACGTATATTCAATGCAAATTTTGTATATATATTCTATAACTATATTATATAGTTTTCATTTGTACGTTGCAACGAGTATTGAAGTGTGATAAACATATATATTTGAAGAAATTTATGCGGCTTTATCAGCTTTATCGGAATAATTTATTGTCTCTCTATATATAAGTTAAATTTAAAGTTGTATAATTTTAACTTTTTAAAAGTGTATGTAACAATGATTTTTCCTTTAGAAATATAAATTTTATTTTAATTTCGGATAATAATATATTCATTATAAATAAAGGAGACAATCTTTTTTTGGTAAAATGATATTTCTCGGATAGTAAATTATGCGATAATAATTTCCCTGCCAGCACAAAACGTCTTAAATACGTTATCAGACGTTTTTAAAACGTTTAAAACGCTTAAAAACGTTTTAAAAACGTCTTCGAGGCGGACAGTGCTATTAGGGTTATGTACCGTTTATAATATTTTGATTTCAAATTACGGACCAAGTACGATTTATCGAATTTTAATTAAGAAAATTAATAATAACCTTTCGGATGTCGGACCAAAATTACAGTGAACTCATATACTTTCAAACTTGAAAATTATATTTAAAAAAAAAATTTATATAAAAAATTTGATTTTTAAATATAATTTAAATCCTTTTAAATATGTTTAAAAACCGCTGATTGACTATTACTACAATTTAATATTGTGAATAAATAACCGAAGTAATGAATGAATAACTCGTAAGTTTTTCGCGAATGAATGAACGGTTATATTTATTGATCGAAAATAATATGTATGTGTGTAGTAAGTCTTATTCGAATCAGATTTTACACATAGATCGAAAAGTAACTAGTAATAATTTTCATAATTAACACACTTAACAAAGGGATGGACCAAAAATTGTAGAGTGTGGATATTTATAAGACACAAGTACGGCATACCATCTATTCATACAAACAATAAAGAAAAAATTTATTGATATTCGAATCCTTGGTTTTTCGCATAATCCAGGCGTATCGAATGTCGTATTCTCATGTAGGTGGACATGCTCATAAGTACAAAGTCAGTCGTCAGACACATAATATAAGCGTATACACTTGACTTGATAGTAGTTTCGAGAAAACGAGTGTGGCCACCACATGCACAAACAGTGTGCAGGCGACCCACCTATATGTAGTTAAGGTTAGGCGATATACACATTACATATATATATATTGATACACACATGATACCATATACCTATATACATATTCACGTATTTGACCAACCAAGTTGGACTGTAAGTGTCGCGAGAGAGACAGAGAACGAGAGACACACACACAAATACTCTCCGACAACCGGTGAGCGATTTTACACGTGGAATTGAATAAAAAATTATATATAATTAGTTTTTTCTATGCTTACTCTTCCGATTACAGTTATTTAGAGGTACAACGTTTCTGTGTGTTTACTTTATTTTGTATGGATAGTGATTTTAAAACATTGTGTTTTCTATCTAATGATCGACGTTACGATGAATCGGCATGTTTCTAATTGTTATTTTTTCCTTTCAGAGCTCCTCTTTTGAGTTTACAATTACATTCAACAATGGAAACAGAAATTAACTCTTTGGACACTCCAATTCCACCACCCGATGAAAATCATACTCAATCTGAATTTATAAAAGAGGAATTAAATTTTGATGTTGATCCTAATGATCCTCTTACCAAGGCTGCTTTAAGCGATCATCCAGTCGACGAATGGATGGACATATTGGGTAGCGGGCAATTAAGAAAGAAAGTATTAAAGGCTGGCAAAAGCAATACTAGACCTAATCGGTCAGATATTTGCATTGTAAAATATACCGGTAAATTAGAAGATGGAACAATTGTTGACGAAGCAGAAGACATTACCATTCAATTGGGAGACGTGGAAGTTATTCAGGTAATTTATAGGCAATAGGCATAATAATTTTTTATAAAGTCAAAATCATTATTTGTGTATTAAACTAAAAAAAAAATATGATTTAGGGTTTAGACTTAGCAATTGCATTAATGGATACAGAAGAAGAAGCATTAGTTGAAGTTTATCCACGATTTGCCTATGGAACTTTGGGAAGAAACACACCACCTTTACCTCTAATACCTCCAAATGCAACGATAATGTACAATATTATCCTCAAAAGTGTAACAATGGAACCAGATATTGAAGAAATGCCTTACAGTGAAAGACACAAAATAGGGTATACTAAATCATACATATTTTTTTATTATTTTATTTTAATATCTTTACTACAGCATATAATTTTTAATAATTTAATTTTTCAGTAACAAAAAACGAGAACGAGGAAATTGGTGGTTTTCTCGAAATGAAAGCACATTAGCAATTCAGTGTTATCGTAAAGCACTAGAATATCTTTCACCGGGAAGTGACAATGAATTGTCAGATGATAAAAAGTCAAACAAAAGCCATGAATCCATAACGGATGCTGCATTGCAAGCAATACTTGAAGATGCTTTAAAAGTACATAATAATTTAGCAGCAGCACAATTGAAATGTCAAGCGTACGATGCAGCATTAACCAGTGTGGAAAATGTTTTAAGATGTCAGCCACAAAATGTAAAAGCTTTATTTCGAAAAGGTATGTTTATATTTGATTTTCGCATATTAATTATTTAAATGATATAAATAAATCATATATAATTAGATATAAATAAATTATAGATATAAATAAATCATTCTTTATTTCCTTCAGGAACTATTTTACATGAAAAAGGTGAACACACCAAAGCTTGTGCAGTGTTAGTACAAGCACTAAAAATTGAACCAGATAACAAAATTATACAACAGAAATTAAATATTTTAAAGAAAAAAAGTGCTCAGAATGCACAACATGAAAAAAATCTGTATAAAAAAATGCTAGGAACTCCAGTGAACAAAAAACCAGATGATAAAAAAAAATCAAGTAATAATAATAATAGCAATATATCTACTAAAATTACTTTAACTTTGCTTGGTGGAACAATTGCAGCAGTAGTTGGGATTATTGCTTATAGGCTTGCGTCGTAATTTTTAGATAATAAAAGTAATTTTTGAATCGTTTGAACAAATTTCTTTTTTTTATTTTATACTTAAACTTCCTACAAAATCGTTATTGAAAATTAAGGGAGACATTCCATGTAATGGAGGTAAATAAAAACGCGTGTTGTTAATCTTGTTACATTTGTTCTATGTATTTGTACACAACTGTATATTTAATAAAAAAAAAAGAAAAAAAAATATTACTAAAGCTATAGTTTTCATCACATAGCGCACTCGTGCTATTCAATAACATAATAAATCTAGTATGTACAAAATTGATTTACAAATTGACGTAAAAATATTTAATAATTAATTTATTAACGCTAATGTTATTGCTGTTGTATTGTTGGGCAGCAATGTTGTTTTATTAAAGATCGTGCGATCTCAACATGTCCTAAAAATAATAAAAAAAAATTATTTTTCAAATAACAATATAATTTATAATCATATCCAACAATTTACCTAATTGAAGTTCTATATACAGAGCTAACATAATGATGTGAATAGGAACGTCGCAATCTGGACCTTTTGATTTCCAAACCTAATATAATTAATAAATGTTTATAATTTCAACTTATTTTTATATAAAAATATAAATAAAATTTGATAAAACTTTTTATTACTTGTTTTAATATTTCTCCTGATTTATCAAGTTCACCACGTATTGCATAAGCAACTGCTAAATTATATTGAAGAATTGATTTTGCAGTTGCTATATTTGTTGGGTACCATGAAACTAAAAAATGAATTTATTAGTATTACATTTGGTAGTATAAATTTTATATATGGATAGTTTAAACATTACTTTTACTTGGTTTTTGTTCAATTATTTCTTCGACTGTCTTTTCTTTATCTCCTACAACTTCTCCAATTGGAATATAAGTACTAACATCTTGCAGAGAATCAGGTTTTAAATGTTCTAAGGCTTCATTTATTCTGTCCAAAAAAATAAGACTCTCTGCTGCATACAGATTGCCAAGTAATAAATGTGCACCTGGCAATTTTTTAATTGCGAGTAAAGTTTTCGCATATTCTAATGCTAATATATAATCTCCTAAACATAACGAAACATATGCACTAGCTGTCAAAATACTAATTTTTAAATTTAAATTTTCAATAACTGTTGATTGGCAAAGTACTGTTTTTGTACAGTTTTGTACAGAATTGGAATGTCCACTAGAATTGGTATTGTTTCCTGTAAAATAAATTATAGATTTGGATAAAATAATAATGATAATAATACTTAAATTAATGTAATAAGTACCTAGTTTATGACTCGATGAAGGCGTTAGAGATCCAAGTAAACTTGATTGCTGCTGATGCCCAATTATTGTCTTTTTTGCACCATCTTCTGCTTGTAAATTTGTAACAGGTAAATTTGTTTCTTCACAATTGATTGTGTGTAGTAGAAATAGCGCATTTTTAAGGCACAACATTCCATATTCTAAAGTTGGTTGAGGTATTGCACAAGATAATCCTTCTGTGTTATATTTACAATTTTTAGATAATGAAGTTGTTAAAATATATTTTTTACTAACTCCACTACCATTGTTTTCTCCTATAACTTTTTCAACTATGTCTTTTCGCCTTCCACATATGTCGGAATCAATCTTGTTTGACTATTAGAATTTAAAGAAAGTGATTGTAAGCAATTTAAAAATAATGTTGTTAATTTACTTTAATTTACATTTTAATTACACTTACAGGTTTGTGACAAAGTATGCAACATTCAGCCATTCTCAGCCAGAGCCTTGGATTGTTGTGAAGTTGTTGAGCAGCTTCAATAAAACAATCAAATGCCTTTGCTGCTTGACCCGTGTAGAGGAAACTTACACCTAAACTGTACATTAAATCGTAGTGCTTATTACTACCAAGAGCATGAAGCGGTGGTGGTGTTTGCGACGATAACTCAACTGAATTATTTGTACTTTCTGTTAATTTTACACTATCTACAGCTTTTTTATTTTCTTCTAATGCAGCTTTGAGATAAAAACATGCTAAATTTGGTTTACCCATAGCAAAATGAAGACTAGCAATATTATTGTAATACAAAACAGCTATAGATTCTCCGCAAGTTCTGGATATGAAAATTAAAAAGTTTCAATTTTAATTTAAAAATTAGTTTAATTTGACTTTATTCTCTATTAATATTTTATACTCACTTAAAATCAGGACATGTTTCGCTATCAATAGTATTTAAAAGTTTCATAGCTTTTTTGAAATTTTTCCTCAAAAACTCTAAATTAGCTTTTAAAAATATTGTTGACAAATTCTAAAAATAAATACATGTAATTAATTATAATTATAATAATACTATAATAATAATTAATTATAATATAAATAAATTTAATGAAATACCAATACTTACTGTAGGCATTCCTAAAGACACCAAAGTCTTCCATTCTCTTTTACATAATTTTAATTGAAGAGTTTTAAGATAAATCCTTAATTTATATTTTAACAATTTTATTCTAAATGCATCTGTAGCTGCATCAATACTATCCTTCTTCTGTTCCTTATCCACACCTAATGTAGATGCCGTTTTTGCACTAGGTTTGATTATACCTTCGTGTTTTTGATTTTGATTTTGTTCGCCCAGTGCTGATTTGGTAGATTCAGCGGTAGAAGTAAACTGACCTTCTATATAATTAACCAGCGTTAAAGCGGTATTAGGCCTTCCCAAAGTCAAATGCAGTTCAACAAATAATAAACAAAGTTTATGTACAAAACTTTCCTCTGTAAATCATCAATTGAGTATGAATAAAAGTGTAGATTAAGAAGAAATCAAAAACTTGTTTAATTATAGGATAATTGAAACATCATACCCATAGGTTCGATCAGAGAAAATAGATTATTTACAATGTCTAAAGCAGCTTGATATTGTCTAGAATGATAAAGTATCACCGCTTGATTGTATCTCAAGACACTTTTTTCAATATCCTCGGGTTCATTAGTCTGATTAGCATCAGTTCTGGAAGGTTGTATACATATCGCGTTCAAGCTCTTCCTTAAAATATCCGTTTTTTTCGGATCATTGCTCTTGTGGTAGTCGGTGATGATTTTATTATGCGTAACCTTGAGATCGTGAGGCCTAAGAATCTCGAGTTTGCCAAGCAAATTGGAGCAAGCGACAAAATCACCCTTAGCGTATTCGATTTGAGCTTCGCGAGCTAATTCGCGTTCTTGCTCGGTAACCGGGTTCACCGGTGTTTTTGTCGTCGTCTCTTTAGACCCTTGGTTTTCCGTAGTTGTCACTTCTACGGTACTCATGACGTTTATTAACCTTTCACCCGGTTATTTTCTTTTATCTCTACTCTCTTTCTTTCACCTTCGTTTCAAAAAAATAAATCCTACACTATTTATATTAAAATATATGTATACAGGGTTCGAGCGATCTAGCAATATATCTTAACGTTCCGGTGTAATATCCACTCGTTTCTCAACACTCGTATTGCAGAAACGAGTCTGCGTAGGAGTCATCTACGAAGGCGGTTTTCTTCTTTCTATCTCTCTCTTTGTATTTTTTTATTTTCACTACCGAACGAACTTGGTTTTGAGGTTACACCGTCTACCCGCGCGCGCGCGTATACGTTGTCATCGTCATATAGCGGCAGCATCAGCGGAGCATGCTTATATCGCACACTCGTGTTGTGTGGGATGTGTATATACGTGTGTGCAGCACATACTATATATACACAGAGAGTTTTGGGTTGAGTGGCCGTCTGGCCGACAAGCCGACTATCGTACTCTGAGCGATCGAAAATACACACACGCTCACGTGCATATACATATATGTATATATATATATATATATATATATATATATATATTGTACGTGACTATCGATATACATATCTTGACACTCTGCGTTGCCATTGCCTAAATATAGTACACATGTTTCTTTCCTGACTAGGAGTGGGGATATTGTAAACATTAAGCACAGACTGCACGATGCACACGTATATCTGCATGTGTGCATGTGTGTGTATATATATATATATATATATAATATATATGCATGGGTATATATATAATATATAAATATATATGTGTGAATATGAACACACAACGTTTAACTTTACTCAACGAGGGGAAAGTCAAAAGAGAAAATTAGGTCTTTCGAGCGTTTTCCGCTTACTTTAATAATTCGCTCAAAATGATATAATTTTACATTTTTTATTTATCAAGCGTGCAGAAAATCAAGTTGTATTTGCGCGAAAAATAAAGTTGTTTGACAATTATAGGTAAAATAAAATACAATTTTAAAAAAGTAAACGTGATAATAATCAGCTTTAGGTAAGGATTATATCGACAAAATTGATCTGTCTTTATATATAGATATAAGTATTCGTTGTCTTTATATAGTATAAGTATTCGTTCACCAATATATAAAATAAGTAAGGTCGTTTGATGTTTCTAATAAGTTTACGCGTTTAATTTAATTAGAGTTTTTCATTCAATAAACGCACAAAAATTGAACTTGAACATGACCCTTAATCTGAATGTATTATAACTGTAAATCAATATTAGATAAAAATATTTGAAATATTGTTTTCATTATGCGAAGTGATTTATTGTACAAGCAAATATAAACAATATTCTATGCAATGAATTTGTCGATTATATATAAGTACATTTTTCAAAATTATTATTTAAATTAAAGTAATAAAAATAGATACAAAAGTATATGATAAATATAATAATGTCATATAATGACCTAAATATTGTGGATTCTCAACGAAATAAATAAGGCAGATTGACAATTTCTCCAATAATTCTTTAAGCGAAAAATTCAAATACTTATTTATAACGAAAAAATTCGAGTTAATGTAATAAAAATTTATAGTTTGTATGAACAGCTCATTTTCGTTTCTTTTTTCTCATCCTTTTTTTCAGAAACCTCGCGTAAGCATCTATCTGTTACGTAAACTCGGTGCTTCTGTCAAAATGTGTTTCAACTCTTTTGTTTACAGAGCGAAACGGAATGTAGGTTTCGATAACGCGCGCGTATATATATACGGTTATCGAAATTTCCAATGAAAAGGAAAATAGAAAAAATATATAAGTTTTATATATACATAGAAAGAATAAATGTGTATAAAGTAAAGTCGAAACGAAACGGTCGTAATTATCTTGAACTTGAATTATTTGTTCAACAAGTAGATAACTAAGTATATATATACACAAGTGTGTTAAAAATAAGAAAAGATCTCGGTGTCATTGTCTCCGGAGTGAACGAGCGTTCAAAGATTCTCTTTCGAACGGTTGAATGGAGGTATAGGCATATAAGTATATGTGTGTGCGCATGTGTGTGTGTGTGTCGATGTACGAGTAATCGGGAAAAGTGGCCCCTCGCAGCTTCCCGAAGTGCAGTACAAAAGAAATTGTGTTGTATACTGGACTTGTCGCAGATGCGTACACAAAAAGGACATTCGGAAGAGAGGGAGATAGAAGAGAGAAACGTCTAGGACAATAGGCTTCGTAGGCGTGAGGTTTTTCCTCGATAGGTGTACGTCGAACGCGCGTGCGCAACCAAGTGCCAACAGGCAAAGTTGGTGTGTGTGTATGTGTGTGTCCGCGACGTACGTGTGTACAGCAGCCTACAGACCAGACTCCCATCAAGGGTCGACCGAGTAACGCTGGCTGGCTGGCTGGCTGGCTGTATGTGTATATAGGGAGAGAGGGGATAAAATACGAAAAGGGGGGCATGACCGCACACAGCACACACTCGAGTAGCGCGGTGCGACGACGAGGAGGACGGTGACGGCAAACGGCGTATCCTACGCGGCGCGAGAGAGATCGCTCTTGCGAGTTTGCGAGAGTTTAGTTTTCCCGATCGGAGGAGGAGCATCGGAACGAGAGGCCAGAGAGCTTGACGCGACCGCGCGTTTTACTCGCTTACTCTTCATCTTCGTATACATATATATACACGCGCGCGCGAGTATTATGCTTGGCGTCTCGTCCAGGAGTCAACGCGCTGCTGCCTCCGTTCGTGCGAGGCCGCTCGTGTTTACCCTTTGAAAATATATATATCTGTATCTACACCTATATCCACACATGCATGTGTATATATATACATAAATACATTGTATATATATATACATATATACGGTACAACAGTTACAAGTCGGAAGGAACACAGAAGCGGGCAACGTAAACATGGACGCGACCGTCGAGAGGGAGTGCAGCGCCCTGGGCTGTCTCTTCCAGCAGATCATACAGGATATGAAGGTCAGTTTTAATTTAGCAACCTTTTTTCCCTTTTTATTCCTTGTTCGCTTGCTTGCGCGCGCTTCGCAGCTGCTCTCCGTACTCCCATCCGACGAGTTGTAATTCGAGACAATTGGCACAACTTTTTCCATAACGCGCGCTCTCTTCTCCTCTCCTCTCCTCTCCGCTTTCTCTCTCTCTCTCTCTCTCTCTCTCTCTCTCTCTCTCTCTCTCCCTTGCCTATATCTCCGTTTCTCGTACGTCTATATATCTATGATGTACATCGAACGTCCTTTTCTCTCCTCCGTTTTTACGAGGGAAGAGATTGTCAATTTTTGGCGATCTTGTTTTATTTTCAAATCACTTGACGTTTCTTGGGTTTGTTGTGTTTGCAGAATGGAGCACCATTGTGGGAAGATCTCATCTCCAAGGCAACCAAGTTACATACTTGTTTGAAGTGAGTTTTTTTTTTCTTTTCCTCTTGAGCCTTTATTTACAAATTTTCTTTACTTTTTCATCACACGGATTGTAATGACACTCCGATTGTTATCTTTCTTTCTTTTTTTTTCATTTGTCAACTTTTTTTAGGGCGGCTATTCTGGCGATTTCCGCGTACCTCGAAGCGTTTCAAAAAATCGCGGATGCTGCGACGAGTGCGAGAGGTACGTTTCGGTTTATTTGACGTTTACAAAGCATAAGGACATAATGATTATTTTTAATTGTGATGATTTACGACTTTGTCAATTAAATAATGTAAAAATATATTAACACTTATTTCTTTAAATATTGTTATTTTATTAATAAATCATTTTGCAAAAGATAATACAGACCATAATAAATTAAAATAAATTATAATTTAACTTAAACAAACAGTGATTTGTAACATTTTGTGTCAACTTTGAAGATTATGTCTGTTGACATAAGAGATTACACTGTTGGTATGTAAGGAAAATAAAATATGAGCTGGAAAACAAAGAAAATATAAAGATTTTAATATTAATTATAAATCTTTTAATTAGGAGCAACTAGAGAAATTGGCACAGCCCTTACCAGGATTTGCCTTCGACATAAAGCAGTAGAAACAAGAGTCAAATCTTTTACTAGGTAATTAAAATCAAAAGGTTTTAAATTGAATTTAATTAATCAATATGATATGTATAACTTACACATACAATTTGTGCAGCGCTATTATGGACTGTCTGATACTGCCACTACAAGAAAAATTAGAAGACTGGAAAAAGTCATTGGTATATCTTGACAAAGAGCATACTAAAGGTAAATTATTAACACCGCACAATGAAAAATTTATGAATTGCGCTTAAACTAAAAATGAAAATAATTGCTTCAGAATACAAAAAAGCTAGGACAGAACTGAAGAAAAAATCCAGTGATACTTTAAGACTACAGAAAAAGAATAAAGCTCGTAAGGGCTTACAACAACAACAGATTTATGGCACTTTGCCACATGGTGTTAGTCAAGGTAATGCCTCCAACCTTGCCAGTGATGTAGAATTAGGAAGATTGCTCGAATCGTCGGCAGCCGTTGTTCAAGAGAAACGCCAAACATTAGAGGAGACTGAAAGAAAAGCAGTAAGAGCCGCTTTATTAGAAGAAAGGGGAAGATTTTGTCAATTTGCCAGATTTTTAAAACCCGTTCTTGTAAGTACCTATCCTTCAAAAAATTGTACACTTAAAAGTAATTAAAATAAAAATGTTCTATTGTTATCCGATTGGAGGCTTGCGATAGCTCGGTCGGTTAGGGCGTTGGGCTCGTAATCGGAGGCCCAGATTCGATTCCCGGCCCTGGCCGATTGATACAAGCACCATTGGGGAATGTATTTTCAACAAGTGCTTTCTTAACAATGACATCGTATGACCTCCCTCGCTGATTAGCATCGACTTGGGAACATAAAAAGAGCGACGTTAAAATAATAAAAAAAAAGTTATCCGATTAATTCTTTTTAACAGGACGAAGAAATCGCGATGTTGATGGAATTAACGCATTTGCAAGAGGTTGCCGATCAGCTTCAAAAGCATGCAGCGTCACCGCAACATTTGCCACCGGCCTCTGAGCAGGTAATTATGGATATCAAAGGACGTGACCCTGCTCAATGGTCTTTAGCTACACCACCTTCAAGTCCCTCGCTCTCACTCGGATCGCGAAAAAGCTCAGTATGTTCGATCAGCTCGTTAACGAGCAGCAGCAGTGGATCCTGCAAAAGTCATCCAAGTCCTTCAGCAGGCTACCCTGCATCCGCGTGGCATAGATCCACCTCCCAACAAGTAAGATTAATATTACTGTCGTATGAATGCAACGACTCGGCATCGTAATTATGACATTTAAAATGCCTTTATTGATCTATCAAATGTTTAAAAAGAAAAAGAAATAATAGATGTTGAGTCGTTGCAGTAGCGATTAGTGAATACCATTCGTTGTTAGATGTTAGTTGGACGTACCGCATGCTGTTTAAATCTTGGTAGTTGCTCCATTATTTGGTAGCCGCTCACACAGCAACGAGGAGGTGCCAACGAGGACGGGCAATAAATAAAAAGCTTAGCATAACCTTTTTTTTAAATGTAGTAGTCAATGTTGTATCTACTCATTATAGCCTTTCAACGGCATGGTGACTCTGCGTTGTCGTCGTTCGATCAACAGTGGCTCCCGTGATTCCGGATTCACATCGCTCCAGGAAACTTTTTATTCACAACCTATATATAGACAGCAGGTAAGGTGTAGTTTACGTTTTCATTATTTTGCATGTTCAATATTGCCAGTGTACAAATTTCTCGATAAAATAATTTCATTAAGTATTATGTTGTTGTTGTTGTTGTTATTGTTTGTACAATTGTACAGTGTTCTCGTTGTTGCAGTGTATTACTCGAAATACCGCATAATATTTTAGTGAAATATTTTTATCGAAAGTTGCGGTATACGGTTGAAACCAATCGTCACTGTGAATGATTTTGTAGGTATCTTGTACTTTACCCCAATCCGATCGGAATCCTAGACCATCCGCAACATCAACTTGGCCCGATCTTCAACGAGAAACTAATAATCGTACACAGTACGATTCGCAAGATCCTAGTGCTACGAACGAAAGGCCTCACACAATTTCGACAGGTAGATTAAACAAAATAACTGTCGTGGTGTTTAGAAGTTTCAAATATCTAAATAATATCTAAATAATTAAATAACTTGATAAAATTCCAAAAGTTAGAAATTTTTACAAATCTTTCAAGTACTTCATTTTTAACACAAGTAAATAAATATTGATACATTTAAAAAACAATATTAGACATCAAGTTCTCGTTGAAACTTCTGACGCTTACACAGGTAATGAGTTATTAAGATAATTTTATCGAGTAGCATACGAGAAAGGACATCAAAGACCAGTGCTCAGTGTGTACACGTTTCAAGCCCCAGAGCAAAGTAGTTCTTGCCACAGTCAACCCGCTTCCCCAGTTTCCACTTCTGTCGTCAATATTCAACAGAACGCGGCAAAACTACAGCAAAGAAAAAACAGCAGCGGCAGCATAGGTCGAGAAAGACCACCTATCCCCAATAGGTGTTCCAGTTTAGAAAGGCCTTCCGTTCCAGCGAGAATCGATTCTGTAGATGCATCTAATCAACGACACGGCCCAGACAGTCCTAGAGGAAAAGCCAAGTTACCCATACCTGCTCATCTCGTAAAAGGTAACTAATTTTATCGGTCACTTGCATCTTCAACTTTCAAAGACGGATCCCTACCAGAGAATAACTACCGCTTCGACATAAGTTTCTGATAGTTTTAATTTGAAAATATTTTATATCACTTACAATCTACTGAAAAATATTAAAACTATCTGTAACTTGTGAATGGTATACAATACATACACAAAAAATTTTGTTCTTAATTTCAAAACGTTTTTGACACATGAGAGAACTACGTTTAACATTATCGAAAATAGAAATCTACTAAGGTATAAATTTGTAAGTTTTGCATCTTGTTTATTCTCTATAGAATTGGCATCGCATCAACCATTACTGTTTCAACAGCCAATGTATGTTAATATGCATGAATTAGCAAGTTTAGCAGCAAGCCGAGCTCAAGAAATGCTTCCTCCGCCTCCTCCACCTCCAACGACCGATAATAACACAACGACTGAGAATACGACGGAGGCAAAGGTTGGATTTGCTTGTTTATTATTTATTCAATATCAGTAGATTTAAATAATAAAACATTGTTTTTCAATCTATATAAAATCTCGTACGAACTAAATGTAATTTCGTTATCCGCAGACTCCGGAAATAACAAAGACTGATACTGGAGCAACGGAATCAAACGTAGATTGTGTTAACGAACGCGTAACTGTAAGTTCCGTAGTACAACGTAGAGGTTCGCTACAGCAGGCCACCAGACCTGCACCACCTACTCGGCGAATATCCGCAATAGTCGCTGAAAATTTTGATGAGCGTCGCAGTAATCACAGTGACGATTTAGAAAATTTGCCGCCTCCACCCGCTTTCTTATTAGAAGGTTCATCATCGCCACCTAGTGCTGCTGGCAGCCCCGCTACTCAACGACGGTAAGTAACATATTTTACCATCAAACAATATTTGTGTATTTTTAAACACAAGTCATAAACCCTTTGTATACTATTGCTGTTTATAAATAGATATATTTTTTATATTCGTTAAATTTAGTGTTAGTACAAAAACATGTATTATTATACCATAGCATTTATTATTCCCTGTCATGAACAGCCGCACATTCATACATACATTCATACATTCATACATATTAAAATTGCACCTATTTCACGTTAAACTTGTATACACACGTACATACATAAACGTAGTTTTAATCGCTAAATTTTCGTAGTTTAAGCACGATCGTCACTCAACGTATCTTTCGTTTTCGTTAAATATAATTTATGCATGATATTTCGGCAATGAATGTATTTTAATTGAAGAATAAACAAACGATATTTAAAGAAATGTATAATAATTTAATTGTAATCCGGTAAAACCAAAACGCATTTATGTCCTGTTGTAAAAGTAGTTGATATTACCACACAAATACGTCTGTAAAACTAGAAGCACGTTTTGTAATTGTAGAGATGCGCATGTGAAATACATAAAATTGTTTAACGTACAAGAAAATAAAAGTGTTCTTTATTATTTTACGTTGTCGTTACAAGCATTATGCTTATAGTAAGTTTCTTTATTGTAGATCGATTTCTGTATCGGAAACAGTAAGGACGCTCACAGAATTACGACATACGCCAGCAAGCCCATCTTTATTGCGACGTAAAATTGCAGCTCAAGCACAAGCTCAAGTACAAGCTCTAGCGCAAGCATCGAATATGTGCGACGAAAAGATTTTAACGCGTGCTACTAGTACCGGAACCTCGTCGGTTTTACAAATCGCGTATTGCGCGAAGGAACGTGCAAAGTCTATAAGGTGCTAAAAATTATTCAACTTTATTGAAAATAATTTATTGTTTTGATAATGTATGGATCGATATCAGTACCGAAATACACATATATTTCTATTATCTTTATTAGGTGATATAAATGTTTCATAAATTATACTAGGTTAGAAAGTGTCTTTACAAAATTCTATCCATGAGTGATTTACTTAAAGAAAAATATATAATTTTAACAGTTATCGGTTAAACAATGAAAATAATTTACTAATGAAAATTATTAAAACAGTAGTGGAGGTGGCGGCGGTGGATCACATGCCCGGCATTCGAGTCCAGATCCTCGATGTATGGTTAACGAAAGTCACGGTAGTCAAGGCCCAGGAGGTGTAGCATCGAGTTTCATGGCGGTCTTAAGCGCAAAATTAACAAACAGCGTAACACTTGGCTCGTCGAGTGGTAACGATAATTCAGCTGGGAATAGCCCGAAACCTACGCGAAAATTTTCGGTAGATCATCAGCAGCCACAACAGCAGCATCAGCAACTACAACAACAGCAGCAACAGCAACGCAATTCTAAAACGTCGAACGAGTTTCTCGAGACGCTTAACGCGAGGCTAGCTCAACAACAACGTCAGAGCGGTGGAAGTATGAGGTCTGCTAGCGTCAGACGCATCATGGCCAATCGAGTGCCAATTACAGATCCGCTTCAGGTACGAGATTCGTTAATGGATCAAATTCGAAGGGGTACCTCGTTACGCAAGACTACTGGACCTATTAACGACCGGTCGGCGCCCAAGATTTATTAGGCATCGACGACTGCTTCTATAGAGCGATTTATTTTTATTGGACGATTATTTTCGGGTCTGTAGCCTGCGTAGACGAAAATGATAACGCCTCGATCGTGTATTATTTAATGATTTTTTTTTCATTTTTTTCACGTTATTAGTAATGCTTACGGAGGTTGATGCATTTCCTAGTATTATCGATAGAAATTTTCATATATTTTCTTTATAAAGCGTATGTAGCTGCCAATTACAAGATTTTTCATTTTTTAGTATAGTAGGAATTCGACATAAAGAGTATTAACATTGGTCCTATTATACCGTTACTAATATCTATGTGTTATCTAGAATTCAATAATAATAACAAAATTGTCAAATTCAAGTAATTTTTTCATTGGTACGTGTTTAACTCACAATAAAGTATTAGATGACTCTATAATTAAATCAAAATAAATCTTACTTGAATTCGAAAATTTTAAACATCTATGTGGAGGGAAACGTGATAGGCGCTATCAGTTTTTCTACGGATAATCGAGGCTGTATCCGATAAATATCCAGCTGATACTCGGCAACTAAAAAAAAGAGATAATAACGTCCATATCCACGGTGAGTACGCGCGTTCACGGGACTTGTAACAATACGAACGACGCGAATGTTCCTCGCTCGCCGACCTGTCCGTGACAGGATTTACACGTACCTTCGTATTATTTTTTTTTCTCTACTCATACTCATCTTTATTTTTTAATATTATTATAAAACAAAAAACGTATATTTTTTTTCTTTTTTTCTCATTCATTGTATTTGAAAAGAGAGACTGAGCGCGTGCGAGTTGGCGATTCCCCGCGAGTAAAATAACATGATTATTAATTTTCTCCTACTGGAATCGAGGACTCATACGCTTAAGCGTCCTAGCGTTAATCGTGCGATTATATTTTAATTTTGCGTATCTCTGGTGAAGATTATCCCTCGTGTCTCGGAAATAAAAAGCGACTTGCAGTATCTTCAGCCAGGGTCACCTCGTGCGTGTTTGCACGCGGGCGCGTGATATTAACCAAATAATTTTCGTAGCTCATAGAATTCTTAGCATATCGAGGCTTAAGACAGAAATAAAACAAGTGGGAACAGGGACGACACATTTTACACATGCATAGACTCATGTAATATTTTGCAGAGTTCGCGAGCGCATAATCCCTATTTTTGTATTAATTTCACGAAGCGATCGAAACGAGAAAAAAAATTGCCTGCCAATCCCCTCTTTTCCCTTAGAGATCCCAAATTTTCTTAATGTAATTTTTCAAGAATATAGCGATACGCTCACGATTATTTTGACAAAAATTTTTTTTATTACGATATAAAAAAAGATACTCTTGGTCATTAACGCAGCGTAAAATTACAGATACATATTTGGCCAACGGGCAGATTCTTCTAGATAAAGCGATGGATTTTTGTGATCTTTATTTTAAACGTTCAATGAATTTTAATCAGTTGTAGACAAAAATAATGAACTGTGTCGAAAAACTAAACGATTTAAACAAATTATGCAAATTTTACACTGCCTTTAACTTTGTTAAGCAATGGGAATCGTGTATTCGTCGTTTATAACAATTAAAAATCCATTAGTTTATCAGGAATATATGACAGATTTAGTTAAATGAAGGATAGACGTTTAAATGTGATAATTGTGAGAAAATTGAAAATAAATTTAAAAATATCAATAAGTATATATAAACTTTTTCTTCTGAATGAAGATAGTGACGAAAAAAAAAGTTTGTCAATATAATTATGAATGTTATTATAGTAGAGGCTGCTATTTTGTACTTTTTCATTACGTTCCTTTTGACACGGGACGTGCCAGTTTCTTCCTGTCGCGATCATTCTTATTAGGAATTTGGTAATCACGACATTCGTAATATACATATTGAGCAGGTTTAACAAAGTGCAAAAGAGATTATTAAAATATTAATAATAATAATATAATAATACTAATAATAATAAAAAAGGAAAGAGACCGTTCGACGTCTCGCGAGTCGGCGATGTTTGAAAACGGTAATTATATGGTAATTGAAATAAATTAAATAATATAATATGATAAAGGATAAACGACTGCTAATCGCTATTATGTAAAACGATCGGTCAAGATAGATCGCCGGTACGCCAGATGCCGACGTGTCGTCGCGACGCTTGACGCGTGAAATCTGCTGTAAGAAGATAAACTATATTTAATGTAGCTACTGTCTAAAGGATGTTGTTAATTTGTAATAATAATACTTGTATGTCGCAGTGTCGGCGAAGAAACGCAAGGTTAAAAACGAGCATTGAGCAAGAAAATAAAGAGATATCCGGAGTACATTTTTCAACGCTCTTTTCTTTCTCGATAGATGTTGTTGTTTTATCTTTATTTTCCATGTTTCTCGTTTAAGGAGAGATTCCATTGATATATTAACTAAATTTTAATTTACTCATATTAAAATAAGTAAACGTTTAATTTCTTTTAATAATCGGTTTTTCAGATACAAGCTTTTATGTTAAAAAATTAAAAAAAAATGTTTTCTTACCTAATAAGCAATACTAAATAACAAACAGAAATCAATGGACTCTTTTTCATTTACAATGGTTCTTTGTATAGTGCTGCATGAACAGTCAAGTGAACTTTTACATTTATTTATATATTTAAAGGAATCTTAATTATTTATTTTATTTCTTTAGTTTCATTAATTTTCATACTATAATATAATGTATATTGTTAATTATTACTAATATGTAAAAAAAAATTTCATAGTTTTTTGAAAAAGAAAATTTGGCGAACACAAGAGGTGATTAACAGAGGATATGTAATATTAAAAGTAAAAATAAATTTCAAGCTTTCAAAAGATTGGCAAGATAACAAAACAATATGTGTTTCAATTAATAATCCTACCGCACTTATCCTTAACGAATAAACTAAAAAACAAAAAAACACGCAAATGAATTCTATATACAATCGATGTTTTTAAGGTGGTTACAAAATAAACGATATTTTAGAAAAAAGATTGGTCATTTAACTTTTTTATCATTAATTTTTGTTTAACAAATTACATTAATCGAATAAATTCGCTTAAAAAATTCCTAAGTGTTTACAGTAATTGATGAAACATGCGCTTATTTAAATTATTTTGCATACAAATTTTATTTTAAATCTAAGCTCTGCTATTAATTTTCCGAGATCTCAACGATAGAAGTATAAAAAAATACAAACACGTCTATATATTCAAATCAACATACGTTCACTTATATACGTTCATTAATTAAAATATCTTAAAAGCAAAAATTAATAAAAATTCAGCGTATCTCGTTTATATGTCGGCGGTATTATAATTAGTAATGGTAATGTATAATATTTAAATATACTTGAAATTGATACGCTTTAACGACATTAAATTTGATATGTTAGTACAAATTTAAAGTTTTCTCATATTACTACAAGGCACGCGTGCACGAATCTCGAGCTCGTTTAAACGAATTTTTATCTACATAGCTTCCGTGCACAAAAAGCGAGTCGTCGTTGTCCAATTTCGCTCTGTGTAATTTCGTGAAATCTCGATCTTTCTTCGACGTTAACAGTATAGCGATATTATACGCATCTGAAAAAAGATAAATAATGAATTAATTGTGATTGTGTAAAGGTGTAAAGAGATATATTTTAAAAATTCGTTAATAAACTTACGATCATCGATGAAGGTACAATTACACGCGGGATCAACGTCCAGAAACATTTTGGTATAAGGAAGTCTCTTCCAATGCATCAAGTCAAAAATAAGTCGAGACCGTCCATTCGGTCCGATATTAACACTAAACGCGTTCGTCGATAAACAAAGAAGTTCTTTTATATCTTCTGGTACTTTGTTCTCGCATCTTGGACACCAATCTATTTTAACTGTCGTGCTCATTTCTTCTATTCTCTAAATAATTACCAAAGATATTTATGAATATACTTAATTGAATACTATTGCAATTGTTAGTATATTAAAAAAGAAGCGATGAAAATGTAACGAATACCTCTAAGAGGGAAGATTCGGTAGATGTTGGGAAAACATTATCAACGACGGGGTTGGGGGTGGCGAAAGGAGCCTCGACGTAAACCGGCACAGGACCTTCCATTCCTCTAGGTGTTTCAAGCTCGTGATCTACATTGACGAATGAAGGTAAGAAACCGTCATCTGGAGTATCTAAATCCATACTTGGTAAAATTGGTTTTGGTGAATAAAGGTCGCCTTCTGGTTCGGTCGAGCCACTTCCTTCCATTACTACGATAATAACTCGCTATTATTAATTATTAACAATGCATAAAAAAGAAACATTACGACGACTTATAAACTGCAAAATTACAAAATAAATTGAAATTAATTTTTAATTAACAGGGTGCTAAAGTCAACTTTTATCCTCCTTATCTTATCAACCGAGCTAAGAAAGGAATTGAATTGTAATATTTCATAAAGTACCAGAAGACGTGCCTTCGTTTACAAATGATGGTCTCTCTGCAAAATGTACACCCGCTTCATATTTCTGATAATTAATTTCTCGAAAATGAGATAGTCTTTTAGTTTGAATTTTTGTACAAAGATTAATTGTCTATAAACAAAGGCGCAGCATTTCCTACTTTCTCAATTACTATTATATTTTATTTAAATTATAATACAATTTTTCCTTTAGTTTCGGACGATAAGGATGTCTAAAAGTTATGTAGGCATAATTTATAAAAAATTGAAAAATTTGTTTGTAAATTTTGACTCAGCAATATTTGTAAATTATGCAGCTTTGGTACGATTATAACAACGATAAAACTTGACTGACCGTCAACGACAGGTGGTACATTGGCTGATCGTTGTTGAACTATTAACGGCTCTTCAAACTTCTCCACGCTATCTTTTTGGACCTCGCGTGGAATTTGGACGATTTGTCGATTATCCTGTTGTTGCATTATCCTGGGCGAAGGATCTCGGGGCTCGCGATCTATCACTGGGCCTTCGTTTTTGCTCTCGCAGGCGTCGACAAATTTATAACTCTGTAAATTATGAACATTACGATACTTATCGATAATGACATTTTAATTGTTCAAGAAATCAAGTTGTACCGTGGAGACTGCAAGTTCTTGCTGATAGTAATCGTAGAGTTTGATACTCGCGGGTGCGGAATCGCCAACGACGTTTTCACGATTCGCTTCAAAGGCGATGCAAGTTTTCTGAGACGTCAACTTATCGAAGTAGATTGCCACTGTGTCTTGATTATCCTCGAAACGCTTGACACCTGGTACTCGTGAAACATTCGCTTTTACTTTCTTCTCTGGTAATATAAATTTGAATACGCAATTTGTAGACGATCGAGAAAGCTTTTTGTTTTCCGATCGATGATGGATATATCAATACGAGCTTATAATCTAGTTGACTATACGAGTAACTAACGTTTTTCTTTTTTTTTTCTTTTTTTTAAATGTATTTTTGTAGAGAAAGTGTAGAGGGCTATTTTTCGTAATACTCACCAGTTGCGTGCTCGTCGAGTAGCTCGTGTAAGCTAGCTCGATCGGGTGTGAAGCCGCTTACCATACCGATCTCGAGAACTGCCATGTTGCTTTCTTCGTCAGGGAGTTTGTAACGCGCGCAGATTGTCAATCTTTGAACCGAGCATCGATCGTTCATCAGATCGAGATTCGCGCTGGGAACGGTTTCCGTACTGGCTGATAAATCGAACGCTTCCGAACCCGAAGCTTTTGCTTTGTTGTATTTTAGTGTACTCTACGAGCAATCGTTACATTATTGGGTAATTATCGTATTTATTTTTTTAGGAAAATATAAATTATTATTACCTGAACGAGAAGACAACCTTCGCCTTCGACGTAAACGACGACACTAGTAGGTAAGGTTGGTAGTTTAACTCGCGTCAAAACCATACGATTATCGTTATTAATACGGAATATGCTGTCCATATCGGCTGCAGAAACGATCACCGATAAATCGGTTCTCGACGCGTTGGTCATCGCGAGGGCGTATTTGGTTAGAGCTTCCAATCCAAGAACGGTATCTTGAGTCGATGAGAATCCACCTTCGGCGTTTCGTTTCTTGGACATCCATCGTATAGCTCGAAGTGCTTCCAACATATTGGATTCACCACCGAGCTTCACCAGAGATAAAACTGCGTACGCCGTCATCTCGATGCTCAGGCCAACTGAGCCGGGTCGACTTTTGTCTTCCCACCATACTGCATCCTGTCTCGATTTATTTTCTACGTTTAAAAATAACGCTCTTTTCCTTCTCACCGTCGGGTATTTACATTACGCATTATTGCGGTTTATAGATCACCCGACAGTCTGATTCAAAGATTATTTTCTAAGTGATGCAAACTTACGTTTTGTCGGGAAGCTCGGGTGAGTAGCGAGCGCAAGCTCTCGTTCGCTCTTGGATGCTCGAGAAGGGCAAGGGCATAAGTGGTTAAAGCAGCAGGGTAAGGATTATCCGCGTAATGATCGGAGGTACTGGCCTTTTCCAGACAGTAAAGTGCATTGTTCACCATAGCTGCGGTTAGCGGTACTCCAGATTCCAGAAGAGCTATCAAGACGTAAGCCGTGAGCGCCGACGAAGAGCCATCCTCTTCTCTCAATCCACCCTGCATTCATAAATATCCTCAATTTCAATAGCCACGACGTTTGAATTGTATTTCAACATCTTTTGTCAAAATTATATTTCACGATACCTTCATATCTTTGTGGAAAACTTGCCCAACGACCGGGAAGCATCCGTTCTCCAATTGACGTCTGACGATCCATTTAACCGAAAGTTTCAAATCCCTTTCGTCGATCTGAATCAAAGACCGAGCTTGAGCGAAAGATTTGACGACGAACGCGGTCAACCACATCGATCCGCTTCCAGCTTCGTCAGCTGCTCCAAACGCCGAATACGAACCATCGGGATGTCGGTAGTTGAGTTCTCTCTGGTAACCTAAATATTGGGATAATTATGAGAAATAAAACTTGCGAATCTGATCGCATCCAAAAATATATTACCTTTTTGCATATTTCTAATGGCCTTAGCCCGCATCTCCGAGCCGGCTTGGCCGTTAATGGCATCGAGGTACGCAATGGCATGAACGTTAGGTACGAAAAGTATCATGTTCTGTTCTCCACAACCCATGGGCAAACGAACCAAACGATCAAGGTTTTCCAAGGCAGGTCCGAGCACGTCACCGATCAACGAAACGCTGGCTCTCGCGCTGTCCTTGATTGGCTCACCGTCACCAAGCTCGTTCGAAGGAAGTTCGAGCTTCCACGAAACACTGAGATCTTCGCTGAAATTCTTTGGGCACAGGAATGCCGATTTGATTATCTCTACTGGGAAACCCTCGGCTTTTACTAGTATTGGTTTGGTTATCTGGTCCCTGTAATAATTCATTATTTTATTCTTCTACAGTTATACTTTCCTATTTAGAGTAGAAATACAGTCCATTTTATTTTGTACAAATTGAATTTATTACATCGTAACTAGTCAAGTGAAAAATATTGTGTATATATTTATTGTTTGCTACACCGATTCAGGCAAACTAAATGCATATATTTGATACATAATTGTTCATATTTTTCTTAACGTGAAAAAGCTATTCTAGTAAAAAAAATTGTAAATTATGGAAAACCAAAACGTTGCTGTACTTCATCAGTGTACGATCTATCACTTTGTTAAATGACAAACAAAGATTTTGATGCATTAAAAAATATTAACACTTTACTACAGAGCAAAAAATTAAGAGTTAAATTTCCATCAAATGCCATTTTTTTAATATACATCAATATTTTTGATTAAAAGTTAGCTCAGTTATATAATACTCAAACAAAGAGTAACGATGTCTTGGTTTTCCATAATTTACCTTATTTTTTTCGTGATCGTTTAAGCTTTTAATTAATTCGGTCAATAAGAATTAAGTATGACATCAACTTGAGATGCCTGTACGTTATTTGATATAAAAATTCAATAAATGTAAAAATATTTACTCGTATAATATACAAGTAGGGATCAATGGAAAAAAATTCTACAAGCCTTGTAAAAACGAGAGTTTCTGGACCACAACCAATAGCACCAGGATGTTCAGGATCGAGCTCAGCGGAAACGGTAATGTTAACTTCACCCAGAACGTGCGGCCTAAGCGGATACTCGTGAACCGCTTTATCCTTCGATCCGATGCAGAAGAAAGTGGTTGACGATCGATTCGCTACAAGCTCCATACCATCGTGAGCCACCAATTGAATTCGCACCGGCAAGTTGTACGGCATGTAATTGAATACCGATACTTTCAGATGAAGCTGCTCACCGCGTTTCACGCTGTACGGTAAATTGTAGTCAAGGAAAAATGGTTGAAACGCTGTGATACGAGCAGGACTAGCAATACCCAATCCACTTTTACCGGATATGCAAACCGCGTTACCGATCCAATCGGTTATTGTATCGGGAAGCTTACGTTCGATAGTCGCTTTGCCTTCCTTCCTAAAAATTGTCATTAAATTTTTTATAAAATCATATATTAAAAGAGATCGTTCGTATGTACAAACAAAAGAAAAAGAAAATTCGAACCCAGTAAGTACGAGGTCCCAAATCCAAGTTTCCGGAAAGTAAGATCTAACGATACTGCGTAACTCGAGCGACATAGGTTCAACGTAACCGATATCTTGTCCCATAGCTGAAGCTTCAGCTACCGCGCTTGTTGGACCACTGAATTGAAACGCGAGTGGCATTGCTTTCACCGCCTTCAACATCCGATCTGAAAATTACCGATCCACTCAATCAGTCTAAGTTGCCTATACAATTCCAATATACACGTTCAAATTTACCGGGCTCGTCGATCTCTTCTTGAGACATCGGTGACAGCGGAGTTCTACCAAAACTCGATCGCCACGGTGGACACGGTCGAGATTCAAGGATCAGATCGCTCATCACGATTACTCCGAAATCCTGTTATTTTTATATAAAAATTTGTTTACCATAAAAGTTTGCAAAATCAAGACATGGGCAATCGAGTATATATACACTGGGAAAAAATTTAGTGAGTTCACTAAAATAATTGTTTGAAGCTATAAAAAGTTCATTATTTTTCCAATAATTACTTGTTTACGACTATTCAAACAAATATTTCATTGAATTTAAACAATTTCCTTTTTGAGTGTACGTATAATGATATTTACATCAAATGCTTGAATAGCATCAACGTAGTTGGCACCAATGTTGTAAGTAACCGAATGTCTTTTTTTACGAGTCTCTCGTTGTTTGGATTCCGTCGCAGCTGCTGGCCTTGGCAAATGATCGATTTCCTCCACTGGACCTTCCGGCTCGTCAGTGGTCTCGTCCGTACTTTCGGCTTCTTTAACATAATAATAATGTTTTTTTTTTTTAATAAAATTTGAATATTTCAAAAATAAGTTCTGTAATTTAGAAAATGAATATAGTAATTCGATAGCAGTATAGGAATAATATTGAAAAATAAAAAGCAACTAACTATCGCAATGCGTCCAGGTTGCTTGCAAAGGCGGGCTCTCGGATGACAGATGGAAAGGTTTGAGTCTAGCAAAAGTGTGTTCTCGATCGACGAGATTTGGCTCGGTACGTCCGGGTAGAGAAGCAGCGAGGAATCTCGTGGATTCATCTACGGCTGAGATTCCACACAAGGATCCAGGGGCAGCTTCAAGATGGAATTTAGCAATTGTTCCGGGACTCTGTTTGTCCTCGTGCCAAACGGTCTTGACCTTGTTTTCGAAGCATTGGGTGACTTCGATTCCGTGGCTCGCAGTCACTACTTCACCGTCGGATCTTACGTAGTAAAGCAAAAGCTCGGACACCGGAGCCATGCTCGCTGTGATTTTCACACTCAGTGGGAATCTGTGGATTCCAAAAGCATTTAAGTAAGAAGAACAATAACACCAAGTTTTACAAAAAAAATGTACCTGTGAACCGTAGTGCTCGAATTGATCGAAGCAGTCCGATCGGTTCCACCCAAGAGATTTCGGAACTCTGAGTAATCGAGAAGCGTGTCTTTTCTCGGTCTGTACTTAACGTGCCCAAAAACTAGCAAATCGCCTTTCGAGTTGATAGAATAGTGGAAGGTGACAGGTTCGGATGGATCGGAACCACTTGCTGGACTAGAGCAGCTGGTGTACATAACGTTGAACGAGTACTTTTCACCGCAAACGACTGGTTGATAGCCTCGAGTTACCGACAAGTAGCTCGATGACGGTGAGTACCATGGTTCCACGTCGATATACGCGGATGGTTGGTCCACGAATACCTGAAGAATCATATTACTTTTATTTAAGCAGATTTAATCTTCACGCAAAGGGGCCGATTCAAACCAAATTAAACTCAAATTTCTTTTTTAACCTTTAAAGGATGTAATGCTGATTATATATAAAAGCTGTAATCTTTTAAATATGTATAATATGTATAAACATTTTGAGTTATACAGAAAAGTCGATTTGTTTAAAAATTTTCTCGTTCTCTAAAGATTGAAATAATAATAAAAATACTTTAATTTATTAAATAATTCTGCAAAATTTAAATCAATTACTTTCATAGATTATTAAATTAACTATTAATTGAAATTAATTATAAATGTACCATTAAATTTTCAAAACAATATTAATCTAATAAATATTTGAAGTATTAATTAACTTTGACATCCCCTTAAAATTATTACTCTAGGAATGATACATCATTGTAATTTTATTGCATTAAGTAAGTATAAATCTACTAACCCGCCATCGTTTATCCGGAGAATAATACTTGGTAGGATAATCAACGGCTGTAGCGACGAAACTCAAGAGAACAATGTTCTTGTGTTGGGGTGGGACGATAAAATCCAAAAATCCGTCGATATTCGGTGAGGTAAAGTTGCGGCATTCGACAACCGACCGTTGCCATTCATCCTTTCGCCGAATTCTCAAACACAGTTGAATTTTTTCATTTGGTGCTGGACTAGATGCGTCAGGGCGTAAAACTCTCAACTAAAACAATTTGTTTGTCTTTTTTTCGCAATCTCAATGGATCAATAATTTTTACGCTTCAAAAAAATTAATTTTATACGATAGATACTCTCTACTGATTATTTACGATATAATAACAAAAATTTTAATTATGTCACATATTTATATTTATATAAGTAAATATTGTAAAGTAATAAATATTTTTTAACTGTCAAATGCGATAAGTATTATACACATTACAATATATATTTGGTTTTATTTAATATTTCTTAGTTTATAAGAGAGATATTTATTGACGAATTATTATTTTTATTAAATTAACTAAATAATTTACAATAAACGAACCTTTCCGTGATAAGGTAAACCAGGTTTAAAGTGCTTCGGTGTATGCGGTGCAAATTCGAGCTTTAACGGTTGATGCACCACAGGTGTACGACTCGTTGCAGTTTCGAAAATTCCACTTTTCGCTTCGGTACAGTTTGCGTATAGGACAACGTTGTTAGGCGCTACTTTCCAATGGGGTAATCCGAGTATCTGAGCACTCACGGTGTAATTGATGCATCCATCCGATGATGAATCCAACTGTAAATAAATTATATTTTTTTTACATCACTCGACAATTTTCACGATTTGTTTTCCTCACTTTTTCTTCGTAGTTGATATCCGCGACAGCCTGTTTTCTCTTCCAAATCGGTGTTTGAGGTCGCAAGCTCAATCGTAATATCCCTTTGACTGGCTCACCGTAGCTATACCTGTAACGTTGTATAATTATGTTAAGAAAATAACAAAAAAGAAGAAAATATCGTACTTTCGATTTTTTTCTCAATAAAACACACCTAACGCAAACTTTCCAAGTGGCATCTTTAGCGTCAGCTAAAATGTAACTGGGAGCACCAATGGTCACTTGAAAACGTGGTAAAACGTATCTCCTTACTTCGAAAGACGAAGTATGGATTAAATTTGCTCTCGATTTTTCTACTTTGATTCTCCAGGTTCCCTGAAATTCAATAAAATATTTTAAAACCATTTTTGAAACGACCAAACTGTTTTTTAGAAAACAGTGTTACTTACGGGACTGGGTTCCGAGGATAATGGAAACGACAGCTGTACCATTCCATTCTCCGTGGTCACGTTCGTCCATTGTGCTACTCGAACTTCCGAAGGATTTTCTATCCATACCTTCGGTATCTGATCGATAAAATTTTTTTTTAAAATAAAGTATATCAATTGTTATACACGGAGAAATATGTTTGATTAATAATTACTAGACATTTTCGGAAAGGTGTGACAAACTATTATAGAATAAGAAAAAATTACTATTTACTTCTATTACGCTACAACTGTTCTTATTCTGACAGTAAAGATTACAGTAATTGTTGAACAAACATTTTTTTCTCTGATGTGCATACAAATTAAACAAAAGATAGAACAAAGAGATCTTTAACGTTGGATAAAAATGAGAAATAATAACGCACCGGCTTCAACCAAGGTTTGAGATCGTGCTTTAAGGTAAGAACTCTGATATTAACATCCTGTCCAGGCTTATAAATAGCTTTATCCGTCTCAACGAAAGTAACCAACGCATCGTGCTCGATGAAAACCCTTTTCTCAGCTTCCACGGTGTAATCCGGGTGCATGTAAAATTTCAATCGCAATCTCAATTTTGCGCTTGTGTATTGGGTACTCGATGATACTCTAAGCTCCAAGCATGTCTCTATTCCTATAAGATATATATATACGTATATGCATATCAACGTTAAATCGAGTTGTACATCCTTATTTCTTTCTATATAATACTTGCCTTCGTACAACTATAACGAGCGAGTATATAAATAAATTGCTTAACCGCTTTGTCGAAATTATTCCATTAGTCGGTATACGCGATCGTTCAAGTCGATAATTCAAAACGATCAGAGGGACAATTTTATCATTTTATTGAATAAACGCGCGGCTATATAATTCGCGAGAATGAAAAGAAAAGAAAAATATGTATTAATAAATCGTTCGTCATACCGCACCCATATATATATATATGTATACTTGTAGAAACATATAAGGAAAATTTAGCAATTTACTTTAAACTTCCTCGTAAATCAAACTTGTCAGTTAATTGGAATCACTCGATTAATTTAGGAAGCGATCGTCGCGTTTGCTTTGGAAAATTTGATACTTTTATACATGGTATTCAGTTTGCACTGAACGAGATTTTAGATCCGAAAAAGGTATGTAGGAATAATCCGAAAATAATGGCGAATAAGATGTCCCGACCGATGAACAGATAATGGTATATATATACGATAGAACTGATCGAATTCGTTGCATCGCGAGGCACGTCAATTGTCGTCAATGTAGATCGGAGAGGGAACGCGAGCGCGGCCTTTCAATCAACTCGTATGTATATACCCGGGACCCTCACCGGAAGTCCCAACAATTTCAATTTGCCGCGCGATGCTCCTCTCGCTCAATGTATATGCGATCGTATGCCAATGGCCTTTTTGCATCAAATCTTATACACTTTGTTTCGTTGGTCTAAACGATATCTTAATGCAACTATTCGTTCTCATACTCAACCTGGTGGAGATTTCATTTTTTCATTCTTAATGTCACGGAAATAAAAATATAGCTGTTATGTATCATCTTTTTAAAATGTAAATGTAAAAATAAATAAATAAATATAAACAAACGTCTTTAAACAAGTGTAAACATATATGTTCGAAAGCAAGAGTGATACAATTAAAAATCGATAAAATCATGATTTTTTAAAAACTTTGTTTGTATAACTATGTAATTCATTTAATTGTGATTAAGCGTGACATTTAAACTTTTTTTCGTCAATATTAGAATACTACAGGGCAAGTGTGTATACCTTTTTACTTAGGAAAATATTATATTTTCAGCTCGTAACCATTGATCAATAAGAAATGAACAAGTTATTACAAAAACTCTATTTTATTAGACAATATCTTTTCTTATTAATACAATGACGATAAAATAAAGATTCATAGATTTTATTAATACAAATGACGATCACTTACTCAACGTCATTAAACGTTCGTGTAAAAGAAAATCCATATATTCTAACTAACTGATAAATTTGAATAATTAACATACCGGTTTTGAGCGTCGATTTAACACTCGCAAGGGTTTCATCTTCGCTGTTCGTAGCCGGTGTGACGCTACTCGGTAAACTCGAAATGGCAAGTAAATCAACGCTCACGTGGACCGGCGGCACCAAATTATGAAGGGATAGGCATACGTTTTCCGTTTCTCCTGCGATCAGCCGCTTCGGCGCCGTAAAAATGTAGCCCCTGCGTCATTCGCCAAAATTTAATTAAGGAAATTATAAATTGTTTGTTCTTTTTTTTTTATTTTATTATTATCGTCTCATCATAAGCGTTACACGATGAAAATCGTTGTTGTATGTTACATGAAGATGTGTGTGTGTGTGTGTGTGTATAAATATACACGGTAACAATGTACAATTGAGCTTAACAAACTATTGGAGCGTATCACGATCAATTCAAAGCGTAAAGGTAATTGAACTTTGTCCTTTAGAGCGCGCGCGTGTGGATCGATGAAATGCAGGATGTCCCTCGCAAATGAATTTAATGTACAAAAGAGAAAAAAAATACGGTAGGATGCGTATTTTTAAATTTTTGTATATATAAATTCAGCATTGTTCTTAATTACTATTATGTGTAGTTATCTATAAATGCATTTGTATGCTATACATACGTTATAAAACGCGGTGCGACGTCGTTTACGTTTAATAAACACTGGTGCAATATAATACGAAGCTTTCGTGCAAACCGTTTTTACACACGTAATGTTAAGACACCGACACACGTAAATGCATATCGATCTGTACACATTTGAAACATGCAAATGTATCTCCGAGAGGGAGACGAAAAAAATTGTAATCGTCAATATATATGCGACATCGAACGCTCTTAAATTTATTGCGCAGATGGTGAAAATTCATCGAGTATACGTAGGTATAAAGAAGTAAATTTAAAAGGTAAATCGTGTAAAAGAAAAAGGAGATCTATATTAAAGGGTTGTCAAAATTTACCTGTTGATTCCAGGTCCATTCCCGATGAGCTGTTGATTCGCAACGGCTAAACCAAGGAAACACAAGACGACACTAAACGAGACTCGACGCATAGTGCACTGCGAGTTCACTTAAAAAACAAGCCGGACCGATCAAGGGACCGGCATGACGAACACGTTGCACTCTACCCTATATCGATTATATATTTACGCGTGTATCTCTGTGTATATTTAAAAACTAGAGAATGGTCAAGGAGATCATTACCAAAATCGAATATTTAATATTCTACTAAACCAAACGATCTCTTTCTCGCGCTCGATTTTCCTCGTGGTTACTTCTCTATAGTCGGGAAGTCAAGATGCGTAAGACAAGTATTGTACGCGCGGGCGCGCGTGCGTGCGCTTGTGTGTGTATGCACGTAGGTGTGTACGTGCGTGTCCTACACAGATTTACGTGTATACGTGTGTAAGTAAGTGTAGAGGTGTACGCGTAACTGGTGGTATAGAGAGACACGCGATTATCGAAGAGAGTGGCTCTCCGGAGTAAACAAGCTCAGGGGAGCCAGTAGCGGGTACGCGATAAGGGGATATCGTTATATACGCCTGCGCTATCGCCTTCCCTCGCTCGCGTCCGAGTCCGACCCACTCTCTCGTCTTCTCTCGATGATCGACCCCACCATGCATATATACTCTCTTCTCTTCGTTACGCCTCACTTAAATACATATATCTCTCATATACATACATACATACATCCACATATACATAATTGACTTTTATTATTCGATCGTGATCGTGGAGGCTTTTCCCTCCCTCCCTCCCTCCCACCCTGCCTGCCTCGTTTATCCATCAAGGAGAAATAACCAAATTCGGTTTAAAGTTCCGCGTGATCCTATATACATATAATACTCCTTACCTCACGCAGTATTTACATTTTTAAGCATTTATTTATTAGCTTAATCGTTTTTTTACGATTCACTATTTATTTTCATTGCATTTGTCGTATTATCAACGTAGAAAGTGATAAATCGTAATTAACGCAAGATATACCTGTATTTTAATGGCATTTTCGTTCTCTCGATATCTCAATTTGGTATAAGGTGATGAGGGTAATTATTATACATAACGATAAAATCGAGATATAAACCAAATTTTCAAATTCGATTAGTAATTTCATTAGAACGGATAAAACGCGATTGTACATTGAAAATGTAACTGCTTATTATGTATCACTGCGATAAATCAACTTTTTTTTTTCTCGAGATGGAAATCGAGTGAATAGGATGATAATGATAATGACTATTTTTCGAATCTAGCGATTCGAGTGCATCTAATATATCGAAATGAAAATTTAAAGGAAAAACGAAACCGAAAGGTTTCAAGCTATCTTTGTATCCTCGTATTTCCAACGTAATATATGGATAATCTATACACATATACATGTATAGTAACTCCATGGAATACGATGAATGTTCGACTATATATGTATATACCTATAGAGGCATATACGTATACATAAAACCCACGCATATATCCGTAAATGAAAAGTGAGCAAATGAAACTGAACCGCGAAGATTCGCGATCCCCTATAATCGTGACCCTTGACTCGTCGACGCATCGCTCGCCAGTTATCGACGCTCGCGATCTCGAGGTTTGTATGTGTATATATATACGTGTACGTGTACACTACTCCCTCTTGCTTACCTCGGGCGCTCGACACTCACCCTCTCACTCATACTTGCACGTTTTATGGATAGGTGTGTGTATATATATATATATATATGTATATATATAACGTTTCTCGCGCTATATAATCCCGCAGATGGAGAAACGCCCAGTCTTCGATTTTTCTCCCCCGGGCATTTCCCGTGACTCTTTTCTTCTCTTTTCTAGATAACGAGCCACGGGATATCAATTTAAATCTATAAAACTTGATAAATCTTTATACTATACCTTTTCGATACTCGTCGTTTTATTTATTTATGTTTTTTTTAATTTTAGTTTTGATCTACGGTTTTTAAATACGTAATTTTGTTTAATAATTATTTCGTACGTCGTTTTTATTTAATAATTAATTATTTTAATCTGCATCATGAATTCGTCTTTTCTTCTCTTCCGTATTACAAGTGTAAAAATTCCGAGCGAAATATAATATGTCTAATCGTATACGTATTATTAAACAATTTATAAGCACACTGTTCGTGGGTAAATTCCATTTGAGTAAAAGCTTATATAGAATTACGTCAATATGAATTGAATAATATGTATATAATGTTAACTGACGTTCTTTTACGTTTATTCTTTTACGAAAGGAAGTAAATTAATCAGTATAATAAAAGATGATAAAAGTAAAAACTATGTAATTTTAATAATCCTTGTTAAGGAAACACTTTATTTATTTATTACTGACACATTCTAAACTGATAGTCACGTATATTTTTATAATATTTATATAATTTTATTGTCAAACTTTAATAATTTCGTACGAGCAGAGCCAGAAATTGGTGAAAGAGAATAAAAACATAGATGTAAATGTAAACGTCACATTTGAATTTGGCGCCAAATATTACTCAGCTATCCCATTGGCTGAAGTTAAGAACGAGCATTAACTCTAATTGGTCAATCGAATTTCGGGGAGCGTAAAGCTCCGATTCAACATTGGGCGTTAAAAAGATGATATTATCCGAGGGTTGCATTTATATATAGATATATAGGTGTACTGTGTGTGCGCGCGTATCCCGCATCTACCTCCTTTTTTCCCTCCTCCGTCGATACTCGATAGGTTTTTCAAGGCTACTGCGTTTATTCTTATGCAGTATTCTAGGACGGCGCGATCAACAGTACGTGTGTTGTTGAGATACAACAAATGGATTTAAGAGATAACATCGATTTCCTCGCGCTTAAATTGCGATTGTGATATCTTCCCGACTCGTAACATTGCTCGCTACAATCAACAGTCGTCGCCGCCGCTGCCGCCGCCGCTGTCGCCGTATGTTTATTGATATTTTCTTAACCAAACAATCAAACGACATTATTTTTCATCTTATTTTATGATCGCAGTGGAAATTTTGTTTATACTTTTGTTGTTTTTGTTCGTTATCCAGATGTCCACCGGAGTGTATCCAAAGTTACCTCGTGCCGCTGTCAGAGACAGCTTCGACGACGACGATTTGAGCGACGTCGACGATGAAGTATTTATTAGAGACGGAAAAAATGGTATTTTAAAAATTGATGATGACTGTGGTGTTAAGAGACCGCTCATGGCACCACGTAGAAAATGCAGGGCTAGATTTACAGAACCTACTCACATACCGTACAAAACGGTTTTTGCTCCATTTTGCTACACTTTACTAGGATTTCTCATTATTTTGGGTATAATTGTACTATGTATAATTACTATAACAAGGTTTCCCATGCCTGTAAACGTTATAAAAAATTGGTTATCGCAAGAGAAGGATAAGACTTTGAATAAAGATAACATTGTTCCTTGTACATCGTTGAATTCCAAAATTCAGTGGACAAGGACATTAGTTAAGTTGACATCTGAAGCTCCATTGAGGAGTAATGATGTCAACGGAGACAATGTAGAAGATATAATAGTAGGATTTAGTACAGGTATTTTCAAATTTCAAAGCAATGATTTTCAAGTGTTTTATACTTTACTTATTATCTATTAATTTTAATTTATTTATTTTTACAGAGTTTTCTTTGATTTACATTTTGTTTTGTTGTACGCACTTTTTGAGGTGATTTACTTTTCATTTTGTTTATTACTATTTTGTTTATTTTATGTTGATGTATAATTGAAAATTTATTTTCATATTTCATTGTCATATATATCTATAATTTTATCAATTTACATATTTAACTTTATTATACATCTTCATAAAGATTGAGAAGGTAATTTCAAATTTATTGATGAAACTTATGTAATAGGTCTGGACAAAGCAGATGCTCCTGATTATGTATGTACTTTGTACTTTGATCAACTTGCACCCTGTTTAGGGGGTGTAATGGCCTTAGATGGAAAGTCTGGAGAAACAATTTGGACTCATTGGACTGCGCATGCAATATTTTCAGTGGATTGCGGTCTAGACTTAACCGGAGATAAAGTAAAGGATTGCATTATTGCTGGGCGAGGTGGAATTTTACATGCAATCAATGGTCATGATGGAACTAGCTTGTGGGAATTACCATATAGAGACTTGTCGATGCTTGCTGAACAAAGATATTATGACATTTATGATGCAAGATACATAGCTGATGTGGATGACGATGGAATTGGTGATGTTGTTGCTGCGCATACCTGGCAAGCGGATGGATCGCAATCTGAAGTAATATTAGTATCTGGTAAAAATGGAAATAGATTAAACAGTATGGATTTTCCTAGAAAAGAACAATTATTTGTAGCACCTCAGATTATTGTTCATCCAGATGGAGAAACTTATTTTATATTAGCATCTAACGATTTACAAAATTCTGGAGGTCTCTACATCATACCACATTCGAAACTTTTGAAAGGAGAATTCGTAAGTGTTAATTTATGTGCTTTCTTGATGTTCGAAAATCTAATAATTTTAATAATGAATAATGTATTAAACTATCGTTCATTCAATTTCAGCAATTACAACATTTGTACAATGGTATTGGTAGGGGAGTGTCATTGCCTCCTCTTCTAATTGACATTAACTCTGATGGAACAGAAGATATAATCGTTGCTATTTTTAATTCTACTATAATAGCATTTGACGGCCTAACTTTCAAAGAAATCTGGAATTTCACAATACCAAATTCTGAAGTCATCAGTATTCCTATTCCTGGTTATTACAACGATGATGCTGTACCAGACTTTATGGTGAAGCATCAGATTGGTCCAGGTTTTCCTGTATATTACTACACAACTGCAACAGTATTAGATGGAAAGACTGGTAAGCCTTTATTGGAGGCACCGATGGAAGATACATTAAGCGCCCAAATGTCCGGCTTGTCCGTAACTGTAGATGGTTTTGGAAATGATTGGTTTCTACATTGGTCTACAAATTGTCTAAATAAAGAAGGAGCAAAAGATAAGTATGAATTTCTGAAAAATCCGGTTTTTGATGCAGATTTGTGCAAATTAAGATTTAATAGTACACTTGTTAGATCTTTGTTGGCTTTTAGTCAACACGTTGAACCACCCGGATTACCTCTATATAATTCTGAAGATTGGAAAAAATTAGAATTCAGTGAAGCTGTGAAACTTAAAGAAAAGATCGACAGTTTCGCAAATACACGCGCAGGATACGGTAATAATGACGAAGAGAACGCACAAAATAAATATTCCAATCAAGCGAATAACAACGACATGCAAAATAAAAATATCGAAACCGATGATTTTTCGGAAGGTGAAAATTATTATCCCAGGAAAAATATTAAATTCGATAATTCTGCGGATGATCAACAGCAAGGTGAAACATTTTTAGATAAAGCACTGGAAGAGTTAAATGAAGAAGAATGGAAAAATGGTAGGTGGGATAATGACAAATCCAAAGATAACAACATGCAAACTGATGACAGTTACGATAATGCATACGACGATGAAGAGGAAAGATTAATAGCATCTCGTCAATTAAATGAAATTCGACTTCAGCGAAGCGAAAAGAGTAACGCTAGGTATATAAATAATGACACAAACGATGTAGAGAATCAACTTGATCCTAGTATGGATTACACCAATGGTCAAAGTAAACAAAATAATTACTATTCTTCATTACCATTTAATAGATCGAGTAATCTTGAGGATAGCTCTGATTACATGAATATTCCCGACATCGACTTTGTCGATAATATCAAAGAAGTCGAAGCTCTTGGTGAAAGAAGAAGGCGACGGGTTAACGAGAGTGCCCGCAAACGAATTGAAAAGAACACAAATGCAAAAAATCCATTTGCAAAAATAGTCGATAATTATCGTTTAGCCAAATTTTTAAACATACGATTGAAAAGAGAAGAGACAACAAAGGAATCATCATTATCTTCACAATCTACTAAAGGGCTGTATGGAATTCAAAGGCAACCACCAACTGGCATTTTACTTCCTTCCTTAAAAGCTGAAACGAAAAATTCAGTTGATTTAATATTTTCCACTTACTGGCTTCCACCGTCATCGTCGTCGTTCGTACTCTTACCTCAAGATTTGGAGTGCATAAAAAACGCCGAAGAAAAAACGGGTAAGAAAGTATCAGCCGATGTAAGAGAGTCAATCATAACCAACTGTTTAGAAAGTCGAGGTGTTAATTATCAGTCTTACCAAGAATCATCGGAAAAGGATAATTCAAAAATTTCACTTGGACAGTTGACGATTTACAGGATGCAGCTACAGTGTGTATGTCCGGAAGACATACTACCAGGTCAAACGTGTAAGAACATTTCAAAAGAACAAAGTTGGCCTGCACATTTGGGAGCTTCGGGTAGTGGTTATTTTGAGCCACTGCGTGCATAAACTTTCGTAGGATTAAATATAATCATTTTAATAATAAAGTAAATGATACGTATGTGACAATGAATGAATGGTGTTAATGGGTAGTTTGTATCTGTGTATCGAGCTCGGATATCATTGTATAAATATACATTGGGTTATTCAGTTATGGGGAAATGTATTATTTTCTTGATATTTTAAATGAATTATGAAAAAAAAAGCATTTTATAAAGATATAAAAATTGTTTTAAATTCTATATATATATAGTAACAATTACATATATAGATGTAACATCCAACGTACAAGATAATGAAAGTTGAATTACCCCACCCCAAAGTATGGATTTAAACATGAAAGAAACTTGCAATCACGGTAAATTTCTAAGAGTATTATTATAATAATAAAACTTTCATTGTTTAAAAAGCAGCGACTAATAGTGTACAAGACGCAAAAGAAAAGATAAAATAATCGTACGAGACAATAGCGCGTGAATTTTGATTTGTAATAAACATATCTATAATAACATGAATGAAATTTTTACCACTAATAAATCTGTCCAACTGATGTTAAAATAATTTTGACACGTGTGTAAAATCAAAAGAATACCAGTGTAAGATGTACAAACAATAAATACCACAAGTCTTGTGAAACCCCAAGGTCTATTTCTCTTTCCAACTTCGAACGAACGTTTGATCAATAATTAAGTCTTAGTAACCATTCCAAAACACAATTTTGATTCGAGGCTTTTATTACAGTGTCACTGTGCACTGATAATTGAAACTCGAAATTTGTTTTCATTGTTATTTTCAAAAAGTTACCGTCAATTATTTAATTTGATAACTTCTTGTTTGTAAAAATGTGCAATGTATCTATTCTAACCTGTGTATAATTTTTTTTGGAGTACAGTAGTAATATTGTAACGTTTAAAAAAATGTGTGAAGTAGAAAAGTCTCATTCGTCTCTATTTGTTAGTGTATAGCTACAGTTTTTAATATATCATTTAACATTCAATCAAATTAACAAATTCTTTTCGTACTAGCATTCAAGTGAAATGTTAATTGGACCAACTTCTAAATCTTTTGGATTGACAAATCAGCGGGATGAATTTAAGTGTAATAAAAAGTGGGTACTAAAACATTTATATTTAAGATTTTATTTTTTGCAAATAAAACATAAATCTCATTACAAAACTTTAAAAGATATTTCATACACGTGCATTTAATTAAGCTATTCAATTTTTTGATTTCTTGAATTATTTAATAGTTCCAATTAATTGTGTCAATTATTAAAATACTCTATATTAAATTTGAGACATTTTATTTTTTTATATTTTTTAATTATTAAGACTTTATTTCGGTCTTATTGCATATTTAAAAAACTAAATCATACGTTTCCACTCACTTATCACATCCCATTTATCAATTTTTTCTTTAATTTTATAACAAAGTCTTTTCAACGCTATACAACATCTATCTATTACACTCATGTGACATTAATTAAACATGTATTCCCTCGTAGCATCTTTATCTGAATAATTTTTTTATATTATTATCATATTTATTAGTATTAATTTTAATGATATTTCACGTCGTTGCATACCTAGTAAATTTAATATTTAATATTTTAAAAAATCTTCTTAATACTTAAATAGTAACTCGTATATAAGTAGATCTAACGTTAATATTGCTACTAGAATCGAAAGTTCAAGGTTGCGGTTAGTTTGTCACGAAAAGAAAAATCCAAAAATGGAAAAGCCAAATAAATTATTAAACGCAGAAGGTAAAAGCTCTAAGAATCGATTACCGAGTCACTTGGAAGAAAGTATATTAGGTAGCGCGGTGAAAACAATTCATAGTCACTGCTATAACCAAGAAAATTCTACTGGAAAATTGTACAATAAAGGTGTGCAAACGGATTACAGAGAGAGCGAGTGTCAAACTTTACCATGGGAACCTCCGTACGTAGTAAAACCAGGTATTAATGTAAAAAGCATAATTTTTTTATAATTTAAATTGCAATATGGATTCTTAGGTAGATTCAAATTTTTATACATATATAGGTGACAATCCGGAAGTATTGACATTGACAAATTTCAAATGGGGTAATGGATTGCCCGCCGGTGCTCACGAGATTGAAATAATTAATCGTATGAGAAAAGAACGAGCTTGGGAGGAAATTTTACCACCTATGGATACCCCAGCTAATATAAAATTACGATCCGCTATGATTACCGCTTTGCAAGCTGATAAATGGGCATTTAGAGATTCCGTAAATATAATTATACTATAAAATTATTAATTTATTGGTATTCCCAATCTAAAATTTAATTTATATCATTGCATCTTCATCCGATATGATTTGGTGGAATTTCCCAAAGGACGTCTTTTTTTTTAATTATAGCCGTTTCGTCTTAGATAATCATAATTTTAAAATATATTTTCAAATAGAATTTAAAATCATAGTAGGCAAACCGCATAACGAGTCTTTTTTAATTAAAAATTACACAGTAGTTCGGAACGACCGATAAATCAACAATTTTCAATCGCCGAATAATTAAATTATCATATGTTCGTATATAATTACTTAAAAATTGTTTAAACGTGAAAAAATATTCTACGTCTATAGGAAATACAATCGGTAATGAATCTGCGAATGGAATTGATGAACAAAGTAATGGAAGTAGATGAGAACGAGAAGACAATGAAATTTGACAAAAGGTGTAAAAGATTGAATAGTAAACTTAATCAACGTAGTCAAATTGAATTAATGAACATAAGAAACAGATTTGCAAGGGAAATGCGTAAACTCGGCCAAAAACATCGATCTTTGGAATCAGCTCGAATTACCAAAGATGTCGTTCGATTGAACATCGAAAACGACGGAAATTATCACGATTTGAAACCGCGCTACGATTGCTCCAAAATCATTCAGAAACATATATCCAAAGAGGAACGTTTACACGGTAACAATATTTAAACAAAAAAAACTTTTTTATTTTTATTTAATTACACTTCGTGTATTAATTGTGAATTCCACGTTCTCAACAGAACTAGAAAAAGGTGAAAAATTACCAGTTTGGTTATTGTCAGCGAGAAAACCACATTATACAATAGCTAAATCAGCGAAGGAAATGTGTCCTAGGAGGGCAAAGAGGAATGCCAGAATATTCGCAATTCTCTGTAAAAATGTTGAAAATATCGGAAGGGATATCGAATTGTCTAAGCATTGCAGCTTAGTAACTCGGAAAACCAAGACACCTCCGTTAACACCTGCTCCCTCGTTAGCTTCTATCTCCGATAATCGCTCTTATTCATCTTTAACGGTATTGTACTTCCGCATTTTTATGACATTTACACAAAAAAAATTTAACGATCATCGTGAAGGTAAAACAAGAAAAAAAGTTTAATATCTTAATTATTTTTAAATAACACGTTTTAGATTATATAAAAAAGTATAATAAAAATCTATTGTCGTTGACATAATTAAATTTGTTCAAGATCGAATTTAAATAAATACTACAGTAATACAATCGATAAATATTACAGATCGACGATGAAATAACAACGAGCGAATTCTCATACGATTTGGATCAAGAGTCGCAAACGAATCTTTCGGAGGAACAATGCGAAATCAATGAAATATTGGAGGCGCTTGAAGGAAAAACTATCGCGAAAATACTTACGTTCCTTACCAATGTAATAACACGGGCAAAAAAAAAGTTAATCGATACGTAGGCATCGTTTGCTACATAAATCATTTTTTTTTTCATCTTTAAGGAACTGACGAGACTCGAAGCTATCGATGAAACAAATAATCCATTGTCTACGCTTACCGAGTGCGAAGAGATAAATCGTATTTCTTCTGGCGGTTACAAAATAACGGAATTTAATGAAAATCAACGTCGGGAATTGAACAAAATGTTCCGTCGAATATTAAAAGCTAATCGCAATTCGGTCGATAAATATTTGAACGAAATCGAGGTCGGTGGAATCGAATGTATCTCGGAAAAGGAAGTAGCTAAGTTTATAGCTGATTTTACGAATAAAATTCAAGTGATTCCCGATCACGATGAGGATAAGTATGTATATTACACTTTTTTTTCGTCGTGCATTTATATATAATTGTACCGCGGGTATAATTTTAATCGTTCCTTACCCGCGATTTTGATTTATACACGGGAATAAATGATAATTATGGTAATTAATATTTATTGAACAGAGAGGATCTAATTAATTATAACGATTTAAATGATTAAAACTGATTTTAACGAGTTTGTATGTATATATATATACACACGTGTACGTTAATTTACTTATCATATTATTTAAAGAGCTTTGTGTTAAATCACATTAGCGGTAAAGGAATGTGTATACGAATTTTGTAAAGTAAATTACATTAAACCAAACATTGAACTTATATTAATAATTATTGTATAATTTTATTTGATTAATCATTATACTTTTCTATCGCATTAATATGATACGAGTGAATATTTATGTATAATAATTAGCTTATCGACCAAGTTGCGTAAATCACTTAAGAACTAAATCAATGGTATACACTCTTTTTTTATAATTTATTATTACTAATTAATCATAAATAATTATGTTATTCTATCAGAATTGAGAAAATAACCGAGCACGAATCAACGTTTAGTTCGACGGGTGAAAATTTTCCCGCTCAAGATGAAAATAAACCTTACAAATCGTACGAAGAACAACAAGATTTTATATGTGCTACGCATGCAAACATTGCCGAAAGTATATTAAGTGTCAACGATCTGCTTTCTGACGAATCCAATACAAATTGGATGTCGGAAAAATATGGAATTGTATAGATATTATTAAATTATTTTAAAATACATTTTTTCCGTATAAAATAAAATAATGTTAACATTTATTTTCTTCAGGAAAGTAAATTTGATAACATAACGGAGCTTACGTTATTTTATGCCCAAGTGCCTGAAGGTAAAATGTATTTTAATAACAAAATTATGAGTGTAAACGCAAAAGTTAATACACTTTTTTTTGTATAGATGATAAGAATGAAGTTCGTGAAATTTTGGATCAAAAGCTAAGAGATACTGAAGAAACAGATATATAATTTTTAACATGATTGTAAGTTTATTAAAGTATTTTAACACATATATTTCATCGCATAATTACGATTATACATCGTATTTTAATTTTGGGTGATACTTTGATGAAAATACAATATTTTAATGATTACATTATTATAGGTATAAAACAAGAAAGTTTATTAATACAAAAAGATATTTTCGCTATTTCTTCATTTATTTTTTGGTATACATAAGTGTAGCGAAAATTTAATTTTTCTTAAAACTGCAGTCAGTCGATCTTTCGTAGATTATACTGCCAATTGGTAAAGAACCATATTGAATCACATTGATTAATTTAACCGTCTACATATTACAATAGCGCATAAAAAATTACACGTTTACATCCATTACAGATTTATTGTTCAAAGAGTAAGGTTTTAATTAACTAGAGACTGTTATGGCTCTACTTTACACTTTACTGTATTGTACTTTATATAAATATTAAAAAAGAAACTATTATAAAAAGCAACGTTATTTAATTATTTAAAGTAATAAATATTGAACTAGTTTTCGATACAAGAGATTAACTAAGAAGCCATAGAAGATCACTGGTTTTACGAGAGTTTAGATCTTCGAGTTTGCACTTTTGATTTTTTATTTTTTCATAATTGAGTACTAAAATTAACACGATGTACTTCTACTGTGATTTGAATTAAATGTCAATCTAGTAGTGCATACATATATGGTTCCTGTACAGAAAAGTAACAAGTGTATTACAATTCAAAAGAAAACTTGTTTGCGAATAAATATACAGCATGTTCAATGATGTTGAGTTGATGATCTAAAGAAAGTAGATCTTGTAAGCTACTAGCAAAAGAGTGTGAAGTAAAAAGTGCTGATTAAAAATACTAGTTTTTAACAATGTTGTATATCGCTTATTGTATGTTTAGCTTTATAAATTACTTCCAATTTCTACTAACTATATATCAAATACACATCAATTTATACCTTGACTAAATTTTACAAAATTGTTATAATTATTTACATGAATATAAACTTACTTGTATAAATTTTCCACCTATTTATGCAACTATGCGATGTGTACTAACATTTGTTTTACCTTACTACATATTACAATTTTCAGTCGTTTCTCCAGCTCTCCAGAGTGAATATTAGCAATAACTAGTGTTATTAAGAATTTGCAACTTATTTAAAACATCTAAAACATTTAAGAGATATGTTGTTGCATACTACAAGTTGCATTCATTTTATATTAAAATGTGCTTAGATCGTATAAGTCTACTCTGCCATAACAATTGTTACATTTCAAAATTGGTAAATGAGTATTTAAATTCGCGATAGAAGGAGCGCTGTTTACAATTTAACAATATTATTATTATTACGTTTATAAAAACTAATTGTTCAATAAGAAACTTCTTCTATAGAACTGTCTGAGAGTAGTTCTGTCATGAATTTCTTAAATTTAACCTCTTGTGCATCACTAGATGATTTTCTTTCAACAATTAATTTACGCTTTTTGGCTTGAAGTTCTTTTGTGTTCAGTAAACTAGGTTCACTACTATTTGAAGTTTCAGATTCCTTTCGTTTGCAATCTTCTAGCGAATCAGATTTATGTGTTTCTTCTCTAGCACGACTTAATTCAGCAGTTACATCTCCTAACTTTTGCTCCCATTCCTCAAATTGCTTTTTCATTTCTCGTAATTGCGCATTCTGACTTTGAATTTTTTTTGCAGATTCTTGTAATTTTAAGCTTTGTAGCCTTATTTGTAACCTCATCTTTCCAATATGTCCCTTCAGGCTCATTACTCTCATTTTATTTCTCTTTGTTCGATTGTATATCCTTCTAAATGTCATATTGAGTCTATCTGGACTATATATTTGCAGCAGTGGCAACTTTTTAACATGTTGACTGTTATCAGGTAAAGTTAGACATTTATAGGAACTCTCATTCGTAACGAGGGATGTGCATATGCTGTGTTTAAAGTTTGGTAAAATCTTCTCATCAAAATATTCTATAGCCATACTGCTGATATCGCGTAATTCTTGTAGAATTTCAGGAGTCCTGGATGTTTTTGAATTTCTCACAAGACGTAAAACTCTAAATATTTCATCAATCACCTAAAAAAGAAAATAATGTTAAAACCCAATACCTACACAAATGCATTATGATTTCTAAGAAAATATCTCACTTTTCCAGGTATAAAACAGCAAAGATTTAAATCTACATATTTTGTAAATGTCATGGATAACATAGAGATTCGTGTTTCTATAGCTGACAGTATATTGCAATGATGAGCAAGAGGATGATTCCTTCTTTTAGATTCCCTGCGTGGCAGTTGACATTTGATAGCTTTCAAGCATTGTTCATGATATTTTTTCATTAAATTAAATCCTCGATTTAATAATTTTTTACATATATTGTCGAAAGTTTTGCAAACCTAATAGAAAAAATGGGAATATATAAATTATATTCAAATAGCAAAATAATAAACTTTGAATAATACAATGAATCCACAAAATCAAATGAAATTAGATAAATGAGTATAAACTATTTAGAGAAGAAAGAAAAGGAACAAAATCTTACAATCCTATATTTGGCAATTTCATCGTAAGTAAGATTTGAAAGTATCGTTTCCAGAACAATGTCGGGTAGATTTATCAATTCTAAAGCTGTTCCATCGTCTTTATTCATCTCGGCAATCTCCATCATCAAAGTTGTATATTTGCGAGGTAGGAAAGAAACAAACTCTTCGAAATTCGGAGCACAGCTCCGTAATCCTTGGCTGTAAAAGCTCTCAAATGAAATCACGTATCAGCTGTACAAAAGGAAGTGAACAGGATACTCGTTTTCATCGCAGTGTATTATTAACAAAGGAGTACCCCATATATATATATAAGATTTACGAAGAGAGGGATGAACTAGCGCGACAAGACAACACGTGAACTGCGTCAAATGAAGCTATACAATACACCAACTCTTGGACGCTTTAGCAGAATTCGCGGATGTGTATACACTGATTATATGCCTAGCCTATACTATGCAACTGCGCTGTTAGAGCCGAAGAAGGGGGAATGGTGAAAGAGTGTGTTTCTCTCGCCGTGCGATTGTTTATCTCGCGTTTATTTTTGAGCTTTTTCGGACAAGAAGCAGAGAAGAAAAATTAGGGTATATCGGAGTGATTCAGCGTATCAGAAAAACAATTCGATTCGCTCGAACCGCTCGAACGTTGAAATTTCGTAACCAATTGCAGCGAGAGTACGCAATGGAAATTGCGTTATTAAAAATGCGCCTTAAATTTCCCGCGAAATTTAAATATATTTTTGAAGCCCACTATAACGATTTTCTTTTGATGTAGTCGTGCACTAATAAAAAGTTTAATTAAACCAAGTATCGACGTGTAGAAAGAAATACATGTGTCGTTTAAATAAATGAATGTCAATTAAAAGAAAATGAAGATCCTAGTGCAGGAGCTTCAATTTAATAATTGATAAACATTACAATAAAATAATACATTGTGTATATTAAATAAATAATTATTACTTAATATTGTATTATAAATTTATTTAAAATGAATAAATAAAACAATAGTATATGCAATAATTTATGTACAGATTTTGTAACATCTGTGTATAATATATAAAAAATATGCTATTATATACATTTGATTAATTTATTTCCTTGATTAATACGTGTTTAATTTTTTAAAAACATAAGGTTTAAGATAGCTAACAATAGTAGCACGTAATTAAACTTAAAATTAGTACAGGGACAGTTATGCTTTTGTAAAATTATAATTTATATTTTCGTTAGAGGTATTGATGTACATTTCTAATGAATTTGTTGCTCAGGAGATTTGGTTTTTTATTATAGTTACTATAGAGGTATATTCAATCAATCTACAAAACTGAACAACGTGAAAGGTCGAGGAGAATCTTGAAACCACTCGATAATCAGTGGGTGGAATGGAGAAATGAGGAACTGGATTCGGTGGGTGTAAGGAGTAAGGGTAGCGAATAATAGGTATAGGGTATAGACTGGACGCGCAACGATTGATTGCCGCGAGAGCCGGAGATCCCGGCGGGGGTGGGAGATGGGGTTGGGGTAGATCCAAATTCCCATTACCCAGTATAGCGAGTATAGCGACAAGCGACCTGCGACGGGAGAACGGAGATTCGCGCGAGGTGTCGCTGCGAGTGCCGGCCCGAGCGAGCGCCATGTTGCCGTGAGGGAGCCGCGCTCGCCGCGCCGCACATGGTCCGAGGTAGTCGCCGCTGGTGGTTCGCCGTCGTCGCTCGCCTCCTCTCCTCCGTCTCGCTCAGTTCCCCCCGAGCCGTCGCTCCGACTCGCGGTCCATTACGCGCCCGTGACTCGTCGTAGACGTTGTCCCCCCTCCTCCCCCGATCGGTGTCGCAGGCAGGAGTGACGCGAAAACGCGATACGTAGACCACCGCCACCGCACCGCCACCACCACCACCAGTCACCACCACCCAGCCGCGCGAGTTTACTACTCGACAAGGTTCCTGGTTCTCGGGAACGCTCTGATATACACCTATACACCACCGGATCAAGAGAAGAGACCGAGTGCGCGCGCGCCCGCGCGATCGACGGACAAAGAGACCAAGCGAGGTAGATAGGGAGAGAGAGCAAGAGCAAGAGAGAGAGAGAGAGAGAAGGACCGCGGAAGAGAAATATAGGAAAGAGGCGAGAGCCCAGCAGCACCGAGCTGTCCAGCCCGGACGAAGACATGGCGTTTAACGGGGATGGTCCCCATTCCAAGAGGCAGAGGCTCGAGGAGTCTGGTCACAGGGTAAGTCTTCCCATCCTTCTTTTATTTTTATTTTTTAACCTCTTAGGCATACACCGCGAGAATATTGCCTGGCAACGCGGTGTCTCGCTCTCCCTCTCTCTCTCTCTCTCTCTCTCACTCTCTTGGTGGCGCGCGGCGTTCGCACGAGTGAGACAGACAGAGAGAGAGAGAGAGAGAGAGAGCGAGAGCCGACGCCGCTGCTACTGGTGCTTTTTTATCGACGGGGAACGGGCGAGAGCCGGCGAAAACCCGTGCACTCGCTCTACTCCCTTTTCCAGCGGGTTCGCGCGTTCGCCTCGCTTTCTCTCGATAAGAGACGCTTGTATACGTACGTACGTACGTACGTTCGTTTGCTCGGTCGCGGCGCGCGCGCGCGCGCACATCACGCACACGAGCCGACGGACAGACAGACACAGAGACGTAGACGTACGAGACCGCGGACGCCAAATGGCTTCTCTCTCCTGGTCGACTGGCTGGCGGCTGCTTGCTTTCCTCTCTCTCTCCCTCTGTCTCTCTTTTTGCCGGTGGGGGAGGTTCTCTCTTCTCTCGCGCACGCGACAACCTGTTATCCCACACACACACACACACACACACACCCACACACCCACACAAGTACACATGTGTACACACACGTCGATAGCAACAATAAAAAGAGAAAGGGAGGGAGAGATAAGGAAAAAATACAAATATTATTGAGTGTTATCGGGGTTGAGTCGGAATATTTCGGAGGTCGACACCTTCGGTAATCGATAGGTAGGTAGTCCACCAGCAGCGGCGGGTGCGCGGCGTAACTCGTTCTTTGGGTAAGCGTTGACCGACCGCGACGGAAAAACTCGTCGTCGTCGTCGTCCTCATCCTCGTCTTGAAAATATCCTATCCAAAGAGAAAAATAGAGAGAGGGAAATCTTGAATCGCGTGCTTAACCGTCCGAATGTATGTCCGTCGAGGCCAAAGACCTCCAGATAGAGAGCAAGAGAGAGAGAGAGAGAGAGACTCCGGGAGATTACGTAGCGTTACGCCTCTGTTGTCGCACACGCACAGCCCTGCCGGAAGCTATCGATTGCACCTCGAGCTCTCTCGGCTTAATAACTGACGGGACGCGCTTTTTTTTCTTATTCGTTCGATTCTTCCCTTTTTTTTACTCTTCTTGCTTCTTTCTCTACACCCCTCGAGAATTTTTTCACAGTGGTGGGTTTAGAACCGATATCGAACGAATGACGATGAGAGTTTCGTTCGAAAGAAACGAACTTGCGTTGCTTTATTTATCGTTCCCTTGGTTTTTCTACCAATTTTTACGCGGCTGCCTCGATTATATCCTTTCCCGCGAAATTCCTCTCTTTTTTTTTCAGCAACGGCACGGGTAATACTTGTTCTTTTATTTTCTTTCACCTATATAGCGAGCGCACTCGCGTTTGTTTTCCTTTCCTTTTTATATACGCGAATCGGCGAAATCCAACTCGTATACATAGATAGGATTCTCTTCCTCGCAATGTATATACCTTTTAACCCATTCAATCACATGGTGACGCATCCCTCTACTTATCTACTTTTATCTTCGTTTTGCTTTTTCCATTTTACTCATTCACAGATTTAATTGATTCTCACCGTTTCTTTCGCTTTTTCACCTGCAGAAGTGCGCATACTAACTAATACATTTTTAACGATGAAAATTAATAATCTATAGCTCGTACTATAGCACGCGTGCAAAGGAAAGATAACGAAAAAATTCTTAAATTTTTGTAAACTTTAAATAATTTATCGATTAATTAATCAAATTGAACATGAAAGTAGTACAGTTGCCGGTCTACATTACGCAACATTTATCCTGTTTTACATATTCGGGTACGGTATAACGTGTTAACCGCAAATCAGTACATTAATTAACAATCTGTACACATAATTGTCCAATATTTTTCTTTCAAAGATTGTGTGATACATCCAATACACTTAAATTATTCACGAGGTAAACATGTGTCAACGTTTGATGTAAATAAAATTTCATTCAGCTAAAAAATAAAAATAAAAAAGAGGTTATAGTATCAGGAATCACATGGACTCGACTGTCCATCTCAATTCACTTATCAATTTGTTCTCCGAGTGTATAAAATTTCATTTGAATGTGGAATAAATTATACGTTTATTGTAGGTGCTGGCATAAACTGAACATTCTCTCTTGTAAAGTGGGAAACTTGTTATAACTTATCTCTTTCTCTTTCTCTCTCTCTCTCGCTCTCGCTCTCTTTTAGCCGACTGTCGCTATTTCGTTCCGTGTTACAATTCACTTGTACCGTTATATTGCAAGTTAATTTACTTGACTGCTTTTTGCGCGCGCGCGCGTGTGAGTGCGCGTACAAGTGACAAACGTTTCGATCACTCAGACTGCGCTTTTATTTATTATTTTTTATTTTATTTTTTTCTCTCGTCGTAAAGATACTTTTCGTAGCTGTAAATTCTCTGCGTTTGTGCATACGGGCGTCCGCGCGCGCGAGCGTGAGTAGAGCAGTGTCAATATAAATATGCTTTATTAATCAACGAAGGCTGCAATAAAAATTTATCTCGCTTAACACGATAAAACTCGGTGATATCGGTAAAAATATTACGCTTGTTTATGTTTATCAATTTTCAAGCGTTAAACCGTTCAATTTTCATAGAATTTAATAATAACGCGTCGATTTATTAATACATTCAATTAATTGATTATGCTTTCCTTTTTTCGGAAGGAAATACAATTATATCATATATAAACTCTTGTTTAGTAAGAATACTAATTAATTTTCGTTGATTAAATTCGGCCAATTCACCGTTTTAATTAATCGATCGATCAAATATATTTCAAAATAGAAAACAAAAATAATATGATGTCGAACCGTGTTTTATTTCAGTTAGAAAGTTAAAGCTCACCGTTGGGCGTTTCGTTAATAATCACCGGTGAAAATAGAAAGAGTATCGATTAAATTTAGACCTATAATTAAGCACAAAGTAAAAACACACAAACAAAGTTCGTTAATTATATAGTAGATTATTATCATCTCTCGCCATGCGTCGCACGTTATAACCGAAAAGCACATGTGATCTTGGTTCTCCCCCTCTTTCCCTGTTTTATCTATGATAAAGATCGAAACTCACGGTAGAGGAAGCTCATCTTTTGACGGGACATTTATCAACCCAATCGAAAAGCAGCCAAGTTTCTCATTCTCTCTTGGTAAATCTATATAGGGTAAACTCGCGTATCATTCATCAGGAGTTTCGAACGCGCGCGAGGACGTTTGAAAGGTTTGCGCTAAAGGACGTAAAGCTCAAGATGTCACTGATAAACGGATTCTCTCTCCTCCTTTCGCGCGACAATTTCCTCCCGTATGAAAAATTTTTACTGTCAACTTCATTTCGTTGGTAAGTGCCCGAAAATGAAGTAAGTTTCTTTTTTTTCTCGAGAGTGGATAACTAAAGTTTCGAGTGCCCCATCGCTTCAAGAGAAACAAATGTTTACGGCCAAAGATCTTCACACAGTCTATTTATTATATCGACGATTGCACCGACAGAATTTCCCGATAAAAGTTTGCGCGTATCAGCTGTTCGAGAGAATAATTAACCTAAAAAGTCAAAATATTTATAAAGAACTACCGCTAACTAACGCTAAATATATAAAGTTATTCTCTCCGTGTGCATTGTATTTACATACTAAAATTGATGAGTATAAAAAATATATATTTAACGATTTGTATCTATCAGTATATATTATCAAGCGTCGTCGATGAAATTTACGTACAGCTCGTACTTACATTATTCTTTTAATAAAAGAAATATTTCATTAAATTCTTTGTATATTACTTGGTTGAATTTAAAACAATTTTTAATTTAAGAATCGTGAAAACTAAAGTATTTCTATTTACGCGTATTATTTTATTCCGCGAAGGAATTCCATTGATTTTAATTTTCAACGTCGGGGGGGAATAAAGTTAAATATTAATAATAATCATGCGTTTTAATAAAGAAATTTCATCATGTTTATACTTATACCTCGTTAGAAATTAGTTGCATTTACTGTATAATTTTATAAAGTTCTCGTAATTCCATTGTAACGTCATAAATTAATTTTCGAGAATATGGTTATAATGCGCTATTATACCCGGGTATGATTCTTTGAGAAACAAAAGAATTTTTGCATATATATACTTTGACACAAGACGTACACTTTGTATTCGTCTTTTTTTCCCTCGGGCTACAGTTAGTAATATGATAATAATCAACTTTTTTTCCTCCTCTTTTACAAAAAAATAATTATTATTGTAGTAATATAAAAAGAATGATAATACGAATAAAGCTGTTTGGTGTATATCAAATGAATTACTCAATCGAATGTAATTTGATTCTTAATTTTGCTAATTACACGCGCAAATTTAAAATAAGGTTAAAGAACTTTTTTACTGCATTCGAATGTTATCTATACGATAAATATTTAAATATGCAGTTTATAACTATGCAACCACTGGAAATGCAAAAATAAAATTCTGTTTTTTACGCGCGTACGGAAACGTTTAAACCTGCTCTTTTTGTCGCAATTTTAATCAATGTTAGCTTTAAGAATCACAAATGTGGAAATAGCGCTGTGAATTGAAAAGAAAAATACAATATCGAACCGACAGGAAAGTAGAGGTTTGTTTACGGTAAATGCAGTTGAGCTGCCAAATCGCGAGGGGTGGGACATCCGGGTGTGTGTACAAATGTAAAAACCGTATGACAGATGTAGCCGCGAGTGCTTAACGAAGAAAGCAGTATTATTAGCCTTCCCTCGTTCTTTGAGGTTCGCCACGCTTGACTAATGACTGCACATTATATTATGCTTTTTCATTCACGTGATATATATCCGGGGACTTCTTTGTCGACACGTTTCTTCGCGCCGTGCTAGTTTGCTCTGCGGACCCCGCCGCCGCGGCTCGTCGTTCGAAATTTTAACTCGCGTCGAATGAATCTATTCGCTGTTTCGAATTTCATAATTTTGTTGGACAAACGTTTAGCAGGTATAATTTATTTCGCTCTGATTAATGGCTCTCCTAGCACTCGTTTGATACTCGTTTAACGGATGATTTTTAAGACGTCTTGTCTTAATTAAACAATTATTATTATATACACTTTACCGAGTGTCGGTCAGACACCTTTTGCAAAACGAGATGATGCGTCAATCACTCGAAAATATGCCGCAAATTGTATTCGATTAAATTTTCGCTAATTAGAAAAAAAGCGTATAATACGTACAATTTACAAATAATATTGATGGTTATCATTTATAAGTATATTATTTCAAAACATTGTTGATTGATATATGTACAAACTGTATACTGGGGTACAATCATTGATTAATTATCGTATGCAAGAAATCAATTAATCTTGTGGAAAGTAATCAACGAAAATATAGTTATTATCTACATTGCGTAAACCTAATTGACGAATTAATTATTATTGTCAATTAAATCATCTGATGACGCATAGAATCATTGAATACTAATAAATTTCACTAATTTAACCAACCGAATGTATATTTATTAATTTGTGTTAACATTTTTTTTATATACTTGATACTTTGTTCATAAATACTAATCAACTCCGTCGTGTAACAAATTAACGCCAATAATTATTTTGACGATAAAAATGAGCCATGTGAAAAAAGTATTTTTATATATATATATATAAATACGTGTCTAGTTTTTGTACACTTTAGAATCCCTGAGGAAGTGGTTGGAGTAATTACATTTTTATTAATGAAATGGCAAGTCGACTTCAAAGTAATTACATTTGACGTATGTATATTTTCGTTGCACTTCATTTTTCGTTTCTTTTAATACACCTCGAGACAGTGTTCATTCACCTGCTTTAATTATTAAATCGATTCTTAGTTCTTGGATACACGTTGATTTTATTTTTTTTTTTTAGAATTTTATTTCAATATCCTGCAAAGTATGGGACTTTCGTTTGAAAAACATAGTCGCGTTTTTATTACACCAAATAACTTTAATAAATCATAATTTATAACGATGATGTGGTTATTATGAAATTCAAATAATACAAAATTATATAGCTAAATTATATATTGAAATGTATAACAAATATCGTGATGCTTTCGACGCTTTTCATTGCGCGCGCATATACTTTTGATTAAATGCGTATTTTAACACAAACAGTTCGTTAGTTAGATTTCTGTAAAATTATATTGCTCTCTGGTAAGCCAAAAATAAAGAAAGGTAACCAGAAGTAATAATAACCAGTTATATATGTACATATACATATGTACATGTGTACGTATTTTTGTAGGTATAGGTATACACGCAATCGTAGATCCTTTATCAAATTACAAACACACGATACACTTTCTACTTGTAAACTGGGTAAAACTCATATTTGAAATTTCAAATACCGATGGAAATTTGCGTGATTATTAATAACGACCAAAAATTAATTTTCCGATATATGTCTCGATTAATTTCGCGCGTTTACTCGCATCTATATATTATATACACACACACTCACTCGCACACCACGGTTGTTATAATTCCACCAGTATTTTTGAATAATGCAACGTGATTGACTGAATTCGGTTGCCATGGATACATATCTTCTCTCACACCTATTGGAACATTTTGAAAATTGCATCAGCAACCGCGCTGTAACTCATTTAACGACGAAAATTACATAAACGCGTTTTGTGCGAAAGAAAAAACAAGAAAAACCGTGAACACGGTTTACACCAAATACGTAAATTTGTTTTTGTCGACTAGCTAGAATTTCGTATGCGCCGTAATAATTTTCAAAAATATATGTATGTACGGGTGCTCTCGCGAAAATGAAATTCCATCGGGTGTGTTTTTCAAGTTACACCGAGTCGATACCACCATTTTTACGCTTAGAAACTTTATACAATTCATTCTCGCATTTGCCATATAGTTGCATATTGTTCGAAATGCAGCGATATACGTGTTTCAAACGGCAATTGGAATTTTCAGCTAAAATTTTACGCATTAAATAATAAAACGTATCTCGTTATAAAAGAAAAACGCAAACTTTTTTATCAAGAGTGCAAAAAGAGTAGTTTATGTAAGATTATATAACTTCCATGCTCGTGCTAGGGAAAAAAATGATGAAAATGCATAATAAAGTTGAACTATTGAAAATGCAGGTGGAACGAACGAAAGTACCAAGACGAATATAAAACTCGTTGGACGGGTTCGCACGCGAAAAAATATATAAATGAGAGAGGGATAGAGAGAAATGAACGAAACAAAGCGCGAAATGCTAAAAAGAAGTAAGGAGTAATAAAACCGCGTATTATTTCTATGTACCTACGTATATATTTATCAAAAAAAATACATGGATTAATTCGAAATCGATTATAACGTTTATCGAGCCAGTGTATAATAACAACCCGATTACAGTGAGTCACGAATCAGTCGAACTCACGTAATAACGACCGGTTGGTTTCCATCATTTTTTTTTCTTCCTTCTCTCTTTCTATGTATAGGTGCCTTCGCGGAGAGTGTCTTATGTGTAAAAGAGAGAGAGAGAGAGAGAGAGAGTATAGTCGTCGAGTTGAAACTCGCGAGACTCTCCCGGGACTTTTTGCCAGTCTTGCGTGTCTCTCTTTTCAGTCAAGGTCACTGTCGCGATCCTCTGATTTCCTATTCGACGGGGTTCGTCGGTCGTTGGCCGCTGCTGTTCGTGCGTACTAATGTGCCTTCCTTCGATCTTTCTTCATCTTTCTTTTTACGATTCTACTTGTTAGTGTCTTTGCGGTCTCCTTCCAGCCGTGAATTTTTAAACATCAGTTAGGCTTCCTCGTGGATTCAAAATTGATTCGCTACGATCGTTTTGGTGGCGCTTTGAAGTTGTAAATTCCTGTGCTTTGACATTTAAAAAGTACATCTTTTAGGCGCTTTAATTTCAACAAAACTATTTCTACATTTCCGGTTAAACACGTGTAGACCGAAAGAATTTTCTAATAATAATGACCCTGACAGCGCGGTAAATTAAGCACGTATCATCTGCACTGAGAAAAATTTGTTAGTATAAATTACTATTTTAATGGTAAAAGGAGGACAGACTTGCATAATTATAAAAATTGCTATTAATAGTGGTAAAAATTGCCACTATTAATGGTAATTTTTCCAAAATGGTGGCAATTTTTACCACTATTAATAGCAATTTTTATAATTGTGCAAGACTGTCTTCCTTTTACCATTAAAATAGTAATTTTTACTAGCAAATTTTTCTCAGTGTGTTTGACAAAAATTAATCTAAAAAGTTGGAATATTTATAAGGAAATCATCATGATTCTTACCGCACAATTTTTTGTGTTATCATAGTCATTTTTACACGAAAATTCTTGAGAGATGCACTATAACGACATATAAATTATGTGTCAATTGTTTCATTACGTTTGTCACAAATCGATATTTCATATAATAAAAACATTTGTTACCAGTTAACATGCGGTTATCACGTATGAAAATGAAAATAAAAATAAATGATCGATTTGTTAACTGTTAATATAATATATATATAGAGTTCACTAATATATCCAAATCACGTATATTTAACAGTTAATGACAATCATTTGTCACGAGCCATATTTTTTTCTCTATGTATTTATGCACTGATAGATTGCACGGGCATTTTTTTAATACTATTTTAACTTTTCAATAATTTAATCTCTCTCCATGTATTTCACCGCTATTGAACATTTAAATCAATTATAAACAATCAAACGCTTGTATGACAGTATTTTTTCTAAATTAGAAATGATAACTTAATTAAATATTATTTATCGACAATATTGTAAAACTAAGACGCCAAATTAACATTTATTACATTATATAAATTTTTATCGGATTTCGATATGTTATACCTGCAACGCAATGTGAAACATTTATTTATATAATATTAACGATTAAATATTTGATTAGTTCGTTTCACTTAAAAATGCATGGATAAGCATTTTACTGATGCACGACAGAGACGACGAAACCCTCTGTAAAAAAAACACTTATTACGCATTAAAAAATAATATCTTCAATCGTCGCATCTTATCAAAATAATACGGGCAAATGCATGAAATGACAATTTATTTTTTCTTTCATGAATGAAATATTCAGAATACGTACTAATTATCATCAACGAATTTTTATTTTTTCACGCGAACTATTGTTCCACTCACTTTGAATAAGCTAAGATCATTTAGTCATCGTTGAAAATTACAGCATGACTGTTAACCTCTTGAGCAAGCAACAATAGCAAAAAATAAAAAATAAAAGCGTGTAGACAGTAATTACGAGTCTTAGTTTTATTTTGTTGATGCGCGTGCCTATTGATTCCCTTTGGTTTGCGCTTTTGTTAGACTCTTTATACCATCTCTTGGAATCGCTGCACCTAGAATACTAAAAGCACGACGAGCACTCGAAAGTCAAACCCAAAGATTTATTTCTTCGTTTACGCCGCGCCTAGGCTTTTTATACCTTTGAATTTTCTCCCTTGAATTCTCTCTCTCTTTCTCTTTCTCTTTTTTTTATTCCCCACGCTTTTGCTACTTTAAGAGGAGGTTCGCTTTCGAAATAAACAAAAGGGGAAATTTTTCAATCTTTCTTACGGCCTTGCCGAGACTAATCCACGATTAATGTACTATTTTTTTTTCACGTAATTTCGAGCTTTTCGTTTCAACATTTTTATGCAAACGTCGCGCATTTGCATGAAAAGCTCATTGAAATTTTATTGGTTGAAAATTATTTTCTTTGTTGCGTTAAATTAGGGAATTTCATTATGTTTAGTTTGATTAAATTTAAATCGAAGTGTACCTTTGTACTTTCTTCGTCATAAAAAATCACAGGCATTTAATTGCGCGGAGTCGAGTCGAGTGAAAAATTACAATTTGCCCATTTGAAATGTATAAAAGCTTTTAGCGCAACTCTGGGATTTATAAACGAGCTAAAATAATTTGTAGGGAAATAAGGCTAAAAGTCGGTGATTAATCGCTAAAATAATAGTATTATTATAAACTGAATAGGCTAATGTTTCGAAAGAGTTGGCGATTAAAGCGGAAAGTAAGTTAGTCGAGAGGAGGATCGAGGGAACGAAAAATGAAAGATAAAGAGTAACGGGGGTGCTATTAAAAGGGAGAGAAACCCGAGGCACGCGAGTCAAGACCCGGTGAGAGTAAATAAAAGACGATAGATCAGTCGAGTGAGATTTGATAGAGTAAGAGCCAGTACGCTCTCTCTCTTTCTCTCTATCTCTCGCTCTCTCCCAGCTCCCGAAAATAGAGTCCCCTCTCCAACAAGAGAGAGTTAGAAGATCAACAAATTGCCCGCGCAAAACCGGATCATAATCGGAAAGCCGAAAAAGAGAAAGAGAGAGAGTAGGTGAACGAATAATAGCGCGCTCGGGCGCGTGCGGGTAGTATCGCATCAATCTGCCGGGTTGCCAAGGCGAAAAGTCACAGGCCACCTCGCGCAACGACGAACGCAGCGCATACTCGCACGGTACGTAATGTATGTGTGTGCGTGTGTGTCACGCCGACCGAAATATCTTGCTTGCCCTCGTCTTCGCTGCCCGGCACCTCTAGAGAGCTCTCTCGGTTGCGGCCCATCGCCATTACCGGCACTGACGCGCCACCAGCCGCGTTATATATGCTTTGAAGCCTCGAACCTAACCGAGGTACTACACCGACATTTGCTTACCCAGATGGACCAACATGCAACTCGTATAGTCTCCCTCTCTCTCTCTCTCTCTCTCTCATTTATATCCGCACGTGTTGCGATAATTTTCACCTCGATATCTTAACTATTTTAATAACTCAATATCGCGATGAACTATTTGTTATTAAAGTTAATCATGCGCTATTCTATTTTTTGTTGTTTATAAAAGCCCACTTGGTAATGTTTTAATTTTCTACTCGTTGCGTAAAACCTACAGTTACGTGATAAGTTGAAATTATTCAATTTACACTGTTTCATTATTTTTTCCAGTATCATAAAACATATTTCTTTTTCATTTGCAAAAATGCATAGGTATTCGTGGTGGAAATGTCATAAAACAAAATTATAAAGTTTTACTGCAATTATTCAACCTTTTCATTTTCTAAGTATTGTTAAAAAAAATATAAACTGTAGTATCTCTCATTTTACGTTTGCCAAAAGTTTGTTTAAATTTATGAAAAACCTGTTGTAACGATTGTCGATAAAGCTTTCGTACGTCACTTGTGCAAGTTGCTCGTTAGGCTTTTACGATAAAACCTCGAAAAGTTCACTTTTGACCGGATGAAAGACGCCGTGTCGTCATAAAATCTTTAACAGATGCATAAAATTTTTCTTCGCACGAGACGTAAAGTGCTCGGTTGACTCCTCAACTATATACGTATTGTGTGTCTGTGTGTGTGTGTTTTTTTTTCAAACACTTTTTCTCACAAGCAAAGGTATATATATTTTCGCCTTACGAAATTGATCCATTCGTTTATTCTCATCGCATTACCGGCTTTATCACAATATATCTTTGAATAAAAGAGTTATTGGATTACCAGTCGAACGGTAATACCTTCCAATACGAATAGATATTTAAATTGGATTGTATTATGCAAGAAAACTCTTGGAAAAATTACGTGATCCTTCGCGTTTCCAAAACCTGGCTATTTTCTTCAACAAAATATAAGATATTATCTTACTGCGATTATTAGTGAAATGTACACTTTCTTAATTAAAGATAAACGTGGTCGTTTTCCAGTTTTAAAGCACGTTCTCGTATATTTAACCTAGTGGTACGTTAACAATTCAACCTTGATTTTCATTCAAAAATTTGTTGCATATTTATTAAATTCGCCGAAGTACAAAAATTGTGTAATACATGCGCATTATACACCCTCGGAACAACAACATTTTGGTAGACATTTTATCGACGTGCATTGTATACGATATTAAAAATTCTGTCATTTTGTAAACGTAAATTTAATGTTGTTTTTTAAATATAAAGCACCTACTTTATTATTGTGTCAAAATTAAAAGATACATGAACTTTGTTCTTTATTTATATTTACAAAATATAAATAATAATTGCGTGAATTTTCTGTGATTCTTGTGTGCGCAACTGGATTAATTCTATGTAAATGTAACGCAATGGACTCTGATAGAGTTTATCACACGCGTAATAACCTCGTTGCCATAATAGAAAATTAAATTTAATTTATAAACATAACTAAAACATAAGCTACGCCGAGATTTAATAAACAAGATAACAATTTTCCTAATTAATTTTCCAATTGTTTTAATAGATATAATTTGCATATACGATTAAATTAAGTAACTTTCTACCAAAACGCATAGGTAGAAATTAACAGAGAAAGAAAAAAAATTTTCATAGCCATGTAGCAAATGTATTATTTCTCTCACTCTTTCTTTCTCTTTTTTACTAATCTCATAAAAGTAACATTTCCATTGTTTACAGTAAATAGCTTCTGGATTGAAAATATTTTCAATTTTCCGAGTTGGCAACGAAGCGGAATCTTCATATCCCGCAAACTGTTTAACCATTTACAAAATAATAAGGAAAATAAAAGACGCTCGAGCTTAAGAGTAGCGAGAGAGGTGGCAGGGTACAAACGCGTGAGACGTATTCCCCAAGAGGGAAAGGTAAAAGAGTAGAAGGAGAATGAGACAGAGACGTCGAGGGAAAGTAGGTCAGGAGCTCGGAGGGCGCTAACAAGAAAAGCTCGATCGAGGGGTGGGGGTGGCGGCGGCGGGTATACGGCGACGGCAAAAGTTAGGTGATGCACCGGCGGTCGAGACACGACAATGCGGCGCGTGCGTGTGCTGCTCCTACCAAACAATGCTAATAAGGTCGATTGTTAAGCGCGAACGGGTGCTACCAGACCTAAATGCCGAAATTACGAGAAAGGGCGTAATGCGCGCTTTTCAATCTCGGGCGGAAGTTCTTTTATTTCGTTCTCATTTTCCTAAAGATGATCATCCCGAATTCTCTCTTCTTTGAGAGTGCGTGCTATTTTCGGTACACTACTGATGTACGCGCATTGTTTCAAACGCGTCCTGCTGCCTACCTCGCGCGCGACTCGAGTCGTTGGAAACTAAAATTGACAAAGGGGACAAAGATCAATCTTTTACTCTTTAGTCCTGATGACCCGAGTGAAAGTAAAATAGACGTTCCCTCTATAGACGTCTTCTTTGAATTTACGAGTCGCATTTATACGTAGGTTGAATTACACTATGATTATTTAATATAGTACTTGTCTCGACTGCTCTAAAAAATTGCAATTTTTAATAAAAAAAAAGGGAGCAAGGGGGAGAGAAATTTCTATATAAAGCTATTACGACATAGTGGAGTTGACGAATGAATGGTTTTTCTTTTCTTTTCCTGATTTTTCATTCTAATCTTCGCGCTTTTGTAATTTACGTTTTAATTTTCGCTCACGGGTAACAATGAAATTTATCATCTCGATATTAGAGCGGATATACGTATACATAGACTTCAGGCTTCCTTGAAAATTGCCGTATTATTATTCTAAGGTAAATTATTATACAAAATTTAAGCAAAGAGAAATGCTCGTACCTACTTAGATTACCATTTTCATCGAGCCGAAAAGCAATTTCGAGTTTAAGTGGATAATTACATTTTAATAAAGCATCGAGCAAAAAAAAAATAAATATAGTTGAAAGTCAATTATTTACTCTTTTCATATTCGACACCATTGACAAAACACAAATTTGCATAAATAAACTCGTACACTTTTCGTCGCTCGAATAATAAAAAAAAATATATTACAGTTAAAATTAATTCATTCGTCACTCTCGACTACCCGATTATCAGAAAAAATGAGGAGAAAATCATTTTGATTGAAATCCGGAAGAGGTAGGAAGTAAAAAATAGAAAGAAAGAAAGAAACGGAGAATAAAATTGTCAGAATTTATTTACGCAGCCCCAGAGAGGTAAAATATTTTGCTTACATTTCCATATAGAGCTTTGCTTTCTCAACGATTTCTATCTTTTTTCCACCACGTATACCGGCATACGCTATATCTTCCTTTCCCCTTGTCGATTCGTACGCAGGTAGACGCAAATTTATAGAACGACCGAGTTGTCAGGAAATCTACGGGATTATTTTCTCGGGTTGGGAAATTTGTCAGTTGGTCCGAGGTTCACCTACATTTATATATACATATATATACCAATGATGAAATTTATTTTTGTAATTTAAACCGTAAATTTGTATTCAATGTCGTTACGAGCGCCCGTTTTATATAGAGCGTGATAAGTTATTCAGTGGTAATAGATTCAATCTTTGAATCGAAATGTATATGCGTTTAATTAAATTAAATTACGAATGGGTAACAAGAGGTTATCAAAATAGTGAACGGTAGTTTCAGGTTCATTCATAATATACTCTCGGAAAGGGGGTTTGTGATTATAAACTCGGGGTAATGGTGTTTCGTTATTCTCTTTGCATCGTTCGAGTGGCCCACCAAGTTCCGTCGTTCGTAGCCGCGATGGTCATTTTCAAAGGTACCGTCGTAAAGATCCGTACGACTGGCAGTTAAACCGTCATTGCAATAACTGTACAATGTTTCGTGTAAAACGAAAATGCTCGGCAAACGTTTTACGTGTCATCCAAAAATTTTAACGGTACTTACACGCTCTCGCTAAAAGAAAATTACTTTTTTTTCTTTTCTGTTCAACTTAACGATTCCTTGTGCAATTAAAAATGGTATACGTCGAATAAATTATCTTTGAATGTAATTAAATATGTGCATGTAAAAAATGGCTCTATATAGCAACATTTCTTGTAAAAATATTTATACTGAGAAAAATAATATATTAAAACTTACTATGTATTGCAGTAACGCAGGGATGTACTTCGATTATCGTCACTTTTAATATATCTGTACTTTTTTTACACTTTTTCTGGCCTAGTAATTTTTATCACAATTTATAATAAAAATTACTTTTACTAGTCAATTTTTAATGAATAAAAAATTAATATGCTAATAAAATTGCGATAATTGAAGTATGCCTCCACATTACTAAATTTTTCAATAGAATATTTGTTTCACTTTAATTAAATTTGATTAAATTAGACTATGAAATTATTCGCTCGTACATTGTATTTTCCAAATTCAATAAGATTAGCGCATTTTATTAAAATTCCATTGAAATTTCTATAAATTTGACGAAAGAGAATTAGATTTAATTAGCTTATTGCAGCTACTGCTTGTAGCTAATAATACTATATGAAAATTGACGATAACCGATTTCCTGTGTAAAGTAGATTTTATGGTTATTATAACCCCACGGAGGCATTCGGGTGTATTACTCGGTCGAATGATGTATACATGTATACACTTCTCGCGGAAAATTCAAATATTGCGTTTGACAAATATGCCAGGACAATGCTGTTCTAGCGCGTCAAAAGCAATGGCAAACTTTTGGTATCTCGTCTCTCTGGTGAATGGGTAAAATGTCCAGGTGTACAATAACTCGCTTCTCTCTCTTTCTCATTCTCACCGGAAATAACAGCACCGACCCTATATTTCGCCTTATTATCGATTCCAATATTATTGAATAGCTTTTTGTTTTCCACGACGACGACGACGACGACGACGACAACAACAACAACAACAACGTTCTTTTTTGTCAGTGAATTTGTTACACTGGAATAGGAATGAAATGAATTGCTAAAAAAAGAGGAGTTCAGTAACGTTCACGAATGATAAAGTTGGAAAAAAGTTTTTTGACGGTATAACCTTATCGGTACATATAAGCTTGTGAATTTTTCCAAGGCCCTTGGAGGTTTACGTTCAAAGTGTCCGAAAGAAAACCGCGGAAGAATGGTATAATATTTCAAAGTGTTCCAGAAAGGTGTATCGCAAATCGGACGTGTGCCCAACCCTTTTCCTCTATATGTATATATGTGTGTATATATGTGTGTGTGTGTATATATATATATTGGTTTTTGTCCTCTATTTCGCATACCCCTGGACTATTATGCGATGTATCGCAGAGAAAAGTGACGCGCATCCTCTATTTGTTTTCCTTTTAAATCTCGAACTCTCCTTTTTCTCCGATTTTCAATATAAACCTGAACGTTTTATTAACGCCGTTCACTATTTCCGATCCATTCTTGTATCGCATTCCAAATAACATATAATCGAATGGAAAATAAAATCAAAATAATTATGACATTGTTGAAAATGTTGATTGAAAAATTAAAAATATAACTCAAGTCATCGTTTTTAATTGTATGCAGAAAAATATATGCATACGTATTTTTACATTTATATTTTACACACAGAGCTTTCTTACTTTTTAAACGAGTACACTTTTTCATCTCTATTATATATACGAATAAAATGGGCATCCTCGATATCAAACCAATATATTATTATTTTTCATTCACGGTGAATACTGAAGGATCGATAAAGTACTTGGAATAAGTTCTATTGTTCCGTTGAATATCAGCCACGTAAATTCAAGAACGTATATTCGATTTAATACAAAGTTATATTATTCGCATTGATAGCGTATTAACATACTAAAATTATTTCAAATAGCAGTTAAATATTATATAATTTATTCGTTTATAATTAGTTTCCTGACGCACGCTCGTACTTTATTACGGAAGACCCACTTTACGAATAAAATCACACATTTTCTCTAATTAAAACTATTTTGTGAAATTTATGTTAGAAGACGCGTCAATCGCAATGAGTATTTCGATACGCATAATAAAACGCGAAAGTAAAGTTTGAAAAGACCGCCAATGAAAGCGGCCCTACTTATCACGCTCGATGCGTCTCGTAAAATCTGAATGCAAAAAGGAAACAGGTACAACGTCACCAGCTGTAACGACGGGCAAACCCTTCGTCTCTTCTAAAAGGATCATTTTGTTCGGTTGCTCGAACTTCCGCGGGCAATTATTTTCTCGCGCGACCTCGATGTCAAATACAGCCTTCCGTAGACGATTTGTCGCGACCTTTTTCTACTCGCTTTTTCTTTTTTCGACTCTATACCGAATTTTTCGCGTTGGAGTTTGTAGATAATTTAATCAATCAAATTTGTTTAATTTTAATTTAATTCTTTATTGTACTTAGTTACTATATTATTAACGTAATCGTAAATCTATAATTGGTGATATCAGCGAATTAATCACTTCTCTCTTATCGGTCAATCGATCTATCAACGTTCGTATATCAATAATGGGTCGATCGTACTAAGAAGCCAATAATGTAAACAACAACCAATCTTTAATCGTTTTTGAAGTATAATTTTTTTAATTAATAAATTAGTTTATAAAGCTTCATATTTGAAATATTGTTAGTCTTGAAAAATGTAATGTGCGTTAGCATTTGAATAATTTTAATATTACTCTTCCCTAAAATTTAAATAATTGTACAGATCCATATATTTAAAAAAATCAACTTACAGAAAAAACTGCATTGTGTCATAGTAAAAATGTGTTTAGCGATATGGAGATGAATCGGTGGCTTTGAAGAACGTTTTCTGCATATCTATACCCTTTTTTAACGTATATGCAAAGAAAATTGTAATAGCGCTTCCGTAGAATTTTTTTCCCTGTCTTTTCTCCGTCTTTCCATCTACATAAATGCAATCCTTTGTACGTCTGGCTACAGCGATAGCGCAATACATTAAAAAAAGAAAATGAAAAGGAAAAAAAAAGAGACGGGAGTATATAGTATGGTGAGAAATTTTAATAGAAACCGACGATAGCAGCTTTTCTCTCTCTTTTGATAAATGATTCGTTAACAGTGGAACATCTTCTGTATTAACCTTTCGTAATAAGATTATTTTTTATTAAAAATTTCTTATTAGAAAAAATGATAAGTCTCAACAATGAAAACAAAGTATGTGGAAGATTACAAGAAAAACTCAGTCATCCATTTTCATTAGATGTCTATATTATTTACATCAGGAAAGTTATGAACGATTTAATTAGCGTGACAATTGATTGTATCTATAAATATAAAAGAGATTTGTCTTTGGTTTACGATTTTTGCTTAATAATTGGTATTAATGGTTTGACCAATTAATTAATCGAATGCGATTTATCTCGTATCAAAGAGAGTGTATATATCGCAACGTCAACGACCGCAAATTCTGCACGCTTAAATGAGTGGAGTTAAATTTAACCCTAACAATGTTAAAACCCACTCTAAGCACGTCGTAAATACAAAAAATCTAATCAATGTTTTTGCACTCTATTAGACTTAATATTTGTACACTATCTTTGGAGTCAAATTTAATTTTAATTAATACAATTTAACATCATACAGAGTTTACCAACTTAGCGTTTATTTTGATTACATAAAAAAGTTTTTTACTTAATCATCTCATATGTAATGTAATTATTATTTTTATTTTTAATTTATTAATTTTAGTATTCTTAATTGTAGTATTAAACATCTCTACCACCATAGTGGAAATTCTGGTGCAAATGAGGTATAAGTGTAACGTTTGTAGACGATAAAATGTCGAGTTAATTTCATACAATATTCCAACTTGTGTTAAAACATTTACTCTATTAGAGTTAAATTAAACTATATGAATTATTAACTCTTTATTTAGAGTTGAATTTAAATTCACCAGTTTAACCGCGTGGGCAATATCGTTCAAAAGAAAATGTAGAATGTCGTTAAATCGAACAATTCGTATACAATGGTTCATTGAGTTTTTTTCGATAATTTTCTCTCGAATTTGACCGACGTTGAAAAAATTAATCGACGGCTGTAAAATTGAGTTTTAACTTCGTCAGGGCGAGGTTAATACCGTTTACGGGCCCCGCGGATTACAAAAATTTCACGTTCTAGTTGTAGCGACACCAAGGGAACTTTGTTGTTCTCGCGGGGTTCCAAATAGCGCCAGAGCTAAATACGTTCGTTCTATTGGTCGATTCACTTGGAAAGCTGAAAAATCGCTTTGTTCGCAGCTTCTTTCTTTCTTTACCGCTGTGGGCGCAAATGCCCGGAAAATAGCGAAACTCTGAAAAAAGGAGAGTGCCACTACCGAACAATTTTATCTAAATGTCTCTTGGGAAGTCCTTGAGAGATCGCCTCGTCTTTCAATGCTGTTGCGAAAGTCAAGTTTAAAAATCTTATACCCGGCGTCTCTTTTTTTTGTTATACCGAAAATTGAAAATTTATCACAAGTGTCGATACGAATTTTATTTATATATATAACACAATAAACAGGTATTTATATCCGTTTACACGAGTTAATAAATAATTACATTTTATTTTTTGGTTTGCATATATAAATCGTTGATTAATCATTTTAAACTTTTCAAGTGGTATATTTTTTTTCCATTACGTATTTCATGCATATTATTGTCTCTTGTGGGTTTGTGGTGATAATCTCGTACGTGGATTACACGTATGTAAAGCTCTTGGTACGTGAGTGCAGTTCAAAATGATTGACCAGCGTAGAAGCGTTTTATTAATTTTACTGCGTGTGTGATACAATCTTTTTCAACCAAATGTTTCGCAAAATTTTTAATCGAATTTCAAAATAAAAATAATAATGTTTTTTCCGTGTATCATTCCGCATTAAAACGTATCTCTCATTTTGATACACATATATAATAAAATGAAATAAATCGATTATCGCAACAACAAAAAAATGCGTATTTTAACTTGCTCGTGCGAGGTTGTTGGTCTTGGTAGCAAACTCGGTTACCCCCTTTTTTGTTGAATTAATTTAAACCATTACAGGAATTACACTGCTGCCACACGAAAGAGAGAAAAAAATAAATCGAGTTACAAAAGAACTACACGTACATAGAATTGCAAAATGAAACAAGTCTTTGTACGATTTTTCGAATGCAACTGTCGTGGCTGATATTAATTTACGTTTAAACCAATTTAAAATTCAAAGCTTCCGATTATAACTAAATGCAATCTTAGTAGTGCAATTTAGCTCGGTGACTCGACCTATTGTTTCAAAAACGTATAGAGTCAAATAAAGATTAAGTCTCGGTTTCGTTGGATGGAAAAAAAATTTTTTGTACCGCGATATTACCATAAAATGTTACTTAATTGCACGACATCGAGTCTCTCTCTTGGGTTTATATTTTGCATACATTCAAATGAACTTTGCCCGCATAAAATTTTATATATGTATATCTTGACTCGTGACTTTTGTTACAAATTTTACGTTCAACGAAAAAATTTACTTCTATTCCCAGCAATTATTTAAGTAAAATTAACAAATTGCATGATATTAGTCATGTCGATATATACACTCAAGAATAATTTAATTATGTAATTAACGTTAAACAGACATATTATGTATAAAAGTTGACTTTAAATTTTTAATATTGCACTATGAAATATTACTGCATTGCACTTTATGAAAATAAATCGTTATAATAATGATAAATTTAATTATACACTAACGCTAATCGTTTATTATAAATTCTATAAATTAATGGATAATTTTATAAATTATTGATAACCAGAAAATCTACATCGAGGTATAAAATAATGTAGCAGTCTAAAGTAATAACGAGAATTACTCTCTAAATTTGTTCGAGTGAAAATTTATTTACCCCTTAAAAGATAAATCTTAGTCAAAGTCAGAATTTCATTATAATAAAATTAAATATCAAACTCAAAAAGTGTAGTTATGACCATAAACGTAACTTAGATTTTCTTTTTGTAGTGAATAATTCCAGAATTCTAGTGAAATTTTCACTCCGCAAAATGTAGTAACTCAGTTTTGACGGAAGGTTCGAGTGACTCGTTCACTCTAACGAATTTAGGGAGTATATAGTTATAAAAATCGTAATACCATAGAGAAAAAGTGATGAGTAGTGTAGGTGTGACAAGCTTAGGAGCGACTGTCTACGGTTCGGCGAGCGCGAATAATCCAATCGGTGCTACGAGGTTGCGCTCGGCCGAAGCGATGATTCAGTGAGAGAGACTTGCCGTGCGGTTTCCCATTGCTAGGACAGATTAGAGTGAGGACCGCGAGGTAAAGTCAAAGTCGACGACGCCCTCTCGATTCGATCCAATCGCTCCAATAATTTCGGCCATCACCTTCGTTAACCGCTCCGATTGACGTATCTCGGTAGCAGCGAGCTTTGTTTTATATCTACCTGGATAAGTCCTTTGACTTCGTTTTTAATCTATCTCGATCATTTCGATACAAAAAAAAATATTACGTTCCGAATCATTTTCTTTGATGCGGAGGGTCGGATTGAAAATATTTGTATTTACCCGTTCGATCCGTATACAAAAACGAAAATATTTTCGGAAAATTATAAATAAAATTTATTTAATGCATAACGTATTTCAATTTTGTTTGTAAACAATGTGCATTACCAATATAAAATTTTTATGACGCACACATCCGCAACCTCCTGCGATATGAATAAATTTCAAAAGCGAAACTCGATCGCAACGAAAAAAACATACACACACACGTTACGTATAAATATAACGCGAAATGCGCGCAAAAAGCAACGACGTACACCATTCATCATCGATGCCGTACAACAGCTCGAATGTGTGTGTATATACTTTCCGATCAGTTTTTTTGAAGCAAGCTTATCAACGAAAACGTCACGAGTTGCTACTCGCAACAGTGCTGCAAAGTTTTTGCATATATATTCGATGCTGCCTCAGCGACACGCCAAACAACAAGCCGCGAAATTCACAGACGCGGTTCAGTTGATCACTTAGGCCTGTTCCAATTATCTTGTCTAGGATGAATAATGTTAGACACACCGACGTCGAGCTCGATATTCCAGTTTCACACGATGATGCGCTCCCTACTTCGAATTGCGAGAAGAAAAAAAAATTGGTTGCCTTCCGATTTTATACACAGTTTATTGCTAGACTGACGGATTTAGTGCCGTTTCCTCACTTCGGTCGTAGTGTAGCGAACTTAAGGATGAACCGTCTGCCTCCCGTAAAATCGAACGAAATCTAGAATATTATATGTATATGTATATATACATCGATGGATGTACGACAGCGAAGATTACTTTCGTATTTTATGTAGAAATCGGCCAGCTATATACTACATCTTTAGGGTTTAACTCGAATCGCGAGTTCTTTCAAAGTTTTTGAGTACTTTTCAAGTGTGAAATTTACTTGCGATAACGTCCAGGTTTCTCGTCCACGTTTTATTTTATTACATGGAAGTAAGATAAATGTACTGAATATTTATAAAATTTTCGTAACGTATATAAATATACTAAATAAAATTTTAATAAAATTTTTACTACATATGACCCATAATAAATTTCATTATATAATCATATGATTTATTATAAATGAGATGAACTTTAAAGTAATACGAAATTTAGCATTCCGACAAACTTTAAGAATCGTAGAGCCTGTTCATTCATTTTTCGTTTTCCCGGTTCAAAGAATAAAACGTTCGGTTAACTCTTGGCATAATTTTTCCATTATTCTTCTCTCGCAATTCGCGATGCGAAAAAGAAAATAAAATAAAATTCTTCAAACCTGTTGTACATTAATTTGTTTGAATGTAAAAAAAAGGAATCTGTATACGTTTCCGTGATCGCTCGCGTTAAAAACAAATTTTCCCGAAAAACCGTGGTATATACGTATAATCCAAAATGCAAGAGGAGGTTATACTTTACAGTTGGCTTACCTTTCAATATCGGATATTCCGAAATCGCGCATTAAATATTTCAATTTGGAAAATTGTATTTAAAATCGTACCCGGTACTCGTTTAATATTCCGAAAATGAAAAGTGTCGTAGAGCATGAGTAATCGCTGAAGAAGAAGAAGAAAGAAAGAAAGAAAAAGAAAGAGATTCGTATCCGTAAAAAATCAATGGAAGGGTATAATACGTAATAGAGCAAGTCAAACGAGGTAAATGCGAGGGAAAAGAATCCGGTTGGGAAATAAGGGACTCTTCTTCTCTTGTGCCACTTGTGCGAAACACGTTACGAGTAAGGGGAACGGGATGACACGATCTCATCGAGATTGAAACTTTTCGGCCATCATGGCTATACGAATCGTTTCACCTCTTGTACTTTTAGGATATAACTATTGGATAGTTGCGTGAAAGACTCAATATTGTTCTTTTATACATATCTACTTCCATATAAAATTTAGTACATTTATATTAATTCCTTTTTATTCATATAAACTTAATACACTACTTTAATTAAAATGTGATTAAGATTGCATCTTTCTTTCTATTCATTCTTTTGAATGGCGAAATAGTAAATCCGTGTTTCAGTTCACAGTAGTATATATGGAGGATACAGCAGCGTACGTAGAAAATGTTTGCTAGTCGACATCGATTTATCGAAGCTTGAATTTCTCATTTTTCTGCCAGAGTTGTAACATGAACTTTTGACGTTCGCTTCCAGCTAATTACATACCGAATAAAAGCGAGAATGTGCTGCATTTATGGTGATAATAATAGTTTTGAGATTGTGTTGAATGAATATATATATATTGAAGTATAATTAAATCCGGCATTTATGCATACATAAGGAAAATTTTGGTGTGTGTAGTAAAATCTCTATAGAAATGATGTAAACATGACTCTAACAAGGATAGATCTCTTCTTCTTTTAATTAAAAGTTACGAGGATAGAGTTGCAAGAAATTTAAAACTTTAATTCTTTCTTTCAAAGTAATATTAAAATTTATGCATAAATCTCGAGTAGAATTGAATAATAATGAAAAGTTTTTCATTACCACAATTGCGATTTTGAATATTTCATTTATTTTTATATACGTATATACAAATTTCAACTACCTGACCGTATGACCTAATAATTTTAAAAATAGAATAATCTTTATTTTTGTATAATTGTGGAACAAAGTTTAATATTTAAAAAAATTTTGAACCTATATAGTTTCAACGCAATCTATCTCTCTTGTAAAGTTTTAAAAAAACTAAATCTTGACAATCTGTAGTATCATTTTTCAAAAGCAAACGTTTACCTTTACCAGAACAAGAGTACGTCTCGAGGATCCTAACCGAAAAAGTAGTCCCAGAAAAATGCATCAACAAGTACAAACTTGGTGGTTTGACCGAGGACAGGTCAGAACGGTATATCCCTCGAGTATCCCTGACAAATACCAGGTCGCACGTGGCTTTTTACTCTCAAACCTTTCTCTGGTTGGTTAGAACTGTCCTCTTGTGTCCCACCCTTTCTGTTGGCAGTCAAGCAATAAAACATAAACATTGTTTTCGTTCCTAATCTCTTTATCAGCACGTGGCTGGCCAAACGCCAATCCGCTTTTCCTCTAAGCGCCGCCCTCCGTTGGACCATAGATATCTTTTTCTATCGTGCGTCTGCGCGATTTCGAATCGCATGAGAGTCATACACCTTTGTGGCTTGAAAGTTTCTCACTCCATTTTTTTTGTTGCCTTTTACCTAACACGCGATAGATGTTTTTTCTCGTGAAAGTCAATAAAGTTTTATTTGCCGCGAGGAAATATTATACGTTGAGGAAGAAAAAGTAGTATTATTTTTTCAATAAAATATATTTTGCATTTAATTGATATAGGTAAACGCTTTGTAGGTTTAAATTTAATTTATACATAAATATTTGTTCAATTCGATTAAATATTATTTCTTCGAATATATTCCAATGTTTTTTTTTCTGCGCGATTATATTAACTGAATTCAAAAATTAGTTATTCGCTCTTTTATGGAATGGAATTTATATAAAAATAAAAGAAACTAACAAAATATTGTTGGAAACGAATATAATTTTATAATATTTGCAGTTAACAAGCCTTTATTAGCATTTAAATTTTAAATTGTAATTTCAATATTAATATGGAAGATAATTTAAAATTGTATTATTTTAATAAATGCTGATGATTATTTTGAAACAAAAAAATATTAATCTGAAGAATAAACATATTTGTTTTTGTTTTTTTTATTGTAAAAGAACTTTTCATTAATAAAATGGACAAAAGGTGAAAATTCCATTTTCTATCGAAATAATAGATTTCGATCGCTGTTATTTACTTGTCATTTTGACTAGACTTATTCAAAGGTATACTGATGTTTAAGCTACGATTAATTTCAACCGAAACGATCTTCTTTTACCGCATCTTATTTCTTAATGAGAAAACCAACGGAATCGAAGAAAATCCGAGATTGAGGGAAAAAGGGAGTAAGGTTTGGTACATTCCGTAATTTGAATGCTCGAAAACGGGAAGTAAAGTAGAACATCCGAAAAGTAAAGCCGCTATAAACAACGCCCGCAGAATCGAGATTGAGAAAAAGTAGGGTATATCAAATTTGCAAATAGTGACAGCAACGGAAATACTAGGTACCGTCTTTCTTTTCATATAATAATTCCTTTCACGATGGAAAAAAATAAAGGAAGAGCAAGGAATACGAGCTGCGAAAATTCAATTTCCCTAGAGGGAGGTTCAATTTGCGATTCGAAGGAAAATGGAGTCAGCAACGGTACAGGGTATAGTGTATTTTTCGAGACGCGAACTCTTCCATTGAGAAGGTTCGGAAGCCACGTGGTTGGCTACTAGCCAACCGTGAACGCGCCGGAGTTATGTTTATCGCTATTCGCGCTTGTGTAGCTTTCTCAGTGAAAATATGCAGAGCAAGCTCGCGCGAGCCGTTCGGGAGAAGAAAAATTGCGGATAATTGCGTGTCATTTGTTTACTTTCTTTAGACACGTGGTATATATGTATATACGTATATATATATACGTTGCGTTGAGGATTCGACGCGTTGACGGATGGACTCGAATTCGACGTTGCTACGAAAATATTTTGAATTCTCCGACTGAATTTAGCGCGCAGCTTAATTTATTACTTGAAATATGCAGTTTGTATACATTTATGACAGAAGGTCAAATTTGATCCTGGGTGGATCGAGGTGAAGAATTTTATTAGTTGACTTTAATTTACCTATTTATATATGTGCATTCTCACAACAAGAAATGCGTTGCCGATGAAGACGTATAAGGCCATTCATAACACGAAAGCTCTTAATTTTTTAAACGTAATCTTTTGTTCACTTTACAGTATGCTTAGCATTTCGTGCCGATTTACCGGATTCCATTATAATAATGTACAATTCGTTGCGCGTTTCGACGGTGCATATACATTACCGGTTCATTTACATTTATACTATTCGATAAAGCAACGAGTCAGAAGTCGGGATTATGTAAATGGAATATCTCTTTAAGCGCGATTTAATCAGAAGTATGTCATTAGTTTTTTCGCTACTGAATTTTATGAGGAAAAAAAATGTACACAATGGACAATCAACACTGAAATATTGATTTACGTGTATGGTATACTATACTCGGAATATTGCACAATCCATGTAAATACACACATTGTAAGAACTACAATTAGGGAAACGAACAAAACTGATTGACAAATTGAGAAACTTGTGTTTACCCATTTCGATGCTATTGTAACAATTGTACGGTGGAAACAAAAACACCAAATCGATATTTCACGAAAAAAAAAAACTATTGTTTCACAATATACTCTTTTTTTTAACACCGGTTAAAATTTGATTTTCATTATTGTGTGGTAAAGATAAATTGTACATATATCTTTGATAAACTTAAAATTATATAATTTTTAATTTTAAAAATGGGATAATGAATTAATAAAAGAGTAAAGATAAAAACGAATAAATTTATAAGCTACGTTAGCACGTACAAAGTTAAATACAGTTTCTTGTTTCGAAGCAGAGCAAAAATATACAACAACGATCAAAGTTTAGTGTATATAATTATCTAGTAATTTTTGCCCAAGATAATCCGAGAGGTAGCGGAAAACTTTAACGTACTTTGAGCCTTTGACATTCCACAACGCGCGAATTTGGATCAATGCCCGTATGCGCTTAGTCTCTTCTCTCTGTCTCTCTCGCACTTTCATTTAGACTGTAGTCTGGTACGCTGTTGCTGCTGCTGCTTCTTCTTCTTGCCCGACGATATAAATTTAATTAAAATATTTTTGCTAAGCGTTCGGGATTAGCCATGCAAATGGTGCCCACCTTATCGCGCGCGCCCTCTCACACTCTTGGATTTATGAATAAATTATTATAGTTGTTGTAGCCGACAAATTTTAATAAAGACACTCGGCGGTCGTTGTTCCTACGTAAATCGGTTCGAACTATTTAGAGAAAAAATAACATTCGACTTACTTTTTTTCTTGTTTCCTCTCGTTCGTCAATTTGGTAAGGTTTCTATTAAACGAAAATACGGAACGCGTTACAGTTTCTCAACCGAACGCTACTATTTTACTTTTTTTCTCGTCTATTTCGCTCGAGCGACATTGGCGCATCCTCGTTAATAATTCTTCCCCTTGTGGAAAATCGAACATTTCTGTCTAGCAAGCGATAACGACTTATAATTCCGACAGTTATTCAATATTTCATTCTCACGAAATGGGACGATAAATAAAAAAGGAAATATTGTTTAATAAATCAGCGGATGTAACGATGATTAATCTTTATTTTATGAACTTAAATCATCCAATTTTTATATTTATTTTTTTTCTCCTCCAGCTTTGCACGTGCATAGCAATTGATTTTTTTGATCGAGCACTGTTGGCGATCGTACCAATTTATTCAGACATCCGAATATTTTGTTCAATTTTGATTTACCAAAAAAAAATATAAAAAGGTCTCATTTTTTTCCTGATCCATAAAACTCGTCTTAAAGTTATCTCGCTCAAAAGAAGCTTGAATACCCTTGTAACGATCGTTGTAACATAGATCGACCGATCGGTATCTAGAGACAAGTCAGAAATTGCTCTCGATCGTCCGAGGGGTCGAAAAAATTGAGTTTAAAATAAATTCGCCAGCAGACGTAACGGGCACGGCTCGGCGCTTTGGCAGCTGGAGCCTGTCTTATGGCTTTTGAAAAGTGGGCCGGGAAACTCGATACAAGGAGGAACGTTGCTTCCGACTTTAAACTCTAGTTATCCGAGCGATTGTCTTACGGCTCGTCTCGATGGGCTCGGATTTTTTCTTTTTTCAAACGAATGCGCCGACTTTATGAAAACGTCACCCGGTCACTTCATACACTACATTTCTCGAAGATTAATGCAATAAAAACAATGCGGTTAACGAATCTTCGAAAATAGAGGGGCTCGAATTCAGCATATATAAATATAAATTTTGTCATTTCGTTGGAACTTCAATTCTATTATCTTGATACGTAATACGTAAATAAAAGTTTTTAATATATAATTGAAGTACATTATTTAAATAATTTATCGATTTGTTCCCTTTCAATTCCCTCGAGTGATAAATCGATTAAAGGTCATAAATTACGTAAATAGGTAAGATCTTTCGATGATTAATGAAAATTTCTTACCATTAATGTACGTTACGTAAAACCTTCGTAATAGGATTATCGAATTAGAATTTTCTTGTATAAATGAATATGCGTATTAATATTTAATGATAAAAAAATGCGAACTGTCCTTTACATATCAGAAATAATTGAAGAATCGAGAATATTAAAACTATTTATCGAATCGATAGATCGATTCTTAAATGCACGTACATTGTAAATTAGTTAAATCTGATAATTTTTTTCTGCGGTTTCGTAGTCGATAAAGTTGGACAATTAATTTGTTAAGGTCACTCAAAATAAGACCGTAGGTTTTTCATCGTATAAAGAGCTATACGCGAGTTAACAAGCTTGTGCTTTAATTGAATAAGTTTTGCTTTCTCAAAGAGAAAGCTTTGTGCCCGTAACAATTGATGTTGTTCAGTTTTGTATGATGCAACGTCTCGTAACTTTGAGTAACTATTTCTTTCGCATACGTAATTGAATTTTCCATGAAATACCAATGATCATTGCATCGATACGTAGTGTGTTTTAGTTTTATTCTCGTCAAATCGAGTTAATGCCCCTCGACTCCAAACAGGAATTCAATCAAAAATTTTATCACCTAAGAAATAAGCTACCTGCAAAATTCCACGGTAGCTGCGTTGCAGCGTACGACAGGATTCTATGTGTTCTTACGATTTTGCTTTTTTTTTCTTTACTTTGTTTCTAAATGGTCGTTTTAGAGTTATAAAAGTCTTCATAAAATGTAATAACCGTAAAACTTGTCTGAGCTTTTGAATAGCGTTGTATAAATTAAATCATAAATTATAGGTTTTTTTCCTTGTAGGTAGCTCCAAAGAAGTATTGTGTGTATTTTTTTTTTCAATTCAAATTAAATAGCCGATGCAACGGTTATTTAGTTACGTATTAAATGCAACTTGCAGGAAAAAATTAAAAATTGATGAATGTGCTTTTTTATTATAGTTTAAAATGAGTATAGGTGTTCTTTTTATCATAAACGTTAACTATTCGTGTACCAAAGTAAAGAATATCCGGAACTTTGTTAACGATGAATAAAGTTTAAAGACTAAACGAAAACTCGGAAATTATTAAAAAGTAACTTGAACCTTATCGAAAGAAAATGAACAAAGCGTATATACTCAAAATAATTAAAAAGTGAAGGGATGCGTTAGAGTTAATGTTTCTTTCTCTTTTATTTTGAAAAACCATTTCTTTTGATCAAATCATAGGTATTCGGTAGTGATAGCGTTTTCGCAGCGAAATCAACCGCAAGTGCGCGGGGTAAATTGTTTGTTCTTCGGTAGGATAGGAAGATAATTGAAAAGCACGGAAAAGAGTGCTTGAAGTTAATTGAAAAGGAGGAAAAATAAATCGGTCGAGATAAGAAACAAAAAAGGACCGTAGCGAGCGGTTACAGCCTTGAACTCGTAATTCCAACATCTCGTGGGGAGGAGGAGGAGGGAAGAAAGAGAGGAGATTCTTAGGGTAGGAGGAGGAGGAGGAGGACGAGAAACGAAGTCGTCGTGCGCGCGCGACCAGGAATTATGGGTCATAAGCGAGGGAATCTCGTAAAGGGCTCGAGCTTTTAGTAGCCTGTCGTCGTCGTCGTAGTTGGCGGGTGGCCGTTGAGGCCTCGGGGTCTATGATTTTACCCGCCGCCGGCTCGTCTAAATATTTCAGCTCTGGTTGGCTTGTTAACGCGCCCCTTCTGGAAATATTTACCTTGCGTTAAAACTCATCGCTACGTATATACACACCAGAACTCACCCGAGTTGTTTTATATACTTATATGAACATACCGAAAAAAAAGGATATATTTTTTTAGTTTAATCTAATTAAATAACTAGCTCTATGGACATACCTTACTGGTTATTACACTATCAAAAAGTTTATTACTTTTTGGGTTACTTACTTCATTACCCACGTCTTACGCTTGCTTTAATGATCATTTTGTACAGCGTATTGTATTACTATTTAAAAAGGAAAATATTTAAATTCGTTTACGAAGCTATTCGCCGTATGGTACTAACAATATAATTAAAACGATTTATAAACGAGTGAATTTTTTTAATACTCGTATCAACATTTATAACCTAATTTTAAAATATATAATACAAGACATATATTCGTATCTTTATTATATTAATAAACTCTCTAAATTTGTTAGAGTGAAAAAGTTATTCGGAACGGAGTCATTACATTTTTTAACGAAATTTTCACTCGAAGTAAATAGTTAATGTTTCAGTAGAAAAATAATGTTGAGGTTTTTTGTTTGTGATTGTAATTTCACTCTTTAAGTTTGCTATTTAACTCGAAGAAAATTGAATAATCTGATACACACTTGTTTCTTAATTTTTGTCTCTAAGAAATCTAGAGAGGAGAGATAAATCCTTGTAATCTTTAGAGTTTATCGAAAAAAATGTGTAAAATCTATTAATATAGCAAACTAAAATTTTATCGTTTATTAAATTAAAACTAAATAATCGCCCGAAAGTAATTTACTTCGCAAAGCGAGGGAGAGAGTGAGATAGACAGAGCGTGAGGGAGGAGCGAGAACTGGCTGCATTCTTCTCGACTAGTCGATCGCTTTCGCGCCATAACCCACGTGTTATTAATCTCGTTAAGCCTGTATTCAGTGAAGGGACCTATACGAGGTGTGCGCTCGAACGCGATTCACGTACCCGAGTGTAGATCGATTTTCAATTTCACATACATAGAGAAGAAAGCATATCGCACCCGTTAAATGCCGATGGGCTTGCTTGCGCAATTTGAATAAATAATCGTAAGTTTCGGGTAAACGATCGAGTCAGTCGTTTATATATATGTGTGTATAATTTGATGGTTCCCCTCGTTATTTATTCATAATTTAATCGTACTTATAGAGTGTTTATATTGTACTATATATACGATGAATTTACTAGGGCCGAATGTATAGACTCGTTTTCGAGATCGTTGCACGTAAATGCCAGGTGACCCTAAGGTCTCTCGCGGGTGCACTATTCTCGTCGTCTACGCGCGCCCGAGCACGTGGACGTTTTATTAATAGTGCGCGCGAGAAGCAAAACCTCTCTTTCTCTTTCTCTTTCTCTCTATCCCCTCTTCGCGCTCTCGACCCCTTCGATCTCCCTCTCCTCCTTCTCTTCGTATTGCGCAATCAATCTTCGCGGATGAAATGCGCCAGACTCTCCGAATTCATTTTGACGCGGCTGCCGTTTGTTTTACCATTTCTTTTCTAATTATCATAAATTAGTGTCAGCAGCAGCACCACCAGCTCTGACACTCACGTTTTCGTATATGTAATCAACGCAATACTCGAGAGCCCATTGGTTTCAAACTTTCGTTGTGTACTCTGTACAAAATGCAAACTTTTGTTAATAAAATGATCGACGCGCGCAACGGCTACACTTAAAATCGACAATTCGAATGAACAATCCATCGTGATAAAAAAAGCACAACAAGTGGAATCGTAAAGGTTAATAAATCGATAAACCGATTCGAGTGTGTATACGCATATATTTATACAGATAATATGTGTATACAGAGGCCGGCGACGAAATATATTAAACGAGAGTTCAGTAGCGGTCGTTGATTAAACGTATAAAAGCGAGCACAACCGTTTAATAAGACGATGTAATTAGCAAGAACGTCGGTAATACATCGTTTTGTACACAGTCCCCCTCTTAGCCGAGGAAGAGAAACGTGAGCGGTTATTTAACAAACACGAAACTTATGATTCGTAATTACAGCATACGTGACTCGCGAACAATTCTCGTCCGTTTGAGCTTGGAAATTACTTGCACGGTCGGCTCTCCCTCTTTCTCTCTACCTCTTTTCCAGTAAACGAAGTGAAATTCCAGTACAAATAATTTCGCGGGCGATTTGTCAAATAAATAACTCAATCCTCCCTCCCTTCCCGCTCCCCCCTTCCCCGTAATTTCGAGGCAGCCGAGAAATTTCGCAAGACACGCTAAAACGTTTATCCCCGTGGCTGGCTTAATCACCTCCGCCTCCTCCCGTGTATACGCGAATTTATAGCACTAACGAACCCCCAAATCGCAACCCGAGCCACTAAAATCATTTTGGTTTTCCGTTGTTTCAGAATCACGAGTACAGCGGATATGGGGAAGAGCCACGACGCAAAAGGTGAGTAGTCTCAATCAAGAACACTGGATTCACGGAGCTAAATGCTTCCGTCTCCTACGTATACACTTGTTATTCTTTTTGCATAATTGCTCGGTCATTCGCTTTTATTACGGTATTAATGATCATTCTTTCACTTGCTATCTATCTTATCAATTATTGTATTCAACGTTACCGCAGTTTTTCGTATTTCAGATTACTTTAATTCACGTTTTCGGTATCTATTCCATTTTGTTAATAACTTAATAGAAACTAAATCATTTACGAAACGTTTCTATAGTCGGAATCTGACCATTTGACCTAAAAATGCTTTTAGTTAATATCAAAAATATCAATTTCCATTGTGTTACCGTGAAGAATTTACCTTTAAATTTAAATCGATAATTATTTTAAAAACTTTGTTTCGCAGTAGTCTAACTTTGAATTTTAAAACTCGAGTGTATATATAATTTTTCTCTTTTCCACGCAATAGTTTTGGTAGTAGTATATATTTATAAATACCGTTAACTATATATATTTAAACATTTTAACAAAATTCACCACTCAGTTTGGGTTGAAAACAAAAACAAAAAAGTCACCGAACTCGTTAGTACGTAACATGATAAAGCTCGTTTAACGCAATTGTACTTTTGATTGATTTTCCAGGGAAGACAATAACAAGCCGAACCACGTGCTCCTCTTCACGATCATCAATCCGGTCTACCCCATAACTGTGGTAAGTATAGACAACTCTCGATTGCGCTGGAATATATATCCGAGTTCGATATCAGCCGCAAACGAATTCCAACGCGCGGTGAACGCCAGTCAAACCCCTGGAATGTTCTATAGGGTGACATCGGGCAGCCAACGATAGACCCTCTCTCTCTATATATATGTGTGTATACATGCCATCCCCTATACACGAGAAGCCTTTCTTTTTTTCTTCTTTCGATTTATTATTTTCACTTGTCGACACTACTATTGGCTCGCGCGTTCTAATTAAAGCTCGACTCTACGGTTTATCTTTGCGCGGTCTGTTTTCTTCGTCTAGGACCAAACGACGAGACACTCTCAACTCAAACATCGCTTTCTCTACAGTTATTAGTTTTGTGTGGATTCCGGAACCCTTTGACGGTCTAACGACACGGGAAAGAAATGTCTTTACAATTCAACAAACTGCGAATTGTACACTTATTTTCAAACGATTGGTAATCCTATCCGGAAGAGTTGTAGTAAGCTTTGTATTTATGATTAAAATATTACTATGATTATCAATATATATTTTTTCGTTTCCCTCCATTCAATTCATTTTGTTCACAAATTCCGTATCTTTTTTTCTAATTGCTACCGCGGATCTAGCGTGTGCAAATACATTTTTGCAAGGTAAAAAAATTCGGTCAAAATAAAATTCTATTTGCTTTAACAAAGTTTGAAGTACTCTTCAACGGACCCTTGAAAAAAAAACCTGACGAGTGACTACTTAAATTTTTTAATGCTTGCGGTGCTTCCGTATTTGCCAGAAAATAAAGATTTTCAAGCATGCCTTTTCGCTTCGAAATTCTTATTTTTTCTTTCAATCCTTTTCACTCGGCATTCGAGAAAATGTAATGTATTAATTTTATTTAAAAAATGTACATTTATTTGAGTTTTACATTAAATTATTAAAAAGATAGAAGACTGCAGAGTACTCGTGTGATTCGATTTGTAAAAGTGTTACGCGAGTCAATTATAAATTGGAATGTAAAACTCGTTGGTAATAATGTTTTATTTGATAACGCGGTTGTTAAAGTAGGTATAAGGGGGTTGATTTATTAATTATTATTCGTCTTTGTTGCATCGCAATTTTACTTTAATAATATAACGTATGTTAGATTCAAAAGGAATGTTTATAGATGTCATTCTAGAAATTAACACGACGACAAACAATGTAATTTATAATTTACACTTCACATTATTATGTAAGTTTACATTTGCTACTTGCATTAAAAGTTAAATTTGTAAACATTCCTTTTAAACTGTAACACGTACATCACGCCAAGCAATTTTACAAAGCAAATTGTTCGTAGTCGCGGGTATATTTACATTTGTTTCTGGCGTAAATGTTGTTAATTATCAAATACATTTGGTACACTAAGAAATATAAATTTTTCTTTGCAACGGAGTGTTGAAGTGT